>OW026322.1:4347500-5547500 GCA_932273695.1 Apotomis betuletana
ATACTACGTCAGTCTATGAGGGTTATGCCTTTTTAAAGCTTTTATTTAACTTGCATGGTATGTTTAAAGTATGTTTGTTCGGGTGAAATCTTGCAACTCAATTTTGAAGCAGATATCGTCAACCGATTGAGCTGAAATTTTGCATACTTACTTAACTTTGATGACAATACAATAATATGGTACCATGGGGCTGATCTGATGATGGAGCCGGAAGGTGGCCATAGGAACTCTGTAATAGAAAAAGCAATCCTACCGAGCTTGGGCTCGTTAGAATCGTCTCATTGAGCATTTGATGGATATCCAAAGAAAAGTACAGTCGGCTATAAAAGCTTGCCACTAAAATGACATTTTTGACAGAAACTTATTTCCCCTTTTAGTCAAACGTGTCTCCAAAAATTTTGTCTGTTTTTAGATCCTAGACGTGAGCGAGTGCGAGTGGATGGAGCCGGCATCCCTGCTCCCGTTGAGCAAGCTACCGGCCCTCAAGCATCTGTTCGCGAGGGACTGTCTGCGGCTGACTGAGTTCGTGGCGTACGCCTCGCTGGCTACGCGCTACGGGTTCACTAAGTTAGAGGTACACAATGTGTTTAGATCCTAGACGTGAGCGAGTGCGAGTGGATGGAGCCGGCGTCGCTGCTCCCGTTGAGCAAGCTGCCGGCCCTCAAGCATCTGTTCGCGAGGGACTGTCTGCGGCTGACTGAGTTCGTGGCGTACGCCTCGCTGGCTACGCGCTACGGGTTCACTAAGTTAGAGGTACACAATGTGTTTAGATCCTAGACGTGAGCGAGTGCGAGTGGATGGAGCCGGCGTCGCTGCTGCCGTTGAGCAAGCTGCCGGCCCTCAAGCATCTGTTCGCGAGGGACTGTCTGCGGCTGACTGAGTTCGTGGCGTACGCCTCGCTGGCTACGCGCTACGGGTTCACTAAGTTAGAGGTACACAATGTGTTTAGATCCTAGACGTGAGCGAGTGCGAGTGGATGGAGCCGGCGTCGCTGCTGCCGCTGAGCAAGCTGCCGGCCCTCAAGCATCTGTTCGCGAGGGACTGTCTGCGGCTGACTGAGTTCGTGGCGTACGCCTCGCTGGCTACGCGCTACGGGTTCACTAAGTTAGAGGTACACAATGTGTTTAGATCCTAGACGTGAGCGAGTGCGAGTGGATGGAGCCGGCGTCGCTGCTGCCGTTGAGCAAGCTGCCGGCCCTCAAGCATCTGTTCGCGAGGGACTGTCTGCGGCTGACTGAGTTCGTGGCGTACGCCTCGCTGGCTACGCGCTACGGGTTCACTAAGTTAGAGGTACACAATGTGTTTAGATCCTAGACGTGAGCGAGTGCGAGTGGATGGAGCCGGCGTCGCTGCTGCCGCTGAGCAAGCTGCCGGCCCTCAAGCATCTGTTCGCGAGGGACTGTCTGCGGCTGACTGAGTTCGTGGCGTACGCCTCGCTGGCTACGCGCTACGGGTTCACTAAGCTGGAGGTACACAACGATCATCCATCATCCTCCTAGCCTTTGTCCCGTTTTTTTGAGAATGAATTCTCAATCGGGGTCGGCTACCTAAATCCCAAGATGTGGCGTAGGCACTAGTTTTTACGCAAGCGACTGCCATCTGACCTTCCAACCCAGAGGGGAAACTAGGCCTTATTGGGCTTAGGTGGTTTCCTCACGATGTTTTCCTTCACCGAAAAGCGAGTGGTAAATATCAAATGACATACGCAACGGTAATGGGAGGTACACAACGATGTTTTAAATAAATAAATAAAATAAATAAATATCAGACAACCTCAGACAAATCAACCTAGTCCCAAATTAAGCTCAAGAAGGCTTGTGTTATGGGTACTAGGCGACGATATACATACTTATATAGATAAATAAATACTTAAATACATAGAACATCCATGACCCAGGCACAAATATTCGTGTTCATCACACAAATATTTGCCCTTGCCGGGATTCGAACCCGGGACCGTCGGCTCAGTAGGCAGTTGCTTAACCACTGCGCCAACCGCGTCGTCAAAAAGCGACGGCGTTTAAAAGAAGATACTTCTTAGGTTCTTCAAGAGGAGCGTAAATAGGTTCTTAATGGGTCGGCATCGCGCGTGCGTTACTCCTGGCGTCGCAAGCGTCTATAGGCGGCGGCAATTGCTTAACATCAAGCGGGCCGCATGCTTGTTTGCCACCGTCGTTGTAGATAATTATGTAAAAAGATACGTTACATACTAACATGACAGCTGCAATATCTACTTCACAGACAATGACATAAAGCCAATCTCTCTCTAAGGCGGCAACATGATGATGTCAAAATAAAAATAAAAATTCTTTCGTAAGTCCGGTTGTTTGGATGTCCGGATTTCCGGCTGCTCTCGCCTACAGGCTACATTCCGCATCCGATTCTCATGAAAGTTGAATATTCTCATCTAATGGTCTTTATGTAACGTTCCAGTGGTTGGATCTCCGCGGCTCGCCGGTGGGCGACTCCGAGGTGTCTGCGCTGGGCTGGCTGCCGCGCCTCACGCACCTGTGGCTGTCCCCGGCCCGCGTGGAGCCGCACGCGCCGCAGCACTCGCACCACAAGCGCGACCGCCTGCCCGCACCGCTCACGCCGCCCGAGGAGCAGTGGGAGGCGCAGGTGCGGCTTGTAATATCCATACACGCTGCTGACTAAATGTAATCTATCCTGGTCACGGCACCAAATGTAACTTCCCTAGTCATTGAGCGTGTAGTGTATACACATCACGCTGGTGGAGCCCCCGCGCCGCAGCACTCGCACCACAAGCGCGACCGCCTGCCCGCGCCGCTCACGCCGCCCGAGGAGCAGTGGGAGGCGCAGGTGCGGCTTGTAATATCCATACACGCTGCTGACTAAATGTAATCTATCCTGGTCACGGCACCAAATGTAACTTCCCTAGTCATTGAGCGTGTAGTGTATACACATCACGCTGGTGGAGCCCCCGCGCCGCAGCACTCGCACCACAAGCGCGACCGCCTGCCCGCGCCGCTCACGCCGCCCGAGGAGCAATGGGAGGAGCAGGTGCGGCTTGTAATGTCCCTACACGCTGCTGACTAAATGTAATCTATCCTGGTCACGGCACCAAATGTAACTTCCCTAGTCATTGAGCGTGTAGTGTATACACATCACGCTGGTGGAGCCCCCGCGCCGCAGCACTCGCACCACAAGCGCGACCGCCTGCCCGCGCCGCTCACGCCGCCCGAGGAGCAGTGGGAGGCGCAGGTGCGGCTTGTAATATCCATACACGCTGCTGACTAAATGTAATCTATCCTGGTCACGGCACCAAATGTAACTTCCCTAGTCATTGAGCGTGTAGTGTATACACATCACGCTGGTGGAGCCCCCGCGCCGCAGCACTCGCACCACAAGCGCGACCGCCTGCCCGCGCCGCTCACGCCGCCCGAGGAGCAGTGGGAGGCGCAGGTGCGGCTTGTAATATCCATACACGCTGCTGACTAAATGTAATCTATCCTGGTCACGGCACCAAATGTAACTTCCCTAGTCATTGAGCGTGTAGTGTATACACATCACGCTGGTGGAGCCCCCGCGCCGCAGCACTCGCACCACAAGCGCGACCGCCTGCCCGCGCCGCTCACGCCGCCCGAGGAGCAATGGGAGGAGCAGGTGCGGCTTGTAATGTCCCTACACGCTGCTGACTAAATGTAATCTATCCTGGTCACGGCACCAAATGTAACTTCCCTAGTCATTGAGCGTGTAGTGTATACACATCACGCTGGTGGAGCCCCCGCGCCGCAGCACTCGCACCACAAGCGCGACCGCCTGCCCGCGCCGCTCACGCCGCCCGAGGAGCAGTGGGAGGCGCAGGTGCGGCTTGTAATATCCCTACACGCTGCTGACTAAATGTAATCTATCCTGGTCACGGCATCAAATGTAACTTCCCTAGTCATTGAGCGTGTAGTGTATACACGTCACGCTGGTGCAGCCCCCGGATCCGCAGCACTTGCACCACAAGCTCGACCGCCTGCCCGAGCCGCACTTGCCGCCCGAGGAGCAGGTGCGGCTTGCTAAGTGTAATGTATCCTGGTCACGGCACCAAATGTTATCCTGGTCACGGCACCAAATGTAACTTCCCTAGTCATTGAGCCATTTGGTACTTTTCTGCGCATGCCCGTTCACTACTCTACTACGCCTTAACTAAGCCCTACGAAAGCTCTACCTAATTTCTCACCTGGTCCTCCACTTCCACATCATACATCAAAAACATGTTTTGAACTCGTATGGAGCTTCATAAGGTACAGATGTCTTACAATCCCGCGGCGCTGACGGGTGGCGCTTGCATCATCACAACTTGTCTGTCCTGTCCGTCACCTCATCATCCCTTTCAATAATAGACATTACAGACACTTGACTAACATTGTCTAAACGCGGTTAAAAACGCGCTGAAACCGTACCCTGACCATGAGTTAACGTGACCGTACTCGCTAGCGACAGCGTAAACGATTTGTATGGAGAATTGTATAGCGCCCCTAGCGGTCACTTTGTAGAACTACAATTCTCGGTCAGCAAGTATAAACTCATGGTAAAGGTACCGGTAGAAAAGTTTTACGCTTAACGAAGTTGTGTGTACTTTCTGGTTAATAATGCATTCAGTACAACAATGCATTCAGAATGTTGTTAGGACTACCCCGGTGGTGCAGCGCGTCCCTTATGTTCGCGGAAGCACGCCATAATGCGGAAGAAAATCGCCTCGATGCTGAACAGGCTGAGGGGAAGTACTAACAGCATTCTGGGTGTAATTGCTGAACGATATGACTGCCCAATCTTAATGCACTGGGTCAGTCAAGTTAGGGCATTTGCCTCTTTTAGATATAAGTAAATTAAATGTTTTTAATGTGTTATACTAATATTAGTTTTAAGTTTACTAACCTTTTATGGATGTAAAATATCCGAAATACAGATTTTATTATTATTATTATTAATAATGATTCTTTCTTTACCAGGTACCGTACTACTACAAGATGAAAGAGCCTCTGGAATGGAAAGACGACCACAAGATGGACAAATGGGACGCCGAGGAAGGCAAGCACACGTGGCGGGCTGAGAATGGGACCAGTCGGGAGAGGTGAGCTTTATTACACAATATGTGCGTGTTCCTCCCTGGCCGGACCCCTGAATGAATGAATGAAATAGTTTATTTCGAGTAACATTGGTGACTCATATTATTTGTTAGTATAAATCTATATCTAAAGTGTTAGTAAAAACATTACAAACATTACTGAGCCTGATTAGGCTATAATTGCAGAAATAATATGACTCCACTGTTAATTTATCTGTCTGTCACAAGGCAGGCAGGAATCGCGATATTTGAAATTTTCACAGATGATGATGATCACTGTTGCATCTATAACAACAAGTACTAAAAACAGAATAAAATAAATATTTAAGTGGGTCTCTCGTACAACAAAACGTTTTTTGCCGTTTTTATTGTTGTTGGCACGGAACCCTTCGTGCGCGAGTTCTACTCGCACTTGGTCGGTTTTTATCAAATTAGAAAGAAGGTTTCGGTAGATTCAAGTTTGGTTAATTCCTCGATCGATCGACATGCATATCCATCACCCAATTAATCATTATTCCATTCACAGCAACGCCAAAAGCCCAAAATCAACGGTCAGTCCACAACAGGCCCTCAGCTCAAAAAAGGCCCCCAGTCCACCGAAGCCCCCTACTACAATAACCAGTCCGGACGCCAGTACATCAAACACACCAAGCCCCAGTTCAAATGGCACCTGTCCATCGAACGGCTCGGCCAATGGCCCCAGTACCTCAAAGAGCCCGAAGCCCCCCAAACGCAAAACGTCCTCGCCGACGCCGGGCCCCTCGAAGCGAAGGCGTGATGATGATGGTGATGAAGATAGCTCTGATGATGACGACAATCTTCCGCTGAAGACTCTGATCAAGAAGCCGGCTGTCAACGAGGGAGCTAGTACTTCGAAAGATGTAGCGACCTCGCCCACAGCTCCGGTTCAAAATCAACAGGTGAGATCATTACATTTATATTTTAAAGGCGAAAGTTTGTGAGTTTATGTGTAGGTGTTTACAATGAAGCGAAAAATTTAATGGTTCAAAAAGGATTCGAACCTGCGTTTCCAACGGCTTTCCGGGCCAACACGGGCGTCCTACCAACTAGACCACCGAACCAACCCTAAGGCATGTTGAAGCAACTGGTTGAAAGATTCAATGGCTCTGACATCTGGTTCGGTGGTCCAGTTGGTAGGACGCCCGTGTTGGCCCGGA
The DNA here is from genome assembly GCA_932273695.1 of Apotomis betuletana. Classification (NCBI taxonomy): domain Eukaryota; kingdom Metazoa; phylum Arthropoda; class Insecta; order Lepidoptera; family Tortricidae; genus Apotomis; species Apotomis betuletana. Next base: position 4,353,756 of record OW026322.1, read on the forward strand.
AAGCCGTTGGAAACACAGGCTCGATCCTGTCGGAACCATTAAATTTTTCAATTTTTAAGCGGACGTTACTGCTTTAATAATAGAAAAATAATAATTTATGTGTAGGTTTGTTAAGAGAATCAAGAATCCAGTACACAATACTGAGTATTGGATTCTGGTAATCTATGACCACATTTTCCCACCCAAGAAGGGCTTGCCGGGCGGATAGTGATATTTTCACGGTTAAGGAATGTATAATGCTTTTCTCAAACATATGCAATGAAATAAAAAGACGCCGTGTTAAAAAAATACTTCCCGGCCTAGGCCTTCAATTTTCTATAATATTCCTTTACAGTTCTCTCGAGTTGTTCCGTCCGGAACGTGATATTTCGAAGCCTATTACGCACGTTATGACGACATTCCATTGCATATTTGTATAGAATCTTTATATCGATTCATATTTTTTTATGTGGTAATACCACATTTTTATTTTTATAAATAATGACACAAAGGTACAATACAATACAATACAATACAGTACAATACAAAATGTTTTATTGCACACCAAAAAAAGTTTACAAAATCAATACAGAAGAATAATTTTAGTAACGGTAGACAACAGGCGGTCTTATCGCTAAAGAGCGATCTCTTCCAGACAACCTTTAGGTAGTGGAGTTGATTAGTATAAATCACACAATGAGTAGGTGATGCAGAAGGGGAAGGGAAATTAAGAAAGAAAAAATTGAATGCGACGAGCAATGCGCCGGAAACGCAGAGGTCGCGGGTTCAAATCCCGCTTGGATTGTAGTAGATCGCATTCAATTTTTCTTTCTTAATTTACCTTTGTGTCATTATTTATTCCATTGCACGTTTGAGAGAAATCTATTCTATTTCAGGACATAGATGCGGAGCCTCGCCACCACGTGTTATACGTGAACGTGGGTCAGCAGCTCCACGCCGTGTACCGCCTGTCGCTCGACAACCAGCACATGGTCTCCTTCAACCGCAGCCCGCAGCGCCTCAACACCCGCCTCCTCCTATCTCCGCCCGGCGCTCACCTCGACTCCTCCTCCCTCATCACCGACTCCGCCATCCGCCGCTTCGGCCGCGCTGACGGAGAAGACATAAATTACGTCCACATCGGGCCGAATGGGCCTTACGCGGCCGCATCAGGCGCCCGGCCCGATAGATCCAGCTTAACACACTTGACGGTCACAGGTTTCAGACATATTACGGATAGGAGCTTGGAGCATTTGGCGACGTCGGCCCCGCATTTGAGGTTTCTAGATTTTTCTGAGACTAGGGTCTCTGATTCGGGGGTTGTGAATTTTAGGAGCTTGCGGCCGGAGTGCGAGGTTAGGTATAGTAAGTACGTTGAGAAGAAAGAAGATTGAATGTGATCTGTTAATTGATGATATTTCCAGCAGTAGGTACTGGTATTAGCCATACTAAAATACCAGTATTTTAAAGTTATGTAACGGAGAGGTATAGAATTAAATTGGATTATAGTCTATCCGGAATTCTAAGGTCGAATTATGTAAAACTGGTAAGTGAAAAATGATTTAAAACTTACATGTATATGTTCGTTTGTAACTTGTGCCAAAGTGATTTCATTTGATCTTAGAAATCGGACAGACTACAAATATCTTGAACATCATATTGACATTGGTTGATTATTATTTAGATATAAAGATAAACACGCAAATAAAAATTAAATTGCGCTCATATGTGATCCACACCGGGACTCGAACCCTTTATCCTTGGATTACCGGTGCAACGTCTTAAGGGTGCGACGACTGAAGCGAGGAAGGAGATATGAGGAGTCGACAAAAGTGAAGTGGAGAGGTATTGAATAGTGGAGTGGCAACCATAAGAGGCATTATTCCTTTTAAAAAAGTATTTTTCATTTTATGACAAACTAGCTGTGCCCCGCGGTGTTACCCGCTCATCCCACGGGAACACTAAATTTATTCGGGATGAAAAGTATCCTATGTCCTTCCCCGGGACTGACACTATCTCCATACCAAGTTTCATCTAAATGGGTTCAGCGGTTTAAGAGTGAAGAGGTAACAGACAGACAGACAGACAGACAGACAGACAGAAACACACTTTCGCATTTATAATATTAGTATGGATTAGTATGGATAGTATGGATGTATTGATAATTTCAACCAACTTTTTGAAGTGAAATACCTAACACGTTTCCCCCAGGTATTAACATAGCTATTTCATGCTTCCATTGCGTGCAGTCGAAAATAAGTTGAAAAAACCAATTTTCCGCGTGTATTTTGTGAATTTCGAGTTGTTTTTGAAACAAAAATATCAATGAAAAATTCAAACTGTAGGTTTCAAATATATACCAATAAATCCCAATAGCCCTGTTCTAGGTAGTAACATCAATAATATGTTAAGAAACATGTTTGATCATAGAGAAAAATGTCTAAAACAAACAGCATTTTAAAAGGAATAAGGCCTCTTAAGACGTTATTATTATTATACCAGGTTCGAGTCCCGGTGTGGACTATGTGCGCAATTTAAATAGTCTTTGCATGTTGATCTTTGTATCTACATATATAGCAATAAAAAGTGTGGTGTTGATTTACCCACATAAAAAAAACAGTTCGAAAAACAATTGTGTTTCGTAAAATATTGATTATTTGGTCGAGTGAAGGCCTCTCCTTGGTCCTATAAAAATCTGGTAAAGACTTTATGACGGGATTAAGGAGGAATCAAAGGTACTCCTCAATTATTATAGATAACTCGTCCTGAAAATACGATTTTCACTCCTTGAAGTTAGTATTTATGAAAATAAGTTAAAATTTTCCGCCTTAACCAATATTTCAGAACTTGGTAGAACCAATTAAAACACGAAAGTGTTTAAAATGTGTCTATTTGCTTAGTAAAATGATGTTATCTAACTGATACCGGAAAAAACAGTCCTATACAATAATTTTCATCAATGAATCTTTTTGGCGTCAGTGGTAAAAATTTCGGATATTGTCATATTATAAAGTCAAGGGTCATAAAAAGGATAACGTCGGGAATAGTGCAATACCGCGTAACTAACGGCTGTCGATAAAGTTCTAATTTCAATAAAATACTTAGCATTTGTTTGAATATTGATTCGTATCTACACTTGTTAATGACGCGGTATTGCACTATCCCCGACGATAAGTGGGTTGGACGTAACTATTGTATAAGAAAACCAGGTATGACACTCCGGCTAGTTAGACTTGCTACGTCACTGATTAATTGCCATTTTACGGTAACAAAATAATTATAAGAAAAAAAATGTTGGCCGCCAGTCCTACAAAAAAAAAATTGTGCATTTATGTATTACAGTTCTTTGACTAAGTTTTATTTTGTCGTAATAATAGATTTAAAAAAGTCACGAATTCATGAGATTCATACTGGTAACAAGGGAATCGGGGAGTATTATGATACACCACTGGCAACACAAACGTATTGACAGAACCAACCAACCAATCATAGCGTGATGACGTCAAAAGTCCATCTGTCATTCCGGAGTGCCATAACTTGTTTTCTTATACAATGGACACAGTTCAAAGCAGAATACTATAATAATAACGACATCAAATTTCATTCAAAATTACTTGAATATTCGAGGCTTAATTTTTAGGGTTCCGTACCCAAAGGGTAAAAACGGGACCCTATTACTGAGACTTCGCTGTCCGTCCGTCCGTCTGTCACCAGGCTGTGTCTCAAGAACGGTGATAGCTAGACAGTTGAAATTTTCACAGATGGTGTATTTCTATTGCCGCTATAACAACAAATACTAAAAATAAAATAAAATAAATCATCATCATCAAATCCCATACAACAAACTTGTTTTATGGTACGGAACCCTTCATGCGCGAGTCGGACTCGCACTTGTCCAATATTTAAATGGTCTCTAGTATACCTAATCTCACCTAAAAAGTGCGGCGTCAAATTCATTGCGCAGTAGTAATTTGTACTGAATAATGTGCTCTTTTCTTCCTGAGTTACGCCTACTTGAGATTAGTCTACACACTAGAAACCTATTTTGTGATAAATTTCGCTTATAAATTAATTAATTTCTATTAATTGTATGCTTTAAGAAGTCTGAATGATATGTTTGGTACGCATTAGGTTAGTTCTGAATTAATTTTAACTTTATTATAAAATAAAGTAACTTAATTTAATTTATAATAAATGATGCATTTTCTTCGATGTTTTTAACTACATAGTTATAATTAGTTACATAAGCACCGAATTATAAATGTAATAAATAAGAATAATTTTACAATATATCCACCCAGCGACATTTAAAATTAGAAATACTTATAATTTGATTGGGGGTAAAGAAACGAAATAGCTACAAGTTCATCAACAGCCGTTTTTGAAATGGTCACTACGATGGTAATAAATAATATAATATTTTTTTATAATTTTAAATAGGTATTTTGAACTGAGACACACGCAAAGAATACAATAAACACTTAAAGAATACAACGGGCATAAAAAAGTCAACCGTAAACTACTTCAACATTTGCCATCGGACATTAAATTGGAACAAAATGTAGTTTAATGTTGTAATTGTCATAAGTTTCTTTGAAATGTTTATGTACTAAATACGCCATACGGCTAAATAATAAATAATGTATTTAAATCATTTACCTGTTTTGGTTACACATACTAGCAGATAAGACTATTGTGAAGCTACAATGATTTTGTATGCTCTGTAAGTTGATGAGCTCAGTTTTATCAAAAACTATACTGATTTTGAAATAGCGAGAACACTACATTTGCTACGCTGTCCATCTTTTATTGTAAGTAAATTGTAGAGATAGTATTCTGATAACAAGGATTTTTGAGTCTCCCGTCTCTCAAATAGATCAACTAGTGTTAACATTTTGGATGTGATTTTTTTTCATATTATTGATTTAGTAAGGTGGAGCACAGACAACCCCCACTAGACGGAGCATGTAAGGCGACCCGCGCGCACCAACGATATGGTACGGCAGAACATTCAAGTATCAAAACGGCGGCCACCGTTTAGTTGCGTCCATGTTTATGAGGTCTCTACACCACTTAACACTACAATTTACCATGTTATTTATTTAATTTATTTTTTCGTTGACGTACGCATGGATCATAAACAAGGACGCAACTAAACGGTGGCCGCCGTGTTGCTACTTTAATGTTCTGCCGTACCATATCGTTGGTGCGCGCGGGTCGCCTTACATGCTCCGTCTAGTGGGGGTTGTCTGTGAGGTGGGGTGTCTATCACCGGGGGAAGACTGCCGCTAACTAACTATTAGGCTCAGTGACCCAAACAGGATCTTGGCCTCCGAAACGAGAGCACGTGACTTGTCCCGATCCTGCGCAGTTTTCGCCAGTTTTCGACTGAAGAAGACTGCTACAGTCAAATAAATAACTTACTGTTAGCCTTACCCCATATATCCCACCTAACCTTATAAATTGCTATTTTTTTTATATGAACTAGCATTAGACTAGTACTGTAGTCTGTTCTGTTAAAATATATACAGATATCTAGTATAATACTAGCCGGTATCAATACACCGGGAATATGATTTACCGGTTATCCTTTGTATTTGGGTCAATCAACTATTTTCTGCCACTCGTTGCCATGGTGATGGCCCCTGGGTCACTTACGATTTGGTGGTTATATTTAGCAAAAGCTTTGTAATTTAAGCAGTTATAAGCCCATTCTTATGTAGACTATCTCCTGACAATACCAGTAATAGGTATAAATTATCAACACTTTCTTAGAACATTTAAATAAAACAATTTAAACGGATTATATCGCGTATATTAATTATTTGAGCCTCCCTGACGTTTCAGTACCTTTACAGATACCGTTGTCAAAGGTTGACTGAGAAAAACACAATTTTTCTCTGTCAAAGTTACATTTGTGCAAACTACCCATTTTGTAAATATTAATTTAAAATAAAGGTGTTCATACATGCCAGATGGGCCTAATGTGTAAAGACAGTTACACATGTGCCAGAAGGGCATTTATTATTTTATTTAAAATATCTACCAGCGGTTCACTAAAGGCTTACTGAGGAGAAAGAACCGCCAATTATGAAATACTTTTAAACAAAAACTCTACATATACTACTTTTAACACTAATTTGTTTTACACCGTTCGAGGCCCAGGGTTTCCAGTCTTGTGTCTTGCTTGATCCTTGATAAGATGTACAACAGGATCCCAAGCCGGTGGTAATGACAAACCATCTTCTCTATTGAAATTGGGATATTTTTTGATTTCAATAGCCTCGCGCAACATTCTGGGAAAACGTCGTTTCTCTCTCGCAAGGATTGAAGTGTTGTCAAACTTAATTGAATGGTTTGGTTTGTCCATGACATGCTCGCAGACTGCAGACCTGTTGCAACGACGGTGCTTGACATCAGCTACATGCTCCTACGGTATCTGTAAAGGTACTGAAACGTCAGGGAGGCTCAAATAATTAATATACGCGATATAATCCGTTTAAATTGTTTTATTTAAATGTGTGACAGTCGCGGAAACCGAAGAAAATATTACTTTCTTAGAAGTTTAATCACTATTGTCCCCTGGGTCACGGAACAGAATAACAGCAAGAAAAAGTTGATCCACCCATTTCAATGTTTCTGATTATAAGTATATCTTCTAAGATATTACAGTTATGGTGCGAATTCCAAAGTTACTGTCTATTTTTAGATGCAAAGTCTGAATGTATATAAATACATGTGTCAATGAAATAAATGTCTCAAATTTAATGCTTTTTTTTCTTGTAAATTCTTTACAATTTATGATCCAGCTGCAAAATGATAGTTCGGGGGCAGAACTCGCGCTTTACCGCCTTTTTTATTAGGGTTCCGTACACATAGGGTGAAAAACGGGACCCTATAACTAAGACTCCGCTGTCTGGCTGTCTGTCTGTCTGTTTGATTGTTTGTCCGTCTGTCAGCAGGCTGTATCTCATGAAATGGGGTCTATATCGGATGGCATACAATTATTAGTCCTATCATCGTGTCGCATAACGTCTTTTGTCCTAATAACGTATGGCATACACTTTGTTCCCCATATTTTTGATTTTCCGAAATTGTTGCTCCTATTATCGGTTGTCCTAAATATTATTAGTCCTATCGTTTGATGTGGCTAAGATTCAACTATCGAATGATTGATGAGCATAATTGTAATGTTCCTAATATTTAATGTGCTAAAAATCTTTTGACTACATTTCATTATACCTAAATCTCGAAGATTTTTAAGCAAGCATTCTGACGCTCCGCTCGCTTCGCTCGCTCCGCTATCCATGGTCATAAAACAAACCTAACCTAACCTACAGTTTTCGGTATTTAACCTAACCTAATAACTGCTAAATTTTAATATACCTCCATGCAAGCAAGCATTCTGACGCTCCACTCGCTTCGCTCGCTCCGCTATCCATGGTCATAAAACAAACCTAACCTAACCTACGGTTATGGGTCTTTAACCAAACCTAATAACTGCTAAATTTTAATATACCTCCATGCAAGCAAGCATTCTGACGCTCCACTCGCTTCGCTCGCTCCGCTATCCATGGTCATAAAACAAACCTAACCTAACCTACAGTTTTCGGTCTTTAACCTAACCTACTAACTGCTAAATTTTAATATGCCTCTATGCAAGCAAGCATTCTGACGCTCCACTCGTTTCGCTCGCTCCGCTATCCATGGTCATAAAACCTAACCTAACCTACAGTCTCCGGTCTTTAACCTAACCTACTAACTGCTAAATTTTAATATAATTTCGCTCGCTCGTTGGGGTCACAGTTCTACCTAACACTCCTACTTGCTTCGCTCGTCGTCGTACCTAACCTAACCAAAATCTGACCTGCCTTGCCTGAAGGTAGACTACGTAACGATTCTGACTTCACGCCTACCATAGTTTAGTTTAGGTGCTGTAATTTTAGCCAATTTAATAATAGGCAAAATAATTCTTAGGGCAATTCATGTTAGGAATATTATGCTTTAGGTACTTAATTAGATTTTAGAGTTATCAATATTAGGACAAACTTGCTTTAGGACTTTAAACGAGTATGCGCAAAAATTATTAGGACAAACGAGTAGTATGTCATTCAAAAGTATGCCAAACATTCTCGGCCAAACATTTTTAGGACAAAAAACGTTATGCGATACGACAGGCACCCCATGAAATGTGATAGCTAAACAGTTGAAATTTTCACAGATGTATTTATACTGCCGCTATAACAACAAATACTAAAAACAGAATAAAATAAATATTTAAGAGTCCGCAGCAAGCTCGATTCTTCATACAAACGTAGTTACGTCCTTATTTTAATATAACATGTCACATTATCATGAAATTCTCTAAATATAATGAGATAAGATATATCTAGGGCTAAAACTAGTTTATGACTCTTGAAATGTTAATAGAAAGAAAATAGAGCGAGTACAAGTTTTGCATTTTTAGACCCCAGAAAGTTGTTCAGTTTGGCGGCATACTACGACCAAAATATAGTTTAGATTGAAGTCAAAACCTATTTCCGGTGTCGATTAAACTATGCAGTTTGATAAGAAAAAAGATTTATCAAAATTGATCTCGTAGTTTTAAAATGAGAGCGTAACTACGAAAACCTTAAAATAAATTACAAAAAATTGTTGCGAAACTGCAGCGAATTACTCTAGCGCGGGGAACGGTCCGGGGGGGCGGCGGTAAGCACCGCCCTTATCATAGCTACTCCTAGCCAGCCTCGCGCAACTCTCAAGGTAAAAAACGAACGACAACGGCTATATGAAACGGGGGTGAATTTTTACCTATCTAAGTTTGAAAGAACGTTGAAACCTACAAAGCATTAGATAATTGGCGACAATCGAATTTAGGCGGGTTGTACTTCAGCCGCCATTTTTGTCCGCCATGCCATATTAGTTGACGTTTCTCTTTTGTTGTGTTGTCTGGTTTAGTCAAGGTTCTGCGATCTTTTAAAATAATTCAAATTTCACAAATAATCTAATAATTTGCATTCTTTGGGTGTAGTGGTCGTCTAGAAGGTACACAAGACAATCACAATTGCAAAAATGAGTGGATTGAAAAGGAAAAAGTGCGAAATATGCAGAATGAAAACGTGTCGAATGGACGGTCAAAAAAGACTATTCATGGCAAGATTTCCACCGGACGAAGATCGGTAAGTAAAAAATATAATTAATTACTGCGTGTTATAACCATGTTAATCGTAAGTTTCATTGAAAACTTGGTATTTCGGGTAAAATAATACATACCCTTATACGTATGTAAACAATAGTGCTGTATGTAAGTTTTATCGATAATTTTCATTTGAAGTGAAAAATACCTGGGTAAATACGGAATATCTTTCTTCAAGCAAAAGCCACTACTTTTTATGCCAGTTTGAGTTAGATTATGGTCACAGAAATATTTTACGAAAAATCTTCAATGGACTATGAATGGTACGGTTTCATCTGGACAAACAGATTCATTTTACTCTGTAATTTTCTGTTTACCCTGTATTATTTATGTTGCAGAACTTCCAACCTGAAGCACAGACTGGAGTGATGAAACGGCTTTTTTCGTCTATGTTTATCAGCAAGCCAAGCAAAGTTTGAACGAAATAAAATTATTTGCACACTTTTGTTTTTTTTTATGAAGTCAGTAACCTAAAGTAAACCAAATGTTTACATTGAAGCGAAATATTTAATGATTTAAATTACCGGAAAGCCGTTGGAGACGCGGGTGCGAATGCGAACCCCGCCTGAACCATTTTTTTTAAATACCGATATCGATATCGATATCGATAATTCGATAATTTGTGTAACATGTGACATCCCTATTTTGTTCTTGATGTTGGCATTATGTCATGAGTTGACACTGACACTGATATTGTTTGCGGCTTCATATTGGCAGTATGTTTCGTATGGCACTCCCGTCTCTTAAAACGTAGTGATTACATACTCTTTGCTCCTAGCGCGCTCTCGCTTTACTGCTAGCGCCCTGTCTTCCTCTAGGTGAAACAACAACATTTTAAAGCGTAAGCGCGCGATCTCAACGCGGAGTTGAGCGGACCTTGCTGCGGACTCTTAAGTGTGACATACAACAAACGGGGTTGCGTTAACTTTGCACCTCATTTGTATACGGCGCCATCATACCAGATGCAAACTTACCTAACCCGGCCAGTTAATATGAGAAGTGTTTGTACGGAACCCTCGGTGCGCGAGTCCGTCACGCACTAGTCCGGTTTTTATTATATTTTGTGTCGTGATACAGAATGCTTCGCGCGCCACTCGCACTTGACCCATTTTTATTTTAACATATTTAGTATTCATTAACAAGTTACTTTCACCTTACAGAATTTCTCATAAACCAAACAACACAAGAACTTGTGAATTTGGCTTGCAATTGGAACTTAAAAGTGTGCATATTACACCCTAGGCCACAAGTATGGAATAAATGATTTTTCTTAATTTAGAAAATTTTCTGCTACGAGTGAGGGGGTTTTTTTCTACTTATCAACAAAAATTCAAGATTTTTTTAATTTCTTCCATTGCACCTTATTTTTGAAGTCGGTGAAAAGAAGTAAAATGCAAACCTCACAAACGTTCCGTACAAACACTTCCCATCTTAACTGGCCGGGTTAAGTTAAGTTTGCACCTGGCATGTATGGCGCCGCATACAAATGAGGTGCAAAGTTAACGCAACCGATCACGATTGTTGTGTGGGAGCCCCATTTAAATATAAATTTTATTCTGTTTTTAGTATTTGTTGTTAGCGGCAACAGACAGCATCTGTGAAAATTAACTATCTAGCTATCAGAAAGAAATAAAAAAAAAATAAAAAAAAAAATAACCGACTTCAGTAAAACTAAAAAGCCAACAATAACCCGTTCAAGTACAGATTACATTTGACTCACCCTTCGAAGTCGATCCGAAACCACTCAGTTCTTATATTTATATATTATAGTTTACGCGAGGTTTGGCACCGACTTCGAAGGGTGAGTCAAATGTAATCTGTACTTGAACGGGTTATTGTTGGCTTTTTAGTTTTACTGAAGTCGGTTTTTATTTTGTTAATTTTTTTTTTTTGCTTTTTAGTGATTCGTATGTGTGTTCATCATCAGTTTCCTTACACCAAATCCTATTTACTGAATGTGAATTCTTGACTTTATCAATAAATTACCGAAAGCGCCGTACATGTCCCTATAACATTTGAAGAGTTCCCTCGATTTCTCCAAGATTCCATCATCAGATCCCGACTTAGTGCCAACGGGAAAAACTCGGAGTTATACCCTTTCGATAAAAAAAAATAAATTGAAAATCGGTTCACGGTTCTCGGAGATATCGAGTAACAAACATACAAAAAAAATACTTCGAATTGAGAACCTCCTCCTTTTTTGAAGTCGGTTAAAAATAAATTGTCCATGCATAAGTTAGCTTAAAACTAATTGTGGCAAACGGTTGGGTCGTCAAAACGGGCGATAGTTAACGCCTGGCGTGCCACCAGCTGTCTCGTCTGCACCCCTTACCACGAATGTAGGTACAGTGACCGTGCTCGTTAGTGACTGCACAAACGATTCGTTATGGGCTTGTGCACAAATCACGTGAGGTTTTTTCGGCTACTTTTTGACCCCCCCATCCCCCTCCCTGGTGATATTTGTTGAGGTCTTTGCTAACCCCCCTCCCCCTCACTACCTCACGTGTATTTTTTTTGCCGCCAAAATTTCGTAAAATAGACTCGCTATTTTGAGGTAGGTATTTAACAAGTGAAGACTTATTTTTAACAAAACCGAGAAAAAAAAGGTATCGATTTTTTCTTAGTTCGTTCACTGTGGAAAAATACATGTGAGGTCTCCTTATACCCCCCCTCCCCCAACGTGATATATCGTGATTTTTTCGTGACCCCCCCCCCCTATTGAACTCACGTGATTTGTGCACAAGCCCTATGGAGAATTGTAGTTTTACAAAGTAACCGCGCAAAAGGGGCGCTGTACCTACTATTATTTATTCTTCATATTCATACTCATATTTATAAAATGTTTTTCAATTTTACATGTCACATATTATATCAAATTATCAGATTATATTAGGTTACTTTAGTCCATTCAATTATCGTATTAAATTAAGATTTACATTTCAAATAATCAATCGATAAAATACAATAGGTACAAAAGGCCATGCCAGGATAAGCTAAGTGAATCTGCCCCCAGCGAGTTTTGGCTTGTAATTTTTTTTGTTGATTTGTCTTTTTATTAGTGTCGTTTATGCCAAATTACAAAATACTTTTTTTTTTGTAAGTGGCCAGTGTTCATTATAAACATACACGTTTCTTTAAACAGTTTTTAATCGATTAATTTTAATAATGAGCGGGTAAAGAAAATGTATGGTGATGAATTCAATTAAAAAAAACAACCCGTTATACCACAAATAAAATTAAGTTAATACATTCATTTTGTAGCTTATTAAAGAGGCTAGTTTTGGTGAAAAATCTGGAGGTGTCGCTATCGAGATAATGCTAAAAAAAAATTATTAAAAATAAATTCTAATCTTTTTTTCAAGTTTTTGTATGGCAATATGTATTAAAATTAATACCATATAATTGTCTTTATTATAAGCACAATATACGTGACTCACGTCAAAATCGGCCGGCTAGAAAAAAAAATATCGAAGAAAGATCAGATTTTGTTTTTTTTTTTTTAAAGAAAAACGGTAAGGTTTGGGGAGCTGTAATTTGGCATAAACGACACTAATAAAAAGACAAATCAACAAAAAAAATTACAAGCCAAAACTCGCTGGGGGCAGATTCACTTAGCTTATCCTGGCATGGCCTTTAAATAACGTTAACAATTTATAATAGATATATGTTGACTATTTTTTTTTTGAGGATGTCAATCGTTTCTATTTTTTATTGTGATCAAATGCCTATATGGGACCATGGGACTGACTACACTTAAACTGCTCTAAAAGTCAGAAATGACCGTCAAAGTTCAACATTCCTACGTAGCGCTAAAAACGCTCCATACAAAAGGCGTCAGGCTAGTGACGTCACAGGCCGGTATAGGTACCAATAATTGTATGGAGGAATTAAGAAATTCGCCATTTTCACCTTGAAAAAGTGCGTTTAAGTAATTATTGTTTTGTAAAACTATGAGGATTCTGAAAACATTTCCAAAATTTATTTTCGATAAAAAAAATATATCATAAAATATGCGTACCTTTGAAGTAACATATTTCCAAAAAGATTTATTTTCTGGATTTTTTTCTCTGTTTCGTGATATATTTAGCTAATTTTATTCATATAACTACAGTACGCTGTAGAATTCAACATCAGTCAACATGTCTATTCTCAATAATTTATAGTAAGAATTAGTCTATGAATCAGGTAAAATTTCACAGTAGGTACCCGCTAGAGACAGACAGCGTAAGTAAATGATTTGTATGGAGAATAGTATAGCGACCCTAGCGGTTTTTTTTTTTTTTTTTTTTTTATATTAAGGGACTCCCAAATTTATTATTTATTTATCGTATGGCATAACAAAACACTGGATCAGTAAAAAAACAATCAAATTGACCGAATCGGTTACTTTGTAGACCTACAATTGTCCATACAAATCGTTTTAACTGTCGCTATCGGTCACGGTAACTCATGGTAAGGGTGGTTATCGTCCTCGGCTCACGGGTTGAGTTAGCGCCTCGCTAGTGCACCGTTACACCGGACCTAGATCTCAAACTTAGAAAAAAAAAGCTGTCAACCAAAACGTCATTCGTTTTTAGGGTTCCGTACCCAAAGGGTAAAAACGGGACCCTATTACTGAGACTTCGCTGTCCGTCCGTCCGTCTGTCCGTCCGTCTGTCACCAGGCTGTATCTCAAGAACGGTGATAGCTAGACCGTTGAAATTTTCACAGATGATGTATTTCTATTGCCGCTATAACAACAAATACTAAAAATAAAATAAAATTCCCATACAACAAACTTGTTTTCTGGTACGGAACCCTTCATGCGCGAGTCAGACTCGCACTTGCCCAATTTTTTTATTAAATAGTACATACTAAAGTACCCTTCCATTATATCATAGTTATGGATTTACTACATTTTAGAATGTGTATATCTTTATAAATAAATAATAAACTACTTAGTAATCGCATCATACATATAAAACAGTGATTATCTTTCTAAGCGAAATACGGAAAAGTAATAAAATAGTAGTCTTAAGAATAATATGGAATGTTGTCAATTCTCCATACAAATCGCTTACACAGTCGCTAGCGAGTACGGTCACTGTCAGGGTACCTACTGTTGTAACGTGTTGCGTTACAACTCGTTCTAGATAACTTTTTGGACTGTCTGGTTACACACTCGATCTTAAAAATTGACATTCAAACACAAAATTATTCTAAATTCCACACTTGTCCGTTCCATGTCAAAAAGCTTCATTCTATTCAGAGCTTTCGAGCTGATCAGATACCTACAAGACGATTTTAATCCTGCTCATCCTCAATTCCTTATAATACTTAAGCATCAGTCTATTTAGCTTTACCTCTCAAAGTGTTCTACGTATCCAAACGTTTAACTGTGCTATTGTACTGTGATATCTGAAGTTCTAATTGCTGGATTCTGTCGGATACAAATATATAATTAAATAAAAGACAAGGTGCCTTTACTAATTAATATAAATAAATACCATCTTCTGCCCTGTCTCCTGTCTCTTCTTCCGTTCCTGCCTTCCTACATTACCGTCACCCAGTCCTCAACGTGACACTGTACCCTGACAGTGACAGTACTCGCTAGCAATTGCGTAAAGGATTTGTATGGAGAATTAGTTCTACAACTGCCATGCTACGGTAAAAGGACGTATCTTACTATGACATCCGTTAAAAGATACGACCTTTTACCGTAACACGGCAGACAAAGTAACCGCTAGGAGCGCCGCTGTACTATCCATACTCAATATTATAAATGCGAAAGTGTGTCTGTCTGTCTGTTACCTCTCCACGCTTAAACCGCTGAATCGATTTTGATGAAATGGCATAGAGATAGTTTAAGATACGAGGAAGGACATAGGATAGTTTTCATCCCGGAAATTATACCTAAAAAGATTGAACAGTGAGTGAACATTTCTCTTGGGGTGCGGTGACCCTGTAGGAAATGTAATTATTAGACCAAAAGCACAATTGCTCTTACATTTGCTTAGGCGCTTTTAATAATCCCTTTTATCAAGTTCCACGCGTACGTAGTCGCGGGCAAAAGCTAGTTCTCCATACAGATCACTTACGCTGCCACTAGCGAGTACTGTCACTGTAAACTCTTGGAAGGGTACTGATTAGCGTTCTCGGCTCGCGGGTCAAGTTAGCGCCTCGCTAGTGCACCGTTACACCGGACCTAGATCTCAAACAAACAGAGTTCGCGCCTCACATATGCGGTCCACTTCACCAGTTTACATAATTATTGAAATGCACTTTCTATAGGTACTATTATAGATTAGTTTTTTTTTCTCGGGTTTTTATTTCGGGTGCTTCTACAGACGTTTCAATCGCTGTTATAAATATCAAATCAATGGCCTATAATCACTACATAGTATCAAACAAAATCGCTTCCTGCTGTCTGTATGTCTGTCTGTTCCTATGTATGCTTAGATCTTTAAAACTACGCAACGGATTTGGATGCGGTTTTTTAATAGATAGAGTGATTCAAGAGGAAGGCTTATAGGTATAATACAAGCATTTATCAGCATTACACCCGTGCGAAGCCGGGGCGGGCGGCTAGTAAATAAATAAATAAATATCAGACAGCCTCACACAAATCGATCTAGTCCCAAATTAAGCTCAAGAAAGCTTGTGTTGTAGGTACTATACATAGGTACTTATATTGATAAATAAATAGGTACCTACTTAACTACATAGAACAACCATGAAATAGACACATATATTCGTGTTCATCACACAAATATTTATCACTATTATAATAGATTATATATTTATTTCGAGTGATTCTACAGGCGTTTCAACCGCCGTCAGTTCGCTGTTATAAATATCAAAGCAATGGCCCATAATATGCATGTTTTAACCGTGGTACCATGGCTTTTGTACCACGAGGGACTACGGGTAATTTTTTTTTCCCGTAGACCCACAACACCAATATGGGACTACGGGTAATTGAAAATAACTGTATTTTACCCGTTGACCACCGCTGTCATATTTTGCAGATTAGAAGATTATGGGTTGACCTAACCATGACTCTATTACAATTTAACTTTCATGTTTGAGCGGGTATTGAGCCTTTAAACGTATTATATCGCATTTTTTTTTTTGGCCACTTTTTTCATTTTTTTCCCTTTTTTCCTTTGTTTTTTCTATCCTAACCTAACCTAACCTACGTTTCTCTTGAACTTTCGGTTTGTTTTTTTTTTAATGCGGGGGGCTTCGCCCCCCGAGCCCCCCTGTGGGGGCTCCGCCCCCCGCCCCCTATTTCTCTAAACATATCTATTGCAGCGTGGAACTACGGGGTTTTTTTTTTTCGAGGAATGACCAGTCGGCCCACGGAAAGTTTCGTGTTCAAAAAGATAACTTAAAACTGGAGCAGAGGGGTCTACGGGGAAAATTCGGAGAAAAAAATTACCCGTGGTCCCCCGTGGTACAAAAGCCGTGGTACCACGGTTAAAACACTAGAATATGCTTTAGATTAGATCAATTATGGTAAGAAGTACGGTTACAGCGGTTACAGTAATGTATGAATGCTTGCAGATTCTCATTCGTGTAGCTTATACTTTCTATATTTTTGACAACGGACTGACGGTTGAAACGCCTGTAGATTTTCACAATTAAGTACAAACAAAATTACATTTTATTATAATGACATGGTTAAACCAATTTGGTTAGAATTTGGTAGATAGAATAGAATTGATTATAAAAAACCAAGAGCGAGTCGGACTTGCGCACGATGGGCTCCGTATTATCAAATACCTAAAAATACGGCAAAAAATCACGTTTGTTGTATGGAAGCTCAACTTAAATATTTATTTTATTCTGTTTTTATTAGTATTTGTTGTTATAGTGGCAACAGAAATACATCATCTGTGAAAATTTCAACTGTCTATTCTGTCTGTCTAGTCTGTCTCTATCACTGTTCATGGGAGACAGCCTGGTGACAGACAGACAGACGGACAGTGGAGTATTTTACATAGAAAACTATCGTGAGTCTCAGACATATTAATATACTTAAACGGGTTTACTCACGTCGTAGAAGTCGAATAACGCTCGACATGTTTCGAATCGGTACGCGATTCATCATCAGGAGAGACGACCAGTCGCGGCGGCGGCCAATCGAACACACACACACAGTGGAGTCTTAGTAAAAGGGTCCCGTATTTACCCTTTGGGTACGGAACCCTAAAAATTACGATTAAATTTGACTAACAATTGGTCCATCCGTTTGGGAGCTACGATGCCACAGACACACAGATATACACATGTTAAACTTATCACCCCTCATTTTTCGTCGGGGGTTAATTTTAACACCCGGTTTTCCGTCGGGGGTTAAAAAGCAGCTGCATATTGAGCGGTCCTGGGTTCGAATCGCGGCAGGAGCAAATATTTGTGTGATGAACTCGAATATTTGTTCCCGGTCGTGGATGCTTTCTATGTATACAGTATAATTTATTATAATTGTCGTCGTCTAATACCCATAGTACTAAGCAATACTTAGTTTTGGATTAGTTCGATTTGTGTAAGATTGTCCCTTCATATTTGTTTATTAGTGTTATGTGCCGATCAAAACATTGCAATATAAACATTGTTACATATTATTTCTATAGTTGTCAGTGGGTAGTACATTTTGGATGTAACCTACTCGACCTATATAGGTTTACTTAAGTAGGTTACTATCACGAGTGCACCTAGATAGTATAAAGCACGTCTTTATTGCTTTAAAAGGTAATTGTTCACTTCAATTGCCTCTAAATATTCAAAACTACCATTAACTTAGCGAAAACCACATTTTAAAGCGGACTCGCAGAAACGGGCACAAACAAAATGACTAATAAACTTAAATTATTCGCTTAAACAGTATGACATCTCTTACTTTCGCCATCTTCGTTGCGAACCTAACAGTTCTTTAGTCGGTCAAACGCCTTGGTCGGCGACAGTCGAGTCGCCATCTTGTATTATTCGCGCCAATATTTTTGTTCTTTTTTCAAAAAACCGCGTTCGAATTAAACTTTTAAGAAAAAAAGTGTAGTGATGTGACGAACCGTTAGTTGCCGATTCAGTGACTTTCCAATTTTGTTTAATCTGTACCAGTTAGCGGATTAAAGAGGGTATTTTTTTTTGTTTTTTATTTTATATAAATCGTACGATGCCCTATATTATGTCATTGATATTAAGGTATCATTTCATTATAGGTAGTCAGTAACAGTAAAATAAGGCGAATTATCACACAACTCCGTAACATTATAGATATGACCAGACGCAAATATCTGAATAACTTTATAAAATACATGAAATGCTTATAATATTAAATTTGAGGGTCGCGTTCTTCACTGAGATCCAGCTATTGGCAAAGTAGAGGTACCTAAATAAGTAACTACAAGTTATAATATGAAATACAATACAAAACGCGCCTGCAACGTGTTTACGTAATCTTAAACACAATTTGATTTTATATTTCTTATATAAAAAAATATATTCATATTTAGACAGCTCTTCTAATAAACTAAAAGTAACTTTAAAACTATAAACGAGTTCTATGACCTGTTACGGAAGGTACCTGGTTCAAAGGTCCCTATAATATTACTAGCTACGGCAATTTCGCTGTATCGTCAAGGAGATCCTAATTTGATATTGCTATGATAATGAAGAAAATTATACTAATTGTATAATTTTATACCAATTTTATTATTTTAGGAAATTGTATCGAAAACCAATTTCCTATGGTGAGGTGTCAATTTTACCTACGGGGGAAAATCGTAACAACTCGATGCATGTATTATTTTGTTTCTGTGCAGCCTGACCCGCTTAAACAGCTGAACGGTTTTTATGCAATAAAAGGAAAGAGTTGCTATAAACAAATAACTATAGAAATTAAATTATTCGTTTAACTGATTTCAATAAAAATAATAATTTACTATTCAGTTTTTAGGGTTCCGTACCTCAATCGGAAAACACGGAACAGACAGACGGACGGACAACAAAGTGATCCTATTTAAAGGATCACTTTGTTGTCCGTCCGTCTGTCTGTCTGTCAAGACCCTTTATCTCGAGAACGCGTGAAGGTATCGAGTTGAAATTAACACCATATAGGTACTCAGGTCTACGGTCCCTTGAAGATGTGAAAAACTCAAACTTCTACGTTAACGTGAAAAAAGGATACGACCGTTTATGTCGCAAAAAACGGACATTTCGACACTCTCAAGGGAATCAAAATGATAGGGTACTTCCCGATGACCTAGAACTATGAAATTTGGCAAGTAATATCGTCTGAAAACTATGCATTTGTAATAAAATCATAAAAAATATAGTCCTTTTTAAACATCATATTTGGAGAACTCGGTTGCGTTAAGTTTGCACCTCGTTGTATGCGGCGTCATACATTTTAGGTGCAAACTTAACTCATTCAGGCCAATTAAGATGGGATAAGTGAAAGTTTGTACGGAACCCTCGGTGCGCGAGTCAGACTCGCACTTGGCCGGTTTTTATTACATTACAAGCTTTATTATTATTTATTATTATTTATCATTATTTAACTTGCATTGTATGTATGTATGTATGTAAGTATGTTTGTTCGGGTGGAATCTTGCAACTCAATTTTGAAGCAGATATCGTCAACCGATTGAGCTGAAATTTTGCATACTAAGTAAATATACAAAATTTCACTACACTTTGATGACAATACAATAAAATGGTACCATGGAGCTGATCTGATGATGGAGCCGGAAGGTGGCCATAGGAACTCTACAATAGAAAAAGCAATCCTACCGAGTTTGGGCTCTTTAGAATCGTCTCAGTGAGCATTTGATGGATATCCAAATAAAAGTACAGTCGGCTATAAAAGCTTGTCACCAAAAGGAATTTTTTGACAGAAACTAATTATTTAGGTAAGGTACTATGTACCTAGAACCTCAATAATAATATGGTGATTGTTCTGACAAACAAAACAAACAAGTTTGGTATAAAGATAGTTGGATGTTGGAACAAACTAGATTTATTCAAACCTTATCACACTAGTTTGCTATTTGCGAACAAATTTTGTATGAAGGCGAAAACGCAGCCATTTATACTTTGTATAGAAAACTCACTCGCAAACCGCAAGTGTTAAAATCACAGTTACCTGGTGTAAAAGAAATTATTGTTAAACCGGACCAGATTTGGATTATTTTTCCTCCAAAGAGAGACACATTAGTGTCTTCAAAAACAGTATATATATGTATCATGATCGCCTTAACAACTTGTATGCGATGCCAATTTGCCAATATAATCGAAATTGTGCGGTATTTTAACGTTAATGTTACGCACTGATCCGTGCCTAAGCTTACAAGGCGTTAAAATGGACAAGCCGGTGGGAACTTAGTTACATAAATGCGGTTGCCCAGTAGTAAACTCCTCTCTATACTATTATAAAATTGTAATAACCTAAATTAACAATTTAAAACACCTCTGATACAAGGCATCATGAGACTTTCATTCAATGAGTGATATAGAAAATACTTATTTTTTATTAAAGCAGTAACGTCTGCTAACGTAAACTAAATGTTTACAAATGAAGCGAAAATTGAAAAATTTAATGATTCGGACAGGATTCGAACCTGCGTTTCCAACGGCTTTCCGGGCCAACACTGGCGTCCTCCCAATTGGACCACCGAATCAGATGTCAGAGTCATTGAATTTTTCAACCAGTTGCTTCGACATGCCTTAGGGTGGCATCGTAGCGCCATCTACCGTAAAGATTTAGACTTTTATCGTCGGCACCATCGTCTCAAATTTGTTGAGAATCGATAGTAACGATGTGCTACACCCACATTACTTATTTTTTATTAAAGCAGTAACGTCTGCTAACGTAAACTAAATGTTTACAAATGAAGCGAAAATTGAAAAATTTAATGATTCGGACAGGATTCGAACCTGCGTTTCCAACGGCTTTCCGGGCCAACACTGGCGTCCTCCCAATTGGACCACCGAATCAGATGTCAGAGTCATTGAATTTTTCAACCAGTTGCTTCGACATGCCTTAGGGTGGCATCGTAGCCACCACCACCACCACCCACCCACCCGCCACCGTAAGTAATTTGGGTGTAGCACAT
Source organism: Apotomis betuletana (assembly GCA_932273695.1). Lineage (NCBI taxonomy): Eukaryota > Metazoa > Arthropoda > Insecta > Lepidoptera > Tortricidae > Apotomis > Apotomis betuletana. The sequence continues at coordinate 4,375,026 of OW026322.1, forward strand.
CGTTACTATCGATTCTCAACAAATTTGAGACGATGGTGCCGACGATAAAGTCTAAATCTTTACGGTAGATGGCGCTACGATGCCACCCTAAGGCATGTCGAAGCAACTGGTTGAAAAATTCAATGACTCTGACATCTGATTCGGTGGTCCAATTGGGAGGACGCCAGTGTTGGCCCGGAAAGCCGTTGGAAACGCAGGTTCGAATCCTGTCCGAATAATTAAATTTTTCAATTTTCGCTTCATTTGTAAAGATATAGAAAATGCTACTAAAACCTAAAACTGAACATATAACTACAAGATTTCGAATTCTTAGCCTTAATATTGGCTCAGATCTTGTCAATTGTTCCAATTAAAGCTGAATATCATGGAAACTACTGGTCGTATTTCCACCAAACAAAGCTAACACCATCGAAACGGAAAAGACTTTCGATAAAAAAAAATTGGGCAAGTGCGAGTCCGACTCGCGCATGAAGGGTTCCGTACCATAATCTATGTATAACAAGTTTGTTGTATAGGAGCCCCCCTTAAATATTTATTTTATTTTATTTTTAGTATTTGTTGTTATAGCGGCAATGGAAATTCATCATCTGTGAAAATTTCAACTAGCCATCACCGTTCTAGAGATACAGCCTGGTCACAGACGGACGGACGGACGGACAGCGAAGTCTCAGTAATAGGGTCCCGTTTTTACCCTTTGGTTACGGAATCCTAAAAACTCATTCAAATTGGTTCATCCTTTTGGGAGTTACGATGCCATGCTACAAAAAGTCTGAAACCTGATCATCAAGCCCCAAGCGCTGATTATATTGTGAACAACATCCACCATTTTGTTACGAAGTTCAATGTTTCATTATGTAATCACTTAAATATTTAATTCAAGAAAGAAAGCAAACAATATCGTATCAAATTACAATACCAATTATAATGTTCCACTGAATTTGATAATCTTCCGATTCTATACGTAATCGACCAAGAAGCCCTTAGAGGTTAATCAATGAATGTTATACAATTTCACTTTACTTTTCACTAGCGACCCGCCCCGGTTTCGGGTGCAGTGATGATAAATTATGCATAGTACATGCCATGTGGGTCCTGTAACAGGAGCAATAAATTAAAACATAGATTTTACTCGTCAAATTGAACAACATCTGTTCAGAAACTTTATTTAAAAATACTGTTTTTATATGTTCATTATTTCAAACAAAGTAAATAGCATTTTCAATGTACGCCGTCCAACATTGACATCGCCTTAGCATTGAGCTGTCACTTTTCTAAATATCAAATGTTTAGCAATACATTAAATGACTTTGAATAAACTTTATTTTACAGGTTTACATTATACATGAGTTATTTTTAAAAGTTGTTTAATAAATGTTGTTCAGTTTGAGGGGTAGAATCTATGTTTTAATTTATTGCACCTGTTACAGGGCTCACCTGGTATAAACCTTCCCCTTGAATCGCTCTAGCTATTAAAAAAACCGCATCAAAATCCGTTGCGTAGTTTCTAAGATCTAAGCATACATAGGGACAGACAGACAGCAGCAACTTTGTTTTATACTGTGTAGTGATAAAGTACTGCGTTGTCATCGTCAAAATCAATTACATAGTTATAAGTTATAACATAAAATGTAAAAGTTTTAAATATGTTTCACAATTACTTTTTTAACAAATGTATTACCAACAAATGAATGAATGAATGATAGCACGACGACACAACTACCACATTACTTATATGTTACGGGTATCAATACCCATTATACAGTGGTACATCGTTTGCCAAATTAAAATGGGGGATAGAATTCTTCCAAGATATGTCCACGAAAGTGAGGCGGTTGAAACGCTCGAATAATTAACCATTTGATCAATGATCATGTTTGATCCCAATAAAAAATAGAATCGATTGACATCCCCAATTTTTTTGTCATGCCTATTAGTTACAGTTAGAGAAATTCTACTGCAGTATCGTAATATTAGAAGCGTCTGTGGTATCTTATATTACGAAGTACTAGCGAGAAGTGGGTCAGTTCGAGTCATGCAGGTTTTAAAGGAAGTTACATAAAACGTGATGAAGATGAACGTTGGATACCTCGTACATTGAACCTAGTGTGGAAAATGCAATAACCGGCTTTGGTTCTGTCTAAGCGGCCGTTTTGTACTTACAAAACTGAAGTGGAGTTGAGATATATATTTCAAGTCAGGTGATTGGTCTATTCCGCACGTCTCCGCTCCGCTCCGCTCCGCGTCAGTGGAGACGCATCCTAAATCACTCCTGTGGCGCGGAGACGTTAGTAGGTTTGTACCCCCACGCAAAGTCCGACTCTTTGGCAGGAACCGGTAAACAGCGCTGATAAAGTTCAAATCATGCTTTAAAAAACCGGCCAAGAGCATGTCGGGCCACGCTCAGTGTAGGGTTCCGTAGTTGCCCATCCTTCACAATAGACGAAAATTACGAAAATATTTAAATTACGAGAAAGATTACAAGCTCTATAAAAAGGTCGTAAACGCCAAAGTAACAGTAATTACTTATTACCTTCTGGAAGTTATCGATTATACGCACCAGATTGAGCGAAATGTTTTAATACAGTATGGCAATTAACTAATATGTGTAACGTTCGAAGTATAAGGACACCGCGCGGCACTTACGTCAATTTAAAGAAAATTATGAATTTTTGCGATAACTCAAAAATGGCTCGACCGATTTTATTCAATATAGTTTTCATTGAAAGTACTTATAAGGCCTCATTTTCATGAATTTTCCCATAATTTTTTGACCCGTGGTTGAAAAGTTAGAGGGGGGGGGGGACACATTATTTTTTGCATTCGGAGCGAATATTTACAAAACTGCTGATTTTATAAAAAAATAATGTTTGGAGACCCCCATTATTTTTAAAAGATCTATTCAATGACACCCCACACACTAGTGTTGGAACGAAAAAAATAAATCACCCCCACTTTAGGTGTACGGGAGGTACCCGAAAAAAAGTTTTTATTTTGCCGTTTTGTCGGCGTGATACATACATACCAAATTTCAGCTTTCTAGTACTAATGATCACGGAGCGAAGCCGCGGACGGACAGACAGACAGACAGACAGACAGACAGACAGACAGACAGACAGACAGACAGACAGACGGACATGGCGAAACTATAAGGGTTCCTAGTTGACTACGGAACCCTAAAAAGGTTCTGTCTATCTCACGCTGCGCTTTCCTACACGTATTCGCCATCTCAGGACTTTGCTGCTCCAATCCATTCTTCGAGCTCGATGGAGCGCCCATTGTCACTTCAACCGTGCAACCTTGTGAGCAATGTCGGTTACTTGTTACTTTGGTTCTTCTGCGGATATCCTCATTTCTGATCCTACCACGCAGAAAAACTCCGAGTATAGTAAAGTATTTGTTTAATTTTTATTGCACAAAATACAGAAGTGAAAGTACAAATGGCAGACTTAATGCCATAGGGCTTAACAAAGACATTATTGGTGCGGGATGGGTTTACAACAAAACGTGTATACACACGACGCAAATGTCCCATTCCATTGCACGTTGCGATTCTAAGTTCCACTTTATGAGTATACCCCGGGCTTTTGGGTGCACGAATGATTGGGCACTAGCACGTATATTGCATTGCATTTTATATTGTATTTTATTTGGTACAGAAATTAAAAACAAAAAAAAAACACCTGCACCAATAACCCTGATGTATGCCGTCCCGGTTTTGGTTATTAACCGTAGAATAAATACGCCTAGAAACGTAGCGCTTGAAAGTCAAGCCAGTTTTGGTTATAGCCACGGGCTAAGTTTCGTCCGTGCGCACATCTGTCACAACGTCCATGCTGCAAAGGCGACGTTTCTGTATGGAGCTAAAAAAAAAAAAAAAAGAAAATTTGAACTGATTTCACCGTCCGTTTATTGAAGAATTTTCAACAAACATTACATTGCAGCTTAGACTCTAATCTTATTTTTTAAAGATTATAGGGTCAATTTCAACAAGACGCATTTTTTGTATCATTTCGGTGTGATTCTTTATTTTTGATTATTTTTAAGTTTTTTAAATGTGAAGAGATACTTTAGACTATATTATTAAACATATGTAAAAGGGACCCTGATATCTGAAATAGTTTTCGAGATATTCGAGATCGAATATGAAACACACAACGGAATGATAAATGTACACCAGGATGATAAAATAAGTGCACCGCAATGAAATTTCATACACCGGAATGAAAGAAAAGTGGCATATTATGAAAGCAATTTTACTTTTTATATTCGTAATATATATTATATTGGCATTACATAATAATATAAACATATATCTTAGTATGGTATTAAAAACAAAATAAAAAAATATTATTATTTCAACAATATTTATGAAAAGTGAAGCTACTTTTGATGTCATTCCGGTGCTTTCCTCATTTTGGTGGGGTTTAAAGTCATTTTACTACACCGGGAACACCGGAATGAGAATGGTGGAATGAGAAACACGACATATTTTTATTTCTTAAAAAAAAAGTAAGCCCTATATTCTAAAACTAATTCAACTCTTGAAATCGCGTGTATACTTTACCTGATATATATAAATTTCAAACCACGCAGTTAAAAAATAAAGAAGCTATAACAAACTCCGGAATGAATTTTTTTTTGTCCCCTGTCCACCGCGATGAAATATTCACGTTTATACAAGCCAACGTACTGCCACTATACACAACCGGCCTCGACGAGCGCCGCAGCTTGACTAATTCTTTGAAGTGCACGGGAGACGGGGGGCATACTTGATCAAATTTGGGAAATAAATCGGTTCAAAACATTGTCGGCGGTAATGAGAAGTTTTCTCGGGACAAACGTATATGCACTTATTCAAGGGTATACAAAGGAGATATATAACGGGTAATGTGCTTTTTCCGTTACCTATTTATATGGTAATAAAATAATGGTAGCAGATTTTCTTTGTCATGCATAGTATATGACTTACCCGGCATTTTGCAAACAAAACCGGCTTGGGGACAACCCACCTTGATGAGAAATTTGGTCTAAATATTTTTTTTTTTAATTATTATATATATTAATATTTAAATTTTAGCTGTTGCCCGAGGTAGACAATGGCGGGCTGTTTCCGAAAAAAAATGGTACTTTATTATTCAACCTTTCTGCACCTGCGTTTTCAGTCTTGCCATCAAAAAATACTGCTTGGGAAATTGACCCTATACCGAACCTAAGTAGGGGAAAAAAAGAGTATGTTGATATAATTTGTATTATTCTAAGTATAAACTACTTACTAATCGGGAAGGCTGTCTTTTAACAGTTTTTTATATGAGGCTATAACTTGTTTAGTAGATTTACTATCATAATCGTAATCACATGGAAGTCTGTTCAACGCGCGTAGTAAGGGTTTGCGTCCACACTCTATTGCCGTATTCATTAGTAACTCCATAGCAAAACGTCGCCTTTTAGCTTAGCACGGCAGAATGTCACAATGCAAAACGTCTTTGTAGACACGCACACATAAAACCAAAAGCGGCTTTATCTTTCACAAATCAGTTTTATAAAAATAAAAAAGAACTCGTTCTAGGCGTATCGTATTTATTGTGTCGTGGTTTACCCATAATACGGTATTTGACTGCCGTAAAACGGGGTTACTTTAGGAAAATTTGGGGCTACTTTCATAGATTTAAAATGGTTATAAAAACGCAAATATTCATAGTGCGATTGAGCAAATGAAGTAAAAGGTTAGGTCATTGTTGAAGGTAGGTATTGCATTGCCACAGATAGTAACAAAAAATAAGGATATGGCGTAAAGACACTTTTCCAAAGTAGTCCCTGCATTTTAAAGTAGCCCCGTTTTCCGCACACTCAAGAATATTCGGAATAAAATAAACTACCACTAACTTGTGGACATTATACTATACTTTTAATCGGTCCAAAACTAAAAAGAAGACGTGTTTGACTATGGTTTTTTATGACGTCACAAGCCAGTTTCTTCATAGAAAGTTCAGATAATTTTTGACATGTTAGATAGAGTTGCTGACTTGAGATGTAATCATCACCAAATGCCGTATTGAGTAAGCATTATATTTGTTATTCAAGTTCAAACGTAGGTTTTGCTATGTTTTAGTGTGACGTATCTGTTGGTAATCCATAAAGTAAATAAAATAAAAATAATTAATAATTTTATTAAAACTTTCGTGAGACATATTTAATTATTGTATTAAGCGGTTTACACTCACGTGAAATTGTCAGGAACGGCCCGACATGTTTGTTGTTTGTTGAGTGACGAGTTTGCCGCGGCGGTGTACGGGCAGCCGTCCCTGATGAAGAGCTCCATACGAGTTCGAAACATGTCGGGCCGTTCCTGACAATTTCACGTGAGTGTAAACCGCTTAATACAATAATTAAAAATAATTAATTATAACCGGAAAAGGATAGTGCGCATTGATATATATGTGAAATATATGAGTTAGACTAGTTATTATGTTAGTAAACAGTAGGTATTGGTTTATTGGAACGAAGGTTCAACCGGGTCGCGATTTGGTAGTGTAATGAGCGGAGTGAGTCGGGTCGCAGGCACGCTACGTAGACCGATTGGGACGGTTTTAAAACTGTACACCACACCAATAATATAAAGGCGAAAGTTTGTGTGTGTGTTTCTGTTTATGTTTGTTACTGCTTCACGCGTAAACGACTGCACTAAATTTGATAAATTTTGATATGAAGATAGCTGATATAAACGTCATTTGTCTGTAGTGAGCATACCATGTGAGTCGTGGGAGGAGCTGGCTGCTCACAGATTGGGTTGGCGAAATGCTGTCAATGCGGGTCTTGATAACCCAAGCCCTCCTACCACTACACTTATAACACAGATGGGGACCTGTACTGTGCTATGTACATGCTGCCGCACTTTCAAAACCAAATTCGGGTTAGCTAGTCATGCCCGCGCTCACGCGCGTAGGCTAACGTAAAATACGTTCTTGTTAGGGTGTCGCCGTCGACGGATACGTCTGGGAGGACATCATCATCAATATAAAGGCGAAAGTTTGTGTGTGTGTTTCTGTTTATGTTTGTTACTGCTTCAAGCTTAAACGACTGCACTAATTTTGATAAATTTTGATACGAAGATAGCTAACACCCTAGATAAACACATAGGCGACTTTTTAATTTACCTTTGTGTCAATATTTACATTATAATTTACTTATGCTGCACAGGTGAAGCAGTTCCTTTATGGAAACGTATAGATGACGGTCACGGCACGCTCTCCTCTCGAGTATCGCGATCGTCACGTCCCATTTCCCGTGTCGTCCGCGACTCGTCCGGGGTCAACGACCGGATGCTACATCTGACACAGTAAAAGGCATGAGAAATTTTTTGAGGATGTCAATCGATTCTATTTTTTATTGGGATTAAGTAACTATATGGGACTAGCCGCACTTAGACTGCTCTAAAAGTTAGAAATGACCGCCAAAGTTTAGAATTTCTACGGAGCGCTAAAAACGCTTCATACAAATGGCCACCTTAATTTGGCGTCATTTGTGGGTTGGGTACCAATATTTGTATGGAGACAATGAGTATTTTGCCATTTTCACCGTGAAAATGTGCGTTTAAGTTTGTTATGACTACCATTATTGTTTTGGATTAAAAAAAAACATAAAATTGGCGTACTTTGAAGTTACATATTCAAAAAATATACATATTTATTTAAACATCATCATCGTCATTTTTATCTGTTTGTTTAAAATTTTGACATGTAATTATTTTATCTGTTTTATTATTAATTCCGCTGTTTTTACTATCAATTTCATCACAATTTATCTGTTAATATTAATATATATGACGATCATAGTATAAGTGCATGTAAATTGACTTAGTGTAATTTATATTGACATTTTATATTATGAAATAAATAAATCTAAATCTAAATAGGGTTCCGTACCCAAACACGGGACCCTATTACTAAGCATTCGCTGTCCTTCTGTCTGTCCGTCTGTCCGTCTGCCACCAGGATGTATCTTATGAACCTTGATAGTTAGACAGTTGAAATCTTCACAGATGATGTATTTCTGTTGCCGCTATAACAACAAATACTAAAAGTCTAAATAAAATAAATATTTAAGGGGGCTAACCGTGATCGGTTGCGTTAACTTTGCACATCATTTAATTTTATATGGGTCATACATACTAGGTTTGTACCTACACTGTTTGTACGGAATTCCGGTGCGTGAGGCCGACTCGCACTTGGCCGGTTTTTTTTTTAATTTCACACGAGACTAAAGTAATCTTTCCATTGTGTCATAGTTTTGGAGTTACTAAGTTTAAGGATGAGTTATTTTTAACAAATTAATTATAAAATAATTAAATAATTAGTAATCTTAGGGAAATTATAGAAACAGTTATTACGTCCGTCTTTTTAAGCGGAATACAGAAAAGTGATAAAATTTTAGTCCTAAAAATATGAAATCTTAAAACTATGAATACAAAGATCAAAGCTTAAAGAAAAATTTAAAAAGGCTAGCTACCTGGTGAAAGGGACCGGGAATCGAACCCGGTACCTCTGGATTACCGGTCCAGCGCGTTAGCCACTTCGCTACCCTCGCTCCACGTAGACCTGACGAATTTTTCCTTATGCTTTGTGTACCGATCTTTGCATTGTTTATTTGAAAGGTTTTTACACCTTAGCGACCTCTATGTGAATACGTTAATATTCACATCTTACCGCACCACTTTACAGCGGTGAACGAGCAAGCGAGAGAGGGCGCTGTTAGTTTTATAAATTTATGAAACATGTAATGTCTCATTTTGTTTATTTTGTTGGTGTACCCACATTAAACAAAATGAGACATTACATGTTTCATAAATTTATAATATGAAATCTTGTTAATTGCGTACTATAGACGGCAGAATCATTTGTCATCGTCGTATTATACGGTTTTTTTATACTAAGTTTTCCCATGTGCGCGCACAGATTAGTGCATTAGGGCGCAACATGCGTGTCGGATGCCTCCATTTCTCCCGACAGTTAGGTTACTACTTAGCCCTGCCTTGTTCTGCACGCACCGTGGAACCTAAGTGGCGTGGGAAACATTCTTCGTGGACCACAAACAATCTTTTTTTTGTTTTTTTTTTTTTTATTGTTTATTAATTAGCTCAATCAACTTTTTTCTGTAACTTGTTGCCATGGCGATGTCCCTTGGGTCACTCTTTAAAACTACAATTTTCGGCGCCAATATTCAACAAAAACTTTGTAATTGCAGCAGTTATAAGTCAATTCTAAAAATGATTTTTAAATTTACAAATTTTAAAATTATTAGTCAAATCTTATTTAGACTATCTCTTGAAAATACCAATGTTATTAATTATAAACAGTTTTCCAAGAAGTTTAATCACCAATTAAAGTATTTCAAATATGATATATAACTGTTTTTTTTTTGCGTACGTTGAAGTTTTTACATTTAATTAAGATACTGACGGCTTTTTTTTTAACAAATTACATTTAAACCATTGATACAAAGATCAAAGCTTAAAGAAAAATGGAAAAGCAATGGTTTAAATAAAAATTTTGGTGTGTCGGTGTCGGTGCCCACATAAAAAAAAAAAAACAAGAGACATATGTTTCATAAAATAAAATTACATTTATACTTAAAATAAAAAAACCGACCAAGAGCATGTCAGACCACGCTCAGTGTAGGGTTCCGTAGTTGCTCATCCTTCACAATAGACTTAAGTTACGAGAAAGATTTCAAGCTCTATAAAAAGATCGTAAACGCCAAAGTAACTGTAGTTACTTATTACCTTCTGGAAGTCAACATACGTCCTATTAATAAAATTATGAAATTTTGCGATAACTCAAAAACGGCTGGACCGATTTTGTTCAATATAGTTTTTATTGAAAGTACTTATAAGGCCTCATTTTACTTTTTCCATAATTTTTTGACCCGTGGTTGAAAAGTTAGAGGGAGGGGGACGCTATTTTTTTTATTTTCGGAGCGAATATTTACAAAACTGCTGACTTTATCAAAAAATAATGTTTGGAGACCCCTATCATTTTTAAAAGATCTATTCAACGAGACCCCACACACTAGTGTTGAAACGATAAATTACCGTTAAATTACCGTTTTGTCGGCGTGATACATATACATACTCATACCAAATTTCAGCTTTCTAGTACTAAGGATCACGGAGCGAAGCCGCGGACGGACAGACGGACAGACGGACAGACAGACGAACATGGCGAAACTATAAGGGTTAAACTAAAAGTTGACTACGGAACCCTAAAAAGGTATGTATAAAACTTTACTCTAATTAACCTATAATACAATATATAATATAAAATAATATGTATTTATTTTATAGACGGACGCGGACGGACGGCCGGCCGGACAGCGTAGTCTTGGTAATAGGGGTCCCGTTTTTTACCCTTTTGGGCACGGAACCCTAAAAATCAGGCCCTTTTGGCAAGGTCCCGAAGACGCTGGCAGCAATTCCCCACAAAAATTTAATGAGAATGGCAAATAACACAAATGACATTTTTAATTACTACTTACGGTATGCCATATTAAAAATAATGACATCTGAGTACAGATTAACGATGCGATTAGAGATATTCACACGTTCAACAAACCTTGTTTGCTTCGTGACTCAGGGCTCAGACATCAGCCCGGTTCTAAAATTGTGATTTAAGAGGAAATACGACTGCTACAGTATTTGACTCGATGCACCTCGAACTTTCGAGGTATAGTATTTTACAGTCTGTCAACAAATTTTAAAATTAACTTTCAGTGGGTTCCATCACACATTGGTCTGAGGGGCAATGAGTCGGTTGATGGTCTTGCTAAAGAAGCAGCTACAGATGGAATAATATATCCCATCAAAAACATAAATGTTAAATGAAAGCCAAGTTCAATATCGCGTGCGTAGACTTGACTTGGCTTGAATATAAACTTTTATGTGAGAACTATCTCACATAAAAGTTTATATTATATTTGTTTAATCCTTAACCTATTTTCGTTAAGGTAAGTACGCAAGTTAGTGTACTCCCTGTTACTTATACTGTTCGCCTGATAATAATACGATGTTACATTTATAAAATTAAGTTTGTTGGTGAAAACTAGCCAAGTCAACGCTTGATATTGAATTACACCGCAAGTAAAATAAATGCATTGAGTAAATAATTGTTTGCTGTAATTTAAAAATGTATATTTACTATTAAGTAACAAAAAATGTAGTATTATTGAGAGACAAGAAATTGTTACATACATTTATTTCAGTATGTTGCATGTTCTTGTATCTAAAGACTTTAGGGCAAAGACCTCGGTACCCATATAGATCTCAATTCTTTTGTCGGCGAAGTCGACCACGTTGCACGCGATATTGAACTTGGCTCTTATTTAACAATTATGTTTTTGATGGGATATCATTACTTTTTGTACAGGAATTATTATGATGTGTAAATTACTTAATTATAATTTGTTAATTACTTTATTTTTCTTTATTTACGTTGTGTAGGTGTCTTTTTTGTCCTATTTTCCATATTGTGTTTTACCTCTGAAACATTAGAATTGCCCAATACCTTACCTGCAATGTTTCTTACACGTTTTCTGTTTATTTGTAATTTTGCTAGGTCGGGGCGGTATAACGTGGGCAGGCGGTTGTATTCTACTATATAATTCCTGTGTGTATGTGTGGATGTGCGTGCGTGCGTGCGTGCGTGCGTTTAAGAGCTTCACGAAATCTGTGAGCAGTATGAGAATGTATAGACATGATACTGTTAGAACCTTGAGGTTTATGAAGTGCTGTCTACATGATTCGCTTTGTGAAATGTGAACAATAGTCCGAATGGCCCTTTTCTGCATCTTGAACGCACTATCAACATTATAGTTATAGCCCTCACCCCATAATTTTATGCTGTAACGCAACTTAGATTCTAATAGGGCTACTAACTTAAGTTGTTCAGTTTTAAGACATCTCGCAGGCTACGAAGAGCATAACAAGCAGAACCTAGAGAGCTATTAAGCGCCTGAACTTCGTGCTTCCAATTCAGTAGCTCATCAATATGAATGCCCAGGAATTTGACACAGTCAGTTTGCAATATTTTATCGCCATAAATTGCTGCATCCAAGGTATCCGTGTTTTTTGCTGTAGCTTTAAATAACATGGCGTTGGTTTTGTTAGAGTTGAGTTTCAGGTTGTTTACTGCAAACCATCTGGCAACAACAATTGGGCAGCATTTACTCTGTCATTTAACTATGATATATTATCAGCAGCTATTACAGCGGTGGTGTCATCAGCAAACAAGATTAGGTTGGTACATGGCACTGAGTCAGTAATATAATTTACGATATCGTTCAGAAACACCACAAAGAACAAGGGACCCAAAATTGATCCCTGGGGGACACCTCTGCTTATTGTCGCCATCCTGGACTTTACCACTACCTCAGTTCCATTCATTATGGACTTAATTTCAACGAACTGCTTCCTATTTCTAAGATATGACTTAAATAATGCTAACACACTATCTCTGATGCCATAGTGTTCAAGTTTGGCTAATAATATGTTATGGTCGACAGTGTCAAAAGCCGAGCTCAGATCCAGGAATACACCTGCAACTTTTTTCTAGTCATTTAGTTGGGTGACAATATCATGTTACCCAAACTGCCGACCGTGGAGCACATTAAATATGATAGACGGGATGATTTTGCAATCGTACTTTCATCAACTTCTCAAATATTTTGGAGGGAACTGGTAACAGCGATATGGGTCTATAATTAGTTGGTTCGCTTTCTTTTCCTTTTTTAGGCCGGATACCGAATAGTAACCGAATATTCGGTTCATCTCTAGTTTTTACCAATAACTTACTTTAATTATTCTGATTTTGTATGGCGAGAACCGGGAATTCCTGGTTCAGGTACTGGATTTGTATAGAGAATGAGTACTGGGAGCACATAGAACTAACGGAGAAGCATCTCAGTTAGACACATACCTACTCCTTACAATCCGCTAACTAATTGTTTCTAATTAAGAGTCGACTCGTATCTCAAATCTCAACATTGTGTATTATTCTCACAGTTAAGCTAGGTACTACCTGACTATTGTTTAGTTATCAAGGACAGGTCAAAAGGTCTGGTGATTTACTTAATTATTTTCTTACGTATGACAGTCGTGTATTTGTATGAAATGAAATAATTTATTCAGTAAGTAGGCCACAAGGGCACTTTTTCAAGTCAGATTGTGAATCTACCGGCATTTCCCAAGAGGAGACCGCTGTTGAGAAGAATGACGAAAGAAACTCAACAGTAAGTAATTTTTTTCGTAAGTCATGCTTCAAACAATCATTTATATTTATGATATAAATAAATACATTAGTGTCGTTACTGCATCGCTGACACGCGTTGCACTCTCTCTCTCTCTCTCTTGTCGTTCCCTCATGAGTGAGGATCGTGGTGGATGGCTTTAGTCCTGTGGCGCGGAGTAAATCCCATTAGCGGGTTATACTCCTACACAAAGTCGGGTCCATATTGGCTGACATAAAATTCTTGTTCATAATTGTCGTTAGTCATAATTTTTGTAGTCATAATTTCTACTTTTCTCGGAAACAAATAACTTTTCAGGATTGTTATATCAAACCTAACCTAACCTAAGCTTATGGGTTATTTTACTCTTAAAACTCGCGTAAAGTTATTAATTTCTGAGTTATGACTAACAATTTTATGACAAACAATACGTTATGACCACCAAACATTATGTGAAAAAATGCGCTCCCCACAAAGTATTGACTCACAGGTATTGAGGGCTAACCAGACCAGGGGCCCTATGATGGTTGCGTTTATCACGCGATAAATAAGTGATAAAGCATCCGTCACGCTTTGACATAATGCGAGTGTGAGTGACAGATGCTTTGTCACTTATTTATCACGCGATAAATAAGTGATAAAGAATCCGTCACGTTTTGACATATTGCGAGTGTGAGTGACAGATGCTTTGTCACTTATTTATCACGTGATAAACGCAACCATCATAGGCCCCCTGATAAAGTTCAAACTAGTCATGTCTTAAAAAAAGTACCGCTAGTAAGACAACTAATAAGAGCAAAAGGTAGAATAAACGACGAACGGTGACAACGGTGGACACGGTACTTGATCCTAATGCAGTTTGACACGGTAAATTATCTGGTTTAGCGAAGACGGGGCCATTATGTAACGGTAACATTTTGGTGCTAATATATATTTTTTACTAGCGAACCATCCCGGCTTCGCACGGGTGCAATGCTGATAAATTATGCATGTATTACACATATAAAACTTCCTCTTGAATCAATCTATCTATTAAAAAAACCGCATCAGAATCCGTTGCGTAGTTTTAAAGATAGCATACATAGGGACAGACAGCAGGAAGCGAGTTTGTTTTATACTATGTAGTGATAATGATAGGTTAACTATAATTATGATTATGGCAGTGCCACGAAAAGGTCCCATCTCAGCATGATGATAGCTCGAAAGCCAGCGCTGATCTTCCGATGGGACCATAGGTGGCGCCACCATAGTTGATCGCATTTAGGACGCGATGGTATAGAAGCTAACTTTTGGTACCGCTAAAGCAAGTCACTAATAAGAGCAAAAGATAGAATAAACGACGAACGGTGACAACGGTGGACACGGTACTGCGCCCTAAAGCGGTTAGAGACGGTAAATTATCTGGTTCAGAGAAGACGGAGTCACGTTATGTAACAGTATTAACATTTTGGTGCAACTATTACCCTCTGCTGGGGTGTAGGGCTCGAATCAAATTCCTCCATTTGCAGCGGTCTTGGGTAGTCTGTTCTACCTCCTCCCACGTCATGTCCAAGACGCCCAGTTCCTGCTCTACTGAGCGACGCCAAGTTGTTCTGGGACGGCCTCTCTTCCTTTTGCCAGACAGTTTCCAGGTCAGTGCCTTCTTGGATAGGTGGGTATCGGGCTTTCTTAATATGTGACCAATCCAATGCCACTTCCGCGTAAGGATCTCCCTCTCTATTGGTGTCTGCTTGGTGATCCTCCACAACTCATTGTTGGTAATCGTCTCAGGCCAAAAGATTTTCAAAATTTGATTTTGATTTTGACGTAGGCATTTGTTCACGAACACTTGGAGTTTATTTATTATTTTTTTACAAATACACCCATAATATTAAATTAGTATTAGTTCAGATATTTAGGTAATAAAGACATGCATCGGAGCCATTTTTCTTTTGTTCCCAACTACGATCAACTTTTCCAGACTTTCAATGCTTTCATCTCCTCTACGCATGCTTTATGAATCTACGCATTTGCATGCGACTTCTTTTTGTGTCGTAGGTATTCCTCATTGCTGAGGGTCGTAACCTCTATTTTATCACTCTTCGGACGATCGCTCTCCACTTTCGATCTAATGCAAACCGCATGGCGTCGGGAAACTTGGTGACCGTTGTGTCTCGAATCTAATCAGGTCAGGTCAGATGCAAACGCGACTGAGGGCCACAAATCGCGCGACTATATTGTTACAATAAGCAAGATATAACAACGTTTGATATAATTTCACTAGATATAACATCATTTGGTTGATAACCCTAGTCACTACCCTCAGCAATAGGGGATGCGACTAATGTCGAATTTATACGATATAAGTGTGTATTTTCAATAAAATTAGCTTAATATGTCATAAAACAAAGAAAAATAATTAACCAAATAATATATTTATTGAAATATATGACTTTAAAGGTACGAAAATGTTATGTTTTCTTTTTTAATCCTAAAGAAATTTTGAATTTGTTTTTACAATTCTCATAATTTAGCATAACAATAATAGGGGATGCGACTGATGTTGAATTATACAACACAGTGTAGTAATATGATTAAAATTAGCTAATATGTCATGACATGATACAAAGAAAAAAAAATATTAGCTTTTTTTTGTATGTTACTTCAAAGATACGAAAATTTTATAATTTCTTTTTTAACCCAAAAGAAATGTTGAAATTCTTTTTAGAACCCTCATAATTTAGCAAAACAATAATTGTCTGACAACCATGAATTAAACGCGGTATGACAACTATTAATTTTCACGATGAAAATGGCAAATTACTTATTGTCTCCATACAAATATCCCACAGATGACGTCAGATGTACGGAGCGTTTTTAGTGCTCTGTAGGAATGCTGAACTTTGACGGTAATTTCTGACTTTTAGAGCAGTCTAAGTGTAGGTACTCCCATATAGAAATTTGATCCCAATAAAAAATAGAATCGATTGACATCCTGAAAAAGGAATGTCCGCACGCCGTTTAGAAACATGACGCGAGTAAGGAAGAGTGCATAAAGCTTATGTCAGTTATTTCTCTTTCGTTTACAGTTCAAAATGTTCCACTACGAGTACGAAAAGCGTCCGTCATCGGCGTCGTCCTGCGCGAGTCGTGCCACGACAACTACCGAGTACAGCCGAAGCTGCCCGAGCCGCGCCGACTACTCCCGAACGCGGGCGATGCCGAGCGTGGAGCGAGCGAGGCGCCCGCTCCCGCCAACTCCGAGTGCCATCCGACTGCCAAGTAAGACAATGGTGAGTTAAGGCAATATTTAGCATTTTTTTAAAGGACTTTGCCTACGAGTAGCTGATTGGTAATTTTGAATGACGTGCAACATAATTGGTTGTAGCACGTTGTGGGCCGTGTCATACTCCTAGGGTTGTCAACAAAACGGAAATTACGTCTCGGCAATTGTACTTATTTTACACGGTACTTTAATTAAATATTCAATATGTCCTAAATCAGACGAACCTGACCCGATCTTTATGGTGTATCCGATCATCAGATCCAGACTTAATGAAAATGGGAAAACCGTAGTTGCATAGGTACCCTTTTGAATAAAAAATAGGCTTACATTTCACGAAGAAATTGAAATAATTATGAAATTATATATTATTATGTATATAATAAAAATATAATCGATGCGTTGCTCCGCATCGAATGTGATGACGAATAAAGCCGGAGCGATGGGCGGGCCGGGTCACAATCGTTTCCGAAATTTGTAGGTATATTCGTAACACGCGGCGCGGAGTGAATCCTATCCTTGGTTAAGGCAATAGTGTTTCACTTTCATCCCATGTTGCTATAACTACCTACGGTTTTACTGTGCACCATGGTGTACTACTCCGCCCACCGCTCCACCTTTAATAAATAAAATTCAGACGGTATAAATAATGTCTTGCTTTCACAATTTATCGGATAGGCGCTTATTTAACTTTATTTTCCTTCCTTTCCAAGACAGACTCAGTACACTCAGCAAAAGTATCATATTACCATGTGGATGACTTGGATGGATGGATTTACTCACTAATACTTGAAATCCATCTAGCATGTTTAAGCCCGACGAAAAAAGAGGGGTGTTATAAGTTAAGCATCTGTGTGTCTGTCTGCGGCATCGTAGCTCCCAAACGGATGGACCAATTTCAGTGTGTTTTTTTAATCGAAGGTCTTGTCCGTCGAGATGGTTCTTAGCTATGTTTGGTGGAAATAAGACCACTAGTTTCCAAGCTACTCAGCTTTAATTGGAACCTGTGACAAGATCTCTGCCAATATTGAAACTAAGGATTCCAAATTTTGTAGTTATGTCCAGTTTTAGTAGCATTTTCTATATCACTCATTGAACTACAGTTTTACTATAGTACATATACCTGTTGTTGCCAGGTCCCTCTGAAGGTGTGGATAATAGCCAGCGCTTCCTGCTTCGCAGTCTGCGCTGCTCTGGTCCTGGCTACCGTCGTGGTCACCAGGTGGGGCTACAGCACCCAAGTTTACGAAACTCCGGTATGTTCTTAGTTAAAGTCCTATGTAATCCATCATCATCATCATCAGTAGTCAATACTCTGGTACTATCCCATCCATCCACTTTTTTGTTATACTATGACGGTGGCAAGCAAGCATGCGGCCCGCATGATGTTAAGCAGTTACCGCCACCTATGGACGCTTGCGATGCCAGGAGTATCCAGTTGCCGACTGCGAGCGGTGCGATGATAGGAAGTCGCCGTGGGCATCATGTCAAACAATTCGTCAGAACACATCCCATTATACAGACGGTAGAACACGTCAAGGATACAAAGTCTCTCTTCAGACTTAGAGGCTCGATTCCATCTGTGAGTTTAGGATACAACTATGCGCACAGCGCGTCTTTGTCCCGAGTCAAAAGGGCCAAGCTGGTATGCGGGGGCTCCTGCTCAGAGGTGACCGCAGTACCTACTCCATGTGGGGTTGGACTTGCGTTTTGTACAGCAGTAGCCTTTGCCCAGGAGTGAAGTACCGCTTCGCTCTGTGCAGTATACCAAGCTTTTTACATGCCAGCTTTGCCTTATCCTCTAAATGAGTCGGGAACTGAACGTCACTGGAGATGTCAACCACAAGCTAAGTACCTCTACTACTGATTTGGCAAAGTACGCAGTAATAAATAGAGGATGAGAGTTGAGCCGTTTGAGATGCCAATGTAGGCCAATATAAGTATAGTCAATTCAAACGTTTGTTGATCTCCGCTACCTAAAGGTTGTCTGGAAGAGATCGTTATTTAGCGTGATAGCCTGGTGTTTACCTCTTTATCATTTTACGGTATATAGCTCTCATGTTTTGTATCCATCTATATTTGAGGTGTGCGTTAAAGTGGATTTGTATTGTATGGTCTTAAGGAGTACTCTAAAATACTGGTGGAATTAACGTGTGACGTGCGGGCTGGATCGTATCTGGCACAGCAAGCAAGGGGCCAATGATGGTTGCGTTTATGACGTGATAAATAAGTGACAAACCATTCGTCACTCACACTTGCATTTTGTCAAAACAAAACGTCATGGATGCTTTGTCACTTTATTTATCGCGTGATAAAAGCAACCATCATAGGCCCGCAGAGGGCTGGATCGTATCTGGCACAACAGATCAGCATAAGTATTTAGCATACAAAGCTAGCTTTATGTTTCCTCTTTCCTAAAAAGTGCACATTGTAGCGTGACTGAACAAAGCCTATAATGGTACCCTGCGTAAAATGGTACCCATGCTAATGGTACGCATAATGGCCTCGTAATAGTCCGTCATTTGATAACGTATGCGCTTCAGTGCGTTGTTTCCTCAGGAACAGGGGCAATTACGAATAGAAAGCCTACGAGAATTGTTGCGATCTTCACTTGGCTTGCTAGTTAGATGTCTGAACCTATACAGGGTGACTTTTTAGTCGTAAATGGTAGTGCCAGGGGGTGATGAAGAGGGTGACGCTGAGCAACTTTCACTATGGGGACAACCACGAAATCTCGAAAAATAATGCCCTAATTAAGAGTTAATTGATACTTAATTGATAGTTAAGTATCAATCGTTAGTTTATTTTTCGAGATTTCTTGGTTATCGCCATAGTAAAAGTTGCTCAACTTCACCATCCTCATTACCTACTGGCACTACCATTCACGACTGTCAGTCACCCTGTATACGTTATCAGCGACAGGCTTCGTCAAACAACGCACCAATAACGTGACATCCGCCACAGGCTTCGTCAAAGTTGTGGGTCGATAACAAATATACTGGAAGGTGAAGATGGACTTAAAAAGGCTCGTCCCGAGTCGCACCTGGCCCAAACGTTCCCATTACACTGGCAGCGTTCCCACGTTGTATGACCAACGAAATCTATTGAACCAAATACGATCCAGAGCGAGGATCACACCGACACGTTTTATTGTATGTAAGATAATGTAAAATAACGTGTATGACTGATTGATGTACGATACCAGTGCCCAATTAAGCGTTGATTGACTCTAATTGACAACATTTTTTTTACCAGGCGTTCTTCCAAAATTATCAGATAAAGGATAAAGAATTAAATATTACCCATTTTTTACATTTCTGAAAATATCCCAATTTATGATTAAAAACTCAATTTGGAGAGTTCCTTATTCTAAAAGAGCGTAGGCGACAAGTAATTGGTCACAGCGCAAAAAATCTTACCGTAGAACCACTACTAAGACGGATTTAGTATGGAAATTGTACCACTATTCTTTTTCTAGTTTGGGACTGTAATTTTTCCACAATGTGACTTCATTTGAGTGCTGATTCTTAGACGCCGCTGCTCTCACCTCATTTTTCCTTTTTTTCCTTTAAGGTAAATCACCCAAGGTAACTTAATGGACACACTACCCATTCTGAGGCCCCTGTTTTGGGGTACCATACGAGATCTTTCGACCCTAAGTTTAAATTTTCATACTCTGTTACAGGAACCAGTGTATGCGCAGCCAATCCTTCAACCGAGAAAGCTACCACCACAACCGATCATCGATCCAGAACCAACTACCACTGACAGTTCAGAAGAATTAGAAAACGACATCCAATTCCCGATCCTAGAGAAACTATCCATATTCAAGAACATAGTCGCAAATAGGGATAAGAAAAAAGACTTCAGTTTATTAACAAAACCTCAAATGCATCCGGTACATGATACTACACATCATGCGGAAAGAAAAATTGAGAAAAAGGATCATGCAAAGATGCCCGATCCAACAGAAGCTAGCGTTACAGAGAATAACGTTATCCCTGATTTTAAACCGACATTGCCTGACGTTTTTATTAATAAACAAAACATAAAGCTTCCAGATGGGTACGTAGCAGTTCTGAAAAAGAACGAGCATGATTTGTATGAAGAATACTACAACGATGATAATTTATACGATGATTATATGCAGAGTAATACAATGACTAGTTATATGATTGAAAAAGTGCAGGAATTACATGATTGGATAGTCACTGATCCAGATTTTGAGGTAGCAGGAAACCATTCGAAGAGAATCAAGTCTGGCAATGATTTTGGACAACTGTTAAAGGCTTTGAATGATAGTTTGATAGAAGGGAACGTTAGTATTGTCATGAATAAGCTGAAGGATATATACTTCGGTGATAACTATACAAGCACCAATCATAGCAGGAAGATTATATCAAGCAACAGTACGGATCTGCTCTCGTTTGGGATTTTGACGTTGGATGTTATGCTGCTGCATAATATTCAGTTAATGGCATGGGAGAATCAGGTATGACATTATGGTATAGTTGCAAAACAGTTAATTACCTTTAATATCACTTTTCAACTCACTTAAGGTGAGGGATTCCATGTTTACGACAATGATGATGACCTACCTCAAAACTCCGAACTTTTTCTTCTTAATTAGTGCTCCCGGATGGTACCTTTAACGACAGAATTGAAATCTGAACTGACTTCTCATATCTGTAATCATTAAGAGGATATATA
Organism: Apotomis betuletana; assembly: GCA_932273695.1. Lineage (NCBI taxonomy): Eukaryota > Metazoa > Arthropoda > Insecta > Lepidoptera > Tortricidae > Apotomis > Apotomis betuletana. The sequence goes on from OW026322.1 coordinate 4,396,273, forward strand.
TTACTGCTCATTTTTCCATATAATATCAGGTCACGTTAAGTTTGCACCTGGTAAGTATGGCGTCGCATACAAATGAAGGCCAAACTTAACGTAACCGGGTTATACAAATCGAGGCTTCGTTCTTGTCTGTTTGCTTTTGCAAAACTTAACCAATCTATATACAAAATCGAAAGAACAGAATGTGAAAGAAATGTTCTGTGTCGGACCGTTTTGCGCAAAAAGTGCAAATTATTATAGAATTTATGTACTAGGCGTCCGTTTGCAGCAGTGGACAAATACTACAAATACATTGTATAATGATAACCGCAAAAATCGAAACGGTCCGACACAGAAAGTTTTCTTCCCAATCAGGTCCTATTTAGAGTAAACGTACGAAAAATTAGCTATTTCCTCTTAATGTATAAGTTTGGAAGATTTTTAATGCAAATTCATGTATGTAAAGGTATTGGCTCCCAGAAACTACTCGAAAATTTAAATTTTGAAGTCAACCAAATGTGCTCATGCTATTTATTTTTCAGGAAGGGATCCGCAACAAAATGCTGAAGGACCCTGATGTGTTTGCCTTCAATGCGCTGTTCCTGGACCCTGGGAAAGTGGAGTCCAAGCAGAATGAGGTCTACAATACTGCTGCCTTCTCGTAAGTTCATGTTCATACTTCTTTACGTTTTTTTTAACAGAATCTTTTATGCCATAATTTTTGGCTAATGCGCATAAGCATTTCTAGGGTTCTAGCAAAAAAAGAACCAACTTCAAAGGGAACTGAAAAGCCAAAAACAACAAGATCATGTACAGATTACATTTAGAATCACCTTTTGAAAGTCGGTAAGCACTCAATTATTACTATGAAAACATATGCCGCGTAAGTTTACGTGAGGTTTGCCACCGACTTCAAAAGGTGAAACAAATGTAATCTGTACATAATCAGGTTATTTTTAGCTTTACAGTTTTTTTTGGAGACGGTTTTGTTTTGCTAAAAAAATTTTTTTTAATTTTTTTGCTTTTTAGTGATTTAAATAAAATCACTTTATTCACAAAAAAATAACCGACTTCAATGAACGAAATGGAACATACAATAGCACTTAGTTATATGATTTTCTCGTGGATGTCTTTGTCAGAACACAGCTGTCCAAACTGCCTCACCTTCATCTAACCTTAGGTAAATATAAAAAAATACGTTAGAAACTGGATACTTTGATTTTTCCAGAAAACGGCAGAATGTTCGGAAGGAGAGCATCGACGACTTCGACATAGGCAAGAACCTTCTGGAGAACGTTCTGGAGATCGGCATGAGCACAGCGCGCGCCGCCATACACCTGGGGCGCGCCTACAAGAACACCAAGTACGTTATTACTTATTAAGGGTTCCGTACCCCAAGGGTAAAGAGGAACGGGGAAACGGTCTTAGCGGTGAGAGGAGCGGCGCGCGAGGCGGCAAGCATGCCACGTGCATCGCGTTGGCCGCGCTGCTCTGAAGTCGTGGCGTCTTTCCTAGTCGCCGGTAAAACCGGGACCCTATTTTTACACTCCACTGTCCGTCCGTCCGTCTGTCTGTCACCAATACAGCCGATGATAGCTAGATTAGAAAGAAGAATTAATAAGACTATTAGCGGCACCGAGGTTTGAATCAGTGTTTCTGTTGCCGCTATAACAAAAAATACTAAACACAAAATAAAATAAATACTAAAGTAAAATATACGTAATATTTTCTTCGGTTTCCGCGACTGTCACACATTTAAATAAAACAATTTAAACGGATTATATCGCGTATATTAATTATTTGAGCCTCCCTGACGTTTCAGTACCTTTACAGATACCGTTGTCAAAGGTTGACTGAGAAAAACATAATTTTTCTCTGTCAAAGTTACATTTGTGCAAACTACCCATTTTGCAAATATTAATTTAAAATAAAGGTGTTCATACATGCCAGATGGGCCTAATGTGTAAAGACAGTTACACATGTGCCAGAAGGGCATTTATTATTTATTTAAAATATCTACCAGCGGTTCAAAAGGCTTACTGAGGAGAAAGAACCGCCAAAGAAAACTCCCAGATTGCCTTATTTATTACTATAAAATACTTTTAAACAAAAACTCTACATATACTACTTTTAACACTAATTTGTTTTACACCGTTCGATGCCCAAGGTTTCCAGTCTTGTGTCTTGCTTGATCCTTGATAAGATGTACAACAGGATCCCAAGCCGGTGGTAATGACAAACCATCTTCTCTATTGAAATTGGGATATTTTTTGATTTCAATAGCCTCGCGCAACATTCTGGGAAAATATCGTTTCTCTCTGGCAAGGATTGAAGTGTTATCAAACTTAATTGAATGGTTTGGATTGTCCATGACATGCTCGCAGACTGCAGACCTGTTGCAACGACGGTGCTTGACATCGGCTACATGCTCCTTAACCCGTGTAGCTATACTACGTTTCGTTTGGCCAATGTAACTTTGACAGAGAAAAATTATGTTTTTCTCAGTCAACCTTTGACAACGGTATCTGTAAAGGTACTGAAACGTCAGGGAGGCTCAAATAATTAATATACGCGATATAATCCGTTTAAATTGTTTTATTTAAAATATACGTTTTCTGGATTTACATGTCATTAAAGTAACTCAGGGAATCTTGCTGTCCGGTGAGCTTGGTGGATGCGGTGTACTATAGATAGTAGTTCTCCCTAGATGTCTCATTTTCGAAGCATTGGCAAGTTTTTATCAGTAGAAGTATGGGGTCTCCCATGAGGTGGACTGACCAAATCAAATCGGTCACAAACTGCCCTCTGCACGAGAGCAACAGACGCGCGGCTGAGAGAGAAGATTGGCGCCGTGTGGTTATATGCTTGCCACACAAGGCATAACAGCCACGACCACTCTGCCAAGACAAAGAGAAGAGTATGGCCTTTATAACCGTCTTAAAAAAAGAAGGAGGTTCCGTCTGGAGTAGGTTTAGGTTAAGGAGGAGGTTTGCGGACTAAAGTTTATATTTTGTATTGTGACAGGACGGTGCTGAACCAGGTCTCAAACCGAGAAGTCCTCAACGCGAATCTGCAGCAGCAGTTGTCGCGGGACATCGACGGGAACACGCATGCGCTGAACCATCTCAGCAGTCAGCAGGTAACTAGGCTACACCTAGGGTTGCCAGATGGTCGGGATTTGGCGGGATTCTCCCGAATTTTTGTATGTCCTCCCGACTCCCGACCACATGAGTGGAGCGGCACGCGAGACGGCAAGCATTATGCCACGTACACGGCACTCGCCACCGCCCGCGCCGCTCAATAAGTGTCCATGGAATACACGGACATTTTTTATGTGAATTAAGCGATTGTTTTTTTATATATTATTTTCGGACTCGTCCGGGGAAAAAATGCGGTTTACCGCATGTCCGGGTTTTCATAAGTCTGTCCGGATTCGGCGAATTAAGAGATGGCAGCCCTAGATATGAGCGTAGCTTACGTCTAGCAAGTTTTTCCTTAGTTTGGTCGTATTGTAATTTGTCCATATTTCATATTCTAATGGCAACTTGGCAGGCAGCGCTCCCGAGCACGCAAGGCTACACAGAGTTGGACTGCGTGTGGCTGCTGTACTGCCGGAACCTGGCCGCGACCGCCAAGCTGAACGGGCCCCTCGCTACCATGGCTAGAATCAACGGGTGAGTCTTCCATAGTCATCATACCTATTTGTGAACAAGCGCTATCTTCCCTAGTATTAAGTTGAAATTCTTTAAAAAATCTGAATGGTCATTAAGAGCTTATCTTGTAAACATGACCCCGAAAACTAACGTCCGAGGACAAATCGAAAAAGTAAAATAAGTAAGTAAAGTAAAAAGTAAAAGTTGAATAATTTGATAATTTTGGTTTCATTTATGTACGTTATATCAATTTCAAACACAACTCATGTTGTTATTGAATAAAGAATAAAGAAATAAATAAAGAAACATATCATGTACCAAAGGGAAGCAATTTTTTGAATTTGTTTTAGTTAATTTTAATTTATAGCTTTTTTGTACATGAATGATTGCATGATGTTATTTCATTGTTTAATTTAACGACTTTTGGTCCAGGATCGCACTGCGCATGCTCACAGGAGAACTACCCGCAGATAAAGCGCTGGACACGATGGTTTATGAAGCCCTCACGGGCTGGACCGAGCTGCGGTGTGCAGACATGTTTCCCAGGTATTTATTTTATTATTTAAATTTTAATAGTAATAATACAGTGCTTTAAATATTGGACTAACAAGGGATGGGTATGGATGTTGGAGGCGGAGAAAAAAGCATAGAATAGAATAGAATTAGAAATTAAACGAACTTACCTGAAGTGAAGTTCTATTTTAATTGTATGAGCTGCGCAGTCTCGAAATGATAATTAACTCATGTAGTATACGCAGTTTATACGGCTTTTCATCACATAATTCAGAGTACAGAAGTTTAAGCTTTCAATTCAAAAAACGCGCCAAATTTCCGAACGCAAACCCCGCTTTCCGCACTCTGACCTGTCAATCTCATTTAGTTTAGAGTTTAGTAGCTTACAGCAGCTGCCCCATCCTGACGTGACGCCTGAGAAAACAGAGCCTATGGAAATGTCCTGGAAAATAAACTTTGAAACGGGTATAGGGTGGGGGGGATTATCATTTCGAGACTGCGCAGCTCATACAATTAAAATAGAACTTCACTTCAGGTAAGTTCGTTTAATTTCTAATTGTATTTCGCTGCGCAGTCTCTTCATGATAATTAACTCATGTAGATGTTCAGAGTCAAATCAAAGTTTATTTCTAGCTTTGCGAGTAACTCGTAAGTGTTACTCGTCATAACAATACTTAATTTATGATATACGCGGCACTAGAGGCCTCTCATAAAATTGAGAAATTATGATGTGTCATTCAAACCTGCAGGTGCCTGCAGTCTATCTTATAACATCAATATTGAGACATAGCAGGCCCATGGCAAAGACCCGGGCAGGCCGAGTCGAGTGGGCGGTAAATATAGAAGACAGCTAAGCATTTTGAGAAGTTGTCTCCTTGTGAGTTATTATTTAGAACAATAATAAAAATAACATGACATAATGATAGTTATGTATAATCTTATTCATATATATGACAACAGGGCTTTTATTAGACCAACTACAGGTTTATATCTAAGGAAGGGCAACAAGAGTAGAGGCTTGTTCGAAACCTGCCTAGATGTCTTAATTAAAACCGGAATTTAATTCAAAACTTTATCCAAATATTGGAAAATATTGGATAATTTAATAAAAGACAGTGTTTGTAGCCACTGTACAGTAGTACTTATAAGCAAGGTATTATTTCTTGTTTAATTCCTCTAAGCAAAAACTAGATACTATTTGAAGACAATGATGCCAAGTAATTTAGGCACTAATTATGGTTCCCAAGTTGCGCTACATCTTGATTAATATAAACTAACGGATAAAAGCATCCTTAATGAATAGAGTTTGTAGATGTACCTATAGCAGTTACCACTGCTATCTCCGGCTCGCTTTTCCTAAATAGTTTAAAACATTTGTGCTGAAGGACTGATGCATCTAAATAATGTTTAATTAACACTTTCGACACCAACAACCCGGTAGCCGGGCGCTCTGATCGTGGTAAGTTTTCGCTACATACGGTTTTTCCCATGATATCGGCTACGAGCGTAGCCCGTAGCGCTACGCGGTAGCGATTGCGTTAATGTTTTGACACAAAACCAAAATGATGACAGTTTTACAGCATGTGTCTTACCGCTATGCGGTACTATGTGAGAGTGATGCCAGCAGGCCCGCATTATGTCTGCTGAGACTGATGGACACTTCTCTTAGTTAAATATAACACATTTCGCACAGCACCACCGTAACTAGGATAAAGCGTTCCAAGAATTTTTGCTAGCAACCAACGGTAACTTGCTAAAATCTAAGTTAGAACCAATTGTTATACATGTAGAGCTTACCAGCTTGAGCAAGACGGGATACCACACTAGCGCCCGCCAGCTATAATATATATCATATACATATAACGTTTAGTAAATATATTTATGTGAGGGATGTTTATTTACATCAGTAGTTCGATATGTGACGGAGTCTGAGAAATCAATTATAATATATAACTTTTTCCATGACATGCCTAGCCTAACACAGTGACATCATCAGTGCAATCCCTTGTCATTAAGTAAATTTAATATTTTAAAATCCTTATTTGGTAGCTAACACATTCAATTTTTGAATGATTCCTTGTAGATTTTATTCAGGGATATTATTTTATTCAGATTTTATATATATAACGAGAAAATAATAACATTACTTTCTCACACCACTGTCATATTTGTGTAACAATAGAATGTGGGTGTAGGATAATTTGAAAACTGAATTCAGTTTATGAATGAGATAATCTGTGGTTTAAGCAATTTTCTAAAAGATCCCACAGTTCTTTTAGTCAAAGCAGAAAAGATTTACGACCCTAAAAGCTGACAAGGCAGTACTATAATAGATTAATAATATCCACCAAAATAGCTCATTCTTTACCATTAAATAAATTTGCTTGGATTTATCATAATTGTTTCAATATTTCTATCGGAAATATGTATTATGCCTTTCTAACTCTGTAAACCTCGAGCATCAAGCCAAAATCGGTGGCAGACCGACCAGCACAAGCAAGCCTGTTGAATAGGCTAAATGTCCTATTCATCATGTTGATAGTTTAATAGCTCTAGTTTAAAAAAAATATATATATAGGTATATAATAATAATAATTTAGCTAAAAAAAAAAAACTTTAAAAGGTTGTTTAAACTTTTAAAGGGACTTGATAATTGTCAGACTCCCACACAGATCCAAAAAATTTGGACCATGGTAAAATAAAAGGATCTTTCCTCCTAGTTTACAATGAAAACTTAGATTCTGTAACAGAGCTTTAGCTTTGCCTGTATGCTATTGAAGCATTCATTTATTTTTATTTCCAAAAAATAAATAAAAATTTACCCTGGTACTTATAAAAAAGGAGCTTGAAAAAACCAGCTTCTCTAACAACTTTAGAGTTGTCTGTATGCTATCAAAGCATTCATTTATTCTTATTTGTTTATTAGCCTTATTGCACAAAACAAGTCAGTATGAGTGACGGACACAATGCCAACGGCCTCCTCTAGCCATAGGGCCAAACCGAGATACTTACTAGTAAATATTGGAAGTAGGCATCTATTATGTATCATTATATGTAATTTCCCCAACAAAAAAAAATAATAATGAATAAATAAAACACTGCACATATCAATCACAAACCTGATATCAATCAGAGAACTGCATGACAGGTTTAAGCAACTCTGTGTAAGCGTAGGATGACATGTTCAATCTTCTGATAATTTTAGAGAATTCTATTAATGGACTTGGAGAAAATATACATCTCCGGGTAAAGTGTGCCCTGTGATTTATTTGTTGCATTAATTTACTATTCTATTGTTGTGATGTAATTACAATTGTAATTTTATATTTATTATTGTTATTCAAAGACAGAATCAGACATGTAAAAAATGTCCTTGAGGCCTATTTGTAGATTATTCATGATTTAAATTTTAAATTTTATAGTACCAATATAGCAGTTAGGAAGCATCAGCCTAAAGGCTGTTCTAGAAATATCTTGCTTGGAGTGTTACCTTGCAATATGGTTATTTAATTCCTTTCAATTGTAATAAGACTTATCTTAAGACAGATTTTATGACAGAATATCATAGGTAAATATTGGCCTCTGCCAGGTAGGCCTTTAATAATGACTGCTTGCATTTAGTAGTCCAGCATAGTAAAAGATCTTACTTATTTAATTTACAAATTCTTCAACTGAAGAATATCTAATTCAGAATTCTCTCTGACGATGCCTGCGTTGCGGATTTGACTTTTACACTTTGCCTTATGCATTATTTACTGTTGAATAAATGATTTAATTTTATTCAGAATTAATTTTTTAATTACTCTCCGCTGCATGTTATAAAATGATAAGTTGCCATTGTACTAAGCAGTACTTAACACTATCCCTCAGGACTGTGATTATGGGAATCAGAATTCCCAAGTGATTTACATACTATATAGTGTGTTTAGCGCTGCCAGCTGGCCGCTGGTCTCAACTCCTATAGTTGTTTATGACCTCGTCGTACTTACTTGACATTTATTTAACATATGCTCTTCACTTTCTATCAACTAGCCACTTCGGCCTTTATGTAGTCTTGAGGCAGTCCGGAACGGTATACTTTTGAATTTTTCCTGTTAGTAGGCCATTTTCGATGACATTTTTGATTATAATGGGAATTTATTCATATTATTCTCAGCAAGAGCAGATCTGACTCACTGGATCTGGGCCAAGTGTGTCAAATTCTAGAGAGCTTCAGCTGGTAAGGCCAGTCTCTATGTTGATGTATTCATAATTCATCAGCTGTAGTATAAGGAAGCGCTTATAACGCACTGTCTAACGAGCCTGAAATAAGCCATATATCAGACTGTTATGTATGGCACAAACAGCAGAATGTGAGCCCAATATGGTGCACCACAACACTGATTTCAGCATGAACTGGACTAAGGTGACCTGAGCCCCCAAAACCATGCTGCGCATATAAAGCAACGAGTGAATCCAACTGATACACCATTCTACTCAGCAGAGCCAGCAGAAAATGCACCCAGATTAATTCACCACATTTGCTAAGGTAATAAGCATAGAGTGAACCCACGTAACACACAATATAACTTAAGTTTAAAGCTACAAGTGTATCCACTAAAGCGCACCACAATGCTTCATGAGCAAAGAGAGTACCCAACCATCCAATAGTTAGCACTCCACATTGCTACAAGATGCGAGCGAGCAAAAATATATTTCAATGCGCCAGCAGCACACGCCGCTCGCTGCTAAAGTTATGCATATTACGGCCTTCCGGAAGACAGGCAAGGCAGCGATCCAAACTTATAGAATTCTTGTCCTACCTTGTTTGTTATAATCCTCTTAGCATAATGTTTTCCCTTTTCTGTCATCTCTCATGCTCAAGCAGTTGAAATGGCTTCGCCACCAGAATCCCGCTCCGCATGGCGCCTGTTCGGTGATGACGATTTGTGAGAACGTAAACAAGACGATCATTATGCCCGGGATATCGCTCACGAATCCCTTGAGTGATTCCGGCTTGCCGACCGACTCGAGCGCATGACGCCGTGAATCTTTTCAAACGACGGAATTCCTGTCGAGATATATCCATCAAACCGCTTAGACGATGTTTCAACATCGTCTTTATAATAACAATTAGTATTTAACACCTTTCACAACACCATATTACATTATTATAATTAAAACGAAAAATCGCAATGTGATCTTAGCCGCACAAAAGCGTTAATGAGATTGACAGGTCAGAGTGCGGAAAGCGGGGTTTGCGTTCGGAAATTTGGCGCGTTTTTTGAATTGAAAGCTTAAACTTCTGTACTCTGAATTATGTGATGAAAAGCCGTATAAACTGCGTATACTACATGAGTTAATTATCATGAAGAGACTGCGCAGCGAAATACAATGATGATTTATTCGTTAACACACACGAAGTGGACAACAAATATAAGAAATAAAATACAATAAAACAAAATCAAATCGTTGTTGCGTATGCCACGAAAAGGTCACATCTCAGCATTAATGCTGGCCCGGGAACCAGCGCTGGTCTTCCGATGAAACCTAACATGTACATTGAAAGTAGGGCTGCCATCCATCCGGGTTTCCCCGGATTTGTCCTAGTTTGGAGGCCGTCCGGGGGCCATCCGGGAGGGGGTTTCAAAAAGTGTCCGGGACATTTTTTATGTCACTGAAAAATAAAGCGATATTTTTTTATAATATAATTTGCGGACACGTCCGGGAAAAACAAAGGGTCCCAAAAAAAAACTAAATATTTTATCAGAACATGGTTTTCGGAATTATATAAATGCGGAATAGTGATGTATTTGGATAAATTTAACTTTAGGGTTTTGTCACATTAACTCACTCAATTAATATTTGTATCAAAGTCTCCGTTGTGCGACGACAGTTAACCTTCCAATAACGTACCTTAAGGTTCTATTTTAAGGTTCCTTATTGTAAAATGTCATATATTTTTTGTCGCACAACGGAACTTATTCCAATTTTATTTCCTCGCTAACTTACGCCTTAATTTCATCCAACTTTTTGGTCCTAAGTACCCATATACATAAGTAATCCATCATTTGTATCTTTAGGTGCAGCAACGCGAATCCCGCTACAGTGGTAATGGACAGCATCTTGAAACCAATCAGGAAGTCTCAAGCTTCCAACAGGGTGTAGAAGCATGTATACCGGGTGTTACTCGTAATAGGAGCAGTAAATCAAACCATAGACTTTTTATTCACAAACTGACCGGCGATTGTCCTCAGTATCACCTGATGGAAAGTGACTACGGGGTCGAGGATGTAGCTCGCCTGTTCAGTAATAGCCTAATCACTCTTACCTTGAAGACTAGACCCTTCCCATCAAATTAACCCTTCGTCTGTGTCTGACAAGGATCCTGACCACATATTAACGACGTCTTTTTGCATTTTCTTCAAAAAATTAGCTCAAATGCTTGAACGCAAGATTTTTTTTATCTCACATATGAAAGGGAAAAAAAGCGAAGCGTCTCCGTTTCAGCTTTGGCCAAAAGTTCTTTCGTATGTCTGGATATTGTTTATTGCCAGACTGATTGTGCTGGCACGCCATTTAACTCTTTTAAACTCTATGTTGTATTGTACCTACAATAAAAATATTTTGCATTTGGATGCTCGGATGTGCGGATGTCCACATTTCGTAACTGATTCTCATGCAATTTTATGAGTAGGTTGGATAAGTATTTAGAATAACAAATTCTGAATTCAGTTTTTCGATTTTTTTCTAAATGACGGAGATATGGGGGTAGAAAACGTAAAAAAAACTGCCATGTCTCATTTTTTTATGTGGGTACCTACACACCATAATTTTATTTAAACCATTGATACATAGATCAAAGCTTAAAAAAAAAGCTAAACTAAGGTGTAAAAACCTTTCAAATAAACAATGCAAAGATCGACACACAAAGCATAAGGAAAAATTCGTCAGGTTACTGGAGTTAGGGTAGCGAAGTGGCTAACGCGCTGGACCGGTAATCCAGAGGTACCGGGTTCGATTCCCGGTCTCCCACCAGGTAGCTCCTTTTTCAATTTTTATTTAAGCTTTGATCTAATCAATGGTTTAAATAATGTCTATTCAAAGAAGCATTGTATTGCCAAACATTTGATAGGTATCGCCTGTTGACAACTAAAACTGACTATGTAACTAATATCTAGTACTTAAAACAAAGATCGTATCTCAGTATGAATGTACTTACTAGATACGATGTTTTGAAGATCAGTGACAGAAATTTTAGTGATTTTGGTTGTCACCGGGGGATATTTAGTAGCGTGGCATTTATGTCAATGCTAACAGGGGGCCTGTGATGGTTGCGTTTATCACGTGATAAATAAGTGACAAAGCATCCGTCACTCACACTCGCATCTTGTAAAAAGGTGACGGATGCTTTGTCACTTATTTATCGCGGGATAAAAGCAACCATCATAGGCCCCCAGGTGTCTATTTTGGATGTATTGAAAATACTATTTAATTTGTTTGAAATACTAAGCATCTGAAAACTGTCTTTTCTTAAAGTTGAAGTTGAAGTTTGAAGAGTAAAATCTAAGTATTGATTTATTGCTCCTGTTACACACCACACCCTGTATACCGAATATAAGTGTAAGTACAGACTAGTAAGTACAACACTTGTGCTATTAGATGTATAAATTGTGCTCAAATTATTTATAAGTAATTATGTTACATATTTATAAGTAGTTTATTAAAAAATAAACAAAGATAATGTATATGTAATGTACAACGTACAACGTACAACTTTAAGTTTTTTTTTATTTAATCGGTCCGTAATACTGTCTAATATGCTACAGGAAAAGAGCGTTCCTCACCGCGCGCTTTCGCCTGTCACGTAACAAAAAAATATATGAAAAACATGTAAAGTCTCATTATTTTTATATATGAGTACACACCACAATTTTTGTATTAGACCATTGATACAAAGAACAAAGACAAAGAAATTGTAGTGTGTATCCACGTGAAATTAATGAGACATTACATATGTTTCATTAATATTTAAATAGCAGCGCCCTCTCACGCTTGCTCGTTCACTGCTGTAAAGTACCTAGTGCAGTAAGATGTGAATATTAACGTATTAAGCCTTTCAAATAGATAATGCAAAGTTCGACACACAAATCACAAGGAAAAGTCGAAAAGCTATCTAAATAGCGTTAGGGTGGAGGGGTAACACGTTGGACCAGTAATCCAGAGGTACCGGGTACGACCCTCTTATGCCAGGTTACGCGTTCAAAATTTTCTTTGTGCTTTGTTCTGTGTATAAAGGGTTGATAATATCATCTGTTTTTTTTGTTGAATGCTCGCGGTGAGGAGCACTTTCATGTACGCAGTTATACTACGTAGCAATATATAACATATTTTTATTTTAAGTATTCTGCCGTGCTACTGCAAAAGGTCGTATCTTTATATGGATCTCATAGTAAGATACGTCGTTTTGACGAAGCACGGCAGTATTTGACTGTTGTAAAGAGGCTTAGACTATTGGTTTAGGTAAGCAAAATGTTCTGACCGCAGACTTTTATTGTTAAATGCCGCAGGTCTGGAAGAGGTCGCTTTAGCGATAAGACCGCCAAATGTTTACCTCTATTTGAAATTCTTGCATTGTATCCCTCCTGTTTGTTTTGAGAGATGTGCAATGAAGTGTACTCGTACAGTAAATAAATCTGAAACGCGTACTTTTTGATCCTTCTGCAATACGGTATCTGACTATAGTAAATATAAATTGTGGCATTGAAACCACTAAACGCACATTAAAAAATACTCGGAACAAAATAAACTATCACTAACTTTTGGACATTATACTATTTTAAAAGCTTTTATTTAATTTGCAATGTATGTATTGTATGTTTGTTCGGGTGGAATCTTGCAACTCAATTTTGAAGCAGATATCGTCAACCGATTGAGCTGAAATTTTGCATACTTACTTAACTTTGATGACAATACAATAATTTATGGTACCATGGGGCTGATCTGATGATGGAGCCGGAAGGTGGCCATAGGAACTCTATAATAGAAAAAGCATTCCTACCGAGCTTGGGCTCTTTAAAATCGTCTCAGTGAGCATTTCATTGATAACCAAAAAAAGTACAGTTGGCTATAAAAGCTTTGTCACTAAAATGAAATTTTTGACAGATTCTTATTGTACAATAACTAAAAAGAAGTCGTGTTTTGACTACTGCTTTTTATGACGTCGCATGTCTGTATCATCATAGAAGCTTCATACTAACAGATATCGTTTTTGAAATTTCATACAGAGTACTTGACTTGATCTGCCGCCAAGATGAGCAAATTTGAACTGTCATCAAATACCGTATTGTGACAAGAATAAGATACGTCTGAAAACTTCAAGATCGACTTACCCTTACCATATGACCATATGACCGTACTCGCTAGCGATGGCGTTAACGATTTGTATGGAGAATAGTATAGCGCATCTAGCGGTTACTTTATAGAACTACAATTCTCAATACAAATTCTTTACGCAGTTGCTACCGGCTACAGTCACTGTTAAGGGTCAGCGCCGCGAGGCGCAGCGCTGCGTGGCGCAACGTATTATGTATTCTCACGATGAAATGTGTCCCTTTTAATGTAGTAAATAAAGTATAATTTTGAGTCACTCTATTGAAATGTGCGCGCAGCGTCGCGTCGCGTCGCGTCTCGGTGTGAGCTGACCCTAAGGAGATCTAAGTTTACTCGTAGTTCTATATTTAGTCGGCGTTTTCTACTTAATATGAGTATGTGGTCGGATATTCTATATTTGTTAATAATATACAACAATATATTTTATAAATGTTGGTATTTGTTAGACTGATGTATTTTAGTTACAAATAAACATGCAAATGAAAAAGTATTGTATTATTTCTAATTTAATTTATTACAATCTCTGAATAGAATTATAAATTTTATTAAAATGAATGCCGATGATTCATGATGTCTGAGGAGTTGCTTTTGTCCCTCGCTATTTTGCGGGGAAATTTATTTTACTGGAAGTTAGCACTTTTAGCTTAACAGGGTGTTTTACAACCCATGCCGTATTGCGGGTTTTAGTGGTACTAATTTATTTTACTGGCAACGACAAATTTTTGGTAACTGACGTTGAAAGTCAGTTATAAAAGTAAGTAAGTAAGTAGTAATATGTTAAGTAAACCTGATGTAAACAGAGGAAACAGGACTAAATATTCCGCAAATTTCAAGTAATTTTTGCCAAATGCCAAATAGGATTCAGTATTTATTTCACAAGAACGAAGGATTGAGCAGCATTCCGGTAAACAATGTGTTGAATTTGGTTAGTGATAAATCCTTGACAAATCGCTAATGACGTTTAATAATGCAAATATATGACGTATGCACATTATTGCCATATGAAAGCTGTTTGTGCGCCACTATCCCTGAGCCGGACTGACGCTTGTTAGGCTGTATGATGGTGGGGGGAGGAGCTCCTTGTGGGTGTTTATTTAACCAGGGGGCCTATGATGGATGCTTTTATCACGCAATAAATAAGTGACAAAGCATTTGTCACACTCGCAGTTGGTCAAAACGCGATAAATAAATGACAAAGCATCCGTCACGTTTTGACAAAATGCGAGTATGAGTGACAGATGCTTGGTCACTTATCATGTGACGCAACCATCATAGCCCCCCAGCACAACTGTCACAAGCAACAATTTCTCGCGCGTGATAATAAAATTGCTTGTCTCTTTCTGTGCAGTAATGTGAGAGAGTGTCAGACTAAGTCACGCGAGAAGATTCGCGAAACATAGTTGCGCTAGGCTAGACGAGCAGGTCTAGGTTGAATTACTCGCCGAGGGCACCGGCAGGGTTAAGGTAATATTAAAGTATTTCTTTATTTTCTTAAAGTTAAAAGCATAATTTTTGACATGTGGTTAAAAGCCATTGTGACACTCAGATTATATTTGTCCTCGCTAGCTTCGCTCGTTCGTCCAAATAATTCGTGTCACTAGACTTACTTTAAAACCTTGTTAAATCCGTTTTTTTTTGTTTGAAGATCGTCTTTAACGTATTAAGTAAACTTGTAACCACATCGTTTGTGTATTTAACTTTATCAAACAGATCGAGAATGTGTGACTCCGCCCATCTTTGATGGTCTTTGTCAATACTATCTTTCAGTTTCTTCAAATTAATACTTATCAGATCAATGTTAGCAACGACGTATCCAACATTATAGGCGTTGTCTGTAGCATAATAATGTTTAACATTTTTCAGTGAATCTATTTTATACATAGTGTCATTAATATTTTCATGAACATAAGATAGAAGTCTCGTTCGTATCACGTTGGCTATTTCCATATCAGAATTGAAACTTCTTCGACCACTTTGGTGCTCTTTTTCTTCAATCGCAGTTCCAGTGTTATTACGATTTTCTTCATTAGTCTTGTTTAACATCTTAGCAATGATATCATCTGTTTTTATATATTTATCGTGTTTCTTATATATTTCTGTTGTAGTTTCAGCGCTCTCTTTATTAGTAACTATTGTGCTCTTTGGTTTATTTGGATGTAGGGACGTTGTATGAATATTTGGTTTTGATTCAACGTTTGGATTAGTTATTCTTGTACTATTGGGTACATCTTGTATTGTCTTTGATGTTACGTGGATGTTATTAGTTTCAATTTCTTTCAAATTATCAATGCTTCTTTTCTTTCTAAAATAAGTTGGAATTAAATCAGGTAAACCTTGAAAATCACGACGCATGTGTCTCATAGTTGTAGGTTTCAACGTTGTTGCATAAGAAGCTATGTTGTCATTTAGTTGTTCTAGAACCGTAATCCATTGCTTTATCAATTCTGTAGTATTGTCACTGAATGATATTTTAACTCCAATATTATTTTCATCCACTTTTAACGTATCAGTGTGGGTGCCGTTTTTTAGTGTTTCATTAATTGTTGAGAGTTCTATATGAATTGTTTCATATGTGTCGACATTTTGTGGTGTGCTCGTATTATCCAGATTTGTCTTATTTAGTGTTGACTCCGATTGAATGCTTCCGGTGACTGAATTAGCAATGTGACCTATATATTAAAAGAAGTTTCGTGAGATATCATTAAAATATTCAGAGTACTTTTATAAATATTGACACAAGGTAAATTATGAAAGGAAAATGTAGTGTGATCTACTACAATGTAAGCAAGACTCGAATTTTAGAAATTACGTTTTTCAGAGGTTAATACATGTTTTTTCCCGATAGTGCACGATATTTGGATTAAGAATCTATGATTAGTTTATTTTTACGTCGTATAGTTTTCTAGATATGTTTTTTTTTAACCTCGATTTGAGATTTGGTCACATTCCGAAGGAATACAACATTAGGTACTTTTGTCTATATGGGATCACTAAGACAAATAAAAAAAAAGAACTGTCAATGTGTCGACTACTTTTTAATTTTCCTTAATAATTCCTTGTAGACCAAGGTAATGTTTTATACCTTCGAAAATTTACGAAATGCCAGAGGTTCAAAAAATGGATATCTAAAAAACTACACGACATAGAAATAAACTAATTGTAGATTCTGTATCCAAATAACGTATAGTATCGGGAAAAATATAAAATGAATACCTTTGTAGAACTTAGTGTTCCCACTTCCTTGCGAATTTTCTTAACTTGTTAAGGTATTTGAGGGTTAGGTAGGTAGGTACTTATTTATTTATTTATACTTAATTGCACAAAATACAAAATTAAAAGTATAAATGGAGGACTTAATGCCATACTTACATATTAGTAATAATATATACATCTTGCTTGGCTAAGAGAGCCAAAATGGAAGTGTTTCCATAAAATTTTAATCAACAATTTTTATGACTCACGTCTATGCGTGGAGGCGATATGTTAATTTAGGAGTTGTGAGAAATTTTTTAATCGTTTTTATACGGTCAGCAAAAAAAGATCGTCAATAACTATGCTTGCTTGCAGGCTGAGCACATTGGAAACAAACATTTAATTATGAGACCTAATTAATAATACTGTGTTCTAGGTGGTTCTAACAAATAAATGATTTGACTTTGACGTTGAATATTAATGCCAACGCTGGAATAGTTAGCACGAAAATACGAGGAACACACATTATGACGGAAGCACGGTGATCAATTTTCCCCATTTTTTAGGGTTCCGTAGTCAAGTAGGAACCCTTCAATCATGTCAAAAAAAATCGGAAAAATTAATGTTAATGAGGCCTTATAAGTACTTTCAATGAAAACTATATTGAACAAAATCCGTCGAGCCGTTTTTGAGTTATCGCCAAACTTCATATTTTTTCTTTAAAAGGTCGTAAGTTGACTTCCAGAAGGTATTAAGTGATTTCAGTTTCTAGGGCGTTTACGACCTTTTTATAGAGCTTAAAATCTTTCTTAACTTAAACCTCGGGCTTAAAACAGCAGTTTATTGTGAAGGATGAGCAACTACGGAACCCTACACTGAGCGACATGCTCTTGGCCGGTTTTTTATTTAACATTTAAAAATCACAAGACTGTGTATAAATTAAGACCACTTTGCTTATATGTAGATAAAAAGATCAACACGCAAATAAAAATTCAATTGGAATTCATTAAGACGTTGGACCGGTAATCCACAGTCACAGAGTTCGAGTCCCAGCGAAGCGAGTGCGTATGAGTACAATTTTATTTTAATTTGTGTTGATTTTTGTATTAATAGCAAATAGAGGGGTTATGACTTTGTCATTGAAGTCGGTTGTTCCTTATATTTTCTTCGGTTTGAATTTGAAATTTATATACGCGATAAAATCCGTTTAAATGGTTTTATTTAAATCGGTTATTTCTATTAAACCATTGATACAAAGATCAAAGAAAAATTGAAATGGACAGTTACCTAGTGGATGAGACCAGGAATCGAACCCGGTACCTCTGGATTACCGGTCCAGCGTGTCGCTAAGGTGTAAACCCGTTTAAACACACAATGAAAAGATCGACACACAAAGCATAACGAAAAATTCGAAAGGTTATCTGGCGTTAGGGTGGTGGAGAGGTAAACCGGTACCTCTGGATTGCCGGTCCAGCGCGTTAACCTTTCCGCCAGCCTAACTCCCAAGCAACTTCTCGAATTTTTCCTTATGCTTTGTGTGTCGATCTTTGAATTGTTTATTTGAAAGGCTTTACACCTTAGCGACCTCTATTTGAATACGTTAAAATTCGGTTATTTCTGGTTAAGATATACTATTATTGAGATTGTAATTCTGTCGCTCCCCGCGGCAGTATTAATGTGAATCGTGTAGAAATTAGCCAAACAAGCGTCACATAATCGCGATTATACAATCTGACGTTGCTTCATCTTAATATGAGTAACAATTTTTAGGGTTCCGTACCCAAAGGGTAAAAACGGGACCCTATTACTGAGACTTCGCTGTCCGCCCGTCCGTCTGTCACCACCAGGCTGTATCTCAAGAACGGTGATAACTAGACAGATGAAATTTTCACAGATGATGTATTTCTATTGCCGCTATAACAAATACTAAAAATAAAATAAAATTAATATTTAAGGGGGGCTCCCGTACAACAAACTTGTTTTATGGTACGGAACCCTTCATGTGCGAGTCGGACTCGCATTTGCCCAGTTTTTGTAATTAACTGCCTACAAAAAAAAGGAAAACATAAAGAGGATTATATGGCGATTTTATTGGCGCAGTTTTTAGTGCAGATGCCCACTGAGCCGGCGGTCCTGGGTTCGAATCCCGACAAGGGCAAATATTTGTGTGATGAACGGGTACCACGATAGTTTTAGTAATATCTAGTTATATAAGTATGTAATATCGTCGTCTAGTGCCCATTACACAAGCCTTCTTGAGCTTAATTTGGGACTAGATCGATTTGTGTGAGGTTGTCTGATATATATATATATATATATATTTAATATTATAATGGCAAACGGGTCTCCCTCGCGATCCCTAACATCGTTTGTCCTAAAATCACTTGCCCGAACTGTTTTGTCCTAATGGGCTAATGCCCTAACGATCAATATCCATAACAATCATTTTCCATAATGTAATGATTGCCCTACAACTCATTTGTCCGTATCATTTTTACCATAATGATTAATATCGCTAATGTTATTTTGCCTATTTCTCGAAATCCCTAATGACGTTTCACCTCATGTCATTTATCCTAAGTGTTTTTGTCCTAATGGGCATTAGCCCTAACGATCAATAGCCATACCAATATTTATCCATAATGTAATAATTGCCCTAAAACTCATTTGTCCGAAATATGTGTACTATAAATATCAGTATCCCTAATCCACCCAACCACTTCCAGGAAAGTATTAAGTTCGGAGCTAAGGCGGAGTACTGGCAAAAAAAAACATACGAGCGAGCGAGCGAAGCGAGCGAGCAAAACCTTCCAGAGCAGATCCGACGTGGCCGGGTTAGGTTAGAAGGTCAGGCGGGAGCGAAGCGTAGCGAGCTCCCGCCTGGCCTTCGAGGTTATTTTTTTTTTGCGTACCGAAAAAAGTTTTGCTTGTATTCATACCTACTGTTTACATACAAGAACAAATCCACCCAACCACTTCCAGGAAAGTATTAAGTCCGGAGCTAAGGCGGAGTACTGGCAAAAAAAAACATACGAGCGAGCGAGCGAAGCGAGCGAGCAAAACCTTCCAGAGCAGATCCGACGTGGCCGGGTTAGGTTAGAAGGTCAGGCGGGAGCGAAGCGTAGCGAGCTCCCGCCTGGCCTTCGAGGTTATTTTTTTTTTGCGTACCGAAAAAAGTTTTGCTTGTATTCATACCTACTGTTTACATACAAGAACAAATCCACCCAACCACTTCCAGGAAAGTATTAAGTCCGGAGCTAAGGCGGAGTACTGGCAAAAAAAAACATACGAGCGAGCGAGCGAAGCGAGCGAGCAAAACCTTCCAGAGCAGATCCGACGTGGCCGGGTTAGGTTAGAAGGTCAGGCGGGAGCGAAGCGTAGCGAGCTCCCGCCTGGCCTTCGAGGTTATTTTTTTTTTGCGTACCGAAAAAAGTTTTGCTTGTATTCATACCTACTGTTTACATACAAGAACAAATCCACCCAACCACTTCCAGGAAAGTATTAAGTTCGGAGCTAAGGCGGAGTACTGGCAAAAAGTTGCGAATATTATAATTATTATTTACGTACCTTTCTATTAAGTGTGTATTATGTTATTTGTTTATTCTATTAAATGTTTATTGTATGAAATGTTCATTATATTATAAAGCGGGTTAGGTTAGGCAGAAAAGTAGGTTAATCACAATTAGGGAAAACAATCATGAGGACAAATAATGTTAGGTAGTACAAATGTAGGACAAACTATAATAGGCCATACAAAGTTAGGATAAATAATCATTAGGATTAACGGTCATTAGGCTTACTGACAATTATAACATACGACTATTATGGCACATAACGTTAGGATGAATAGTCAATATGGCAAGTGACATTAGGAAATAAAACATTATGGGGAAAAAAAATCATCCATACGATGTTAGGAAAACTAAAGATAGGGCATATGAGTGTTAGTACAAGTGATCATTATGACATTAAACGTTAGGGAATGCAAAAATAGGTTAAAAAACGTTAGGGATTCAGATATAGATCCATGGCAAACATTTAGATGATATTGTGGGTGACATAGATACAAATAGCAAAGCACAAAGAAAAATTGAAATGTGTAACCTAGCGGAAGAGACCGGGAATCGAACCCGGTACCTCTGGATTACCGGTCCAACGTGTCAACTTTTACACCACCCTAACGCCAAATAACCTTTCGATTTTTTCCTTATGCTTTGTGTGTCGATCTTTGCATAGTTTATTTGAAAGGCTTTGGCTTTAGCCAAATAAAACACAGTGTTGCTGGTAACGTATATTGTATATTAAGTTTATTTTATCATTTTATTCTCAGTGTCGTTTTGCTAAGTTGCGTTTTTTCTGCGTTTTCTTTCGCCTGCCGCCTCCTGCACATAAAAAAATGGTTGTCTGTAAAGTCGGTTTACGGACGATAATTTTACGTGATAACGTATGCCGGCCGATGGAGTGGAAGGGACGTAGATGCGTCACAAGCCGAACGCTTAGGCCGATCGTGCCTCTCTATCGCTTGTTCCGCGCTCTCGCTTGCACGCTCGGCTCAGGCAGAACGTGATAATGAGTCATGCTTTTTCATGCGTGAAAAAAGGATTGGTGATTTTAAAACTCGACTTTGAGATGGAAGAGATGCCACGAGTTTGCGCGACAGCGGCAGCGGTGCGCGGTACGTCTGTCTCGCTCACTCGTTATCCCGTCGCGCTCGGATCCCACGCTCAACCGCTTGCCGCGCCGCATTACCACGCTGTACAATTCTTAGGGTCCAATTCTTATTAGATTTTTCAATAATAATTTGACCCGTTTGACAATTCGATAAGAACATATATACAGCGTGTATATTTGATACAACCGCAAAGTTTACGGGGTCTTAGTATAGGCACTTATTAATATAATGTATTTGTGTGCTGTTGTTTGTTGACACGTCTTAACATTGTGATGTCACAACTGTCAATAGTAATAACTACGCCATACAGTGCTGCTCAGAATATTTTCAATAATTAATTACGCTATGGCTGTTAACGCTAAATCAATAATTGTTTAAATATCAGATTATAGCACTAAAATCCATGTCTGGCTACAATTTGCGGTTATATCAAATTATCAAATATACACGCTGTAGATAGAGACAGACTCTCGTTCCTCTCCACCCCGTATATCGATTTTTGTTACCCGTGTACTGTACTTAGTACAGACTAAGTGACAATGACAAGTGGCTATTTAAAGGGATCATACTCGCGTTATGCGTGCGCACGCATACGTCATGCAAGCGGTGTGTCATCTCTCCTAATGTTTCATAGTGTACAACGCGTACGTCAACGCGTCTCGCTGTAACCGCATCAGTGGTTGATGGTTGCGTTTATCACGTGATAAATAAGTGATAAAGCATCCTGTTACTCACAGTTTTTTTTAACACTTTCGACACCAGCAACCCGGTAGCCGGGCGCTCTGCTCGTAGTAAGTTTTCGCTACATACGGTTTTTCCCATGTTATCGGCTACGAGCGTAGCCCGTAGCGCTACGCGGTAGTGAATGCGTTAATACATGACTTGAACTATATCAGGGCTGGTTAGCACTTACTACCAGTTGTTGGACTTGAAATGTAGACTTAGGAAAACACAGAAACAGGGAATTTTCCTGAAAATTAAAATGTTTAACAAACTGCCTATTGAAATTACTGAATTGCCCTTTAGTAGCTTTAAGAAAAAAATATCAATGTATTTCAAGAAAAATGTATTTTACTCTGTATCAGAATTTTTGAACATTATTAATATTAACATCGTAGATTTCGATAATTAATGATTATTATTAATTATTAAATTATTATTATTTTATGAATATGTACTTTGACATACCATGTAATGACCATGTTACTTTATGGTGAATAAATGAAATCTGAAATCTGAAAATCTGGACTTTGTGTGGGAGTATAACCAGCTAATGGGATTATCTCCGCACCACAGGAGTAATTGGTCACACTCGCATCATGTCAAAACGTGACGGATGCTTTGTCACTAATTTATCGCGTGATAGAAGCAACCATTATAGGCTCGCAGATGTAGATAGTCCTTATTAAAAAAATGTGTTGCCATTCAACCATGATGGCATTATAATTATTATGTGGATTTTATTATTTTAAGTATTACAGGATTTAACCGTTTTACTTACCGCCTGACGCTTTCCTGAAAATGTATAAAAATGTTATTTCATATATATGGTCAATAACGAATAGAAGTTCAAATGAGATGAAAAAAATATTTTTTACTTATCAAAAAAAAAAAAAGTGTACTAGTGCGAGTCGAACTTGCGCACCAAGGGGTTCCGTAAGTACAAACTATGAAAGCACTGCACATTGCTCTAAGTAACGAAAAAATAAATCGTACTGAGCAACAAACTTAATTTTCCCGTTGGAAAGCTGTTGTCTTAATACATCGACATAGGTCAGGGTTGGTTTACCGACTGCATATAAGTTTGCAATCACGTCTTATTCAAAATCCATACCAATGTTCCAGATTTATACTAAGGGAAGAACCGCACGTATGGCGAATTAGTAATATGGAGTCTTAGTAATAGGGTCCTGTTTTTACAAAGAAAAACGTAACTAGAAAAACTTGCAATAGGTACTAACGTATCAAGTTCTACATGTAGAACATTCTTTGTGACAGTTCCTCCGTCGACGCTGAATTTGGCCTGGTAGTGACCGATATGATCTTTGCCAGCCTTGCTTATATGGATACTCAGCTTATGTCCATCAAACTGAAACAAATAATACATACAAATGTAGGATTGAGTGAAAAGGAACATAAGAATGACGTATAGATAGTGAAAGAGATAGCATGAAGGTGAATTGAACGAATGTGAAAGAGATGCGTGAATGACTTAAGCGATTTTAGATATAAGCGATGGTGGTCTCCGATTATATCCGACAGAATCGATGGGTGAAAGACGTGTTAATTTTATTTTTCTGCTTTAATATTTATAATTTATTTCTGATTTTTTAAAAGTGTAAATAGAGTAAATATTGGACAACTTCACACAAATCAGGTGAAAACATCCATGACCCAGGAGCAAATAATCGAGGTCATCGCACAAATATTTGTCCTTGCTGGGATTCGAACCCGTCGGTTTAGTAGCCGTCTAGCCAGGTTGGCACTGACCGCATCGTCAAAATATTGTAGATTGTTTGACAACGGGCTAAAATAAGCCATTTTAACACAAAGTGAGTAATTTGTGACATAAAGCGGGTTTCAAAACAAAATAACTTGTTTTTACCGTGTAATCTTGTTTCTTTAATGGATGTCCATTGACACGAACCTGAAAAAACACAAATAAAATAAAAACTGTTTGACGCAACTAAAAAAACATGAAGTTTACTGACCAAGTGGCCTAAAATTCAAAACAGTAGGTAACAAATAAATATAGCGACATAAATGTTTACGTTATATAGGTCATTTTCACCGAAACCAAAAGACAAACAGCCATTTCAAAACAAACTGTCGAGGTCTACAGCTGACAGCGCCAAAAATTACATTGTGTAAATAACTGTACGTCACCCTAGGCCGTAAGTGAGATGGGAGAAAACCTCACTTCCTGACCAAGGCAAGACGTAAAACTTTAGACAAACCTCGGGCGGTAATTCGTTAATCCCCAGATCGCTCATATTTTATGGCCCTCAACTTCGGTTCGGGCCGCAAACACCTGCGATCTGGGAAATTCACGAATTCACCGCCCTATAATAGGTATGTAATGTACTATTACACACTCTGGCTGTAAGTGACCGAAATATGTTTCTTAAAATAAAGGTTTTCGTCTATATTATACATCATTTATATATGCAATAAACAGGGTGGGACCTACCTAATATACTTCCCCGTGGTACTCCAAACGAAACAGGCTTCAGGTCACTCCTTCCGTCGCTTATTTTAATGAACTGACTTCTGTTAGACAGGTTACTTGCAAATCAATCCAGCGGGATCCCACTTACGCCAAAGAAGTCCAGCTTTTTGAGAAGCATGGGAATCGATACCGTATCAAATGCTTTAGCTAAGTCAATATGTAGACCTTTAGACTATAGTTATTTGAAAATAAATGATTGATTTGAAATATTTCTTACCTCTTCTAGTTTCTTTATTTTTGCAGAACCGTCAGTGATTTCAATTTCACGTTTGACAGGTGCCTCCAGCGTCACGGTCGTCTTAGGCATAGCTCCCTTTAGCTTTAGATCTAAACACGTCATTAATATCAATATGTGACACCATAGATCATTCCTTACTCTATGGTAACACTGAACATACTGAACAGGTAAAGGTCCCATTGTTATTATAACTAGTCATGTAGCTCGAAATAAATAGGCGTATTACTCTGTCAAGGAGTTCCTTGATGAGTGGGGGTGTCGAGTCTTTTTGGTGTACATATATTAACATTGACATGTTAATTTTAATTCGATAACTGTTGCATTGGTTTCTTTGTGTACAATTGTAAATCTATTTCATTTTCTTTCGACACTTTAGTATTATTGTTAACATGTAATAATTCAATGTTTGACAATGTAAGTTTATTACAAATAAATTATTCTATTCTATTCTAAATGAATTTTAATTAATTAATTGTGCGACCTTTTCCCAGCAGTGGGACACAAATACAGGCTAATAAAAAAGAATGTGCTACCTACCAGGAACACGTTGACAGGGTTTTTGATATAAAGGTGTAAACAGAAGTCCTTCGCATATTGGGACATGTCATTAAAAACTGATATATTTAGATTTATTACAGATTTGACAACATTTTCAATTTTACAGGTTCCATTTTACAAGTCACAATCGAATTGTTTATTGCAGTATTAGGGCCCTATTCGCAGAAATGGTTTCTGAATAACATAGGTAGTCAAAAATAGGTATATACCAAATGAGATAATTTTAAAGATTTACGGGGCGCTAAAATATAACCATAGTTAATATAATATACAGTAATTGTAAGTAAAGAAAAATATATACCTACGTTTCTTATCTATTAAAATTTTGGCAATTTTCATTGGGATACTATCCTTGAAAATGTTTGAATATGATCGATTTTTTCGCTACTGTAAATTGTGTTGGTATAGGTGCGTCATATTAGTTGTCGTACTTACTCTTGTCTGAAAAATACAAATGTTTTGTTAGAAAAATACTAAACCTACTAAAAATAGTATAATAATAAACCGTACAAATAATACTTATCCCATCCTAACTGGCCGGGTTAAGTTTGCACCTGGTATGTATGACGCCAGATACAAACGAGATGCAAAATTAACGCAACCGGGATCTCCAAATATGATTTTTGAAAAGGACTATATTTTTTATGATTAAATTACAAATGTATATTCAGATTATCCCCTAAGACGCAGTGGATCACATTACATCCGTATTTATAACGTCGTCCGCGTATTTTTTATTTACTGTAGACGGTTAATAAGTATCCAATAATATAACCATCTTCCGATGTCCAGCTATCCCTGCACCAAAATTGGTTAAAATCTGTCCAGCCATTTCAGCGTGATGCGAGGACAATGGAAATTATGAACAACAGACGGCGCCAGGCTGGCATGGCCGCGCGCCCATACAAAACAAATGACGATCCTGCATCACGTTATTAAGATTTTTCCTGAAATCATGACGCTCTCGATAGAAAACGGATTATCAATAGTAACCTAGAATTTTATAATAGTATAGAATAGATATATTATATATATACTATTAAACACAAAACAGCTCAAACTATTTAATTAAATATTTATTCAATTAGGAAAATAGAGTTAAGCACGGCTTATGTTTTAACATTCGAAAATTACTCGAAGCGAACTGTCAAACGCGGTAGAGATGTGCCACTAGCGCGCGACAACTAGTGTTGTTCCACGAAGATCGGTTTCTTCATCTAACAGTATATGCCTGCGCTGGTACGGACACGTAACGTAATGAGACGAGATGATGACCATATGACTAGAAGAGTTCTAAATATAGAAGAGAAAAAAAGGGGCCGTGGACGTCCACCAACAACCTGGTTACAAACAATAAAAAAAGACCTGGGGGCCTATGATGGTTGCGTTTATCACGTGATAAATAAGTGTCAAAGCATCCGTCACGTTTTGACCAATTGCGAGTGCAAGGGACAGATGCTTTGTCACTTATTTATCACGTGATAAACGCAACCATCATAGGCCCCCTGAGTTCTATACACGCAAACGACTAGACAACCTGCAATCGTACGGTGTGGCGCAAGAGTAGAGGGCTGACCCCAAATAAACTGGGACAACAGCCAGGAGAAAGAAGAAGAACATAGAATTAGATATATTGTAATGTTGACAAAACTTACTATCTATAACAATAACAGGTTTCTCTTGAGTTGTGGTGCCGACCTTAAACACACCCAAGTACACGCAGGAGTCCAGGTCTTTGAAACTGTAAATATAGTACATTAATGCAGATTCCGGGAAAGAAGGCTTGCCGGGTGAGTAGGTGTAGACGGTGGTACGAAGCCGGTAACAGTGTTGCCAGATGACATTCATAAAAATCGGTAGGGTGAGACAAAAATGTAGAAATCCGTAGTCCTACAGATTTTTTTCCAATGCTTCATTTGACTCAGTATGCAGGTGTCTACTATCAAATTAGAGTACATTATGTAACAAGGGCGGTAAACGAGAAATTACAAACGAGTGTCTATTAGAAGCCCGAAGCCGAAGGCGAGGGCTTTAATGACACGAGTTTGGAATTCCTTTACCACCAGAGTTACGTACGACGTTTTTTATCACACTTTGGGGGAAATAAAACAAAAGTAGTAGTTGTCAATACCAACATTTCTTACCACCCTAGGGCGTAATATACGATTTACCACCCGCTTATCTAGTCTGTAAACCCTTAGTGTGATAAAAATTACTCACCGCCCTAGGGCGTAATTTACGACTTACCGCAAGTTTTTCTAGCATCTAAACCCGAGCAAATGTGATGAAAATGTAACAGATGGAATAAACAGTTCTTTTAAGTTACTTTGCCTATTAAATACGTACGCGGCATCCTTGAATGAAATCTTCTTGCCATGTATAGAAATCTTCGGCTCCGCCACGGCCTTGCCATTGCAAGTAACCGACTGCAGCTTGCACCCACTGCAGCCGAATGTGGTTTCAGCTTTGCATTCCTTATTCGGCGAGCAGGACTCTTCTTTTACAGACAGAGTCACATCTGAAATAACAAGAATTATATTATCTGTAACGTAAATTAAAAATTTAAAACGACGCACGAGGTGTTCATCATCAGCAGATATCGAATATTCAGATGCTTTTATACCTACACTTCGGCGTCGGCGTCGATGTTGAGTTGTATCGAGGCAGACCCAATTTAATAAATAATATTTCTTAACGCACGTTAGTTAAATAACATACCTACAGAAGATACCTTTAAAGTACTTTCAATTAGTTAATTTTATAACTTAATAGTATTTTTGAATGCTAGCCTAATTAGTTAATGTAGAAATCCTGGGATTCATTAAATTAATTCGAGTCCATCTCCATACAACACTAGCCACTTCAGCGCCGACACCAAAGTCTAGGCATAAAAGCATCCGAATATCCGATGTCTGATCATCAGACACAAATTCAATGAGCGATACAGAAAATGCTAAAACTGAACATAATTACAAAATTTGGGATTCTTAACGATAATATATTGTTTACAATGAAGCGAAAAATTGAAAAATTTAATGGTTCAGACAGGATTCGAACCTGCGTTTCCAACGGCTTTCCGGGCCAACACGGGTGTCCTACCAACTAGACCACCGCACCAGATGTCAGAGCCATTGTCATAGAGCCATTGAGCCAGGTTCGAATCCTGTCTGAACCATTAAATTTTTCAAATTTTCGCTTCATTGTAAACATTTGGTTTACGTTAGCAGACGTTACTGCTTTAATAAAAATAATTGATAATATATTGGCTGAGATCTTCTTGATCCAAATAAAGCTGAATATCTTGGAAACTACTCGTCCAATCCCATCAAACATAGCTAAACTAAGAAACATCTCGAGGGATAAGTCTTCCGATTAATAAACGCACTCCAATTGGTTCATCCGTTAGGGGGCCACAGACTGGCACACAGATACACATGTCAAACTTATAACACCCCTCTTTTTTCGTCGGTTAGAGCTTACTAGACGGAGCATGTAAGGCGACCCGCGCGCACCAACGATATGGTACGGCAGAACATTAAAGTATCAACACGGCGGCCACCGTTTAGTTGCGTCCTTGTTTATGATCCATGCGTACGTCAACGAAAAATGAAATTAAATAAATAACATGGTAAATTGTAGTGTTAAGTGGTGTAGACCTCAGAAAAAAAGGTTTCTTACAAGATTACATCGTAAAAGCCACCCACTAAGCACAAAAAAATAAGCTTGTGTTGGGAACATAAACATGGACGCAACTAAACGGTGGCCGCCATGTTGATACTTTAATGTTCTGCCGTACCATATCGTTGGTGCGCGCGGGTCGCCTTACATGCTCCGTCTAGTGGGTGGGGATAGTCTGTGCTTGCAGATCACCGAAGTTACGTACCTAAGTATAATGTAAAACTACCGAATGCACGAAGCGCTGACAATATGGTAGGTAGAATTTTTGGAAGACACCTACTTATTTTAACGCCTACTCATTTTAACACCTACTTTAATCTGTCAACCCCTTACCGCATACGAAGCCATACATGACAGTTATTAATGTCGACCTTATTGACACAGGTTAAAGTTCAATTCGATTTTTTTTATGTATGCGGCAAGGGGTTAAGTTCTGTTATTGTGATTAATTGTTATTCCCAAACTGTGATACAATTTCTGTGTACGTATTGTTACTTGCGCTCTAGTTATATAATGTAATTCGTGGATAACGTGGTTGGTCACACACATCTGAATTTATTTTATGTATTACGTTTGTTAAGCAACGTGTGTTACTGTTTGTTGTCCTAAATAAAATAAAAAAAGACATTTAATTACTTATGGTTTTCCTATAGTCCTTGTAATAAGGATCTACAAAGTTTCTTCTCTTAAATTTTTCCAAAATATTTGTGTACATTTTTGTCATGATAGTTTGTTTATGACTGAAGAGCTCATTGCCTTCAAAACCCAATTAAAAGGAACCTGGTGAATGGCTGCCTTGAATTTGTCAATGGTAAATTTCAAAATAATTATAAACTATTATAATCAAAGCTGATGCTAAATAAAATAATAATAGGTATGCTAGAATGCGTTAAGATAAAAACTTACCGTCCACTGAAAAAATAGCCAATAGTTAATAACGTTTAAATATATTCTTTTTCACTTCTCCTGAACAAAATAACGCGAAGCGATAACTAAGAGTAAATACTAGGTGGGTCTTTTTTTCATACAAAACGAGGTTTCGTTTTCCTCTGTTTCTTCTTCCAAAAAATAACTAACCTTTACGAAACTTTAGAAACCAGACGGGGAGAAACTGTGTCGGACCGATTCGATCTTTGCGCATATCAAGTATTGTACAATTTGTGTACTGTGTAGGTACTGTTTCTGGTCAAAATTCCGCCGCAAACGCCTAGTACACAGATTTTAGAATAATGTGCGCGAAAATCGTTACGTTAAGTTTGGACCTCATTTGTGTCAGACGCCATAATTATCCCAAATTAAACTCAAGGCTGGTGTCATGGTACTAAACGACGATATACATACTTATATAGATAAATATAGAGCAACCATGACCCAAGCACAAATATTCGAGTTCATCGCACAAATATTTGACCCGCTGGGATTCGAACCCGGAACCGCCGGCTCAGCAGATGCACTACCTACAAACTACGTCAACCGCGTCGTCATATATATATCCCCATAATATGTTTGATTACTTACTGTGCCGTCTCGCTGCGGCTGCATTCCTGAATATATAAAACAAAATAATAATAATACGAGTAACTTCGGAGAAAGCGCACACCTCTCGACACCCCCTCACCCTCACGCTCGTGTTGCTTCCGGCCGTCTGCACGATGGCATTACGGGGCCCACCTAGTTAGGGGCGAGTCACCACCCGCCAGAGGTAACAGTCGCATTGATGGTTACAGCGGGTGACATTTGTCTATTGCAATAGTTCAAATAAATAGTCCATCCAAACTCCATTTTAATAGCCCGGTTTCTTTTCCATATCAATGCAATAGTTCAATCACCTGCTGGGACATGTTCATGGATGTATCATCTTATTGATATGATCAGGAACGGGTTCCAGCAGGGCTACAGCCACAGCAAACTTCTCCACGGGGCCTCTACGTGTTGGATCCATCTCCCCACACAAGTGTTTTGGCAACATTAATACATTTAATTTCCACTAATTTTAATATATATTTTAATGTAGCAACACTCGATCTCTTCCGTCAACGCCTCCCACGCGTTAACATGTAATCGCAGTTTTTAATAGAAATAAATTCTAATTTACACAGCTCCGGACTTTCACTTACATCAAAAGACCCACCAAGTGGAAAAAAAGACCCAAAAGACCGGGACGTATAAGCCCGTGACTCAAAAAAATGAGAAATAATAATATAAAGAACATGTCACATAGGAATGGATAAAAAAGTGATCGGCACGGCCCGTGCAAAATCACGGGTTTCGGCGTAAAAAAAAACACGAATATGATAGAACATATTTTTATCTCAATAGAACATTCGCACCTTTAGAATTATAGTGTCTTAATTCAAAATCGTCGACACTTAAATTTTTAATTATATATTTAGGATTAAAGAGACCTAATTCTAAAACTTCAAGATTTTGAATTAGGTCACTATAATTCTAAAGGTGCTATATTTTATTCACGGCATCCACTAAGATCAGAAGATCACCTAACCCGATCACCCAGGTGGAGGTGATCCTATGGGACGCTATATCCAGCACAATCCGCTGGGTGATTTTAGTGGACAGAATTATATCCAGTAGGATACCCGAGAAAGTAATATAACTCTGAACGTGATTCTACTAGACGAACTCCAGCAAAATCACTTAGGTGATTTTTAGGGTTCCGTACCCAAAGGGTAAAAACGGGACCCTATTACTGAGACTTCGCTGTCCGTCCGTCCGTCCGTCTGTCACCAGGCTGTATCTCAAGAATGGTCATACCTAGACACTTGAAATTTTCACAGATGATGTATTTCTATTGCCGCTATAACAACAAATACTAAAAATTAAATAAAATAAATATTTAAGGGGGGCTCCCATACAACAAACTTGTTATACCTATATATACATAGGTATATATAGGTACGGAACCCTTCATGCGCGAGTCGGACTCGCACTTGCCCAATTTTTTTTTGGATTATGTTGGATATTTAGGATAACCCGGGGGATTTAAATGCACTGGTTGTGTCCACAATCATCCAATGATCAATTTATGACAGAAATTGAAAACCTTTTCCTTTTTGAAATTGGTCGGAAAGAAGATACTTACCCTTCGAGTTCTAGGATGTTCTTTGTGAGGGTTCCGTCCGCGACCTTGAACTTGGCCTGGTAGTGGCCGAAGTGTTCTTTAGCGACAGCCTCAATCTTAATATGCAGCTTGCCTTCGGCGAACTGAAATACATATGAATTTATAAAACAACAGGAGGCGCCTGCAACGTCGTCCGCGTATTTTTAGGGTTCCGTACCCAAAGGGTAAAAACGGGACCCTATTAGACTTCGCTGTCCGTCCGTCTGTCACCAGGTTGTATCTCAAGAACGGTGATAGCTTAGACAGTTGAAATTTTCACAGATGGTGTATTTCTATTGCCGCTATAACAACAAATACTAAAAATAAAATAAAATACTTAAATATTTAATGGGGGCTCCCATACAACAAACTTGTTATAGATTATGGTACGGAACCCTTCATGCGCGAGTAGGACACGCACTTGCCCAATTTTTTCTTTACCGTTAGACATATGAAAGGTATCCTATAACCATCTTTGGATGTTCAGCTATCTATTTACCTACTAAAATTGGTTAACATTTGTCCAGTCGTTTCGGCGTGATGCGAGGACAAAGGAAATTATGATAACAGGCGCATACTGTAAATTGACCGCGTAGTGCGTAAAATTAGTCAGTTACGTTTCGTTCAAAACAGAAATTCATATGCATGAATAATATTTTTGACAATCATTATCGCCTTCGTATTTGCAAAAATTTAGATGACATATGTCACTTGAAGCTCATCGCATTTTAATGACAGTTCAATTGCGATATCACTGTTATCTTATAGATTTGACGTTTGGCGATCACTGAAACGGCATTCTCGAATTGGGTCCCTGGATTTTCAAACAAAATAAAGTAAGTAAGTTATTCTTACCGTGTATTCACCCTTATCTTTATCTAACGCGTGACCATTGACATGCACCTGAAAAAACATAACGCAGAAAATGTAAAGTTGCCAATGGAAATATATAAATATTGGCTGTAAATGTTTAATGATATTTATGTTTTGACTGAAGGACACAGATTCAGTGTCACTGTCATGATATAATACGAGGGCCATTTTTTTTAAAGTTGTACACCCCGCTCTTTTTTTAATCTTCGATATTTTAGGTATTTTCTACTCATAATCACGAGCTCTTTCGATCTAAATAGGAAAGAAAAACTGTCCCAAAATATTCATACATTTTTTGTTTTTCCATCCCGTTACCGCTGTAGTAGGTAGGTAATATGGAAATGGTAACGGAATGGAACGAAAAAACTTGAGACAGTTTTTTTCTCCTAATTAGATCGAAAGAGCTCGTGATTCTGAGTAGAAAAAACCCAAAATATCGAAAATTAAAAAAAAAGGGGTGTATAGCTTCAGAAAAAATGGCCCATGTAGTAAAAAAAAACAAACTGGCAAAAATATGAACGTTTTAAACGTTTTCACCCCAGCTTGTCGTTTTACGTAAAGGCGGTTACGTAAACGTTGACAGAAACTGTTTATAATAATGATTAGTCCGGAGTCTGCTTATTCTCACCTCTTCTACTTCTTCTGCCCCAGTTACCGGTATCTCTTTCTCGAAGGCCTCCCCGACGTTCTTTGTCTCCTTGGCGTGTTGAATTTCTAAACACATCATCAATTGTAGATAAAAAAACTACCGTATTTTTTCATTTGTGTAGCTGTTGGATGTTACAGGATGTTTGGCTTTCCGGCCTCATTTCACAACCGATACTCTTGAAATGTATGAGAAGGTTCGATATAGTATATAGATTCTTTTTATACATTTTAGTCTTTTTTTTCAAAATGGCGGATATATATATATGGTTTAAAACGTAGAAAATTACAAATTCCAGCAATTTTGAAGCAAACGCGAGGTCTAGAGCTCACAGAGCCTACAATTGTAATAATTTTGACAAATTCACAGTTGAGAAAAAATTACATTAAAGTTGTAAAAAGGTACTTACCACCAACGGCTAAAAATATAAAGTGATATAGAAAATGATACTAAAACTGATCATAACTACAAAATTTAGAAACTCTTAGCTTCAATATTGGCTGAGATCACGTCACTAGTTCCAAATTAAACCTTGTGATATCTTGGAAACTACTAGTCATGTTTCCACCAAACATAGTCAAGAGCCATCTTGATGGACAAGTCTTCTGATTAAAAAAGTTACACAAGATACACAGATACATAATGTTAAACTTATAACACCCCTTTTTTTTCGTCGGGGGTTATACCCGTTCAATATCGTTTGATTAATGCAGTGCTGGTAATAGTCCTCTTCTTTTATAAAAACTTCACGGAGTCCCCCCTCCTCCCGCCCTAAGTCAGACTGATTCGGTTCAGTCTATTCACGACGCAGTCCATGCGCCCAGTGCGCCCGCGTCACCCCAACCCGAATCACAGTCTGACCAAAAAGAGTAGAAATTAAAAAGTGGCAATACTGTAGTGTCGTCCCTTTCTAATCAATCTAAGAAAACGGGGACGACACTAAAGTATTGCCACTTTTTAATTTCTACTCTTTTTGGTCGCACTGTACCCGTGGCGCGGAGATAATCCCATTAGCGGGTTATACTCCCACACAAAGGCCGACTACTGGTAGTGAGGGCTAACCAGCCCTGATACAGTTCAAGACATGTCTTGAAAAAAAACTTTACCGAATGCTTCATTTAAAAGAAGTTTCATTTCATAGACAATTTTTTCCTCGGATGTCTTCAGAAATTTTGAAAATGTCAACCTATAGATTAGGTTTAGGTTAAGATAGATTTGCGTTAAAACATTCCAAAATATTTTATGGTTTCAGAACAAATGCTTTCGATGAATTAAGTTTCTATGAAATAATAATTCGATGAAACGTTCTATAAAACAACCGCTGGTAATATTTTGACCGTTGTACTTACCGGTACCGCTGTCTGGAAATTACAAACGATTATTTTCAAATGTAAATTAACTATTTGTAGTTATTTTAAGCGTGTTAATTTACGATTACACAGTATGTTACATTTATTGTATTTGTTGCTTATGCGATTATGGTCAGATACTCGGATGAATATTTTGCTGGATTTCATCAATACTTTGGAAATAGAGTTAATTTATGAATTACTAGCGACCCGCCCCGGCTCCGCATGGGTGCAATGCTGATAAATTATGCATGCATTGTATAAACATATAAACCGTCCTCTTGAATCACTCTATCTATTAAAAAACCGCATCAAAATCCGTTGCGTAGTTTTAAAGATCTAAGCATACATAGGAACAGACAGACAGCAAGAAGCGACTTTGTTTTATACTATGTAGTGATTAATCGGTAGCCGCAACTTCGTCCGGGTAGATGAGAATAAATCCTATAACCATCTTTCGGTGCCAATCCCTGTGCCAAAATTTGTTAGAATCCATCTAGTAATTTCGGCATGATGAGCGGACAAGCATCTTTTACCAACAGTTTACATTTTCCTAGTTTGGACGCCGCCCGGGGGCCGTCCGGGTCAAAAAGGGTCCGGACATTTATGTGAATGGAAAATAAAGCGATTCCTTTTTTAATTATATTTTTATCGGAGACTTTCGGGGAAAAATGCGATTTACGCCAAATATCTGGGTTTTTTTAAAGTCTTTGTCCGGGTTCGGCGAATTTAGAGATGGCAGCCCTAGCAGCCTGTCCCTATTTGTCCCCACGCCGCCCCGCTCGCCCCCCCGCTCCCCGCTAAGTCATGGCTGGTAAGAGCTCGCGCACACTACGGCTTCTGCTGGCCGCGACTGTACATCTCTCTTTTTCTCACTTCGAGTGTGGAAAAGAGACAAGTGAACTGTGGCGGCCACAAGAAGCCGTAGTGTGCGGAGAGCGTAAACGTAAACTAATAAGGAGAGCCCTCTGTACAAGTACATTTTATAACGAAAGTAACTTACTATCTAAAACAACGAGGGGTTTCTCTTCAACTGCCCCATTGACCTCAAACTCTCCCATGTATACGCAAGAGTTCGCATCTTCGAATCTGAAATGAAAATAACAATAATTTGTTAAGCACTTGCCAAATTGGCCGAGCGAGCGAAGTGAGCGAGTTGAGTTCAAAAATGTTTCCGTATGTCCGGAGGGTGTTCTGCCTTTTTACAGAATTATTTTTCGTCGAATGTGCCATTTCATTGAATTTTCACTTTGCCGAATTTTTTTCACTGTTGAGTCATAATTTTTTTCATAATTCTTGGAAATATTATTATCATGTTTATTAGGTTAGGACAGGTTAGGTTTGTTTTTATAAAAATCCCAAATACTTAGTGAACGGCTTAACCCGTCAAGCGTCCAGTAGACTAACGTTAGTCTACAGCAATTTTGTGCTGGTAGCGTCCAGTAGACACACGCTAGTCTACAGCCCAAACCGCTCATTGGATCAATTTCTCTGCATCGATTCGTTATGGTGGCAGCTTGATAGATATTTTACTATCCAACAACAGCTATCAGAGCACACAAATTTGATTTTTAACCAATCAGAATCCTCAATAGTGACGTGTAAATATTTTTTTTTCTCTACATTGGCGGAATTCGTCCGCCATTTCGAAAATCACTTGCATTTGAGGTGTCGTGTCGTGTAATAAATATGTCCAAATCTTTTAAACGGAAAGTGTTTATATTATGTATTATATATCAAATTACTGGCAATTAAATAAGGTTTTCGTTTTTAATGTTAAATTTAGCCGCACGACATTGTTTCCTAGTGAAAAAAGTCCTCAAGTTTGAATGACGCAATAATTTTGCAATGATGGCCGTCGTAATTCATTTGTTTCCTGATTTTCAATTGTTAAAAACCTTACGAACAAATAATAGTTTTATAATACACTTTCTCAGGATTTCATTTCATATATTAGATTGGTGTAAGGTCTTGGGAATTTTGATAGATTTATGATTTTGTTCAAACAGTGCTCAATTTCGCGGCAAATCCGCCATGACAGTTGCGATTTGGGCGGCGTAAGTTTGTAGCGTGCGCGCACGTTCTCGTAAATATATATTTGTTGTGAAGTAATTATTAGGTGTTTAGTAGTGAATTTACGTAAAATTGACGCATAAACTAGCCAGTATCATTTTAGTGTATGTAAAATGTGACATGTGGTTTTAAATTGAGTGTAAATTGTGAATGATTAGTGACGGATGTGACGGAAAGCGAACATCTTGGAATATAAATAAATCTACATCTCACTACAAGTAAGTGCGGCTATTATAACATATTGTGCCGAATTCCAAATTTATCTAGCTCTCTAACGATATATAACACATCTCATATAATTATTCTCGGGGTAGGTAAAATTCCCATCTTTAGCGGAAATTCAGCCGTTTCTTGTTTGTATGGGACATTTCGCGGTGTTTTAGTCTAGGAAGGTCTGACACTTGACGGGTTAAAACTTTCAGAGTAAATGCTTTCTACAAAATAACACATTCGAAGAATAATTCGGCGAAAAGGCAGAGGCGCAAGAGTCAAACCACACTAACTCCTCCAAACAAATGTTCATTTGCTTGCAAGAGTTATCAATTATCAGTTATTGCTTTCATAGGTACATTTAGAGGAGGTACATTATACATTTTTTCCGCTATGAAATCCTGTAGGACACTGCATCATGTGACAGAATGTCAGTTTACTAATACTAAATTATATACTAACAAAAATTATGAGATTGACACAGTTTTATATAAAAAAGAAAAAAAAAATGGTTTAACTTATTAAATTATATAACAAATAAGTACTTACTATTATATATTATAGTACAACAATAACAATTATTAATCTTATTTTTTTTATTCTTATGGCAACATGGACGGGTTGAACTATGAGATTAACATTAGACATAGGTCTTAATTATATTCATTCTTTAATTGTCTCATTAATTACTAGGTACTTTCAAAGAACTCTTGCATGGTGTAAAAACAATTATCAACTAAGTATTTGGTAATTTTTTTATTAAAAATGATATATTTTCTTCGTTTCTAATATTAGTTAGCGTGGTTTGACTCTAAATAGGAGTAGTGAAAATATGAATGTACGCTTCAAAGTCGAAGGTTATCTTCTTGTCTCCTGCGTTGTTATGAATCTTGTCATCGGCATTCCCGCCGTTGCATTTAACCGACTTCAGCACGCACGCTTCGCACTGGTATGTGTTTTCGCCGTCGCATTTCTCGCTTGCAGCACAGGACTTCGTTAGGGCCGTGACAGTCACAGCACCTGAAATAAAGATAAAAAAATTATCCTCCACACCATTGATACAAAGATCAAAGCTCAAAGAAAAATTTAAATAAGTTACCTGGTGGAAAAAACCGTGAATCGAAGGACCTCTGGATTGCCGGTCCTGCAATCTGGACTTGATTGCTGAACCGGCGATCCAGACATTACATGTTTCATTACTAAATTCCAAATTTAAAAAACCGGGCCAAAACATAGTCGAGAAACATCTTGACAGACCAGCATCTCTAGTACAACTGTCACAAGCGTTAGCGTCACCTGTCACTCTCTCACATTATCGAATAGAAAGAGAAAGGTAATATATCTTGCGCGAGAAAGAGTCGCATGTCCCGATTATTTACAAGTCACTACGTAACAGGGTCACCAGTTGTATGGACGAAGGGCGTTCCTACCGATGTCGATGCCTACCGCTCCTATTGGACGCGGGTGACGCAACGTCATTGGAATGTGCGCTAGGGTTGCCTCCGTTATGTAAACGCTAGCTTTTTTTTCTCGCCTTCGCTCGTTTGGTATTTTAGGTATTTAGGGGCAAGGTAATTCCACAAAATTTTGCTATTGGGTTCGATAGAACAGTTGGCAGTTCACCCGTCTTTCGCGGAAATCAACGGAGACGTGGATTAAAAAAATCCCTCTCAGCGCATACAATTTTTCAATTATTCGCTTCAATAAAAACATTTCGTTAATGATAGCAAACGTTACTAATTGGCAGCTTCATACTAATTTAAGACCTAAGTAGAGATAGGTCGTCGACATGCTTACCTCCTCCTGAAAAATAGCAAATAGTTATAGTATATTTCATATAGCTCTGAACGTGTCACATTTGTCATGTTAGTTCATTTTACAACCTAATTTCGATTAGCGATATCACAGACAAGCTATTATAATGGTTTACAATGTGAATCTCAATTAAGTAGGTAATGATAAAATTTTATTATACAATCAAAGCTAAATGCTAATTAAAATAATAGAAATTACATACTAATTGGCAGTTTTATTTCATACTAATTTAAGACCTAACAAGAGATAGGTCGTCTAAATACTTACCTCCGTTATGTAAACGCTAGCATTTTCTCTCGCCTTCGCTCGTTTGGTATTTTAGGTATTCAGGGGCAAGGTAATTCCACAAAATTTAGCTAGTGGATTTGATAGCACAGTTGGCAGTTCACCCGTCTGTCGCGGAAATCCACGGAGACGTGGATTAAAAAAATCCCTCTCAGCGCATACAATTTTTCAATTATTCACTTCAATAAAAACATTTCGTTTATGATAGCAAACGTTATTAATTGGCAGCTTCATACTAATTTAAGACCTAAGTAGAGATAGGTCGTCGAAATGCTTACCTCCTCCTGAAAAAATAGCAAATAGTTATAATATATTTCATATAGCTCTGAACGTGTGACATTTGTCATTTTAGTTCATTTTATAACCTAATTTCGATTAACAAATATACTTACAAATTTCGGGTCACAATTGTGACCCGGCCCACCCATCGCTCCGCCTTGATTCGACTAGAATCGTCACATTCGAAGCAGAGCCAACGCATCGATTATATTTTTATTGTATAAATATATATATATATATTTCAATTTATTTTGTGAATCGTCTGTATTGAATCTTTTTGTACGTTTGTTCGCCGAATTCCTTCGTGAAATGTAAACCAATTTCTTTTTATTCAAAAGAGTTACAACTACGGTTTTCCCATTGCCATTAAGTCTGGAATTCTGGATCTGATGATGAGAAATCATCATAAAGATCGGGCCAGGTTCATCTGATTTAGGACGTATTGAACATTTAATATAGTTAAATCTTTTGTTTAATATATAGTGAATTCTTTTGTTATCTGAAATAACATGCCATACGAATAATAATAATAATAAAAGTAGCGTGTAAAATAAGTACAATTGCCAAGACGTAGTTTCCGTTTTGTTGGCGTAGGCACCTAGGCACCCCTAAGATTATGACACGCCCCACATCGTGCTACAACCAACTATGTTGCACGTCATTCAAAATTACTAATCAGCAACAAGTAGGCTGATTCCTTTCCAAAAGCGGTAAATAACAAAGAGTGCGGCTTCAGTATTGCCTTTATTCTGTGCCTTGGTGTCAATATTTATAAAATAGTTGATAGTGTACAATGGAAGTTCATACTAATTACAATATATAATCTATAAGTGGCGAAAGTGTGCTAACATACGAACTAATAAAAACTCACCTGGCGCTGGATCTGGAATGAAATCGTTAATTTTTACAATAGAAGCTTATGATAATCATCATCATCATCATCATCATCATCAGCCTGTTTCAGTCCACTGCTGGACATAGGCCTCTCCCATGGCACGCCACTGAGCTCGATTTTCAGCTCTAGTCCTCCAGTTACTACCCGCTGTCCTACGAATGTCGTCGCCCCACCTTGTTACAGGGCGCCCTACACTACGTTTACCGATTCGTGGCCTCCACTCCAGAACTCGTTTGCCCCAGTGGTCATCGGCTCTACGGCAGATATGACCAGCCCACTGCCACTTCAGCTTGCTTATCCGCTGTGCTATGTCGGTAACTTTGGTTCTCTGTCGAATTACTTCGTTTCGGATCTGATCCCTAAGAGACACACCAAGCATAGCTCTTTCCATGGCTCGCTGAGCGACTTTGAATTGGTGGAACCGGCGATCCACACATTACATGTTTCATTACTAAATTCCAAATTTAAAAAACCGGGCCAAAACATAGTCGAGAAACATCTTGACAGACCAGCATCTCTAGTACAACTGTCACAAGCGTTAGCGTCACCTATCACTCTCTCACATTATCGAATAGAAAGAGAAAGGTCTTGCGCGAGAAAGAGTCGCATGTCCCGATTATTTACAAGTCACTACGTAACAGGGTCACCAGTTGTATGGACGAAGGGCGTTCCTACCGATGTCGATGCCTACCGCTCCTATTGGACACGGGTGACGCAACGTCATTGGAATGTGCGCTAGGGTTGCCTCCGTTATGTAAACGCTAGCTTTTTCTCTCGCCTTCGCTCGTTTGGTATTTTAGGTATTCAGGGGCAAGGTAATTCCACAAAATTTTGCTAGTGGGTTCGATAGAACAGTTGGCAGTTCACCCGTCTTTCGCGGAAATCAACGGAGACGTGGATTAAAAAAATCCCTCTCAGCGCATACAATTTTTCAATTATTCGCTTCAATAAAAACATTTCGTTAATGATAGCAAACGTTACTAATTGGCAGATTCATACTAATTTAAGACCTAAGTAGAGATAGGTCGTCGAAATGCTTACCTCCTCCTGAAAAATAGCAAATAGTTATAGTATATTTCATATAGCTCTGAACGTGTGACATTTGTCATTTTAGTTCATTTTATAACCTAATTTCGATTAACAAATATACTTACAAATTTCGGGTCACAATTGTGACCCGGCCCACCCATCGCTCCGCCTTGATTCGACTAGAATCGTCACATTCGAAGCAGAGCCAACGCATCGATTATATTTTTATTGTATAAATATATATATATATTTCAATTTATTTTGTGAATCGTCTGTATTGATCTTTTTGTACGTTTGTTCGCCGAATTCCTTCGTGAAATGTAAACCAATTTCTTTTTATTCAAAAGAGTTACAACTACGGTTTTCCCATTGCCA
Organism: Apotomis betuletana; assembly: GCA_932273695.1. NCBI lineage: Eukaryota > Metazoa > Arthropoda > Insecta > Lepidoptera > Tortricidae > Apotomis > Apotomis betuletana. The sequence goes on from OW026322.1 coordinate 4,438,301, forward strand.
TTAAGTCTGGAATTCTGGATCTGATGATGAGAAATCATCATAAAGATCGGGCCAGGTTCATCTGATTTAGGACGTATTGAACATTTAATATAGTTAAATCTTTTGTTTAATATATAGTGAATTCTTTTGTTATCTGAAATAACATGCCATACGAATAATAATAATAATAAAAGTAGCGTGTAAAATAAGTACAATTGCCAAGACGTAGTTTCCGTTTTGTTGGCGTAGGCACCTAGGCACCCCTAAAATTACGACACGCCCCACATCGTGCTACAACCAACTATGTTGCACGTCATTCAAAATTACTAATCAGCAACAAGTAGGCTGATTCCTTTCCAAAAGCGGTAAATAACAAAGAGTGCGGCTTCAGTATTGCCTTTTTCTGTGCCTTGGTGTCAATATTTATAAAATAGTTAATAGTGTACAATGGAAGTTGATACTAATTACAATATATAATCTATAAGTGGCGAAAGTGTGCTAACATACGAACTAATAAAAACTCACCTGGCGCTGGATCTGGAATGAAATCGTTAATTTTTACAATAGAAGCTTATGATAATCATCATCATCATCATCATCATCATCAGCCTGTTTCAGTCCACTGCTGGACATAGGCCTCTCCCATGGCACGCCACTGAGCTCGATTTTCAGCTCTAGTCCTCCAGTTACTACCCGCTGTCCTACGAATGTCGTCGCCCCACCTTGTTACAGGGCGCCCTACACTACGTTTACCGATTCGTGGCCTCCACTCCAGAACTCGTTTGCCCCAGTGGTCATCGGCTCTACGGCAGATATGACCAGCCCACTGCCACTTCAGCTTGCTTATCCGCTGTGCTATGTCGGTAACTTTGGTTCTCTGTCGAATTACTTCGTTTCGGATCTGATCCCTAAGAGACACACCAAGCATAGCTATTTCCATGGCTCGCTGAGCGACTTTGAATTGGTGGAACCGGCGATCCAGACATTACATGTTTCATTACTAAATTCCAAATTTAAAAAACCGGGCCAAAACATAGTCGAGAAACATCTTGACAGACCAGCATCTCTAGTACAACTGTCACAAGCGTTAGCTTCACCTGTCACTCTCTCACATTATCGAATAGAAAGAGAAAGGTAATATATCTTGCGCGAGAAAGAGTCGCATGTCCCGATTATTTACAAGTCACTACGTAACAGGGTCACCAGTTGTATGGACGAAGGGCGTTCCTACCGATGTCGATGCCTACCGCTCCTATTGGACGCGGGTGACGCAACGTCATTGGAATGTGCGCTAGGGTTGCCTCCGTTATGTAAACGCTAGCTTTTCCTCTCGCCTTCGCTCGTTTGGTATTTTAGGTATTCAGGGGCAAGGTAATTCCACAAAATTTTGCTAGTGGGTTCGATAGAACAGTTGGCAGTTCACCCGTCTTTCGCGGAAATCAACGGAGACGTGGATTAAAAAAATCCCTCTCAGCGCATACAATTTTTCAATTATTCGCTTCAATAAAAACATTTCGTTAATGATAGCAAACGTTACTAATTGGCAGCTTCATACTAATTTAAGACCTAAGTAGAGATAGGTCGTCGACATGCTTACCTCCTCCTGAAAAATAGCAAATAGTTATAGTATATTTCATATAGCTCTGAACGTGTCACATTTGTCATGTTAGTTCATTTTACAACCTAATTTCGATTAGCGATATCACAGACAAGCTATTATAATGGTTTACAATGTGAATCTCAATTAAGTAGGTAATGATAAAATTTTATTATACAATCAAAGCTAAATGCTAATTAAAATAATAGAAATTACATACTAATTGGCAGTTTTATTTCATACTAATTTAAGACCTAACAAGAGATAGGTCGTCTAAATACTTACCTCCGTTATGTAAACGCTAGCATTTTCTCTCGCCTTCGCTCCTTTGGTATTTTAGGTATTCAGGGGCAAGGTAATTCCACAAAATTTAGCTAGTGGATTTGATAGCACAGTTGGCAGTTCACCCGTCTGTCGCGGAAATCCACGGAGACGTGGATTAAAAAAATCCCTCTCAGCGCATACAATTTTTCAATTATTCACTTCAATAAAAACATTTCGTTTATGATAGCAAACGTTATTAATTGGCAGCTTCATACTAATTTAAGACCTAAGTAGAGATAGGTCGTCGAAATGCTTACCTCCTCCTGAAAAAATAGCAAATAGTTATAATATATTTCAGGTTCGAGAAAAGGTAGGTAGTGCCCCGCCTCTTTTTTTTTCGTCTTGGCGGGGGCACTACCGTGCCCCCAGATATAGCTCTGAACGTGTGACATTTGTCATTTTAGTTCATTTTATAACCTAATTTCGATTAACAAATATACTTACAAATTTCGGGTCACAATTGTGACCCGGCCCACCCATCGCTCCGCCTTGATTCGACTATCAGAATCGTCACATTCGAAGCAGAGCCAACGCATCGATTATATTTTTATTGTATATATATATATATATTTCAATTTATTTTGTGAATCGTCTGTATTGAATCTTTTTGTACGTTTTTTCGCCGAATTCCTTCGTGAAATGTAAACCAATTTCTTTTTATTCAAAAGAGTTACAACTACGGTTTTCCCATTGTCATTAAGTCTGGAATTCTGGATCTGATGATGAGAAATCATCATAAAGATCGGGCCAGGTTCATCTGATTTAGGACGTATTGAACATTTAATATAGTTAAATCTTTTGTTTAATATATAGTGAATTCTTTTGTTATCTGAAATAACATGCCATATGAATAATAAAAGTAGCGTGTAAAATAAGTACAATTGCCAAGACGTAGTTTCCATTTTGTTGGCGTAGGCACCTAGGCACCCCTAAGATTATGACACGCCCCACATCGTGCTACAACCAACTATGTTGCACGTCATTCAAAATTACTAATCAGCAACAAGTAGGCTGATTCCTTTCCAAAAGCGGTAAATAACAAAGAGTGCGGCTTCAGTATTGCCTTTATTCTGTGCCTTGGTGTCAATATTTATAAAATAGTTAATAGTGTACAATGGAAGTTCATACTAATTACAATATATAATCTATAAGTGGCGAAAGTGTGCTAACATACGAACTAATAAAAACTCACCTGGCGCTGGATCTGGAATGAAATCGTTAATTTTTACAATAGAAGCTTATGATAATAAATATAAAAAACCGGCCAAGAGCATGTCGGGCCACGCTCAGTGTAGGGTTCCGTAGTTGCTCATCCTTCACAAGAGACGGGCTTAAAACAGCGGTTTTAAGCCCGAGGTTTAAGTTACGAGAAAGATATCAAGTTCTATAAAAAGGTCGTAAACGCCAAAGTAACTGTTATTACTTATTACCTTCTGGAAGTCAACTTACGTCCTTTTAAAGAAAATTATGAAATTTTGCGATAACTCAAAAACGGATGGACCGATTTTGATCAATATAGTTTTCATGGAAAGTACTTATAAGGCCTCATTTTCATGAATTTTTCCATATTTTTTGGAACCGTGGTTGAAAAGTTAGAGGGGGGGGGACACTATTTTTTTTATTTTCGGAGCCATTATTTACAAAACTACTGACTTTATCAAAAAGTAATGTTTAGAGACCCCTATTATTTTTACCAGACCTATTCAACGACACCACACACACTAGGGTTGAAACGAAAAAAAAAATTCACCCCCACTTTAGGTGTTCGAGAGGTACCCGAAAAAAAACTTTTTTTTTAGTTTTTAGTTTACCGTTTTGTCGGCGTGATACATACACATACTCATACCAAATTTCAGCTTTCTAGTACTAAAGATCACGGAGCTAAGCCGCGGACGGACGGACAGACGGACAGACGGACAGACGGACAGACGGACAGACGGACATGGCGAAACTATAAGGGTTCCTAGTTGACTACGGAACCCTAAAAATAGTGCGTGGAGTCCCTCCGCGCGGAAGAAGTGAAACTTTGTAATGTGGAAATGAAAATAGGAAGCGGTTTGGTTCAAGGGGTATACTCGTAAATTGATTTTTAGTGAACTCATATTGTTTCTCTAAGACAAACTTCTCCACTGTCGCTCTGTCTTTCTATTCCCCCTCCCCAGGAGCGTTGAACATTTAACGCAACAGTGCTTTCCTACCCCCTCCACGGTAGCGTTAAACGTTTAGCGCAACCTTGTTGGAATTCGCATTAGAAGTTTCACTTCAATAACAATAACACCTTTTAAGCAAAATTCACCGCCGTGTATGTCTATATGTTTGCAATAAATTGAAAAACCGGCCAAGTGCGTGTCTGACTCGCGCACCGAGGGTCCGTACAAACACTTCCCATATTAACTGGCCGGGTTATGTTAATGGTGCCGCATACAAATGAGGTGCAAAGTTAACGCAACTGATCACGTTTGTTGTATGGGAGCCCCACTTAAATATTTATTTTATTCTGTTTTTAGTATCTGTTGTTATAGCGGCAATAGAAACACGTCGACCCAGCACAAATATTCGAATTAATCACACAAATATGCCTGGCTGGGATTTGAGCCCGGGACAGCCGGCTCAGCAGGAAGGTGCACTACAAACTGCGCTAACTACGTCGTAATATATATACCCATTATATCCTCTTAATATGTATCTTTGATTAACTTACTGCCTCCTCCCGATGCGTCTTCAATCCTGAATATATAAAACAAAATGTTAGTCACATAGGTATGTGTATTGTGTACCTAATAATAAAGACAATAGGCAAATGAAATACATAAAAGATTTTATTATTATTGGGATTGATCCCTTATAGGGATACGTTTGCCTTTTACATTGTTGACAAAACATCATAAAATCATTGCCAGTGTACGAAATTAGTTCCAGTGAAATTCCAAAATATGGCGCATCCTCATATGTTATTTGTAAAGCCTGACCCTGACCTCAAATATATACTAACTAACGAACAAATTTCGTACACTGGCAATGATTTTATGATGTTTTGTCAACAAAGTCAATGTCATTCGTGGTGGTTTCGCTTACTAGGTTTCTTCTGTGTTGAATCTTGGTTGAAAAGAAGAAGATACTTACTCTTCCAGTTCTAGGATGTTCTTTGTGACGGTTCCCTCTCCGACCTTGAACTTGGCCTGGTAGTGGCCGAAGTGTTCTTTAGCGATTGCGTCAATCTTAATATGCAGCTTGCCTTCGGTGAACTGAAACAAATGAAAAATATATAGCAGAATTCAGCCATTCGAATAGAATGAAGCGAATAACCCAATTTCTCCGGAATATCTCAAAAACTTTTTTTCATTTTCGTCTCTTCTGGCAATCTATGTTTCTGTATCCCTCGTTATCCTGGTTTTATGTCCAAATCGTTCACCGTCCAAGTGTCCCGCCTCTGGAACCGCCTTCCCGTTAAGATCAAGCAAGCTCCAAACAAGTGCGCTTTCAAAAAATGTTTGCGTGACCTCTATGCTAGCAGAGTTGTGAATTCTTAGCTTATCTGATCAGTGTGTTTCATCTGTGTTTATTTATATATATGTGTATATATTATGTATATATATTTATCTAAGTATTTATTTATTATCTCGTAGGATGAGCGAAGCGTAGCTAGTAATACAATAAAGTAAGTTATTCTTACCGAGTATTCACCTTTATCTTTATCTAACGCGTGTCCATTGACATGCACCTGGAAATAATAACAACACAGAAAAATTTAAAGTTGAGAAACGAAGTATTATTGGAGCGGAGCGAGCGAAGCTCCCATGGATCGACTCGAATGGACTTTGTAACAATGCGCAGATCTCAGCGAGTTCTCAACCGATTTTAGAAATTTTTGTTTTAAAATGCACAAATTAAATTTCGCTAGGTCGTGACGTGACGAAGAGAAAATTTCGAAAAAAAAAAAAAAAACTCCGCTCCAATCTATGGTGCAAGCTTAGCCGGTGGCTGACTCTGCATCGACCTAGTATTATAGTTGATTATAAATTTATGAAACATGTAATGTCTCTCTTTTTTTATGTAGGTACCTACACACCACAATTATTATATTAAACTATTGATACAAAGATATCAAAGCTCAAAGAAAACTTGAAATGAGTTACCTGGGGGACGAGACCGGAAATCGAACCCGGTACAAACCTCATTTAAATTTTTCTTTGAGCTTTGATATCTTTGTGTCAATATTAGTTTTAAAGTACATTGTTAAACAAGGGATGAAAGACACCAATTTCACTACGCTCGAGCGTCAATAGTTGGGTAAGACTGTCGGCGGGCGAAGAGTGTCGCAGTCCAATAACTAACTCTTAGACTGGCGGCAAACTTGCACTGAGCGTAGCTCCTGATGATGAATCGCGTACCGATTCGAAACGACTCGACCGATATTCGAATTCTACGACGTGACGTGAGTAACCTCGTTTCATGTATATTTAAATATGTCTGAGATTTCCTATATAAAGAAGAATTTTAGGTACTTTAAATTTATGATGATGTCGGCTCCATGCCTCTCTAACGTCCTACCGTCAGGGCCGGTCTGAGCCATAGAGACTGACATATAAATTCATTTATTTATTTGCCTGTATTGTCAAGTTGTGACAACTGTGTCATGTAGCTGTTTTAATTGTATGTCGGATTCTAGTTAATTAACCGTTTTCCCTCCCATGTCAAAATGTGGCTTAATACGCCAATAGTTGAAAAAAGAAAGAGCGAAAATATACCTTATCTGTCAGCAGGAAAATTGCTTTGACAGCGTCCGCCATTGCCATTACCGCTTTAGTGGTCATTGGCGTGGTATACACGACAGCACACGACCACTTTAGTGGCTTGGCGTTCAAAGGGTTAAATATCAGATTGGTTTGTCTTTTAACTATGCAACAGAGGCGCTCTGGGCAAGTTATATATTATTTATAGCACACAAGACTACACGGGGAATACATTTACCCCACTTTATGGGGAAATTGCACAGATAGAGACAACATCTTTATTGTACAAAAACGTTGCATCAGAGCAATATTTGGCATTAAGAGGCGAGATTCCTGTCGTCCGCACTTTATAGAAAACTCTATACTCACCGTGCCATGCTTGTATATTCTGGAGGTGTCTGTATTTGTACACAAATATAAAAATCAATTTATAGAATTGCAGCAGGTACGCACACGTAATGTTCGATCGCAATATAAACATAAACTATATACGCCTGCTTCAAAATTAGCATTAACCTCCAGAAACGCATACAGCATGTGCATTATAATTTATAATAAATTGCCTGACAAATTTAAATGTGAAAATATACAACTGTTCAAAAACAATGTTAAGACATGGCTGGTACATACATAAATGTTACTATAGTGTTAATGATTATTTGGATGACGTTATTTGACCTATTATGTATTTAATTAAAATTATGATATTATTTTGCATTGCACATTCTTGTACTGACATTTAAATTAATTAATTTCGTTGTTTGTATATTATTATTCTAATATGTATGTACGCCTGAAAAGGTAGGGTTTCGTGATACGATGTATTAAGCAATGATGACTGCAAATGTTACCCGATTTCCCACATGCATTAAATAAATAATTTCATTTCAAATCATTTCATTTCATTTCATTTCACGAATGATAACGTGTCGTGGGATTAGTCAAAATCAAAGCAATCTTGTGTGTACTTATTTTAACGAGTACCTATCAAGGTACTGATATTTTAATTGTAATTATTTTTATTATATACATTTTGACATTTAGAATTGTATCCTAGAAACATTCTAGCCTCTGTTTTTTATTTGTATAAGTTTTTATTTCTTGACAATCCGTTTTGGGATTTTTCTTTTATTTCTATAATGTTGTTTTTTTTTGGTTTTTATTTCATTTTTAGTAATAATTCTATCAATAAATTGCTCTGCTCTCTGTAACTGACGATTCGAAAGTGCTTGTAGCGAGGCCTACTTGAATAAGGAATATTTTTAGTAAAATAAGTAAATTTATTAGCGTAATCATTAAAAAAAAAATTATACAAATAATATTCGCAACAAGCTTCGTCAACGTAACCTATAGGAATATTTTGACTTTGACTTTGATTTGGCGATGTGGCGTCCTAGGCGCCCTAGTACTGGTTAAAGAAAGGTCCTTAAGGAGCCAGCGCCCGTTGGACACCCCCCCCCCACACACTTATTCTTACCTCTCCTACTTCTTCTGACCCAGTAATTGGGATCTCTTTCTCGAAGGCCTCCCCAACCTTCTTCGTCTCCTTGTCGGCGGCAATTTCTAAACACGACATCGATTAATGTAACATAACACACAACGCAAGCTAAACTCACTAAAATTTCTGTCAATTCTCTTCAAAATCACGTATCTTGTATGTAGATTGATACTGAGATTCGAGCTCTGTTTTAAGTAATGCCTGACCAGAAATATATGACGATGCGCCATATTGCGGAATTTCACTGGAACTAATTTCTTACACTGGCAATGATTTTATGACGGTTTGTCAACAATGTCAATGTCATTCGTGGTGGTTTGTTTGAAAGACAAATATTTAAAAGTATTCAAAGAAAATGCCGAAAACCATTCACAGTCGTGAACGTAATATTATAAATAAAGTGTACACGTGTTTACTACACGAAAACCAGTCAGAAAAAGAGTACATTCCATTAAATGATATTACGAGGTTAATATAGTGGAACTGACAGGTATTTAAACTAATGTCATTATAGTGGGTTGCGATTGGTTGCAAAATTGTTGCCATATAAATCTCTCATATATTTCTGGTCAGGCTTTAGGTAGGTACCTGTTATTCAGTTTTTTCGATATTTTTCCAAATGGCGGATATAAAAAAAAATTAAGGGCCAATCTTACATAAATCGACCTAGTCCCGAACTAAGCAAAGCTTGTACTATGGTACTAGACGACGATATACATAATATATAAATACATAGGTATATACATAGATAACATCCGTAATCCAGGATTCAATATTCGAGTTCATCACACAAATGTTTCGGGATTCGAACCTAGGACCGCCGGCGTCGGTAATATGGAGTTTAAAAACGTAGGTAAATAAATACAAATTTTAAAATAACTTCCCGAGGTTTACATCTCACAGGGCTACTTAGTATTGTAGTAATTATGTTAATTTCGGTGTCCGGAAAATATTACATTCAATTAGTAAATTGTACTTACCACCAAGGGCTAAAAATGAACCACAGTGAATATTATAATTAATACTAATTATTTAATGAGTCATTTTCAAAAAACATGTACTAGTTAAAGGCTTAATAAAAACAAAATTACGATTGCGTCTTTTGTGTAACGAAAGTTACTCATACAAAAGAATATGAGTAAGTAACTAACTATCGTTACACAAAGGAATCAATTAAGTTTTGTTTTAATTAAAGCCCTTAACTTAGTGCATGTTTTTTGAAAACGACTAATATTTTATTTTTCAGTTTAAACTAAATTCATTAATTTATTATCACACAACCCACGACTATAATTTTTATTCGTTATAGCGACTAGTTTTTAAAATAATACAAAAATGTGAAAGCATCTAAAAATCGGCCATGGTCATGGCTCAATATGTAATCGCAGTAAATATTATAAACAATACAGCAAAAAAATTACACCGCAAGGTATCCGTACCAAGGTCCCGTCCAAATCATAACCCGCCATTTTGTGTCGCCACTCAGGTAAAAAAAAATCAAGCTATTTATATAATCTCAATGATGTTGATAGACACTGTAACAGTTGTACTTACTGGCATCGCTATCTGAAATATACAAAAATCCAAACGCTTAGTTTGAAATGTACGTTAACTATTTGTAGTAATTTTTAGTGGAAATGGAAATGTAATAAAAATAATCCACCGCGTAATACTTAAGATATTTTTATAAGTATGAAAAAAAAAACAATAAAAAGATTCTTTAAAAACTAAAGAATTTTTCACTTTCATGGACAGTCGAGTTCTTAAAATGAACAACAATATACCGCTAATAATTGAAACGAGTTCATATATTTTTAATTAATTTTTTGCTCACGGTATTAACGTTTTTGATTATACTTTTACAACGCATCTTTTAACAAGAGATCCCAAATAGCACATAGCCTTTATTCAGCTTAAATAAGCGGTATAAGGGTCGTATAAGCGCTTATACAGCTCGAGCTGGTGTGCTACTTGGGATGCCGCACGTGCTGCGGTTTCGGACGGATCGTGCGGTGACCGTGGCATGCTTGCCGCCCCGCTCACCGCTGGAGTCCAACCAACTAACTCTTCCAAACAAATGAACTTTCAAACCATAAAAAACTGACTCACTTTGTATGGTTCGACAGTTCATTTGCTTGCAAGAGTTAGCATGGTTTGACTATAAAGGCAGGACCGCACTGGGCGTAAATATGCGGCAGTAGAGCGACGCTACGTGACGCGACCAAATATTATTTTTATGGAATTGTATGGGATAGAACGCACTACGCGTCAGCGGAACTACGCGGCGCGACATCTAATTCTATACAAAAATATTGGGTCGCGTCGCGTAGTTACGCTTAGTGCGTACGCACCTTAACACCGAATTTGTGGCTGGGCCGTATAAATGACGTAAAAGAACTTACTATCTAAAGCAACGAGGGGTTTCTCTTCAACTGCCCCATTGACCTCGAACTCTCCCATGTACACGCAAGAGTTTGCATCTTCGAATCTGAAAATAACAATAATTTGTTGAGCACATTATTTTCTTCTTAACACGTTGGACGCCACGGGGGGCACCAGTTGAGCCACACTCAAATAGCTTTGAGGGCCAGTTAAAAAATAATAAAATCGACAAAAATGAGATTTTGGTATTTATCGACAAATGGTTTCTAAAATGCATAAAAACTATGGTACACGTTGAGATAAATGTTTATTGCTGTTTATTTAAGAAATATCCAAGTGTCGTTCAACTGGTGTCCCCCGCGGCCTCAGCGGAAGAAAAAGCGCTATTCCGTTGGCGGGGGCCGCGGGGGTCCCGCCGTCGCACACCTCGCCCGCCCGCGCGCGCCACAGTTCCTGGGCCTGCGTGAATAGGTTTTAATTTTTATTTTACTATGCCGAATGTTAGGTTTAAAATAGTTACTTCTGATACAAATGTGGAAAGTATGATTATTTCCTTGACAAGAAGACTACATTTCAACACGTGTATAATACAGCATTTTACAATGCATTATGCGAGGAAAGATTCAACAATTATTAGCGATAGTGTACAGTGCTACTATACTATGCTGTTTATAAGGGTAATTTAATGCATAGAAAAATATGAAAATGATCCAAACTCGCGCAATCTCCACCGCACGGGAATGGACTTGCCTGCGGAGCGCAGTACTTCGTCGTGCCGGGAAGAAGGTATTATGGACAACCATTCCCACAGGGGGCGTACGCACTATGCCGGTCGTTCAGGATTGGATCGCTTTGAATTCATAAGATTACCCTTAGAAAAGGTGCTTTCCGAGCATATGCATTATAAACTACAGGAAATTCATAGTAGGTGCGTGCCACAAAATTCGTGGGTTGCGCATGATCTTCTTTGATGATGGTTAAAAAATCAAAATACTAAATACATCATTTAAAAATATCTTATTTTTTATTCTAATGTAAATCAAAACTTGTAAAATATGCATATAAATTGCGTAATATTTATATACGTTTTATATAACTTTGAACATTCTACCATCGATTGTGGAAAATCACTCATAATTTTCTAAGTCGTTATTGAATTAAAAAACCAACAACTCTTGGACCTTCTATAGGGCCACGGGGGTCCCCTCAGGTACACATAACCGAGATATAATTGAGCGACGGCCCAGCAGAGGAGTTTGAAATTAGGTCTGACTCGCGGTCATATGGTGCCCCCCACGGCGCGAATGGAAAGTGTATGTGTCGCTCAACAGGTGGCCCCCATGGCCTAAATGAAAATGCATAGTATTTCTTATGGCGTTTAACGTGTTAACCAAATCGACAAGATTTCATATTTCTAACAGGTGGAAATGGGTCATTGTCGGATTTAGGTGCGCGTCTTTCCGGTGGACATTTGCGAAATTAAGGATTCCAGGGCCTAATTTGCTGATTAAATGCCTGTGAGAACAAAGAACGTTCCCTCTTCTATAATCCGATGTAATATCTACATGACCTAGATTCATACAAGCTCTTAACTTTTGACCACCGAAGGGACAAATTTTGTTTTTTGAACTGACAGTGACCCAAATGAATACAGAGATCGAAAGAGCTTTGCGTCGTGTAAACCCTAAAAATATATATTTGAATTTATTTTGCTGTAAGTATGCAAAGAAATAAAAAAATAACCGAAATTTACGACAACTATGTCTGTATAGATTTGTAGTCTTCGCGAAAAACCCATCCGCGAAAAAAAATAAGCTGTCAATAATGTTAATTTTTTTTTTTAATTTATTGCAAGCATTGGCAACTAGGCCATCAGCTTAAATCAGATCAGAGTACATACACATTAGAAATAAAGACAATTATAGAAACACGGAAAGTAACAAAAAAACCTTACATAAAATCAAAACTAAGCTTAAATATACACATAACAGCTATTACAGTTATTTTTGTTTTTTTTTTTTTTTATATAGAACAGTATTTTAAAAGTAATTGGAGAAGACAAAACCTTTTTGTCATTTATCGACAAGAGAAATCATTAATTACTACATTACATTATATTTACAACCTACCTAAAGTATATATTACAAAATTATAAATAAAAGGGTACAATTGTGGGAACTTTAACAAACTTTGAACAGAATTGGGAATAACATTTATACCGGAATCTTTACACAAGGCTATAAGAAGCAATCTTTGTAAATTAAATTCTGGGCACTGGAAGAAAATATGATCAAGATTACATAAATTGAAATTACAATATGTACTCAATAATGTTAACCTAAACATCATTTGTTTTTTTTTTTTTAATTAGACACCAGACTAAAGTCACCTATCCATCCTATTTTTAATTTAGTATTAGTAGTTTATTTAGGATCTATCAACTCTTTTACCACTTATCATTTGTATATTGTGAATATGTTTTTTTTGTTTATTTAAAAATAAACTGTGTAACCTATCCATTGTGTCATAGTTTTGGAGTTACTACATTTAAGAATGGGTAGATTTTAATAAATTAATAATAAAATAATCAGTGATACAAGGAAAAATATAAAAACAGTGATTTACGTTCTATTTCTAAGCGGAATGCAGAAAGTAATAAAATTGTAGTCTTAAAGATATGAAATCTTGTCAATTGGCCGAGTGAGCGAATTGAACGAGGCGACTCTGTTTCAGCTTGAACAAAAATGTTTTTGTATGTCTGTTGTTAAGATGTCCGGGCAGTCTCGTCTGCAGGTCATATTCCCGTGAAATAGATCGATAATTATCGCACTAATGTTAAAAAAAAATGGGCAAGTGCGAGTCCGACTCGCGCATGAAGGGTCCCGTACCCATAATCTATAACAAGTTTGGTGTATGGGAGCCCCCTTAAATATTTATTTTATTTTATTTTTAGTACTTATTTGTTGTTATAGCGGCAATAGAAATACATCATCTGTTAAAATTTCAACTGTCTAGCTATAACCGTTCTTAAGATACAGCCTGGTGACAGACGGACGGAAGGACGGACGGACAGCGAAGTCTCAGTAATAGGGTCCCGTTTTTACCCTTTGGGTACGGAACCCTAAAAGCCTCACAAAAGCACTAGTAGAAAGATGCACGTACTTTTCAAATTCGAAGGTTATCTTCTTTTCTCCTGCGTTGGTCCGAATCTTGTCGTCGGCAGCATTCCCGTTGCATTTAACCGACTTCAGCACGCACGCTTCGCACACGTATGTGTTTTCGCCGTCACACTTCTCGTCCGCTTTACAGGACTTTATTAGAGTAGTGACAGTCACAGCTGAAATAAAAAATGGAGGTCAATCTTCACATCAATCTGACATTTCTACAAAGAATATCAGGATTGATTGTCTATATATGATGTTTTATAGGGGTACATTTTTTATTTACGTATGTGTATTGTAATATATGTGGCTTTGTATATTGCTAATATACTTTCTCTAATATATTATTAACAATATACAAAAACAAAAACATAAGCACATCAGTTAAAAACACAAAACGGGACAAAAGACAATGCACGGCTTTTACTGATCCTGCACTAACTGCTAGTTTCTGTTTGGGCATATGGTTGACTGGTAGAAATACCTTATGGTATTAAGTTCGCCATTTGTACTTTTTACTTTTGTATTTTGTGCATTCAACGATTTTTACATGACAGAAAGTGATAACCGCCTTGTCAGTTAAATGCACAGGATGATTAATTTAGGCAGGATTTTTTTTGTTCGGGATATGATAACAAAAAATATATATAAAGTTTTCTAAATTCCTATTTAGAGTAAATTATTTTGATGTAAATTAACATCTCTTAAAGTGTTAGCATCTAATTTGTTATCACCTTGTATATTTAATTATGTATATCCTCTAATCCTTAAATGACAACGTGTGTGTTGAATTTGTGATTGTTAAAATTGGATAAGTTCATTATAATATCATAACATGTCATCATAATTATTAAGTTTAATTTAGAAGTGTATAAAACATGTAACAGTAAATTAAAAATGTACGAATGAATGAAAATATCATAAAAGGAATCACACGACTGACGTCATCGATCAGGCGACAGAACAGTATAAAAGCGGCTGCTCGGTGGGGCTAGGCTCACTTGTTCTGCCGCCGGCGCTACGATCAGAGTTGAGTACCCTCATTTTTAAATTGTATTTAATTTATTCTAGCAATAACTTTAATAAATTGATGTATTTATTCAAGCTCCAATAATAATAATAAATAAATAGATGTCGATATTCCAACTTAGCCCTTTTATGATTATTTTACTTCGATTTCAAGTTTAATGTTACTTTATACGAGTTTAACTTCAATAAATTTCTGTTGTTATTTATTTACGTCCAACTTCATAATACCCTAAACCTTAATTAAATTAATATGTGCGTGTGCCTATAAACCCTTAAGGCGGTTGTCACACTGCTCCGCATCTCGCAGCGGCGTCCGTTGATGCGTTTTTTAACTTTGTATTTAGAATCTTGATTTTGTATAGAAAAATCGCATGGTACGACACACTGGCTCCGCCTCGACGCGCGGAGTAGCGAGACGCACGACGAATCGCGCGCTCGGACGGAGACGCGGTGCGTGCCGCAGGGTATGTCACACCGAGCTCCGCAGTGCCATACGGATTTTAGTGCAAGAAGGCAAATTTAAGAAAGTATGAAACAAGATTATAGTAATTTGTAAACAAATATTTTTATTAATTATTTACAGTAAATATATGATCTGTGATTTATGCTTAATTAGTGAATAGTTATTAAAAAAAGTTAAAGGCTGAGTTACTTATTCGAAATATTGTTTTTATTTAATTCCAAATTTATTTAGTTTTATAGTATGTATCGGTTTTAATCATAATCAAAATATACGGAATTCTTATAAAAGTATAATTGAAGATTGAAGTACATAGTAGATTATTACTTAAGTACTTGAGTGTAAGCTAAAGCTTTTCTTCGGCAGTAATAGAACGTCGATTTGTGTCCGCGCCAGTAATAATCACTCCAATTTTGCTTAGCAAATAATCAAATGACGCGGTTGACATGCGGGTGCAATCAAAAAATGTTTCTTCGCTCGATTGTACAAAAACCAAGCTGAAAGTATCACCGCAGCGTTCTGAATAAGTTCCGTTTCCATTTTATCGACAAATAGGAACAGTTTTGACCTTAACGTTCGAATGTGAAATGAACGCGAGACGGAAGTAACGCGGGACGTCGTGCATCGCAGCTCCGGACGGAGATGCTGAGAAAACTCGGACGTTGGTGCGTTGTCTCCGCATGCGAGTCCGTTGCTCCGCGTCTCGCAACGAGACGCGGCGGATTCATATATGTATTAAATAAAAAAAAAACAATAGATTAATTAATTATTTTTTTTTCCTTTTCATGTTTGACGCTATATGGTATAAATGATATATGAATACAAAATTTTAATTATATATTTTTTTTGGGCTGACCTCTAACTCTAAGCTGCGGCGTTACAAATGATTTATTTATTTTAAATAGGATATTTAAATGTGGTATGGTACTTACCTTTCTTATCGTCTGCAAATATTAAATTAAATTTATTTAATTTTTTTATTTCCTTAGCTCTTTATTGTATGGTATAATTTTTTGTAATATTAATCTAAGGCAAACAAATGATAGTTTTCTGCGGGCCAGTGCTTTCGCTCCTAATTTATATAATATAAAATATAATTGTTTAACATTGATATACTTAATTTAAATAGGGTTGTATGTTTCAGGTGATAAAATATTTACCTTTCTTATCATCCTCTGTAAAGATTAAATTATTTGATTTATATAATTAATTCCTTTTAATAAAATAATACAATAAATAATAAATATTATGGGACAATCATACACAAATCAACCTACCTAGGTAGTCCCAAACTAAGCAAAGCTTGTACTATGGGTACTAGACGACGATATACATAATCTATAAATACATATATAGATAACATCCATGACCCAAGAACAAATATTCGAGTTCATCACACAAATATTTGCCTCGGCCGGGATTCGAACCCGGGACCGCCGGCTCAGTAGGCAGGTGTCTGCAAACTGCGCCAACCGCGTTGTCAATTCTTAACGGTAAGGTGAGGGGCGGGGGCTTATATGGTATAAATTTAATAATATTTGATCTATGATGACATTAAGAGGCCTTATTCCTTTTAAAATGCTGATTGTTTTAGTAATTTTTCTCTATGATCAAATATGTTTCTGAACATATTATTGATGTTACTACCTAGAACAGGGCTATTGGGATTTATGGGTACATATTTGAAACCTACAGTTAGAATTGTTCATTGATAATTTTTGTTTCAAAAACGACTCGAAATTGACAAAATTCACGCGGAAAATTCGTTTTTTCGACTTATTTTCGACTGCACGCATTGAAAGCATGAAATAGCTATGTTACTACCTATAACTCGGGGAAAAGTAGTATTCACTTCAAAAATTTAGTTGAAATTTTCAATATATTTGTCATAATACGAAAAAAATAAATTTTAAAAGGAATAAGGTCTCTTAGTCACTTACAAATAGATATCGTAGTCGTTTTTCGTCGCAGATAGCAAATGTATTACCGTAACTTAAGACCTACCTTTCTTGTCATCCTCTGTAAATATAGAGTTAAATTAATTGTATTTAATTACTTCCTTTCAATTCTTAACGGTAAGGTGCGTGGGGGGGATAAATATCATAGTTGTTTTTCCGTTTTTCGTCGCAGGTAGCAACTGAGTTACATAATTTAAATATTTTTTGGTTAGACTTACCTTTTTTACCGTCCTCTGTAAATATTAAGTAAATTAATCGTATTTACTTATTTCCTTTCAATTACGGGGGGGGGGGGGGGTCTGTCTGTCTGTTACCTCTTCACGCTTAAACCGCTGAATCGATTTTGATGAAATTTGGCATAGAGATAGTTTAAGATCCGAAGAAGGACATAGGATAGTTTTCATCCTGGAAATTATACCTAAAAAGATTGAAAAGTGAGTGAACATTTCTGTTGGGGTGCGGTGACCCTGTAGGAAATGTAATTCTTAGACCAAAAGCACAATTGCTCTTACATTTGCTTAGGCGCTTTTAATAATCTCTTTTATCAAGTACGCGTACGTAGTCGCGGGCAAAAGCTAGTATGGTATAAATTTAATGCTTATGGCATTTATCTCTAAAAAATAAATATCATATAGTCATTTTTCGTCGCAAGTAGTAACTGATTTACGCAATTTAAATATTTTTTGGTGAGCCTTACCTTTCTTATCATCCTCTGTAAATATTAAGTTAAATTAATTGTATTTTATTATTTCATTCTTGACAGTATATTATGGTATAAATGTTTGTGTCATTAATTCTTGACAAATAAGTAATACTTTTATGTTTGATACAGAGGTTAAAAATAAATAAGTAAATAATAAAAATAATGGGACAATCTAACACAAATCGATCTGTCCCAAACTAAGCAAAAGCATCTAGTATGGGTAGGTAGAGGTACTAGACGCTGATATACATAATATTTAAATACATATTATAGATAACATCTATGACCCAGAAACAAATATTCGAATTCATCACACAAATATTTGCCCTAGCCGGGATTCGAACCCAGGACCGCCGGGTCAGTAGGCAGGTGTCTGCAAACTGCGCCAACCGCGTTGTCAATTCTTAACGGTAAGGTGAGGGGCGGGGGCTTATATGGTATAAATTTAATAATATTTGATCTATGATGACATTAAGAGGCCTTATTCCTTTTAAAATGCTGACTGTTTTAGTAATTTTTCTCTATGATCAAATATGTTTCTGAACATATTATTGATGTTACTACCTAGAACAGGGCTATTGGGATTTATGGGTACATATTTGAAACCTACAGTTAGAATTGTTCATTGATAATTTTTGTTTCAAAAACGACTCGAAATTGACAAAATTCACGCGGAAAATTCGTTTTTTCGACTTACTTTCGACTGCACGCATTGAAAGCATGAAATAGCTATGTTACTACCTTCGGGGAAAAGTAGTATTCACTTCAAAAATTTGGTTGAAATTTTCAATATATATTTGTCATAATACGAAAAAAATAAATTTTAAAAGGAATAAGGTCTCTTAGTCACTTACAAATAGATATATATCGTAGTCGTTTTTCGTCGCAGATAGCAAATGTATTACCATAACTTAAGACCTACCTTTCTTGTCATCCTCTGTAAATATAGAGTTAAATTAATTGTATTTAATTACTTCCTTTTTTTTTTTTTTTTTAGTAAAGCAGTAACGTCTGCTAACGTAAACTAAATGTTTACAAATGAAGCGAAAATTGAAAAATTTAATGATTCGGACAGGATTCGAACCTGCGTTTCCAACGGCTTTCCGGGCCAACACTGGCATCCTCCCAATTGGACCACCGAACCAGATGTCAGAGTCATTGAATTTTTCAACCAGTTGCTTCGACATGCCTTAGGGTGGCATCGTAGCGCCATCTACCGTAAAGATTTAGACTTTATCGTCGGCACCATCGTCTCAAATTTGTTGAGAATCGATAGTAACGATGTGCTACACCCAAATTACTTATTTTTTTTTTATTTTTATAAAGCAACTGGTTGAAAAATTCAATGTATCTGACATCTGATTCGGTGTTCCAATTGGGAGGACGCCAGTGTTGGCCCGGAAAGCCGTTGGAAACGCAGGTTCGAATCCTGTCCGAATCATTAAATTTTTCAATTTTCGCTTCATTTGTAAACATTTAATTACTTCCTTTCAATTCTTAACGGTGAGGTGCGTGGGGGGGATAAATATCATGGTTGTTTTTCCGTTGTTCGTCGCAGGTAGCAACTGAGTTACATAATTTAAATATTTTTTGGTTAGACTTACCTTTTTTACCGTCCTCTGTAAATATTAAGTAAATTAATCGTATTTACTTATTTCCTTTCAATTACGGGGGGGGGGGTCTGTCTGTCTGTTACCTCTTCACGCTTAAACCGCTGAATCGATTTTGATGAAATTTGGCATAGAGATAGTTTAAGATCCGAAGAAGGACATAGGATAGTTTTCATCCTGGAAATTATACCTAAAAAGATTGAAAAGTGAGTGAACATTTCTGTTGGGGTGCGGTGACCCTGTAGGAAATGTAATTCTTAGACCAAAAGCACAATTGCTCTTACATTTGCTTAGGCGCGATAACATGGTTCCTAAGAACAGATCTTCGTATGTCTTATAGTTTCAGACGTTCCCATACCGACCGATCTAAATGGGCCACCCTGTATATATTATAGCACTTTTTTATTTCAAAAACAATGTTCATCATCGATGAAATACGGTTCTCTGCCTTTGCGCCGATTTCTTTTTCGTGGAATGTTTTATTTCGTAGAAAGCATTTTTCTCTGAAACCATAAATTATTTGGTATTGTTATAAAACAAACCAAACCTAACTTCATAACTAGGATGGTAGGTATATGCAAGAATTACGAAAAATATACCGGGTGGGCCCTGTAACAGGAGCAATAAATTAAAACATAGATTCGTCCCTAAAAACTAAACAACATTTGTTAAGCAAGTTCTGAAAATAACATGTATTAAATGACATTTTGTAGAATAAAGTTCAGACAAAGAAGCAATGTATTGCGAAATGTCCGATATTAGTAGAGTGACAGCTATGTCAATGCTCAGGGAATGTCAACATTGAAAATACTATTTAATTTGTTTGAAATAATAAAATTTTGAAAACTGACTTTTTTAAAGTTGCTGAACAAATGTTGTTCAGATTAACGAGTAAAATCTGTTTTAATTTTTTGCTTATGTTACAGGAGCCACATTGTATAACTACAGCAGATTAAAAATTCTCCGAAATGATAAATTCGGCGAAAAATATTTCGGCGAAAAGGCACCATGTTTCCGCACCAATGATATTCTTTAAGTAGATAGGTTACTAGCGCTCTAAAAGAGAATCCCTTAATTAATAATAAGTCCATTGAAGCTTATCGCTATGGTAACGCTTTAGGAGTGACTGGGAAGTAAATATTACAACTGTCATGTTAGAAGTATCTTCTCATTAAACATCAATGTGAATAACCTAAATTAAAAATTTAAAACACCCCCGACGCTAGTACAGAAAATGCTACTAAAACTGAACATAACTATAGAATTTGAAATTCTTAGCTTCAATAATGGCTGAGATCTTGTCACTCTTGCTCCAATTGAAGCTGAAAAGCTTGGAAAACACTGGTACTATTTTCACCAAACAGCTGAAAACCATCTCGACGGATATGTCATTCAATTTAAAAAATCGCACCCAAATTGATATATCCGTGGACCTACGATGCCACTGACACACGGATACGTGTGAAAATTATGACACCCCTTTTTTTTGGTCGGGGTTAAAAATAAAGGGCGGATAACTTGATAGATAACTTTCAAACCCTTCAATAAACTAAAGAAGATTACCTAATAATCAAATGTCTATATTTAATTATTCCTTTTTATAGTGATAAAAATATGTGATTGGCGTAATTAAAAAAATATATATACTTATTTCAAGTATCATATCATATGACAATTTAATTAAATATTAATAACGTTTACCTGAGGTTCTCTTACTGAGGACCTCTATTTTAGCAATTTTAACTTGGCAAAGGCCTTATAGTTGATAATCCACCAAAATGGTAATATCTTATCTATGAAACACTCTTCTATTTCATGACAGTAAAAAAACCACACAGAAGTAAGGTACAAAACCACACAATAGCACTGTTTTATTTCATTAGATCGTACACAATGCCAACGGAAGAATTATATCCATACTAATATTATAAATGCGAAAGTGTGTCTGTCTGTCTGTCTGTCTGTCTGTCTGTCTGTCTGTTACCTCTTCACGCTTAAACCGCTGAGCCGACTTAGATGAAATTTGGTATGGAGATAGTCTGAGACCCGGGAAAGGACATAGGATACTTTTCATCCCCGTGGGATTTAGTTCCCGTGGGATGAGCGGGTAACACCGCGGGGCACAGCTAGTATGATTATAATTCAGTTAGGGCTGCCATCCGTTCGGGTTTCCCCGGATTTGTTCTAGTTTGGAGACCGTCAGGGGGTTTCAAAAAGTGTCCGGCGAAAACCCGAACGATTTGTGTGAATAAAAAATACAGCGATTGATTTTTATTATTATTTTCGGACACGTCCGGGGAAACATGTGAATTGCGCCAAATGTCCGGGATTTTTTAAGTCTCTGTCCGGGATTGGCGAATTTAGAGATGCCAGCCCTATTCAAAGTTAACAAGTAAAATAAGATATATACCAAGTGGGCCCTGTAAGAGGAGCAAAAAATTCAAACATAGATTTTACTCGTCAAACTGAACAACATCAGCTCAGAAACTTAAAAAAAAAATACTGTCACATTATTTCAAACAAAGTACAATTTTCAATGTACGCCGTCCAACATTGACATTGCCTTAGCATTGACATAGCTGTCACTTTACTGAACATCAAATGTTTCGCAATACATTGCTTCTTTGAATAAACTTTATTTTTCAGGTTTACATTATAAATGAGTTATTTTTAAAAGTTGTTTAATAAATGTTGTTCAGTTTGAGGGATAGAATATATGTTTTAATTAATTGCTCCTGTTACTGGGCCCACCTTTATTTATTACGGTAGGTGAAGTGAACCATACCTGAGTTTTCCCCTCCTGTCAAGTCAAGTAACACATTTTAGAATTAAGTATTTTTATTAATTCATCACTCATTCACTTTATAATGCTAAAACGTAAATTTTGTGGCTTTTATTTCATATCAAGCTTTTATTTAACTTGCACTGTAGTTATCCATATCTGTAACTATGTTTGTTCGGGTGGAATCTTGCAACTCAATTTTGAAGCAGATATCTTCAACCGATTGAGCTCAAATTTTGCATACCTACTTAACTTTGATGGCGATACAATAATATAGTATCATGGGACTGGTCTGATGGATGGAGCCGGAAGGTGACTAAAAACTGTAATAGATAAAGCAATTCTACCGACTTTGACGTCTTGAGAATCGTCTCAGTGAGCAATTGATGGATGTTCAAAGAAAACTGTTAGAAAGTATAATCTCCTCAAACCATCCGTCTATATAGGTTATGGTAGCACATTTATTATCTATGTCTATTTTTGACATTTCCTCTTCCCATTCTGTTTTTCCCGTCACCTTAACATGGCTGACATATTCTTGCTCTGTGATATAATAATTTTAATGTAATTTAATAATGTAAATTTTATATAATCTAAACGTAACCTTCCTAGTCATAATGTGTGTGTAAAGTAATTGTTGTTTTTCCCCGTGTCTTTTATGAATAAAAGATTACTGGGAACTCCTGCATGTCTTCTTGTGGTATCGACTCCACGTGCCCTGGTAACTACTATCCTCAGTAAAGTTACAAGCGACCTGCCCCTCCGGCGCAGGTCTCACAAAAACTACAAAGTTGGTTATAAAGCTTGTCACAAAAACGAAATTTTTGACAGAAAATTATTGAACTCTAAAATTAGTGAGTTGTAGTTTGTTCTCGATGTCAACCGATTCATAAAATAGTGGTGTAAAATATGAAATATTTTCAGGGCTTTATTTTAAATATATTAAAAGTATAAAGCGGATAAGTTTCTTTTTTAAACAAGTTACTTAGGAAGTTATTACCTTTTCCTGTAAATATTAAATTTAAGATTAAATCACTGCACTTATGTATATCGAAGGTGGGGCTCGTAATGTGATCCGGGGCTTATATAATATTTACCACCCGCAGTTTGCCTAAAGTTTTAGTGAGATTTTCTCCCCAGTAAATTCCACTTACAGCCAAGATTTACGTAATAGTACATTACGTAACAAGGGTGGTAAACGAGGAATTACAAACGAG
The DNA here is from genome assembly GCA_932273695.1 of Apotomis betuletana. Lineage (NCBI taxonomy): Eukaryota > Metazoa > Arthropoda > Insecta > Lepidoptera > Tortricidae > Apotomis > Apotomis betuletana. Next base: position 4,461,734 of record OW026322.1, read on the forward strand.
TGTCTATTAGAAGCCCGAAGCCGAAGGCGAGGGCTTTAATGACACGATTTTTGAATTCCTTTACCACCGGAGTCATGTACGCCGTTTTTCATCACACTTTGGAGGAAATAAAGCGAAAGTAATAAATAGTAGTAATTACTAAAATTACTTACCGCCCTAGGGCGTAATAATTCTACTTACCGGTACCGTACGTACCGGTTTTCTAGCATATAAACCCTTAAAATTTGATAAAAATTACTTACCGCCCTGGGGCGTAATTTACGACTTACCACCCGCTTTTCTAGCATGTAAACCCTTGTTTACGAGCAAGTGTGATTAAAACCTTATAACACCTCTCATTTTTCGTCAAAACTAAAAATAGGTAGCATGGAAAGGATCTTTCATTAAAAGTTGAAAACAAGTAAAATTAATAATACCTGAATCTCCGCCTAGAAAAAACATTTCGGATTAAGTTAATTAATAAAAGTCCTGTACTCTAATCGTAAAACGTGGTACATTACATACCTAAAGATGGTGAATAATTAGTGAATGACTCAAATGGTGGTGGCCATAAATAAGCGATCGGGGGCTATAGTAATTACCGTTATTTATTTATTTATTTATTTATTCAAATTAGTTACACAGTATTACAGTATAAACCAAGGCACTGTGAACTACAAAATTACATTTTAGAAAAGCTTAAATCTAGTTTGATGTAGGCGACGTAACTGCGTGGCTCCGTTGCGTCGTCTGATCTGGCGCAGGATTCGGCAGATTGCCCCGAAACCGCCGAAACACAACACCCTTCGGCCAGAAGTCGTGTGAAGTCGAGTCGTTCGTGGTTTGTCTAAAGTTTTAGGTCTTGCTTTGGTCAGGAAGCGAGATTTTCACTTACGGCCCAGGGTGAGGTAATAAATTTTCTGACTTGAAGCCTGGTGGAAACGCACCAGACATGTGCGAGGATGCGTAGCGAGGGATGTGTTTTAGTTAACCAATGGAATAGTCTAGTTTAGTTATCCTCGCTCAGCGCAACTGATTCTATTGGTTAACAAAAAGACATAACTCGCTCTCGCTACGCATCCTCGCACTGGTGGAAACACTAATAATAAATAAAATAATTTACATTTTACTTTATAATGTTTATTAAGTAAAATCTAAATTATTTAATATGCCATAAGTTCCGTAACCAGGTAGTGACAATTTGTATGTAAAGGGATGGTAACGTAGTGGTAAATACTTTACTTTTATACAAATGTCGAGGTTATTGCCGACCACTGGGTTAACAGTTTTAATTTAATTTTGATTGAAAGAAGATACTATTTGAGTCTGAGTCTTTGAACATGAAATTAAATAAATAGAGTCACCATTAATAAGTAATTAGAGCAAGTTGTGTATGGTAACATAGTAATTTTTACAATATTTATTACAAAAAAGTTAAAATAATCACAAATTTTCAGATAGCACAATAAGTACTGTTGGGGTAGTAGTGTTGATACAAGAATTTGTATTCTTCATTAAAAGAAAACATACGTACCACCTGAGCCACCTATAAAAATTACATATTAATTGTCTATGTAAATTCTAAACAACGACTTCCAATAAAATGCCCAGATTTATTTTGAAATCTTCTTAAACGTCCAAAGATGTGTTGCTTTATTGATCCAAGAACGATGTTTTTAAACACCTCTCTTTTTTCGTCGTCAAAAAAGATCCTCGACACATTATTAACATTTATACCGTCCACACTGAAGTTCAGAATGCTGACACAAGTATTACGCAGTCAAATGTACGAAACAAGACGCTTTAACGGCGTATCACAGCGTCTTACAACGTTCAGTGTGGAGTGTAGGTACCTTAAAAACACATAAATGGGCCATTTTTTATTTTGTTGTAAACCCCACTTTTTTAACTAACTAACTAACTGCGCTGGCTCAGCGACCCTAAATGAGTCTTTGCTCCCGTTACAAGAGATCGCCACTTTACCCGATCCTGCTCCTGCACAATCTCTCGCCAGTTTGTGGCTCAAAACTCACGCAGATCTTTCTCTACCAGATCTATCCACTTTTTTAGTTTTGGATGTTTTAGTTATTTATTACTCAAAATATTTAGTTAAGTTAAGTATCCCAATATTTTTTAATTCCATTCCGTTACCATTTCCATACATACGTATAACGGTAACAGAATGGAAAAACAAAAAATATATGAACATTTTAGGACACTTTTTTTCTCCTAATTTAATCAAAAAAGCTTGTGATTCCTAGTAGAAAGTACCTAAAATATACAGAAAGGGGGGTGTAACAAAATAAAACTTGGCCCAGCTAACCTAAATTCGAAATTTGTCCTCCGACACGAGACCCAATCTAATGAACTCAGCTACTCAACCTGAACATAAACCACTAAGCAAAGTTTTGAATTCTTAGCTTCAATATAGGCTGAGATCCTGTCACTTGTTCTCTAATATTACCTATATAAGAACCAAAGCGAGGTTACCAAGTTTCGTTTATTTTCACAACTATATTAAGAACTATCTCGACAGACCTTTTGATTAAAAAAACCGCATTCAAATATGTCCATCCGTTTGTAAACTACGATGCCACAGACAGACCTACAGATACACATGTTAAACTTATAACACCCCTCTTTTTTGTCAGGGGTTATAGAGGGTAGGAATTAAAAAGATACCTGAGTCATCTGCAAATAATATATAAAAAAAATAATATAGCTAAGGACCATCTTGATAGACAAGTCTTTCGATTAGAAATAACTGCACTCAACTGGACCATACGTTTGGGAGCTATGATGCCACAGACAGATACACATGTTAAACTTATAACACCCATCTTTTTTGTCGGGGGTTAAATACTACGATTTAAATTATGATTTTGGCTGTTATATTTACCAAAAACTTTGTAATTGCAACATTAATAAGCCCATTCTAATGTAGACTATGACCTGACCATACTATAAATAAATATACTATCAACACGTTTCTAAGAAGTTTCTGCACTATTATCCCCTGGACCACAAGAAAGAAGTTAATCCACCCATCTACTAATTAACAAATATAAAATTAAAGCAATTAACTATTAACTAGCTTTTGCCCGCAGTATCACTGGCGATAAAACACGTACACTATGCTTTTTTTTTCTAAATAAAAAGTAGCCTCTATGTGTTAAGTGACAGTATACAATTTTCTGTTCCGCATTTCATACAAATCCGTTCACCCGTTTTGGAGTGAAGAAGTAAACGAACATATACCTTCACACACACACTTTTGCTTTTACAATTAGTGAGATTAATTAGACTTACCACTTCCAGAAGCCTTATCACTAGAAAAAAAAACAAGTCAGCCATAAAGTAACTTTTAATCATTATTTGAGTGTAATACTTGACAACGCGGTTGGCTCGGTTTGTAGAGACCTGCCTACTGGGTTCAAATCCCGGCCAGGGCAAATATTTGTGTGATAAACTCGAATATTTGTGCTTGGCTCATGGTTGTTCTATGAATTTAAGTATATATTTATCTATCTATGTAATATCGTCGTCTAGTACCCATAACACAAGCCTTCTTGAGCTTAATTTGGGACTAGATCGATTTGTGTGAGGTTGTCTGATGTTCATTTATTTATTTATTAAAAAAAAATACTTAGATGTTTTATTAAGTCACGATGCACCACCCTAATCCAACGTGTTCCCACAATCCTGACCAACTCGTCGGCTCACCTTGCCATTACACATATTCATTTGCGCTAAATCAAATTTTCTTTGCAAGTTGAAACTTAATTTTACCTAATGATTTATCATCATCATCATAACCAAGTCATTGGTCCACCCTGTTGGGGCCTTTCCACGCTGTGTCGTCCGGTATGCGGTCTAAGCTGAAGAACTTTTTTACTCCAACAGCCATCGATTCTACGAGGAACAAGTGGCCCGCCCACTGCCAAATGTCTGATGTATCTATTTACGACCTTAACAGAAACTTTAACCGTATGAACACCAAAGTCGTTATATCACGACATAGGAAGTTCACTCCAACGTTGTGTTTTTCAATGCCTATTATTTTTAGAGCACTTATTTATTTTTAACCGAGTTCAAAAAAGGAGGCTCAGTTTCCCCTGTAAGAATGCATGTGTGTATGTTTGTCCGCGATTATCTCGCGTTTGGCTGAACCGCAAATCGGTCCAGCGAAAGTTCAGTTTTTTTTTGAAGTCTGTTCTTTTTTTTTTACTGTAGTATCAGGGTGAACTGCTTTATCACTTGGCGTTTGTATGACCTTGTGTAGGGACACAGTCTTCACAATAAACTAATGTCTTTATGTTCATAAGGTTACCTGCCGAACAATAATCAAACCTTCAAACCTTCAAGAAAAGAGCGTATTTCCACCTGAAAGGCCGGCAACGCACTTGTGACTCCTCTGGTGTTGCAGGTGTCTGCGACGGTAATCGCTTTCCATCAGGCGATTCGTTTGCTCGTTTGCCCCCAATGACATAAAAAAAATGGTTATACTCAATTAGGTACTCACAGCAAAACCTCCATGATAGTCTTGGTGATGTTCTTATTATCCCCTTGCACTGTACACATGAACTTGGCCTGGTACACGCCAGCATAGGCCTCCAGGAACGGTCCGACGTGGATATTGATGGAATTGCTACTGGCCTGCGTTATCAAAGAATATTATTATTATTATTTTTGAAAAGGCATACTTGGAAGTCACAAACTAAGAACTTAACTAAGTTAACATGGTACCATGGGGCTGGTCTGATGAAGGAAGGAAGAAAGGTGGCCCTGGAAACTCTGTAATAGATAAAGCTTTTCTACCGAGTTTGGAGTCTTTAGAACCGTCTAAATGAGCAATGGATGGGTATTCAAAGCAAAAGTACAGTCGTCTATAAAAGCTTCTTTTTTTTTTTTTGCCTGTTTGTGTCCCACTGCTGGGCAAAGGCCTCTCCCTCAGACATCCACAGGTCCCTGTTTAGTGCCTGTTCCGGCCAGTTGCTGAGAAATGCGTCCAGGTCATCCCGCCATCTCCGTCTGGGCCTGCCCCGTCTGCGTCGTCCATCTTTGGGCACCCACTTAGTGGCTATGCTGGCCCATCTTTCTGGATGCATACGGCAAACGTGGCCTGCCCAATCCCACTTGAGCCTGGCTGTTTTGCTACCTACGTCAGCTATGCGTGTTTTGGAGCGCAGCGTGGTGTTTCGGATGCGGTCCGTCCTTTTCACCCCTAAAATGCTGCACTCCATGGCCCGTTGGCAAACCTTCAACTTGGACTTTTGGCTCTCAGTTAGCGACCATGTTTAGGCCATGGCCATGTTGCCTGTCCTAACCTACGGTAGGTTAGGACAGGCAAAATACACATGTCGATAAGTTTCCGCTTCAGTGACAGTGGAAGGTTTCCCTTCATGAACTCTTTCATGGACCAGTAGCTATAAAAGCTTGTCACAACTTTTTTTGTAAAAATCTTATTTACTTACTTGGAATAAAGCTTGGCTCGAAGAACCGGTTCTTCTGGAGGACCGATCCAGACTGATGCCATTAACGGTTACCTGCGGATAATATATATATTAAAATATGCAATTGATAATACTTAGTAGGTACATTACTGCAGACGCCCGGAAAGGACTTGCTCGGTGAGTAGGTATAGACAGACGGACGCATAGTGATACGAAGCCGGCAAGCCTTTTTCACGGCTAAAGCGTGTATAGTGTTTGTCTCATACTATGCAATGAAATAAAAAATACACCAGTAAATAAAATATAATTCAGCTGTTTAGCTTATTCATGAACACAGACGCCATGTTAAAAAAACATTACTTCAGGCCTTCAATTTTGTATGAAATTCCTTTACAGTTCTCTCGAGTTGTTCGCCCGAAACGTGATACTTCGAAGTCTGTTCTAATTCTAACGCACGTTATGACGACATTTCAATGCATGTTTGAGAAATGAATGAGAACATAACATTAATTAAAAATTTAAAACACCTCCGACACAAGGAGCTGGTCCTCATGAGAGCCTCATTCAATGAGTGATATAGAAAATGCTACTAAAACTGAACATAACTACAAATTTGGTTTTCTTAGCTTTAATATTGGCCGAGATCTTTTTACTTGTTCCAATTAAAGCTTTTTAGGTATTTTTTACTCAGAATCAAAAAAAGTATTCCAATATTTTTACCTTCCATTCAGTTACCATTTCCATACTATAGCGGTAACGGCATGGAAAAATATATGAATATTTTGAGATACTTTTTTCTCCAAATTAGACCGAAAGAGCTCGTGATTAAGACTAGAAAATACCTAAAATATCCAAGATCTAAAATAATATAAAACCGGCCATGAGCATGTCAGGCCACGCTCAGTGTAGGGTTCCGTAGTTGCCCATCCTTCACAATAGATAAATTACGAGAAAGATTTCAAGCTCTATAAAAAGGTCGTAAACACCAAAGTAACTAATCACTTGTTACCTTCTGGAAGTTATCGATTATACGCGCCAGATTGAGCGGAATGTTTTAATGCAGTATGGCACTTAATTAATATGTGTGACGTTCGAAGTATAAGGACACCGCGCGGCACTTACGACATTTTAAAGAAAACTATGAAATTTTGCGATAACTCAAAAACGGCTCGACCGATTTTATTCAATATAGTTTTCATTGAAATTGCTTATAACGCCTCAGTTTCATGAATTTTTCCATAATTTTTTGACTCCTGGTTGAAAAGAAGAGGGGGGGGACGCAAACATATTTTTTAGTGGTGCAAACTGCAAAGTTAACGCAACGGATCACGTTTGTTGTATGGGAGCCCCCATTTATATTCACTTTATTCGGCAACAGAAATACATCATCTATGAAAATTTCAACTGTCTAACTATCATCACGGGTCATGAGATACAGCCTGGTGACAGATGGACCTCAGAGTCTTATTAATAGGGTCCCGTTTTATACCCTTCCGGTACGGAACCCTAAAAATGGTCCACCTAGTACTCATATAAGTGTGTAGTTAGTTACCTGACTGAGTTCACAGTCCCCTTCGATCTCGATACTGATTTCTTGATCCAAACTCTCGTCTTCTTTCGGTGATTTTACTTTCAAGACTTCAGGAATCTTAACCGCTAAACAAAATTTACATAAGGTTTAGATGTAGATTAAAATTTGAATAAACTACAAATTCAATATAAATTGGGTACACCACAATTCCTCGAAATTTCATTTGTTCGATCCGAATGATCTACAGTCAGAGTTTTCACAATTTCGAAAACCATGTTCAGGAGGGCTATGATGGTTACGTTTATCACGTGATAAATAAGTGACAAAGCATCCGTCACTCACACTCGCAATATGTAAAAACGTGACGGATGCCTTGTCACTTATTTATCACTTGATAAAAGCAAACATCACAGGTACCCTCAATTATTTAGTTTTTTTTTGGGTCATAATATTAACTAACTTAATTAGTTATAATATGTAACATAATATCCATGGCGAAAATGATTGTTTCGCGTTATTTCTCTTAAAGTCCGACCAAAAAGAGTAGAAATTAAAAAGTGGCAATACTGTAGTGAACGACACGACATTATTGCCACTTTTTAATTTCTACTCTTTTTGTTCGGACTGTACATAATGTACCATATATTCCAGTGAATAAATATCATTCATGCATTCATTCATTCATAATTTAGTAAATTCGGAACATTCATGGTTTCGGAGAAACGAAACTTCGGAATCGTTGAGTGATCTCAATTTAATTGTATGCTGGCTAATTTGATATTAGTAGCCAAAATAAAATATTACCTATACAGGGTGGCCCATTTAGATCGGTCTGTATGGGAAAGTCTGAAACTACCTATAAGACTTACGAAGATCTGTTCTTAGGAACCAAGTCATCGATTTTATTAAAAAGAAAATTAATTATAGTTTCAGACTTTCCCATACAGACCGATCTAAATGGGCCTACCTGTTACAGTTATGTCTACTGCAGTGCCCTATAGGGTTATGTTGGAACTCTTTAGATATTTAAGACTTTTTTTGTACACACAAATGCAATGAATAAATTAATGAATGAAATGTTTAATATTTTTTTAATGCGATTCCACATTTTTTTTTATTGAGAACTAATACAAATATCAAAGCTCAAAGAAAAACTTAAATGCGTAACCGGACGGAAGAAATCGGGCATCGAACCCGGTACCTCTGGCTTACCGGTCTAACGTGTCAACCACTCCACCACCGCAAAGCCGGGAGAGCCCTTGAATTATTACGTTTACTTTTTGTGTGCTTTGATCTTTGCATTAATGGTTTATTAACAAAATCATTTTGCTCTTATCATTATTAATCAAGTATAATAAAATCTTACTTGTGTCTGAAATAAAGTAAATCAATATTATTCAGTTATACCTACGAGTATCCATATGGATCTTGCAAGTTTATTAATGTTATTAAATAATTTGTAACTAAATTATTGTTATTTAGTAAATATGGATTGTTTGATACACTTACCGGCATCTGGAAGATAAAACAAAATATTTGATCAAAGGTAAAATACTTATATAATCTCCCTAATATTATAAAGGCGAAAGTAAGCGAGTATGTTTATGTGTTTGTATGTTTGTTACTTCTTCACGCTCAAACAGCTGCACCAATTTCGATAAATTTTGGTATGAAGGTAGCTGACACCCTGGATTAACACATAGGATACTTTTTATCGCAAAAAAGTTAGTGTGGACTGAGAGATGAGAGGGTAACAGTGCGCGGCACGGCTAGTCAATTCGGTTGTTTATTTTTTGTTTGTTACTTCAGGGGGCCTATGATGGTTGCGTTTATCACGTGATAAATAAGTGACAAAGCATCTGTCCCTTGCACTCGCAATTGGTCAAAACGTGACGGATGCTTTGACACTTATTTATCACGTGATAAACGCAACCATCATAGGCCTACAGAACTCCAAAACCGATTTGGAAAATTATTTCTGTTCATGAAAACTTTATAGGACCTGTTTGGAAGGTCCATGAGGAATAAAAGGAATTCTTCAAGGCATATCTATGGACATTTTATAGTACCTAGCTTTGAAAATAATAATAATAATTTCAGCAACATCTTAGGAGACTCTCGCTAGATGGCTGGATCAAGGGCCAGATACAGAAGGCGGTACTCCTGGACACGGCGCGCATCGTCAGGAGGTTCCTCTCTCTGCAGCCCTAACCACCGGTAGCCTGGGCCCAGGCTTCTATTATTTGATCTTTCTACATTGTGTTCCTTTTTTGTACGTATTTTTGTACATAAGACTGTGTTATGTTATGTATGTTTTCTTTCTTTACTTACTTTCTATGACTGCAACAATTTTCTTGTAAACCAGATCTTTTATCTTGAAGAAACCCATGTAAACGCAGGAGTTCTGATCTTCGAAACTGTAAACATACATATATGTGTAAATATTGAGGTGGCCTACTAGACTACATTTCATTTTTGTGACGAGTTTTTATAGCCGGCTGTACTTTTCTTTGAACAACCATAAATTGCTCACTGCGACGATTCTAAAGCCAAACTGTAGGATTGCTTTATCTATTACAGAGTTTCTAGGGCCACCTTCCGGCTCCATCATCAGACCAGCCCCATGGTACCATATTATTATATTGTCATTGTTGAGAATTGATAGGTTTTTACCCACTGGCCACACAATCAGTTAGTTCATTTTTCTTTCACGGCGCTGCGAGCGCGCGCGCTGTCGCCAGCGGACGCGAGCCGGCGCCATTGGTAATATTGGTACTATCGTAACGGCTCTTGAACATTATAACCTCCGTGGTTTGGGAGATATTTTGGAAGTTTTACGCTTTAACGGAAAGTGTTGAGATACGGCACAATTCCTTGTACGGTGGGCTGCTTCGGGCGCCCCAAGGATTGTTATTTAGAGTGATATAAGGACTACTACAGTGTGAACTGTGTTTGGCGTGTTTGCTGACGAGATCGGGGCGGCGGCGGCGCAGACCGGGACGTCGTTTATTGGTGCAAGTAACACATACATACACTTTACACAAAACAGAAACACAACCTTGCAGCCGGGAAGATATTCGGTTGAACTCCAGGTTAGCAACATAGATTAAGTTAGGTTTAAGTACATAGGACGCGTATCGCGTTCCATTGTTTCGCGCTAGGCAAGATTGCTTTGGTAATTTGTTCTTACATGGGCCCGGGATAAATTCAATTTGTGTCTGGCGCAAACAAATTTTGGTAGCAAAAGCGTGGTTCATATCCACAGAAAAGATATTTGTTTCATTTACGTTCGGATAAGTAATTTAGTTAGCATCAAAGTCATAATTGAAATTTGAGGGTGGATTGCGCTTGGTTCGCATTCCAATCTTTTACGTTAAGTTGCATTTGCGTAATTAAGACTAACTAAATTATAAGAATATTAGTTATTACTTTCAATTGACAACATTTCATATTTATAACAGGTGGAAATTAATATAGAGATCGACAGGGCTCTATGTCGTGTACCTTAAAAAAAAATCTTGGAATTTATTCTTCTGTATTTAAGGAAATATAAGAAAATACATCAAATAACTGCAATCTAAGACAATACGGGCTGAATAGGGTTGTTGTCTAAACCAAAGAGCGAAAACATAGATTTTTTTTTTATTTGACGTTGACAGATGACAGATGCATACCGAGTTTTATTAAGTTTTTTTTTAATAAGAAAACCGACTAAAGTAACCGTTCCATTAAGTTCTGGTTTTGGTGTTGCCACATTTTAAAATGAGTGTGTTTTTATAAATTAATAATAAAATAAATAATCATCTCAGAAAATAAATAAAAACAGAGATTACTTCATCTTTTTAAGCAGAATTCAGAAAAGTAATAAAATGATAGTCTTAAAAATATGAAATGTTGTCAATTGAAATGTTAGTTGAGTGAATAAAGTAAATATAGTTGCGTTTCGATACGGAGAAACGTATTAATAAGTAATTAATAATTGGGGTTCCGCTGAACTATTATTCACTCAAAATACATTTAATTTAAAATAAATTTAGTGTTGTTTTCCGTTGCGTAATATTGGTGTTGGGTGAATAACTTTGAAGTTGTCGCGTTTGGTACGAAAAATAAAAACGGATTGTTATTGTCTAAAATCGGGGTTCCACGGACAAAATTATTCACCCAAATTTATTAATTTATTTTTAAAAATTTATATTATTGATCCGCGTTATCGAGGTTGGTACCATGGCTCCCTCAGTAGTTAAAACGGTCGCGTCAAGGGTCGAATCGGAATTAAGATGGTTTTCATTAGTCGTTACGTTAATTGGTCGTACGGATCGCGAGGACGCATTATTGTCACGCGCGCGACAGGTAGATGAAAGGTATGACGCGGTATTGAAATTGCATGCCGAATATTTGGCCCGTATTGACGAAGAGGAGACCGGGGAAAGTCGGACCCAGGCTGTTGAAGTGGTGCAACGCAATGTAGACCAGTGCGGTGATATGGTGATGAGTATCATCCAAGCGGCAGCGGATATCGAGCGCGCCCGAAAAGGGGATGTTGGGGTAAGGCGTGCACCCAGTGGTGTGGCACTAATGGCGCCGTTGCCACCAGTGAATGTCCCGGAATTTGGTGGTGAATATGCCGACTGGCCGAGGTTTCGCGACATTTTTAACAGCGTGGTGCACTCGCGCACGGATTTGACCCCCGCGTATAAAATGGCGCAGTTGATGGGGAGATTACGCGGTGAGCCTCACGATATTTTGACTCATTTGGAGATTACGGATTCCAGTTACGAGACGGCATGGGGCCTATTAATTGACCGATATGATAATCGGCGATTAATTATTGATGGGCTCATCGAAAAAATATTTAGTATATCGAAGGTCACTAATGCACACGAAATAAGGTCGAAAATCCTTAATCCCGTCATGGTGGCGGTGAATACGCTGGAGCGACTCAAGTTGTCACTAGGGGACAACAAGTACATTGTTGTGAACCGGGTTTTGCGCAAGTTACCTAGCGAGGTGGTGGCGCGGTTTGAGCAGTCACATGGGGGTGATTCATCGAGTCACCTCCCAACATTTGACGAATTGAGGGCGTTCCTGGAGGGTGAGTGCAGGCGGGCGGATTGCCAAGGGGCAACCACGCCGCAACCCCCCACGTCACCCCGGCGTACGGTTGGGCCCAAACCGGTGGAGCCCCGTCGGGGAGGACAGCGGTACAACGCCCTCCAATCGGAAGTGTGCCCCTTCTGCCGGAAGGGGGGACACGCGATCATCGCGTGCGCGGATTTTGGAGCACAGCGGGTGCAGAGGCGCAGGGGGGTGGTCAAGCAGCGAAACTTGTGCTTCCGCTGCCTAGGCGCACACTATGTGCGTGAATGCAGTAAGACCACCAACTGCCGAGTATGTGGAGGAGCCCATCATGAACTTCTCTGCCTGGCTGAGAGTGGGGAGCGGTACGGGGCCTCATCGGGAGGCCATCCTCCCTCTCCTACGCCAGCCTTGGGTGGACGGTCGCCCCCCCACCGGGGAGGGGGGTCACCCAGAGACCAGCGGTCGCCCCCTCCTCGGGGAGGGGGGTCATCGAGGACTCCGGAGTACCGCCGGATGCCGCAGTCTCCTCCGCGGGGGGGGGGCGCCGAGATTCGGGCGGGTGCCCGGAGATGACCCATGGGGAGTCAGGTTACGCGACTTACTCGGCCGCGCTGGGGGGCAGGTTGCCGCCCCCGAGTAGTCGCTTCTCCCCACCCCTCGCAGAGCGCCCACGCTTGATGGCGCGTCCGCCGCAGATGGGACGGATGCCGATGGGCTATTACCAGCCGGCGCGCATGGCACCGATGGGTCGAGGGGTGTACTACCCGGGGTGGGACCCATACCTGGGCCAGGGGCCCTCTCCCCCTCCAGCAGAAGGGGAGGGAGGTGCCCCCTGCTAGCAATTAGCGGTCTGTTCATCCGTCGTGCCCACCCCACCAGTGACGGTATTATTACCGACGGCTAAGATTACCGTCAGGGGTACGGATGGACGGCCAGTGCCAGTGAGGTCACTCCTGGATTCGGGGGCACAAGGTTGTATCGTGTCCAGCCGCCTAGTGGCCAGGCTGGGCCTCAGGTTGGAGCCATCACGGGATGGCGCAATAGGTATAGGTGGCAATCAGGTGCCTCACATCAGGGGTCAGACGGACCTCCTGTTTGAGATGGGTGACTCGGCATCGATCACGCGGGTGAAGGCCACGGCTATTGTTTTAGATGAAGTGGTCGGGGTTCTTCCTTCGGTACGGTTACCGCTGGCGGTAACGAAGCTGACCAAGGGATTGGAGTTGGCCGACCCTCACTTCGCAATTCCCGGACGGGTGGACGTCTTACTTGGAACTGACGTCCTCGGGAAGCTGCTGCGGAGCGGTAAGCGGGAGCTGCAACCAAACGGGTTGGTGGCCGTGAGTACCGCAGGTGGGTACGCATTATTGGGCCCAGTACGGGGACCACAGGACGCAACGGACTATAGCAACATATACTACGGCAGCGTGTTATCGGAGGTCCTGCAAAGGTTCTGGGCAACAGAAGAGCCACCCACAGCTCCCAGGACAAGCCCACTGGACGAGGAGTGCGAGACATTTTATCAGTGCAACACGGTGCGCCTCCCTTCGGGCAGATTTATGACACGGCTGCCGTTTCTATCGACGCGACCTCCACTGGGGAGCTCCAGGGACCTGGCTGAGAAACGGATGATGGCCATGGAAAGGCGCATGAAACGGGACTCCAACTTTCGGCGAAAGTATGTTGAGTTCATGCGTGAATATTTGGCTTTGGGTCACATGTCGGTATCCAGGGTAGACTGGCGTCGTGAGGAGCACTACGTATTGCCTCATCATGCAGTCCTGAAGACACCTGACTCCAAGATCAGGGTCGTGTTCGACGGGAGCGCGGCGACATCTAACGGGGTGTCCCTGAATCAATGCCTGCACGCTGGTCCTAAGTTGACCAGAGACATTGCAGACATTCTAACGGACTTCAGGAGACACCAAGTTGTCTTCGTTACGGATGTGAGGATGATGTTTCGCCAAACGGAGATCCATGCGGATGACCGTCGGTTCCAGCTGATATTGTGGCGAGAGAGCCCAGAAGAACCGATGATCACGTATGAGCTTAACACGAACACGTACGGATTAAAGCCCAGCCCGTATGTAGCGATGCGGACGCTACGAGAGCTGGCTGACCAGGAACGGCTGCGCTTCCCTCGCGCAGCTGCAGTCATCGACCGGGATGTCTACGTGGATGACATTTGTACGGGCACGGACAGCATTGAGCAAGCGCTCATCCTAAGGGATGAATTGGTGGCGCTCATGGCCTCCGGTGGCTATGAACTCAGGAAGTGGCTGTCAAACTGCCCAGAGGTGCTGGCAGGACTACCAGCTGAGCACCAACAAGACCCGCATTTGTTTGAGGACTCGGATAATCCTCATGCGTTGGCAATTTTGGGGGTCCAGTACCGACCGACTCAGGATGTCTTCACATACAATTGTGAGGCCGAATTGCTGTCGAAGACCTGGACCAAGCGATCAGTCCTTTCGACTATCGCACGAACGTTCGACCCAAATGGTTGGATCTCTCCGGTCACGTTCATGGCAAAGTTCTTCATGCAGAAGCTTTGGTTGGCCCAACTAGGCTGGGATGAGCAGCTCACGGACGAGCTGCTGCACGAGTGGACGGCATTCGTGACCACATTGCCGCATATTAAAGAAATTGAGATCCCGCGCAAACTGCTCCCTCAGGCGGGAGCCAGGGTGACCCTGCATGGGTTCTGCGATGCTTCTGAGAAAGGGTACGCGGCCGCGGTCTACCTGAGAACAGGTGAGACTGCTGGCGAGGGCGTTGTACGCTTGGTCATGGCCAAGAGCAAGGTTGCGCCTGTTCGGACCCGGTGGACGATTCCGAAGATGGAATTGGCGGGTGCCGCGCTCCTGACCCGCCTCCTAAACCATGTGGCGCAGAACCTGCGTGGCACGGTGGATCTGAATGACACGGTTTACGCATGGACGGACAGCCAGATCGTGTTGTGCTGGCTGCAGACTTCGGTCCATACGCTTGAGGTATTTGTGGCCAACCGAGTGTCACAGATAAATAACTCGGAGACTCCTCTGGTCTGGAGACATGTTCCAGGTGAAGTTAACCCGGCAGACTGCTCGAGTCGCGGCTGCCC
The DNA here is from genome assembly GCA_932273695.1 of Apotomis betuletana. Lineage (NCBI taxonomy): Eukaryota > Metazoa > Arthropoda > Insecta > Lepidoptera > Tortricidae > Apotomis > Apotomis betuletana. Next base: position 4,476,879 of record OW026322.1, read on the forward strand.
GGCGCCTGCTCTGGTTGAGCATTCTCTCTGGTGGGGGCCTCAATGGCTGGAGCGGCCACATACGGAGTGGCCTTTCAATGACTGCGGACGCCAGCCACTACCCCCTGACCAGGGTCTGAGAGTCAATGTGACTACAGTGGAGTCTGTGGCAGTGGACCACACTCTTTTGGAACGGTATAGCTCACTAGGGAAGCTACTTCGAGTCACGGGATGGATAATGCGGTTTTTCCATAATTGTCGAAGCCCTGCGGCACAGCGCAACCTGTCACCTGTAATGGGACCTGAGGAGCAGCAAAGGGCTCTCTCACGTTGGGTGGGGGTCATTCAGGGGAATGAGTTCCAGGATGAACTTAGGATCTTGCGGACTGGCGTGGGCAGAATGAAGAAGAGCCTTGTCCGCCTCAACCCGTTTATTGATGAGCACGGAATGCTCCGGGTGGGAGGCCGACTACGGAATGCCGAATTGCCGTATTCAGCGCGGCATCCTTTAATTCTTCCCAAGAAGGGAGCTCTGGTGGAGCTGTTGGTTTGGGACCGTCACATCAGGAATTCACATGCAGGCTGCAACACACTGCTGGGCATTTTGCAGCGGGAGTTCTGGATTTTGTCGGCACGGAGAGTGATACGGAGCGTTGTGTTTCGTTGCTTGCCTTGTTACCGGCTCAAGGCAGCCACAATGCAGCCACAAATGGGAGATCTCCCGCCCGACCGAGTTACGGAAGCTCGGCCGTTTGCTGGTGTGGGGACAGACTTCGCGGGGCCTTTCATGGTCAAGACATCACGCCTTCGCAACGCGAAGTCGGTTAAGGCATATTTGTGCGTCTTCGTGTGTCTGGCGACCAAGGCCGTTCATTTGGAAATGGTAGCTGATCTCTCTACGGAGGGCTTTTTGGCAGCGCTGGACCGATTCGTTTCTCGACGAGGGATACCGGCCTTGATCCGGTCGGATTGTGGTACCAACTTCAAGGGCGCCGATCGTTGTCTAAAGGAAATTGTATTATTTTTAAGTCAAAATGAGCGAGAGATCGGCACGGCCATCGCCAGTCGGGGCATTTCGTGGTATTTCAGTCCACCTGGATGCCCCCACTGGGGTGGAATATTTGAGGCAGTGGTTAAGTCTGCCAAGACTCATTTGTATCGGGTCATCGGCTCAACGATCCTCTCCTTTGAGGAATTGTCAACGGTGTTCTGCAAAATTGAGGCAGTTTTAAATTCGCGCCCCTTGTGTCCGTTGAGCGCTGACCCGAATGACCTGGAGGCCATTACCCCAGGTCATTTTTTGATTGGCCAACCACTTAACGCCTTGCCGGAGTATCCGTATACGGATGTTAAGTTGTATAGGTTGTCACGGTATCAGATGTTGCAGCAAATGACTCAAAATTTTTGGAAGCGATGGTCGCTTGAGTATTTGCACATTCTTCAGCAACGCGTTAAGTGGACGGACAGGATGACCCCACCGTGCGTTGGAGACCTCGTACTGGTTAAGGATGCTAACCTATCACCGTTGTGTTGGCGACGGGGGCGTATCGTTAACTTGATAGCGGGCAAGGATGGGTCTCCACGGATCGCTGATGTACAAGTGAGGGACTCGATCCTTAGACGGGCGGTTTCAACGCTATCCCGACTACCGGGAGTTTGAGCGGACCGACGACGGGTCGGTCCGGGGCGGGTGGTTGTTGAGAATTGATAGGTTTTTACCCACTGGCCACACAATCAGTTAGTTCATTTTTCTTTCACGGCGCTGCGAGCGCGCGCGCTGTCGCCAGCGGACGCGAGCCGGCGCCATTGGTAATATTGGTACTATCGTAACGGCTCTTGAACATTATAACCTCCGTGGTTTGGGAGATATTTTGGAAGTTTTACGCTTTAACGGAAAGTGTTGAGATACGGCACAATTCCTTGTACGGTGGGCTGCTTCGGGCGCCCCAAGGATTGTTATTTAGAGTGATATAAGGACTACTACAGTGTGAACTGTGTTTGGCGTGTTTGCTGACGAGATCGGGGCGGCGGCGGCGCAGACCGGGACGTCGTTTATTGGTGCAAGTAACACATACATACACTTTACACAAAACAGAAACACAACCTTGCAGCCGGGAAGATATTCGGTTGAACTCCAGGTTAGCAACATAGATTAAGTTAGGTTTAAGTACATAGGACGCGTATCGCGTTCCATTGTTTCGCGCTAGGCAAGATTGCTTTGGTAATTTGTTCTTACATGGGCCCGGGATAAATTCAATTTGTGTCTGGCGCAAACAGTCATCAAAGTGAAGTAGGTACGCAAAATTTCGGGTCAATCGGTTGAAGATATCTGTTTATAAATTGAGTTGCAAGATTCCACCAGAACAAACATAGCGCCTGGTTTCGGCACCACGTTAAGGAAACTGTATATGTAATTAAATAATAAAATATATTGAGATCACATCGTTGCTTGTACAAAGCTACAAAGCTATTAAAAGAAGACATTTGTTATCCTAGACTACTATACAGCGTGTATATTTGATATGACCGCAAACTTTACGGGGTCTTAGTATAGGCACTTATTAATATATTATTTTTAATATAATTTATCAGTTTATTATAATTTATTATTATTAATATAATTTATCAGTAAAATTTAAAAACAATCTAACTTTTTTCCATGTAATATAATTCAGCACGCAATGTATTTAAGTTTGTTGTTGTTTGTTAACACTTAACATAGGGATGTCACAAGTTCACAACTGTCACTTAGTAATAACTACGCCATACATTGCTGCAAAAGTGTATCCGTATATTGGCAAACATAAACCAAATGGAATCTTGTAAGTCCCATTTCATTAAACTTCGGATACTCACTGTGACATCTATGTATATACTTGAATCATGCAAATTTATCAAGAAGCACATCGACCTATTTTCGCCTAAAACGATAGTAAAAAGAAACGATCGGAACTTAAAAAAACTAAAACTACCATTTTCCAAATTAAAATTAGTTTCGAACAGCCCACATTATATGCTAATAAAAATATATAATCATATCCCAAACAGTATAAAAAACATCACACGCTATCCGTGTAGGAATTTAATAAACATTTGAAAAATTATTTAATCGGCAAATGTTTCTACAGTCTGGACGAATTTTTTTAAAGATAAATAAATTACATATACTTCGATAGCTCTTACCCTAAATATAATTTGTAACTTAAGATAGATGTAAATGTTTATTATTTGAAATTTAAATTGTTTTGTATAGTTATTTAAAAATTAAAATAAAATAGTGTTAGTCCTCTTATGTTGCAGTGCCCTTGCAGGGTGTCACATGTGTATACATCGCCCCTTGCCTGCTATACGGCCACATCTCAAAAAAAATTTTTTTTTGGTTTATTGCTGATTCGTATTCAGAATTGTCTAATTTACGACCTTATTTCGAGAGATATAAGAAAAAGTGTCCTTAAAAGCCTTTTTTCCACAAGTGGCCTTATGGATCTGACCAAAAATTGCCAGTTGACTCCCTGCAAGACAGCCACTTTGGAGTTATGGCTGTATAACATTAATTTATAATCAATTTTTTGAGTTGCGTCCTAAAGGCATAAAGATTATTCGAGTGTTATTCCGATGAATCCCTTTAAATATAAGCGAATTAAAGGGCATTTGATTGTGTCACAACAGTAACTACCTATAGTACTTATTATTTATTTAAATTTATTCGTATAGCATAATACTTTCTAATAGTTTTAGCCGTCTTTTTGTATAAGTTAATTTTTTTTGTTTTTATGTTTTCTTGTAATAAATTTTTTCCCATTATGGTAGTCATTTATATATGTACAATTATAAGTTAAATTCAAGATCTTTTATCCAATGAATTGCGTCGTTAATGAGGACAAACAAGTCTGCAGGGTCGCCGTTATACTGTGAGTCTCTCCAACCACATCTGTAGAGGAAGTCTCGGGATCGCCCACTCCCAGTTCTGAGCCTGTTGATCTGGCACCATTGTTTTCGAGGCAGAATGAAGCCAGGAGGTTTTGCCGTGGACTTTATACTTGCATCTCAGAGTAAGTCGGGTGATTATGAGTTGCAAGTAGGTTAGAATTTGATTGCAGCAGGTCTCGAGCAGTATGGTACGGTGGGTGCCTCGACTTCAACCGATGAGGCGGGTTTGCGAACTCTGCATGAATGGGCAAATCGGGCCGATCCACGACTTTTTGTGCTTCGTGGACCAGTGCCTGATGTCTTCTTAGTTCGGCGCGAGCTATATGACTCAACACAACCAAACCAGAGGATTACATTTTGATGGTTCCCGATATACATCGCATGGTTTGGTTTAGCTATACGTCTATCCGATGCACATGTGCGCTGTTGAGCCAAACTGGCGCGCAATACTCTGCCGTGGAGTAAACTTGGCTAAAACTGGAGGTGCGTAGCACATCAGCTGTTGCTGATGGGAACTACTTGGGGTTCCCGCTAGTCTGTGGTGTATGTTATTCCGCGTCTGTAGCCTTTTCCCTAACTAATATGTGGCGCATAGGTGAGACTGCGGTCTAGAGTTACACCCAAGTACTTTGGTGTAGGATTTAATTTCATCGCCGTCTCTCTGAAGCCGATTTTTGGCCCATAATTTGCTTCTTAGTTGCAGAGATGGAATGTCGCAACTTCTGTTTTCCTAGCAACGGACTGCAGTTGCCATTTTTTAAAGTATTTCCCAAGATATTCCAGATCGCGTGATGTAGGTTGAACAGAAGCAGGGCCAGGACCGATTCCTGTGCGGTAGTATATTGTTCAGCTTCCTGACTTTGCTTGGAGTGCTTCAAGGTAGATGATAAATTCCCTTATTGCTGAGCATAGAGTTAATTAGTCTCACAATCTTTCTACAGGGCACCACGGTCGTGAGCTTATAGAAAAGTCATTGTCTCCATACGGTATCGAATGCAGCTGAGAGGTCGATAAGGACTGCCACGGTTTTCTCTTTCCTCGTAAACCCAGCCTTTATGTGTGTTGTGAGCTGCATTATCTGATCCACGCAGTTCCGACTACTAAGGAATCCAGCCTGTTCCACAGGAATTATTTTGTCGGCAATAGAATCGATTCGATGTAGATATTAGCCTCTCCAAACGTTTGTAGACGTAACTAAGTAGAGCAATTGGTCGGTAACTCTTTGGGTCGTCGCCTGGCTTACCGGGTTTCAGCATGGCTATTATTTTGGACGGGTTGAACTTAGGTGGAATTCTATTATTCAAGACTATGCCAGAATCGAACTGTGAGTAAATACCGACTCACATAGATTGCTACTCTGAATCGAAGCAGTCTTCGTTCAGTATTCCTGAACCTAAAAGTAGAAATTAAGCTGGATGCACTGATTATCGCTTACAGTGATGTTCTTACTGTAACAAAAGTTGATTAATAATGGTATTTTAACTATTTTGGTGGGTGTATTTATATTTTCATGTAACCATTTTCCCATAATTTTCTTGTGCGGTTTTGGACGCATTTCAAAATTTCAACAAAACGTGTCTGCAATACGGCCACAACTCTTAGTACCTGACTTAAAGGCCTTGTATCTTAAAAAATATACATGTTTTATACAAAAAAATGTATTCATTAGAAGCATTATATCCTCTTGAGTAAAAAGAGCTAAATCAAAAATGAATTGACCCAAAACTCAGGGAGTAATCCCCGTTTTACTACTACGCACTACGCTGCCAAAACTTTAACAAGCGATTTCTCGAAAAAATGGTTTTTTGAGATGTGGCCGTATAGCAGGCAGGGGGCGACATGTTCTTCACTTTCAATTATTCCATCAAAATTTAACGCTAAATTCATAATTATTAAAAATAATACATTATAGCACTAAAATCTCCGTCTTGCTTCAATTTGCGGTTATAATATGCACGCTGTATAAAAAGTATTGATATGTCGGTGTGTCTCCGACAGATACATACTTGCATTCATACATTGCAAGTTAAATAAAACAATACACATAAACACGTTAATTCGGCGACGTGCGACGTAACTTCTGTGTCGTAACCGTTCGCGAAATAGCCGGAAGACGAAACCTTTCGGCCGGAATCCCTACTGCAGGTAGGTCAACACTTCAACAGCTTGAAAGTAGGCACCCTCACCACAAATAAAACGAAGTTTACACTGTGACGAGACTCCAACTGTTCGACCCTGGGGGTAAAGTTGGTCTTTACTCGCAAATACTCTATTGCTGCCTCTTCTGGCCATAGCACAACAGACTTGTATTATGTCTGTACCTGGGGAAATTGTAGCTGATTTGCTGCGACTGCGAAATGATGGTGACCCGTCCAGCCGACAGCACCGACTGCCCATCGCACAGTATGTCCGTCAGCGCACAGCCGTCGCAATCGAACTTTGATATGCTGTTGTATTGCCTCTACCAGCCATAGCACAAGAGACTTGTATTATGTCTGTACCTGGGGAAGTTGTAGTTGATTTGCTGCGACTGCGGGATGATGGAAACCCGTCCCGCCGACAGTACATACTGCCCATCGCACAGTACGTCCGTCAGCTTGCAGCCTTGGCACTCGTACTTCTTAATGCTGTTATAGTTGCTTCTACCAGCCATAGACATGATACGTATTGTGTCTATACCTGGGGAAGTTGTAGCTGATTTGCTGCGACTGCTGGATGATGGTGACCCGTCCAGCCGACAGCACCGACTGCCCATCGCACAGGATGTCCGACAGCGAGCAGCCGTCGCACTCGAACTTTGACATGCTGTTGTAGTTGTCGTTGAGTGTGCAGGAGCCCTCGTAACGCGACAGTCTGATCACTGTTCATGGAAAATACGTATCATTTAAAAAATGATAAAAAACAACTTTAAAGTAGACATAATGACAATGACGCTCAATCTCCTATTAAGTATAATGATACATGTATCAGGAAATCCCGCTCTTCTTTTACTACAGGTCAATTTACAGGAAATAATACGTTTATACTTTATTATTTGTGTAACATCGTTAAGAAGGTCCAAAGTTACTTTTTAGGCGATTATTCGAGCGTTTTAACCCTCTCATTACCTGACAAATAATCACTCTAGGTAATGAGGAATGGATCTAGCGTTGCTCGGAGTTTCCTTGTGTGATTGGGTCAGAAATAAGGAGATTCGGAGATCTTTTCTTTCTTTATTAGTTGCCAGACTTAAGAGGCAGTGAACGCGGCATATTGCTGAAGGAACCAGGGTTAGTAACCAATAAAATAAAATATCTGTAAGTAAAATATCGCCGTAGGCATGGTTAAGGATATTGAAACACGTACCTTTTGTGCAGTTAGCGTTTCAGTTTCCTTTACGTTCAGATATTTTGCTGTTTCTACTTTATAGTTCGTATTTATTGATGCAGATCTACGAAATTAGTTCTTAACTATATTACTTTTAGAATTTTTAGCAATATTTCTGATGACTTTGAATCAGTAGTATATTCTGTTAAATAGAAACCCCGTAGATAATTAATAAAAAAAATAAGGTCAGGTGGGGTAAGAGAAACACATCGGGTAAGGGAAACACTTTTTTAAACTATATCACAGTATTTGTGGTGAATCCGATTTTTAGAAACAGTTCAAGGTACAAAATAAATATATGTCGCTGCAGTTGGTCGCTTTATGTTTATTAAAGCTATTATATAAAAAATATTCCAAAATGTTCCACTTCCCCCAAGTGTTCCACTTACGCCACCTGGCCTTAGTCTAATTTTTTTTATCGATCTTGGTGACAAAAACTTACATAATAAAGATTGTTTATTTACAAGAAAACATTAAAAAAACAAATAAACTTATACTAAAAGGTGGCTAAAACTATTATAATGTATTATAAAAAACAAGGTCCTTTTGGCAGCGTGCCCATCACACATGCAGCATTCCCGCGCTGTATTGCGATGGCAATTCTTTGCGCGAGAAAGCTGCCTGCGCGAGGTTCACCCGTTGCCTCTCTTAGGCGTTTGCTAAGCGCCTTGTGGAGCCCACGCGCAGCCCTACCCCACGGACCTAGTGTCTCGACGCCAAATGGGATAAACTCGTACTGGGCGCCGAGACACTTATATTTATTGCATTAACGCAAAACTTACTATTATCTGAAATAAAAAAAATATTGTGATTATTCAATAATACAGATAACATTGGAAACAAGATCAAACTATTGTTGTATTATTGGGCCAATGGATGTGAAAGAATACGGTAAATAAGTATTAATAAATACATACCCAAATCTAAAAAAAAGTATGTTAATTATTAAAAACCTGGCAAAACATCATCATAAATGTAACACCTACTTACCTATGTTTAAACAAATAAATGATCTCTCTCTCTCTCTCATAATAATATGGTAGTACTCTAATTACTTAACATATTAAATTCTAATTATTAAAAAAAAATTAAACGGTGTAGACCGCTTCAAACCGGTTTACCCTTATTTCATCGACAAACATTTCACCGAAATTTCATTTCATAGAAAGCATATTTTTTCTGATAAATTTCGGTATGTTATTTATTTATTTATTTAAACTTTATCGCACAAAACAAGTCAGTACAAATTGCGGACTTAATCCCAAATGGCATTCTCTACCAGTCAACCACAGGGACAAACAGAGATACTAGAAGTTATTTATTGATGTTTTTTTTTATCTATAAGTTTTCTGAAAAAAATATAACTTCTAGGGAAAACATTGTGTATGAAATGAAACTTCGAAGAAAATCGGTGAAGTGTTTGTCTATAAAAGAAGAGAATCGCCTTCAAAATACGCATATGTTAAATTTACCATTTTCTGAAAACAAAATAAAATATGTTAAAATAAATGAAATATTCAATAAAGGCATAAATAATTCACATTCGACTTTTAAAGTAGTATTAGTACTAACCCGGAGCTGAAAAATAGAAATAATTAAATTAGTCATATAATGGTAACAGGGAAGTTAAAAATATAAATAAATGAACACCTTTACTTCGCGGTAAATAAATTAATGGATTTACATAATTGGGCATTTAATGCATAGTTTAGTTTAAATGTAACTTTTTATGTAAATTTTTGATACGAATTGAAAAAATTGGAGAACCTCGATTTAAAATAAATCTATCACAGATTGGAATAAGGCAGTCAATTAATAGTCCCCTGTATCACCTCTAAAATTTCCTACATCGTTATTCTAAACATCCTGTATATAATATATAAATACATATTATATAAATAACATTCATATTTGTGCTTGGGTCATGGTTATTCTATGTATTTAAGTATACAGCGTGGGTAATACGGGCATATATTGAAATGACGATTAGTATCGGACCCAGGGATCCTATTTACATTGATTTCTTTAGAAAATTAGTTTTTTTTTCATACGTAATAATTGAACACGCAGTTCATTTGTTGGACTACGTACATTAATGTATTGCTGCTTGGTTAGACTTTAAAAAATGATTACACCTAATTAAAAACACCATTTAACAAAATAATTATGCCGTACGATTCCTATGATCAGATACTATAACTGAATATATTATATGCCCGTATTAACTATCCACGCTGTATATTTATCTATATAAGTACGTATATCGTCGTCTAGTACCCATAACACAAGCCTTCTTGAGCTTAATTTGGGTCTAGGTCGATTTGTGTGAGGTTGTCCGATATTTATTTATTCATGACCAAGCAACAAATATTCGAGTTCATCACACAAATATTCGGCCGGGATTCGAACCCAGGACCGCCGGCTCAGTAGGCAGCTGCAAACTGCGCCAACCGCGTCGATATTTCTGTATAGTGTAGAATAAGGTGTATTTACCTCGAACAGTCAGAATTTTATGTCGTTCTACTTGTCCTCTGCTATTTTCGATTAATGCGAAATAGTCGCCAAAGTCCTGGGGTTGAGGGTCCTTTATGTTTACTTCTATAGTCATTGTTCTGAAAACATAATACTGTATTAAAGCCTGACCAGAAATATATGAGGATTGTCAAGAGGGCGTTATTTATAAGATTTATATGGCAACAATTTTGCAACCAATCGCAATCCGCAATCTAATGACATTAGTTTAAATATCTGTCAGTTCCTATGATCATAAAATCATTGCCAGTGTAAGAAATTAGTTCCAGCGAAATTCCGCAATATGGCGCATCCTCATATATTTCTGGTCAGGCTTTAACTACTTATAAAAAGCAGGTCAAGTGAGAGTCAGAATCGCGCACCGAGGGTTCTGTACAAACACTTATCCCATCTTAACTGGCCGCACTCACACAGTCGTACATAAATGACATACTATATTGCTGGGGACCTATGATACTTGCTTTTATCACGCGATAAATAAGTGACAAAGCATCCGTCACGTTTTGACAAGTTGCGAGTGTGAGTGACAGATGCTTTGTCACTTATTTATCACGTGATAACTGAATAAACGCAACCATCATAGGCCCCTGGACAAGATAATTTATGACTATAAAAATTACAAGATAGTGAAAAACAAGTGAACAACAGTTCCAATTTCTCCATGATATTAGTAAGTTCAAATAAATACGTAAGAATTTTTACTAAATTATATTATAATTTAAACTCACCCGTATGGCACCCTGAAATAATAGAACAAACGATTAAATTGACGGCTTACGTATTACATTATTAATTTTGCCGTTGGCAATTTGGGTTGGATTGTAATCATTGGCCAGTACTCTTACCACGAGTTTACAGTGACAGTGACGTGTTTAAACGATTTGTATGGAGAATTGTAGTTCTAGAAAGTAACCGTTAGGAGCGCTATACTATTTTCAACTCACCAGCTCAAACATGGCGCTTTTGCTGTCAGATAACAGTGTACAAAATGCGATTTTGTTTCGAGCGTGATTGGAAAGTAGCTTTTTAATTTTTTCTCGAATTGACATTTTTCAGCCAAAGGTTAATTATAAAATTCCAATCGTTCGTATTTCGATGCACTCTGTCTCTTTCATACCTACATTAAAAAGAGAGTGATAAAAACATATTAATTCGAAATTCGATTTTCGAATCCGACTTTGAATAAGAACACGTTCCGATACGCGTTATACCATAAAATAAAATAAAATACCCGAAGAACATATTAAAATACTTAAACGGGTTTACTCACGTCGTAGAATCTTCTATGTAAAACACCCGAAGAAGTTTTAATTACAACATAATATATTGTTTTTAACGACCAAATGTTTAAATAATAGTATTTTTTATATAATTTAAATAGATTTTGACGACGCGTTTGGCTCGGTTTGTAGACACCTGCCTACTGAGCCGACGGTCCCGGGTTCGAATCCCGGCCAGGGCAAATATTTGTGTGATGAACGCGAATGTTTGTGCTTGGGTCATGGTTGTTCTATGTATTTAAGTATATATTTATCTATATAAGTATGTATATCGTCGTCTAGTACCCATAACACAAGCCTTCTTGAGCTTAATTTGGGACTAGATCGATTTGTGTGAGGTTGTCCGATATTTATTTATTTATTTATTTATTCTTGTTCAAATAAGATAAGGCTTTTCAACTTTATACTGTAAATAGATGCCTATACCAATAATATATAATTTCACCAATTTATCATAGCATAGATGGCATAGATGCAGTTTCGAAACGTACTTTAAATAATATCGATTTCAAATTGTTATTTTCCTTTGAATTTATTTTGTTTGGCTTTGGTACTTTAAGAGTAAAAATATTAATTGAAATCTAAACAAAATCTCGTGATACTAAATAAACACGTAATGTATCTCCAATTTGATCAAATACAACATAACTGTGGTGGTTGGGAGGGACTGGTACAGTGTTGGAACTTATAATTTCAATTAAATTATATTGTTATTAAATTTTAAGCAGCAGGTATCTATTTTCTAATTAATAATATTTATGATTAAAATCAGCAACAAAGACTACAAACATACTTACATGTGAATGGTTGGAAGAAAAAGTACAAAGAGTTGAATATGTTCTCGCTGTTGAGGTGAAAAGTTGTGTGTGCTACACGAGAGCAAAGTTTTTTTGCATCTCGTGCTGTTGAGTCCCTCGCTTCACTCAGGATTCTAACATAGAATCCTTCGCTTGCTCGGGACTCAAAATCAGCAGTCGTAACAAAAAACTACGTTGCTCTCTTGTTGCACAAATAACTATTTCAACTCGAATCGTTCAGTGAATGACCGAATAATATAATGAATCAATGGATGGAATAAAGACTCACGAAGGATGGGTGAATGAATGAGGGGCGTTCAGTGGATGACCGAATATAATAATGAATGAATGGATAGATCAAGGAATCAATAAATTAATTAATATAAGGATGCGTGAATGAATGAGGCAGAGAGAGAGAGTTTGTGTAACTGAATGAATGAATAGAAGGATGGATGAACAAACGAGGCAGTGAGTGTGTGTGAATGAATAAATGCATGAATGAGTGAATTAATGAACGCATGGATAAATGAATGAATGAAGGAATTAATGAATGAATGGATGGATGAAGGAATAAATGAAGGTATGAATAAATTACCTAATGGATAAATTAATTAATGACCGAATGATGAATACATGAATGAATGAATGAATGAATGAATATTCAAGACTCACGTTCTAACGCGTTAGTAGCTGGTGGGCACGTTGTATATGTTGTGGTCGCGAGATCGCGTCATAGTCCGTTGACGCGACACCTGTCGCATTTGACCTCTATAGCGGATCCGTTCAGTCAGTGTCCGTGCAGGCAGTCTATGGTCGGGGCGTTCAGTGGATGACCGGATAATACAATGAATGAATGGATGGATGAAAGAATCAATGTGTGTGAATGAATGAATGAATGGATGATTGAATGAAGGAATGAATGAATGAAATAAACAATTAATGAATGAAAGGATGGATAAATGATTGAATGAAGGAATTAATTAATGACCGTCTGATGAATACATGAATGAATGAATTAGTGAATGAATGAATGAATGAATGAATGATGAAGGAATGAATGAATGAATGAATGAATATTCAAGACTCACGTTCTAACGCGGTAGTAGCTGGTGGGAACGTTGTATACGTTGTTGTCGCGAGATCGCGTCATAAGTCCGTTGACCCGACACCTGTCGCATTTCACCTCTATGGCGGATCCGTTCAGACGTTGTCCGTGCAGGCAGTCTATGGTCGCGGCGTTCACCTCGATGTTACTTTGTTCTGTAAAATTAGCATATTACTGGTAAGTAAGTTTCTGTCAAAAATAGTACATTACCTACTGCAGACGCCGAGAAAAAAGGGCTTGCCGGGTGAATAGGTATAGACGGCCGACCGTAGGGAGGCCGGATAGTGATACGAAGCCGGCAAGCCCTTGTCACGGCTAAGGCATGAATAGTGCTTTTCTCAAACATATGCAATGAAATAAAAAACATACACCACTTAATAAAATATAATTCAGCTGTTGAGCCTGTTCGTGAACACAAACGCCATGTTTAAAAAAAATCACTTTCCGGCCTAGGCCTTCAATTTTGTATGAAATTCCAGTACCGTTCTCTCGAGTTGTTCCGCCCGAAACGTGAACTTCGAAGCCTGTTATGACGACATTCCATTGCGTGTTTGAGAAAAAATATTTTTGTGATAATCTAGCTTTATAACCTTCTGAACTCTTTATTTTTATTCAAGCAGTAACGTCTGCTGACGTAACCCAAATGTTTACAAAATGAATCGCAAATTGAAAAATTTAACGGTTTAGGCAGAGTTCAAACCTGCGTCTCCAACGGCTTTCCGGGAAAACACAGTCGTTCTACCTATAGGATCACTGAACCTGCTGCGAGAGCCATTGAATTTTTCAATCAGTTTTTTTTTTTTATGTCATAGGGGGCAAACGAGCAAACGAATCGCCTGATGGAAAGCGATTACCGTCGCCCATAGACACCTGCAACACCAGAGGAGTCACAAGTGCGTTGCCGGCCTTTCAGGTGGGAATACGCTCTTTTCTTTTCAGTTGCTTCTTGCATGCATTAGGGTGGCCTCTGTATTTTATTTCTGTACTTTTCTTTGAACATCCATCAATTGCTCGCTGAGACGATTCTATAAAGACCCCAAACTCGGGATCTCTTTATCTGTTATACAGGGCGCCCCAAGACTATCCATACTAATCCATATCCATACTAATATTATAAATGCGAAAGTGTGTCTGTCTGTCTGTCTGTCTGTTACCTCTTCACGCTTAAACCGCTGAACCGATTTAGATGAAATTTGGTATATAGATAGTTTCAGTCCCGGGGAAGGACATAGGATACTTTTCATCCCGAATAAATTTAGTGTTCGCGTGGGATGAGCGGGTAACACCGCGGGGCACAGCTAGTATTATAAATGCGAAAGTGTGTCTGTCTGTCTGTCTGTCTGTCTGTTACCTCTTCACGCTTAAACCGCTGAATCGATTTTGATGAAATTTGGCATGGAGATAGTTTAAGATCCGAGGAAGGACATAGGATAATTTTCATCCTGGAAATTATCCCTAAAAGATTGAAAAGTGAGTAAGTAATTCATGATGACATTGATGACCCTGTAGAAAATATAATGATGTACTTTCCCTGGATGCCCTATAGTCTTGGGACACCCGGTAGAGTTTCTAGGGCCACCTTCCGGCTCCATCATCACACCAGCCTCATGGTACCATATTGTTGTATCGTCATCAAAGTAGGCATGCAAAATTTTACGCTCATATGTCGTCAACACCTCCCACTACTTCAAAAGAAGCGTGGACAAGCATTTGTCTATCAGACCAGCATGGCAGTGTCAACTGACAAGGCACCGTTGGTTTCTTGTCAGTTGCCATTGCGACTGGGCTCCCTTTTCTTACCATCATGTGAAATCGAGCCACTATATTAAGCCAATAATAAAAAAGCGGCCAAGTGCGAGTCGGACTCGCGTACGGATACTACCGTACTCTCCCGTCTTAACTGATAGTGTTAAGTTTGTATGGCGCCGCATACACTTGAAGTGCAAAGTTAACGCAACCGATCACGTTTGTTGTATGGGCGCCCCACGTAAATATTTATTTTGTTCTGTTTTTAGTATTTGTTACAGCGGCAACGGGGAAAATTTCAACTGTCTCGCTATCACGGCTCATGAGATACAGCCTGGTGACAGACGGACAGACAGACGAACGAACAACGGAGTCTTAGTAATAAGGTCCCGTTTTTTACCCTTTGGGTACGGAACTCTAAAAATACTCATAGATTTAAGATTCTACTCACCAAGATCCAAGAACTTAAACGACACTAACTTATCGTCGATTAAAACAACGGCGGAGTAAACTCCGATAGATTTGGCCGACACGCTCTCTAAGGTAAGAGTGATTGTGAGGCTGAACTCTCCTATTCGCACGGAGTATAGACTTGAGTTGACCTGTAACAGAAATGAACACCAGGTGTTTAACATAGGCATTTTGTTTAGGGTTGCAATGATCCGCTAGGTGGCGGTGTTACATTCGCTGAATAAGCTGAATCACGCTATCGTTGTTTTTACGTAGAAGATATATAAGGTCTGTCAATCCATTGATTACGTGTGTTATCTGACCCGGACGATGAGATCACGGAAACCATCCAAGCGATGGTCGCCGCGAACTCTCCGAACGGCACCTCAGCGTTAGAGATGCGCAGAATGTGTCACTAAAGTGAAAAGAGTGATATGTGTCTTTAGCTCACCGAGATATGTATCACTCATTTAGCTCAGTAAATCTTTAGACTATATCGTTCACGAGTGAGTAGAAAACTATAAATGTCGATCAATTACATTCACGGCAGCATGGCAAACATTCCTTTCATGAGCGAGAGAGAGTGAGTAATACTGAGATGATAGATGATATACTGAGCTACTTGAATCTTCAGTGAGCGAAAGAGCTAGTGAGCTAAACCAAATGATATAGCTCATTTGAATCACTCACTCGCGAGCTACACATCTCTACTCAGCGTAATCATGGCGTAATCCCTGCCGGCGGGGAACTACCGCTACTTAGTGTTCGTTTTTTTTATCGTAACCCGATTCTCTTCCCCCTCTCCTCTCGCCCTAAGTCTGACTCGTTTCAGTGTATTCACGACGCAGTTCATGCTCCCAGTGCGTCCGCGTCACCCTCCCCCAAATTTACTCCTGGTGGCGCGGAGATATAGTACGGCTTTTCCCAGGTGATTTTTTCGCTCGAGCCCTAAACTTTCAAACAATGGCCACTGTCTCTATTATCGCAAAGCCGCTAGATACCAAGTTAGCACGTGCCACTCCAACATTCATATTACATACAAACGGTATCGTCATAGTATAAAGGTCACTGGGACGGCACTATTCGAAGTTGTCGGAGTATACCTTCAGTTTTCTTTACGGGACCGATGACGTCACTATCATAAGCGACAATGGCGGACAGCGTTTTAAGCATTTCAAAATACAGATTAAAAACCATATTTCCAAATTAATTTTTTTCAGCGATCTTTCACTTTTATGGGCTGTAATATATATATTTAGGTTTCCTATGCTATATAGGTACTATACGAAATAAAAAAATACAAAATGATTTATTTAAAATAAAAAATCTGTTGAAACATAAAAAATGTGTCCGTCAGTGACCAAACTAGGCTGAGCCTGTATATATATCTTGGCCACCTGCGAGTCCGGTTAACATATGCGGTTTACACAATAGGAGGCAAAAAATTAAGCAAAAATAAACTATTAAAATAAATATACTAATATTAATTAAACATTAGTTTAGGTATTACAATTTGACATGAGTCAACTAGCCTATTACGAAGATTCGGAATGATGATGCATTTGGACAAATGAAACTAAGGAGTATGTATGTATGTAAACATTTTATTGTACACAACAACTGGTTATAAATACATTTATAACAAATGAAATATGTACAAAGGCGAACTTATCCCTATTAGGGATCTCTTCCAGTTAACCTGGGAGCAATTGAAGGAATGGGTATTTGCAGAAAATAGGCAAACTACACTGCGTACAAACAAAATATCTATATTATACTTAATAAAACTATGAGTACATAAACTAAGTAAGTAATAATACACATATATGTATACTATTTATAAGATTTATATACATATATATAAATGCCTATTGAGTATTGTAGTGTACCCAGAAATATGTTAGAGGTTTTACTCTTCTGTAATCCTGGCCGACTCCAAATGACTCATGTCAGGTATAGATTTGTACTTGTTTTATATAGAATAGGCTAGTTGACCCAGTTTCGAAATATATTGGAAATGGTTAATAATGATCTTACTAGCTCTAAAAAAAATGTCTTGTATTTTTCTGAAAGCTAGAAAGCTAAATTTTATCAATTGAAAATTAGAAATTTCATAAACAGTCAAAAACGCCGTCCGCCATTTTTCCCTTTCGCTAATCTGTGGCGTGTCGTAGTATTACCTGTAAATATTCGAAATTCGACCGTCGTATATTGCCATTCCGCACACTCCAATATACTTTGACAGGAGATCGAGAGGGACGGCACTATTCGAAGTCGTCAAAGTAGACTTTCAGTTTTGTTTACATGACCAATGACGTCACTATCATATGCGAAAATGGCGGACAGCGTTTTAAGCATTTCAAAATACAGATTAAAAACCATATTTTCAAATTAAATTTTTTCAGCCATCTTTCACTTTTATGAATAGGCTAGTTGACCCAGTTTCGAAATATATTGGAAATGGTTAATAATGATCTTACTAGCTCTAAAAAAAATGTATTTTTCTGAAAGCTAGAAAGCTAAATTTTATCAATTGAAAATTAGAAATTTCATAAACAGTCAAAAACGCCGTCCGCCATTTTTCCCTTTCGCTAATCTGTGGCGTGTCGTAGTATTACCTGTAAATATTCGAAATTCGACCGTCGTATAATGCCATTCCGCTCACTCCAATATACTTTGACAGGAGATCGAGAGGGACGGCACTATTCGAAGTCGTCAAAGTAGACTTTCAGTTTTGTTTACATGACCAATGACGTCACTATCATAAGCGAAAATGGCGGACAGCGTTTTAAGCATTTCAAAATACAGATTAAAAACCATATTTTCAAATTAATTTTTTTCAGCCATCTTTCACTTTTATGAATTGAAAAATATATATTTAGGTTTCCTTTGCTAAATACTATACGGAACAAACATTAGTTTATTACAATTTGACATGAGTCAACTAGCCTATTGAAAAATATATATTTAGGTTTCCTTTGCTAAATACTATACGGAATAAACATTAGTTTATTACAATTTGACATGAGTCAACTAGCATATTGTAAAAGCTCTTGTCACTTGTGTTTCTCTCCTAATATATGTTATATTTTATATAAAATGTGGTTTGTTTTAACCTTACAAGAGGTTATGGGCCCAGCACGCTTCCACTGCGCAACTCTGCTAATATATTTTATATTATTTATATAAAATGTGGTTTGAGAGAGCGGTGGTAGCCTAGTGGTTAGGGCATGCGACTTTCAATCCGGAGGTCGCGGGTTCGAACCCGGCCCGTACCAATGAGTTTTTCGGAACTTATGTACGGAATGTCATTTTGATATTTACCACTCGCTTTTCGGTGAAGGAAAACATCGTGAGGAAACCACCTAAGCCCAATAAGGCCTAGTTTCCCCTCTGGGTTGGGAGGTCAGATGGCAGTCGCTTGCGTAAAAACTAGTGCCTACGCCACATCTTGGAATTTAGGTAGCCGACCCCGATTGAGAATTCATTCTCAAAAAATGGGACAAAGGCTAAGAGGAGGAGGAGGATATAAAATGTGGTTTGTTTTAACCTTATAAGAAAATAACCTAAGGTCTAAGTCATACGCTATTTTACGCACCTTTCTTTTTTTTCCATCGGTGCCTTTTACTTGTATTTTGTCAAAGGAGAAACCGGAACCTGAAAATCAGAAACTCATTAAGTACATCTATAGGTACTCTTATTTAAAACTCTATTTTTGAAAAATAACAGATTTATGGGATTTAAAACTAAACTAAGATTAGAAGATATTCATAAAACTAAGACCCCTCGGTAGGGTGCTCATGATCAAACCATGACGCAGACAGCATTCCCACGCCGTATGAATATGAAAATCTGTCCGGATGTTCAGATTACCGGCTGTTCTCGTCTAGATTAATTTCCAACCGATTCTCATTAAATTGTGAGTACTTAGGTTCGATAAATCCATATCCATACTAATATTATAAATGCGAAAGTGTGTCTGTCTGTCTGTCTGTCTGTCTGTTACCTCTTCACGCTTAAACCGCTGAACCGACATAGTTGAAATTTGGTATGGAGATAGTTTGATACCCAGGAAAGGACATAGGATACTTTTCATCCCGAATAAATGTAGTGTTCCCGTGGTATGAGCGGGTAACACCGTGGGGCACAGCTAGTAAGTAATAATGCTTTCAGTATTTCGGTATTTTTCAAAAATGGGTGTTGAAAACTGAAATTTCAGCAATATCCCGTATACACTGAAAAAAAATAGCTCAACTAGTTTACCTACCTACTTGAGAACTTTGAGAAGCCAAATTGGTCTTAAGTAGTAGTAACCAAATTTATATTATTTTTTACACAACTTATTTTGGTTATTTATCCCTCAGTTCGTCAGTCCTCTGATTTATGTAACTAGCAGCTAATATTGGGGCTAGTGTTAACAAGTCTTTTTTTTATTGTTTCCAGTGTACAGTCTGACAAAAAAGAGTAGAAGTAAAAAGTGGCAATACTGCAGTGTCATCCCCGTTTTCTTAGATTGCTTAGAAAGGGACGACACTACAGTATTGCCACTTTTTCATTTCTACTCTTTTTTATCAGACTAATAACTATATAGTATAAAACAGTCGCTTCCGGCTGTCTGTCCCTATATATGCTTAGATCTTTAAAACTACGCAACGGATTTGGATTGGATGCGGTTTTTTTTTCATAGTGATTCAAGAGGAAGTTTTATATGTATAATATATCCATAATTTATCAGCATTGCACCCGTGCGAAGCCGGGGCGGGTCGCTTGTTTATAATATTACCTTGGCGCCTTCCTTTGTGCGGAATAGTGATAGTCCGAGGGCTTGACGTGTATGGGTGTTCGCCCACCTGCACATATTCTTTCTCGTTGTCCTCTGTCAATATAAACGACTTTAAACCATTGATACAAAGATCAAAGCTCAAAGAAATAGCCAACAGGCTTTTCACTTTATTTTGAAATAGGTTCTTTTTTAATTTTTGTTTACTTATATATATTTTTTTATTGTATTGAGACGGAAATATGAACACGTCATACATGTATTTAAGTATAAAAAAGTCGTAAACTTACCGGGTATACCTAAAATATTAACATTAAAATTAATTAAATTTTTACATATTTACTTAGTGGCAAATCCAATACTTAGTATAAAAACGCAATCTGTAAAAACGTACGTGGAACGATTTCTGTAAAATAATTACATTGGATTAATTATATGGATAATATCCATTATGATAAATATTATTATATATTATTGTATGTAAAATATGAAATACCAAGTAATACCGGTAACTCCCGCGGAATGAATGAGGCGACCCGAGATATCATAATGATATAAAATCATTAATGTTACTTTTCGTAACT
This sequence comes from Apotomis betuletana, assembly GCA_932273695.1. NCBI lineage: Eukaryota > Metazoa > Arthropoda > Insecta > Lepidoptera > Tortricidae > Apotomis > Apotomis betuletana. The sequence goes on from OW026322.1 coordinate 4,497,428, forward strand.
TACGAAGTAACATCTCTGATTTTTGGTTAAGTAATGGACGTTTTCCTTGTAGTATCTGAAATGATTATAGTAATTAAGAAATGAATATATTCTAAAACAAAATACAAACCGTCTTCTGCAAAAGTATTGATATTCATTATGAAGGGTTTGGTATAAACAGAAACAGAATATTATCTATTCATAAAAAAAAAACATTGTAAATTGTAATCAAACGCTTTAATTGGTATCTTGAACTACTTATTGTGAAAATTCAAATGTTACATAATTTAAAATCGTGAGAATAAAAAAAACTACATTAGCTATAATTGAATTTATCATATTATTATATTTGAATATATTATCAACTTACTCTCGTAATCTAGAAATAAAAATAATATCGATATATTTTTTGCTCACCAATATTTCAATATAAATTATTCCGCATATTTATTGTAGGTTAAAAAAAAATATAAAAAAAAGATATTTCGCGCTATCTACATACCTATAGTTATAATATACCAGAGCCATTGCTTATATGTCGATATCTCGTAGATGTACTAGAATCAGCACTCAGGTCATATGTATAGCCCTCCAGTCGAGGTTTTTGCAACATTTAATTACTTAAGTATTAGATTTTTTTTGTGTCTTTTCACACTTATCCTTCCAATACTTACTTATCTCGTCTATGCATATACTGGTTGATCTCCTTGCACGATTTATTAAATTACATTTGTAAGGTTTTGGAAAATTAGTTGACCCATTTTCGATAAAACGATATTAAATTAGATACTATAGGTACGCTTTAATAGCAAGTCTGTTTACATTTCTGACGACAGGGTCTCAAAACAATAGAGCGGGCGCGGGATCGGCAGTTTGTATTGGAGAGTCGCCCTGAACGGACTAGGTGTGGCCTTTTAAATAGTTCTTGATATTGTGATAAGTTTGTCATAAGTATAGTTATTGTCTGTGATCTTCATCCAACTGCACCAAAACGTGGTGCTGCATCAAAACGTGATGCTCACAGCGACGACCAAACGGGTCCTATCCATCTGCACCAAAACGTGGTGCTGCATCAAAACGTGATGCTCACAGCGACGACCAAACGGGTCCTATCCATCTGCACCAAAACGTGGTGCTGCATCAAAACGTGATGCTCACAGCGACGACCAAACGGGTCCTATCCATCTGCACCAAAACGTGGTGCTGCATCAAAACGTGATGCTCACAGCTGCGACCAAACGGGTCCTATCCATCTGCACCAAAACGTGGTGCTGCATCAAAACGTGATGCTCACAGCTGCGACCAAACGGGTCCCATCCATCTGCACCAAAACGTGGTGCTGCATCAAAACGTGATGCTCACAGCTGCGACCAAACGGGTCCCATCCATCTGCACCAAAACGTGGTGCTGCATCAAAACGTGATGCTCACAGCTGCGACCAAACGGGTTGCCTATAGCTGCATCAAAACGTGATGCAGCTATAAGACAGGTTGGCGTTCAAGATTACATGTAACGAAGACGGAGAAGAACGAAATAAATCAATGTATAAGAAGATTAAAGATGTGCTTCATTTATCTACTCCAAAATCTCAGCAAGCGGGATAAGGACAAAATGTTCCGTAAGTACACACGCCTACACATATGTCTTCTTGAATAGGATAATATTTATGTTTTCTTAATTAAGAATACCTTATCAATACATAGTATAAAACAAAGTCGCTTGCTGTCTGGCTGTCCCTATGTATGTTTAGATCTTTGAAACTACGCAACGAATTTTGATGCGTTTTCAATAGATAGATTCAAGAGGAAGGTTCATATGTATAATATTTAATATAAGCATTGCACCCGTGAGAAGCCGGGGCGGATCGCTAGTTTTATAACTTAACATTACGAATTAGCTTGATGTCAAATATTATACGAATTAATATCTTGATCGTTAACAATAAGGCAAACAATTTCAAAATAAGTTTAAAATAACAAGGGAAGTCAACAGGTAAATAAAATCTATCTAGTATCCCCAATAAGCATCCATATACCAAGACTGTAGTAAGTATATGCTTAGATATCGGCGTAGGCCGTTTTAACTTTTTAGGTACGCTGTTATGGGGGCCCGCATACCCTTCAATGTTTACGTTAGCGGCATTGGCCAAGGTTGATATTGGATCCGTTGCAAAGGAGCTCTTTGTACTTACGAGCGGGACAGTCCAAGATGTTAATATAAACACTGCCGAACGTAGCTGGGGTCAGAGAAATGTAATTTAGTTACCTACTTTGCGTAAACACTTCACTGTTCAGAGTGTGTTGTGTATATATGTGAGTTTTACTTTAGCAAAAATTGTGATTCATTCCGAATTACTTAAATACAAAAAAAAAAAACTGTGTTACTGAAAATACAAAATATAATGGTTCAGGTATAGGGTTTTTATATTTTATTCGTACAGGTCTTGGCGAATCCAGTTGGGAACTTAGTAAGGCAAATAACGATAAAAAAAAAAATACGACTACCAATTTAAGTAAAAGAAAGGACTATTCTGCAACTATTGCTAATGGTTATGGATTGTAGAAACTAAGTGTTCACAATCAAAATATGATATAGTTTTTAAGACAAATGTAATTATAATCATCATATATGGGCTCAATACCTGAAAAACATTTTTCAATTTCTATAAACCTAAAATATAACGTCGTTAATGCGACAATACTTTACTTTTATACACTAGTTTACTTATTACTTTATTTTTTGGAACGGGAAATCACCGTGTTATACATACATTTCACTCGATACGTTATTAACGCCTTATTGTGACAAGTTCCAGATAATGGAGAGAGACATTGAAAGGACTACTTCCTGAGAACATACGCATACCAAGCTCAGGTGCGCAGACAGACAAGTCAGACTACGTCGTCGCCAGTGCCGACGCCGCAGCCACTGTCGTCGATTGAGAGTACGTGAGGCAGCGCTTGATGGAAGAGGACCTGCAGCGAGAGCGCAACACCGAGCAGTGGCAGCTCGACACCGAACAGCAGCAGAGCGTCATAAGGCAGCGACACGGCAGCACGAGTCACGAGACAGCGGCAGCGCGACACCAAGCAGCGGCGTCAGGGAACCGAGCGTCGCGAGTCCGCTTCGCGTCGCGACGGTTATAGCCGCAGCACAGAGCCTGCGAAAACATCATGGAACCGCGCTACACGGAACAATAGGTCATGTAGCCCTGTTTTTCGCCTAAGGATGCTATCCAAGTTATTCAATCAATCATAGATAACCTTCCGACTTAGCTACCAACTGAAGGCACATTTGCGATTAATAAAGTTTAAAACACTCTCTCGAAGTTTAAACCCAATGAGTAAAATCAACGTGTAGACGATTGGTTCTAGAGAATTAATCAGTGTGCTGAGGTTTATGGCCGGGTCGAGAAGGCAACGGTAGACTTTGTAATGACAAACAGTACAGGTTTAGCCATGACCAGGTTCGAAAGTCCGAACTTGATTTTGTTTACCTAAGAATATGACAACTTTAAGAGTTAGACAAGGTTTGAAACAACCCTGATAGTAGTTCAGTAGTTCTGTTTTAGTTTGCTATTACCTATACTTAATTGCAAGGAATAACGGCACCCTTTTTCGCGATGCCTCAAACCTTTGAAAATAACGTAGGTTTACTTAATAAAGGTACAATTACATTGGATTATTGTAACGGTTGCTTTTCTCAAAATATAAATATTGCCGTAACATAATCATTACATCAACGGGTGGACGGGTGATCTTCGACAAATATCTTCCCAACAATCAATTGCTTGCTCTCATCTAACGTTATCTTTAAATCATGACCAGATTGTTCGTCCACTATACATCATCAACAATTTTCAGATTAACTTGAGATGTGTGAATTAATCACTTAGTCATTTACGTAACGGATGACAATCAAGTCATATCTTTGGTTAATAGGCTTTTAACTCCCTTTTATGTAGACATGGCAGCTGTTGTTCTTTCCAATATTCCATAATTAGATGTCATCAGATTATAATGCTATGAATCTTTCTGGTAGGTAATTAAACACTTAAGATGACCACCGTAACACGGGCAAAGTATAGCTCCAATATTTTTAATGAATAACTTAAATTATTTCAAAATATTTCAAAGACTTTACTAATTGCTGAATAAATCAATACCTGATATACGTAAAATAAGATTAAATTCACCATTCCTTCAGGTCACATAATATATACGTAGGTACTTCCAGTGTTCTCGTTCACAAAACTTGATAACTTTGCAATACTCGTAGGTAGGTACTTGATACAAAGAATACTATAAACCAACTTTAGCAAGAATATTATTTAGGTATTATCACTTATTATATATAGTAGTGAATTATTGCCTGTACAACTTAAATAGGGTTGCTTGCACTGCACATCACCACAGGCAGTTAATCTTGTTATTTTATTCTAACTTGATAATTATAGCGGACTCTAGAAGTAATCAATATTTTGTATTATAACATCTGTATCGCGACGTTAATAAGCATAAGCACAATGTTTCAGTACATATTTAAACTTTAAAATAAAATGAAAAACTTACTTTGGTAGGTACACACATAATAAAGGGAACGATTGCCATTTCGAGATGGAAATTCCACAAATTTGAGTATAATTAAATTGAGTAGGTACGTTCACTAGAACAACATTGTAAAGTAAAAAAAAATTGCTTGATTCACGAAGCTGGTGCCTGAGCCGTCGGTCTCGGGTTCAATCCCGGCCAGAGCAAATATTTGTGCCATGAACTTGAATATTTGTTCCTGATCCTGAGTCATGGATGTTACGTATATACATATATGTATTTAAATGTTATGTATATCGTCGTCTAGTACCCATAGTACAAACTTTGCTTAGTTTGGGACCGGGTCTATTTGTGTAATATTGTCACTGAATATTTAATCGTTTAATTATTTTAACTCATATGCAAATTAAACCAGATTAAAGTTTATAATACTTACAACTAACACATTTTGAAAGTTGTAAACCCATATAAGCAGTACAAACCTATTCAATTAAAATCACCATCAAATTCTAAATGATATATCAAATATAAGCTCTCGACAGTAAAATTACAATGCCCTATTTTAGTTAGTGCAACCCAAGTTTTATGAAGTACTTATAACTTAAGTAATATTTTACCGGATTTATAGGCATGTGAACACACACCGTTTTGCAAAGTGTAACGAAGCTTTTATTATTATCCATATGGGCACTTCACACGTTTTCGTTCATGACTTTATATGTATAACAATACATTTATACGCATGCTAATTCAGTAAGTAGATACTGCTTTTATCTATGTATGTATGTATTCGGTTGTTGTACGATACTATTACCTACGATTACGTACGAGAATTGATTAACCAGGCCCTAAATATCCTGTCGGTATGAATATACGAAATCTCATTTCTCGCCTACTATACCTATATAATAAAGACATTAAATATTTGGGTATTATTGTCGACATTTACGGCCAATACGGTATTTGACTAATAGTGAATATACATTGTGGCATTGAAACCACTAAACACACGTTAAAAAAATACGCGGAACCAAATAAACTATCATCAGTTATCACTAACTTTTGGACATTGCAATATTTTTAATTGTACAGTAACTAAAAAGAAGAAGTGTTTTGACTACTGCTTTTTATGACGGCACATGCCTGTATCATCATAGAAGCTTCATACTAACAGATCGTTTTTGACATTTCATAAAGAGTAGCTTATTTGAGCTGTCATCAAATACCGTATTGTTGTGGAATTATTTGACGAATGAGAAGATTATCATTTTATGTTATACAAAGCTATTGATGTTACGAAGGAGGATCATCTCTAATTAATATATATTTGAAAATGTATTTATCCAAAATGTTACGTTCGTGCTCGAATTTATCGTTTAGGTAAAGCATAACCTCAATTATTATTTTTACAAATTGTTATTTGTTATTTATATTACCCAAAGATTTGACAAATATTACCAATGTATAGCACTATTATAGAATATACAAGTAATTCTTACTTGTTAAATAAGTTATTGAGATATATCGCGGCAGGGCTAGCATATCTTATCGCGACTCTGCTTGTCGCGCGACTCAGTGTCAACTGCCTCGCTCGCACGGTATTGGTAGTGAAAATAAAGTGACAAAATACTGTTTGTCGCACGAAAGAAAGTCGCGTGTCAGTTATGCTAGACGGGCAGTACGTATATAAGTCGAAATAGTGATATTTGATTACAGATCACGTTAATATTATTTGATCCTGTTGCTAGCCGAGTGTAAGGTTCCACCTGGTTCGTGCATGGGGACATGCACGTCGTCAGGATGGTCGAGTGTAAGGTTTTGGAAAATTAGTTGACCCATTTTCGATAAAACGATATTAAATTAGATACTATAGGTACGCTTTAATAGCAAGTCTGTTTACATTTCTGACGACAGGGTCTCAAAACAATAGAGCGGGCGCGGGATCGGCAGTTTGTATTGGAGAGTCGCCCTGAACGGACTAGGTGTGGCCTTTTAAATAGTTCTTGATATTGTGATAAGTTTGTCATAAGTATAGTTATTGTCTGTGATCTTCATCCAACTGCACCAAAACGTGGTGCTGCATCAAAACGTGATGCTCACAGCGACGACCAAACGGGTCCTATCCATCTGCACCAAAACGTGGTGCTGCATCAAAACGTGATGCTCACAGCGACGACCAAACGGGTCCTATCCATCTGCACCAAAACGTGGTGCTGCATCAAAACGTGATGCTCACAGCGACGACCAAACGGGTCCTATCCATCTGCACCAAAACGTGGTGCTGCATCAAAACGTGATGCTCACAGCTGCGACCAAACGGGTCCTATCCATCTGCACCAAAACGTGGTGCTGCATCAAAACGTGATGCTCACAGCTGCGACCAAACGGGTCCCATCCATCTGCACCAAAACGTGGTGCTGCATCAAAACGTGATGCTCACAGCTGCGACCAAACGGGTCCCATCCATCTGCACCAAAACGTGGTGCTGCATCAAAACGTGATGCTCACAGCTGCGACCAAACGGGTTGCCTATAGCTGCATCAAAACGTGATGCAGCTATAAGACAGGTTGGCGTTCAAGATTACATGTAACGAAGACGGAGAAGAACGAAATAAATCAATGTATAAGAAGATTAAAGATGTGCTTCATTTATCCACTCCAAAACATTTTTATTTTACACAATAAAAAGCAGAAAACCAAATTAACATTATCATACTAACCTTCATTAGCTAAAAAAATAAATAACATAAATTAGTCTCCTAGATTTGAAACGTATAGCTTTAATTGAAATAATTATATATAAAAATAAAAATGTGGAAACTAATTCTACATAAAAATAATAGAATCGATAAAAAAAGATTCTATAAAAATATTTAAAATATTATTATTTTGGTTTAGGCTTTTGAGTTATCATGATGTGAAAATGGTATGTACTTTGTTATGTAGGTACTTACAATCAGCTAAAATTAAATGTCGACAGTCGTTATAGTAAATGATAAACATATAAATTATTTGATGTTACAAAATCATACTTTTTAATACAGTTTCAAAAGTAATTTACTTACGAGTATTAGCTGAAATAATAAAAAAGTAAGTATCTCTTGAAAGCTTTTTTTTTATCCACTTTAGAATAATAACATTTAAAAATGTAATATTACTCGCCAAACTGTGACGTTGTGACGTTTAGTTCATAACCACTCAATTGCATTGGGTGATAACCTAAATTAAAAAACTTAAAAACACCCCAGACATAAGTCATCATGATCATGAGACCCTCTTGTAATGAGTGATATAATATAGTGTATATATAATGTGCAACTCTTACTTCTAAAAAAAAAAAAAATGTTATGTTTGTACCTTCTAAAAATTGTAATGTCATTAGTTTGTAGTGCTTATTGTTTAAAGGTTTATGTGAAGTCTAGCATTGTAGGCGCTTGGTGAAAGCTGTAAGCCTGCTATGTATTAAAATAAATAAATAAATAGCAAACCCTACTAAAACTGAACTTAAAAAATAAAAAATTGGGCAAGTGCGAGTCCGACTCGCACATGAAGGGTTCCGTACCATAATCTATAACAAGTTTGTTGTATGGGAGCCCCCCTTAAATATTTATTATATATAGCGGCAATAGAAATACATCATCTGTGAGAATTTCAACTGTCTAGCTATCACCGTTCTTGTGATACAGCCTGGTGACAGACGGACGGATGGACGGACGGACGGACAGCGAAGTCTCAGTAATAGGGTCCCGTTTTTACCCTTTGGGTACGGAACCCTAAAAATTAGCTTCAATATTGGCTGAAATACGGTCACTTATTCCACGAAACGCTGAAGATCTTAGAGACGAGAGCTTCGATTTTCATCAAAGAATAATAAAATAACCATCTCGACAAACCAGCGGTATGGTGGCTGCGTTTATCACGTGATAAATAAATGACAAAGCATCTGTCACTCACTTTGTCAAAACGTGACGGATGCTTTGTCACTTATTTATCGCGCGATAAGAGCAACCATCACAGGCTTCCAAGCTTCCGTTTAAAAAAGCGCACTCAAATCGGTCCATCTGTATGGGCGCTACGATGCCACAGACACACAGATAAACATGTTAAACTAATACCATCTATCTTTTTTCGTTGGGAGTTAAAAACTGAATTTCAATACAATTTAATATTTTATAATAAAATAATATAGATTTACGTCTAGAGTGTCCCCACTTGTAGACTTGTAGAGTGTGGTTAGGGTTGCCAGTTGGTCGGGATTTGGCGGGATTCTACCGAATTTTTGTATGTCCTCCCGACTCCCGACTAAGTAAAAATCTCCCGAAAACATCTTCATAACAAATAACTGCTAGTTCTTCCATAAGTACAATAAAAAAAATATCTTTTTTTTTTTTTTAGATTATAGATAAAATTATAATAATGAGAAAGCCAAATATGTTATATGTTTCTTTTCTTAGTATTTATCTATGTAGACATTTATATTGGCAGCGAACGATGTTGTTTTTAAATGTTTACTTTAATGTGATTAAATTTTTGTTACTTCCGACCAAAGTCAAATGTTGTTTCTCCCGATAACATTCATTCGATCTGGCAAAAGGGATCTCCCTAAGTGTGGTACTTACGCCATAACTCGCTGGCCTGTACCGCCATGTCTGGTGAGGGCAGGCTGAAGATATAGCCGATCTGGCAAGGGTTCCAATGGTCACAGACCTCCCGGTCGGGGTCTATGTCTGTCATGAACTTATTTGTCTGTAATCATAAAACATAACCCGAGAATTAGATAAGTAATTGTTGAATGGTGTTTACATTCTGTATATTAATTAATTATTACAGGCAACAAATACAGGGTGTTGCCTGTAATAGGAGCAATAAATTAAAGCATACATTCTAGGTACTCTTCAAACTGAACAACATAATTGTTTAGCAACTTAAAAAACCGTTTTCAGAATTTCATTATTTCAAACAAATTAAATAGTATTATCAATGTACGTCGTAGCTGTCACTACTTGGTAATATCTTGCTAGCTTTTTGTCTAAACATTATTTTACAAATTATCATTTAGGAGGCCTTATTCCTTTTAAAATGCTGATTGTTTTAGACATTTTTCGCTATGATCAAACATGTTTCTTAACATATTATTGATGTTACTACCTAGAACAGGGCTATTGGGATTTAATGGTATATATTTGAAACCTACAGTTTGAATTTTTCATTGATAATTTTTGTATCAAAAACTAGGTACTCGAAATTTACGAAGTTCACGCGGAAAATTAGTTTGTTCAAATTATTTTCGACTGCACGCAATGAAAGCATGAAATAGCTATGTTACTACCCAGAACTCGGGGAAAAGTATTATTCACTTCAAAAAGTTGGTTGAAATTATCAATATATTTGTCATAATATGAAAAAAATAAATTTTAAAAGGAATAAGGCCTCTTAATTCACGTTATTTTCAGAAGTTTGCTTAACAAATGTTGTTCAGTTTGAGGGTAGAATCTATGTTTTAATTTATTGCTCATATTACAGGCCGATTAACCGGTAAATTGCCTATGGCCCTGATCCTGTTTCCGCTTCCCATCTTTGTTCGTTATGGCTCTACAAATAGTCGCCTTCTAATTCTATAATTATTATTTTAATTACTTACCCCCGACGAAAAAAGCGGGGTGATAAGTTTAACATCATCATCATAATCTTTGTGTCTGTCTAAAGCATCGTAGCTCCCAAACGGATAGAACAATTAGACTGCGTTTTTTTTTTAAATCGAAAGACATCCGTCGAAATGGTTATAAGCTATGTTCGATGAAAATAGGATCAGTAGTTTCCAAGATATTCAGCTTTAATTGGAACAAGTGACAAGATCTCAGCCAATATTGAAGCTGAAAATTCCAAATGTTGTAGTTATGTTCAGTTTTAGTAGCATTTTCTATATCACTCATTGAATGAGTCTCATGATGACCAGCCACTTGTCTCGAGGTTGCTTTATATAGGTTATGTTATAATAATGTTACGAGCGTGGGGTTCGTATTTGATAGAAAAGCACAAATTAATCCACTAAATAAAACACTCACTTTATTACCAAAATCACGCACTTACAATTCACACGAACTGTACTTAAAATCCACTAATTAACACAAACACACTATTACACAAATTACGCACTCACTATTCACACGAACTGTACTTAAAGCGCACTAGTCACTTGAGTCTTTCTTTCCGATTATCCTTGTACTAGCATTCGATCGCAGTTAAAATGTAACTAACTCGCGCCGGCCGTCGGTGCCTTTTATATTCCGCAGAACCGCTCTAGACGCATTGTCCACACATATCGCGAATATTCTAGTAACGTCCAGCGTGAGGACCGAGAACATTCGAGGCCATATATGTCTCTCTCTAATGGTGCACTCTCTGTCACTCCCTTCTCGAATGTTCCGAGTATAGCTATCTCTTTCTAGTAGTTCCATCCTTGTTACACACTTCTCGAATGTTCTGAGCATAGCTATCTCTTTCTACTAGTGCTATCTCTGTCACTCCTACTGGAAATTTCGCCATATAATGATTTGTGCTTCAGAGGCCCATAAGGGGTCCTGAAAACGCCTGAAAACGGGTTTTCAGGTTATGGCGTCATCTGGTAGAGGGTGCCCTGGAACGGACTGAAAACATGTTTCAGGCGCCTGAAAACGACGGTAACTTGGGTGAAATTTCGATCTTTAGATATGTGATAGAGCAAGTTCTGAAACGGCCTGAAATGACTTTTCAGCCTGCTGAAAACGCCTCTAAAGCACTGAAATTGACGCTCAAAGTTTTTGACCTAACCTACCGGCGTAACACTACCCCCTCCTAAGACATGCTCGTCCCGAGCATCATTATTTCCGTGGTATCTGGCCAGCCGGTCAACATGAACAATCTTGCTCGGACTACGAGGATTCCGCTGGATTCGATACGTGACGTCGTTTATTTTGGTGACTATCTTGTAAGGCCCTTCCCAATTCGGAGATAGTTTCGGGGACTTTCCTACTCGTCGCATAGGGTTATGTAGCCACACCAACGAACCTTCCTCAAAACCCACTTGATAAGACTTCCGGTCATATCGGGTTTTCATCTTTATGCTAGCGTGGAGCCCGTGTTCACGTACCAGGCTGTGAACATCATCAATCCGATCCCGCAAATCACTTGCATATTCCGCGATGGTCCTTGGTGTATCAGGCGGACGTCCAGTCAGGAGATCTGCAGGCAAACGGAGTTCTCTTCCAAAATTCGCATACGATGGAGTAACCGCCGTACTTTCGTGAGTTGCCGACCTATAAGACAACAGGAAGAGGGGGATATGCCGATCCCAATCTTTTTGATGGCTCTCAACGACCTTGGCTAGATGTCTCTCCAGTGTCTGGTTAAATCTCTCAACCATTCCATCTGACTGTGGATGATACGCCGTAGTCCTCGTCTTATGAATTCCCATTATGCGACAAGTCTCCTGAAAGACCGCAGATTCGAAGTTTCTTCCTTGATCACTGTGGATTTCGAGTGGCACTCCAAAGCGACAAAACACTTCGTTCACTAACTTTTCCGCTATGGTGACAGCTTCTTGGTTAGGAATCGCAAATACTTCAGGCCACTTCGTGAAGTAATCCATCACGACAAGAATGTACTTGTTTCCGGAGTCAGATGCTGGAAACGGTCCTGCGACGTCTAATGCAACCCGTTCCCAAGGGGCTCCAACGTTGTACAACTTGAGTGTTCCTCGGCTACGGGTATGCGGTCCCTTGACTGATGCACAGTTAGTGCATCGTTTACACCAATTTTCAACATCTTCTCGGCAGTGAATCCAATAAAAGCGTTGCCGAATTTTCATTAGGGTCCTTTTTACTCCAAGGTGTCCACCGGATGCTCCATCGTGAAAGCTTCTCAAAACATCTTTCACCCTTTTCTTTGGGACAATGACTTGCAGGTGAGCATCCTTCCCATTTGTTGATTCCCATTTTCTACATAGAACGCCATTATGCATAACCAAGCTATCCCATTGTACCCAGTAGCTTTTTGTTACCGCACTCATCGGAGCTACATCACACCATCTTGGTTTAGGTGCACCAGCATTAATCCAATCAAAAATGGGTCTCACGTCAGGGTCCTCTTGTTGTGCTTTCTGCATGATTTCATCACTCCACTCATCGCTGCCGGTAACAGTTCTTAACATTCGAATTCGAACACATTCCTTGTCATCTCGTCTTAAGCAATGTTCATCGTTATCCACACAAGGTCTTCGTGATACAGCGTCAGCGTTTACCCGTTGTGGTACTGACCCCAAGGGGCCCATTGCCCTTATTGAAGCTGGATCCTTGTCCCTCCTATTCCTATTCGGACAACTTGACTGCATGTGCCCACGTTCTCCACATTGGTAACAACGTGGTCCGGATTCGCTGCGAGGAGCTACCGGCTTCCAAGTCATCACTCCTCGTCTATTCCTTCTCGGACAGCTTAACTGTATATGTCCACGTTCTCCACATTGATAACAACGTGGTCCAAATTCACGCTGGGGAGATACCGACTTCCCAGTCGACATTCCTCGCCTATTCCTTTTCGGGCAGCCTGACTGTATGTGTCCACGTTCTCCACATTGGTAACAACGTGGCCCGAATTCACGGCGGGGATCTATCGGTTTCCCAGCCGACACCTCTCGCACCCTGTGAAGCCTAAATGAGTCGTGCCGTACCGCCTCTACTTCGAGAGCGTGGGCTACTGCATCTTTCAGGCTCCCATGGTGACCCAATCTCACGGCTGCCCTCACTTCCAGATCCCGGATCCCATCAATGAAAGCCTGCACCAGCATACTGTCCACAAAGGATGCGGACGTACGTTGATAGGCCTTCCTAACCAACTTCTCGATCTCCAAGGCCCACTGCTGTAAGGACTCGTTACGTCCTTGCGTCCTATCCTTCAACTGAGCTCGGTATACGTGCTCCAGGTGACTGTCGCCGTAACGTGCCTCCAAAGCTTCTAGAAGGCGTTCGTACGTCTGGTCGTTCCCCAGAGCTTCCAGTATGGTAAGGGCCTCGTCACGCAGTGCCAACGTCAGTGCTGTTCTGGCTTGCTCCTTATTCCAGCCATTAGCCCGGGAGACAGACTCAAACTGTAACTTATAGGCGGTCCACGATGAGGTACCATCAAAAGGCGGTACCTTGAACCTGCCGCCTCCAGCCACCGATGCGTCGGGTATACAGGTGCCCGTACTATTAGTCACTTTAATTTCTAATTTCTGGAGGCGCTTCTTATAAGCTTCGACGTCCTCCTTGACAGTTTCCACCTTTTCCGTGACCTCATGGACTCGACTTTCCAATTTAATGTCCATATCGGCCAGTTTTTCCTGCACCTCGAAGATCTCCTTCTTCCACTCAGTCGTGGACTCGTGTACCTCACGGAGCATTCTCGCTTGCTCCTCCTGTTTTCTCGCTTGCTCCTCCTGTTTTCTCGCTTGTTCCTCCTTTTGTTCGCGAAATTCGTTCTGGAGAATTCGAGACTGCTCCTCCTGTTGTTCCCGAAGGATTCGGGACTGTTCCTCCTGTTTTCTTGACTGTTCCTTTAGTTCTCTCGCCTGATCCTTTAGGAGGACGAAGATGGCGTTAAGGTCCACTCCCTGTGCAGCTGGAGCAGGTGGTTCCGACGTACCAGGCGTCGAGTCTCCAGATCCAGATGTTTGGCTTCGCGTCGTCACTCCCTTCGGCTCTATTTCTCGTGGCGTTAACGGCATTTTCTATCCGCACTTCTGACACCAAATGTTACGAGCGTGGGGTTCGTATTTGATAGAAAAGCACAAATTAATCCACTAAATAAAACACTCACTTTATTACCAAAATCACGCACTTACAATTCACACGAACTGTACTTAAAATCCACTAATTAACACAAACACACTATTACACAAATTACGCACTCACTATTCACACGAACTGTACTTAAAGCGCACTAGTCACTTGAGTCTTTCTTTCCGATTATCCTTGTACTAGCATTCGATCGCAGTTAAAATGTAACTAACTCGCGCCGGCCGTCGGTGCCTTTTATATTCCGCAGAACCGCTCTAGACGCATTGTCCACACATATCGCGAATATTCTAGTAACGTCCAGCGTGAGGACCGAGAACATTCGAGGCCATATATGTCTCTCTCTAATGGTGCACTCTCTGTCACTCCCTTCTCGAATGTTCCGAGTATAGCTATCTCTTTCTAGTAGTTCCATCCTTGTTACACACTTCTCGAATGTTCTGAGCATAGCTATCTCTTTCTACTAGTGCTATCTCTGTCACTCCTACTGGAAATTTCGCCATATAATGATTTGTGCTTCAGAGGCCCATAAGGGGTCCTGAAAACGCCTGAAAACGGGTTTTCAGGTTATGGCGTCATCTGGTAGAGGGTGCCCTGGAACGGACTGAAAACATGTTTCAGGCGCCTGAAAACGACGGTAACTTGGGTGAAATTTCGATCTTTAGATATGTGATAGAGCAAGTTCTGAAACGGCCTGAAATGACTTTTCAGCCTGCTGAAAACGCCTCTAAAGCACTGAAATTGACGCTCAAAGTTTTTGACCTAACCTACCGGCGTAACAATAACTTTTAGGCGCAATTCACCTCATGTATTCCGCTGCTCCACGGACTGACTGGCAGGACTGAGTATTTCATATTGTCATAAAAGAAAATCTATGATAATAAATAAATAAATATCGGACAACCTCACACAAATCGATCTAGCCCCAAATTAAGCTCAAGAAGGCTTGTGTTATGGGTACTAGACGACGATAAACGTACTTATATAGATATATATATACTTAAATACATAGAACAACCATGACCCAAGCACAAACATTCGAGTTCATCACACAAATATTTGCCCTGGCCGGGATTCGGACCCGGGGCCGCCGGCTCAGTCGGCAGGTGTCTACAAACCGAGCCAAACGCGTCGTCCAATAATGATGATGATGATGATGATGAATATGAGTGTAGATAAATTAGTTTATGCAACTGTACATAATTAGATCTTAAAACACTCGTGTGATCCTATTATGAAACTTGCCTACGGCTCGTTTCATAAAACCACACTCTTATTTTAGGACCTCTCATTATGAAGCAGTTGCATCAGCTACTACTTTACTTACCCGATCCGTATAATACCGGTAATGCACGACGACATCCTCAGTGTCTTCTAGTGCACATCTGGAGGTGGTGTAGTTGTATGAGGTGCGTTCTATGGGAGCGCAGCCATACACGGTTGTGCCATTCCTGGGTAGATCCGGACCCTCGGTCCTGTGACCTGGAGAAATTACACAAAAATTCTAAGGCCCGAAATTGAGGAGCTCTTTCGTTAGAGTTTGAGAATAGTATTTTTCTCAAACATGCATTATATGTCGTCATAACGTGCGTTATAACAGGCAGAAGCATCACGTTTCGGGCAGAACAACTTGAGAGAACTGTAAAGGAATTTCATACAAAATTGAAGGCCTAGGAAGTATATTTTTAAACATGGCGTCTGTGTTCATGAACGGGCTAAACAGCTGTTTTTTTTTCAGTGGTGTATTTTTTTATTTCATTGCATATATTATGTTTGAGAAAAGCACTATACTTGCCTTACCCGTGAAAAGGGCTTGCCGGCTTCGTATCAGTATTCGGTCTCACATTGTTGCACAATGAAGGTTCTTAAAGTCGAGAACCCCGTAAGGTACGAGATTTAGACTTAATTGTGTAACTATCTGACTGCCTGTCTTCTGGAGCAGAGCGGAGAAAATGTACCAATTAGTCTGCGTCTTTGTGAAAAGAAGTGCATTTAAATCTGGGGAATGTGATTGTTGCCTCAGACTGCTCCTGCCGCTGTCAGTAATGACCGCTAAAGTTCGAAATTCCTACGGAGCGCTGGATACCCTCCATATAAACGGCTGACTGATGCCTAATGATGGTAGCTTTTTGATATTTTTATTTATTATATCACGCAAAGAAACTCCCTAGCAGCCCTTTCCATACAAATATTTGGTATCGAACATATTTGGAAATGACATCAACCTGCGAAGGCCGGACGGACGGACAGCGAAGTCTCAGTAATAGGGTCCCGTTTTTGGTATTCCCTTGTTCTGTCTAGAAATTATTTCCCTAATTTCAGTTTGCCTAACAACTTTTAGTATAACCAACGGTTTGCCTAATTTCAGTTTTCATAATTATTGTTTCAATAAATGATCACTTTGTCGAAACTCGTTTAGTCTAATCATCACTTCAAATAAAGTTTGTTTTGTTTAATATTAGTTTAATTAATTCTTATCTTGCCGAAAGTTATTTTAACTAATGATTATATTGCCGAATGTTATTTTAACTGATGATTATATTGCCGAATGTTATTTTAACTAATTATTATTTTGCCGAATGTTATTCTAACTAACGACCATCACGTTGAAACTCATTTTATGAACATAACATTTAAGGCAGGTCCGACTTGGCTTAGGTTAGGTACGACGACGAGCGAAGCGAGGAGGAGTGTTAGGTTGAACTGCGACCCAAACGAGCGAGCGAAGCGAGCGAGCCGCACAGTTTCGACTTGGTTTACGATTCCTAATATTACGTATTTCACCTTAAGGCAGATCCGACTTGGCTTAGGTTAGGTACGACGACGAGCGAAGCGAGGAGGAGTGTTAGGTTGAACTACGACCATAACGAGCGAGCGAAGCGAGCGAGCCGCGCAGGTCCGACTTGGCTTACGATTTCTAACAGTACCTATTTCACCTTAAGGCAGATCCGACTTGGCTTAGGTTAGGTACGACGACGAGCAAAGCGAGGAGGAGTGTTAGGTTGAACTGCGACCCAAACGAGCGAGCGAGCCGCGCAGGTCCGACTTGGCTTACGATTCCTAACAATACGTATTTCACCTTAAGGCAGATCCGACTTGGCTTAGGTTAGGTACGACGACGAGCGAAGCGAGGAGGAGTGTTAGGTTGAACTACGACCCTAACGAGCGAGCGAAGCGAGCGAGCCGCGCAGGTCCAACTTGGCTTATGATTTCTAACAGTACCTATTTCACCTTAAGGCAGATCCGACTTGGCTTAGGTTAGGTACAACGACGAGCGAAGCGAGGAGGAGTGTTAGGTTAAACTGCGACCCGAACGCGCACCGAGGGTTCCGTACAAACACTCTTCATCCTTAAGTTTTGCAGGGAATTGAATAGGTATATTTAAGGTGTATACTTTGATTAATAAATAAATAAATAATAAGTAATTAAAAAAACGGAAAATAATATACTGCACGTGCAAATTAGGCAAACTGAAATTATCCAAAAATTGTAGTAGGCAAACTAGCGTTTATAGGAAATGTACCTAATTATATTAGTTGAATAATAGATAAAATGAAATTATATATACAAAAATTAGGCAATATGAAAATTCGGCGAAACAAGATTATGCAAAATACTCATTAAGCGAAATGACTTTAGACTAAACGAATATTAGGCAAACTGAATAAATATGCAAAGTAATTTTAGACAAAATGAAATTAGGCAAATCAAAATTAGGCAAAAAATTATTAGACTAAACAAGGGTAAACCGAGTCTCAGTAATAGGGTCCCGTTTTTACCCTTTGGGTACGGAACCCTAAAAATTGAGTATATCATTAAAAATAAATAATGAGACATTACATGTTTTATAAATTTATACAATGAATACTTACGATTACAGAAGAAGTATTTATTTTCTGCCACATATAAATCCTTGTCTTCAGCGCTTAAGCAGGAATCGTACATGATTTGGGTTGGGGTAATGTCGTCTCCACACATAAGTACTCCTGAACCGTCGGGCTCTTTCGGTGGTCTGTTTTCGGGGCAGCGGTACAACAGACCTGAGGAAGGTTCATGTTTAGTTTTTAAACCCGCGACACAAACAAAACGTCAGATACACAAATACACAGATACATAGGATAAATGGGGTAATGTCGTCTGCACACATAAGTACTCCTGAGCCGTCGGGCCCTTCAGCGCTCTGTTTTCGGGGCAGCGGTACAACAGACCTGAGGAAGGTTCATGTTTAGTTTTTAAACCCGCGACACAAACAAAACGTCAGATACACAAATACACAGATACATAGGATAAATGGGGTAATGTCGTCTGCACACATAAGTACTCCTGAGCCGTCGGGCCCTTCGGCGCTCTGTTGGCGGGGCAGCGGTACAACAGTCCCGAGGAAGGTTCATGTTTGGTTTTTAAACCCGCGACACAAAGCGATAATGAAATAATGAACTTTATTCTGCAAGTAGGCCACAAGGGCACTTTTACATGTCTGAGTCTACCGGCATTTCACAAGAGGAGACCACTGTTGAGAAGAAACGCCGAAAGAAACTCAACAGTCAGTCATTTTTTTCAGAAAGGATAAGTACTTAACTATTACTGTAATACTACGTAGTTCTCGAAGAAAACATATTAAAGTGTATTTTAAGATATAAATAAGGAAAAGTGTAAGAATAAAATAGAAACCACAAGAAAGTATGACGGTTTCTCACAATTGATGTATGTACGTTTGATATGCTTTCTTATTAGAACTGTGTCCCTTAAACTAGTCAGGTACAATGTAAGAAGGAGTCAGTTACTCGGTTTCAGGTTCAGGCCATGCATTTTTGTCTGTCAAATAGTCCTCTACTGTATAAATATGCTTTTGACATTAGAGATACACAGATACATATGTTAAATGGGGTAATGTCGTCTTCACACATAGGTACTCCTGAGCCGTCAGGCTCTAGTTGGCGGGGCAGCGGTACAACAGACCTGGGGAAGGTTCATGTTTCATTTAATCACCCACAGAAAGAAAACGTCACATACACAAATACACAGATACACATGTTAAACTTATAACCCCTATTACATAAACGGGTTTAATCACGTCGTAGAAGTCGAATAACGCTCGACATGTTTCGAATCGGTACGTGATTCACCATCAGGAGAGCCGAGCAATCGCGGTGGCGGCCAACCGAACACGACGTGAGTAAACCCTTATGTATTTTCATATGTCTGAGACTCACGGTAGTTTTCTACTTATAACATCCCTCTTTTTTGTCTGGGGTTAAAAATAGGGGTGTTATAAGTTTCTAACGTGTGTTTCTGTGTACGTATTTGTTGTGTATCTGTGTCTGTCTGTGGCATCGTAGTTCCGAAACATGGACGCAACTAAGCGGTGGCCGCCGTGTTGATACTTTAATGTTCTGCCGTACCATATCGTTGGTGCGCGCGGGTCGCCTTACATGTTCCGTCTAGTGGGGGTTGTCTGTGTAATAACTATAGCCTAAGACATTCAACTTGGCAAAAAATTACATCCGCCTGAACTAGGATTCCCTGTGTTTCAGATATGCTAGTGTGGGAGAGGCACTTCGCATCGGCCAACATTGCGAGCAGTATAAAGTTAGGGCCTTATCAATCACCATACCCCGTGGTCTTCGGTGCACGTATGATTTGATACTAGACCTACTCAAAACCCAGGCATGCCTAGATCACACTTGAATCGATTGCAAAAAAATTGTACACAGTAGGTACACAGTTCAAAGCTTGGTTAACATAAAATACTATCGCTTCCTTTATGTGACGAAAGTTAGTCACACAAAATGTATGGGTAACTGTCGTCACTCAAAGGAATCAATTAACGTTGTTTTAATAAAAGCCCTTGACTATGAACAATTTTTTTGCAATCGACACTTTGCGATTTGCGAGCGTTTGTATGTAGGCGATCACGCAGTGAGTAGGTACAACCGCGACGCTTATTTGTAAAGAAAATCACTCGCAAATGAACTGTCAAATCATAATAAATAAATAAATAATAAATATCAGACAACCTCACACAAATCAACCTAGTCCCGAATTAAGCTCAAGAAGGCTTGTGTTATGGTTACTAAACGACGATATACAAACTTATATAGATAAATAAATACTTAAATAGGTACATAGAACATCCATGACCCAGGCACAATTATTCGTGTTCATCACACAAATATTTGCCCTTGCCGGGATTCGAACCCGGGACCGTCGGCTCAGTAGGCAGTTGCTTAACCACTGCGCCAACCGCGTCGTCAAATACAAAGTGAGTCAGTTTGTTTTTAAGTTCATTTGCTTGGAAGAGGTAACGTGGTCTGACTCTAAGGCCCTTAGGGTGAAGCTTGGAGCAGAATTCAACCCCAATACCTACCCTTTCTAATAATAAGTGGAGGTTTGCTCCTCATCTCTGCAATAGTGACTCCCTTCTCTCCATTTTGTATGGCGGTCATGACTCGTTTATGAAGTGTGGTGCGGCGCTCTTGCTCGGCAATGATGTATGGGAGCAGTTCTTCTGAGAGGACGTCGACTTTCTTCTTCGCTTCGGCGTTCATCTACGGATATACAATTCAATTCAATTCCTTAATATGCTAAAACCCGACTAAAGTCATGCAAATAAATAATAAATAAATATCGGAAAACCTCACACAAATCGATCTAGTCCCAAATTAAGCTCAAGAAGGCTTGTGTTATGGGAACTAGACGACGATATAGATACTTACCTATATAGATAAATATAATACTGAAATACATATAACAACCATGACCCAAGCATAAATATTCGAGTTCATCACACAAATATTTGCCCTGGCCGGGATTCGACCCGGGACCGCCGGCTCAGTAGGCAGGTGTCTACAAACTGAGCCAATCGCGTCGATACAATACAGTTATAACGACACACTAAACAAGACAATAAAAAATTGAGAAATACACAAGTCATTATAAAAATACTAAATGCAAATGTGTAATAATTGGGTAGTAGTATTATGTCAAAGTATATGCAATAAAATTTCATAAAGTAAATGGCCCTGGCGAGAGTTGAACAGTAAAAAAAACAGTTTTTTTTACTTTTCAAATCTTACCCTTTTTAACCCATACCCTTTTGAACCCTTACCCTTTTCAACCCTCTGTATTTAAAAGCAATCGAAAAAGACTCTACAGCTCACAGAGCCATACTTTCAGTGTTATGGAGTACCTCGTAATTAGAAAATATGAAGGATTCGAACCCGGGACTACGCGGGACGTTTTGCGACAAACTTACAAACATGTATGGTCATTACGTGCATATTACACAGTCTAAATATTAAAAAAAATTACCCGATCGGCGTCCTTGTTGAATTTTATCCCTGTGCCATCCTGTTAAGAAAAAGGTAAAAATAAATATAGAAAAAAAAAGGTTTGTCGGGTAAAATGTAGGTAATAAAGCTTATTCATTCATTCATTCCTATAACTATCCCTGTACCAAAACGGTTAAAATCACCCACGAACATCGATGTAACGACGCGCACTTACAGACTTACTGCAAATATTCAGAACAAACTTTAAACTTCACTTTTAAAGGAGACAACTTAATACACAATAAGCAATACTGGGTACATGTAATAGAAATTTAATAAAGTTCATAGATATGTAATAAAGTGCACAAACATGTAATAAAGTGAACAAACATGTAATAAAGTATAGATGAGATATCTCACCACAGCCTGCCGACGCACGATGTTGGCCAGGTACCTTCCCCTCCTGGAAGCAGGAAGGAGCACGCTCCCGGGCACTACCTCATCTCCCGTCTGAAATTCAAGTCATTTGGTGACCATTTTATACCAAGACGAGCTTGCGATTAATGACCATTCGGAGTTTCCCGGCCTAGGCCTTCAATTTTGTATAAAATAAATAATAAATATTAAGAGACAATCTTACACAAATCGACCTAGTCCCAAACTAAGCAAAGCTTGTACTATGGGTACTAGACGACGATATACATAATATATAAATACATACATAGATAACATCCATGACCCGAGAACAAATATTTGCACAAATATTTGCCCCGGCCTGGATTCGAACCCGGGACCGCCGACTCAGTAGGCAGGTGTCTACCAACCGAGCCAATCGCGTCGTCACCTATGAAATTCCTTTACAGTTCTCTCGAGTTGTTCCGCCCGAAACGTGATACTTCGAAGCCTGTTATAACGCACGTTATGACGATATTTCATTGCGTGTTTCAGAAAATACACTTATGTTTAGGTTAGGTTTAGGTTTAACGATCTTTATTACTCATAAAGAACAAAAGTTCACTTACAGTGAGCTTAAACTATAACATTGTTCATATGCATAAAATTACATCCGACTTATCGATAACATTTAATAGATGTTATCACTAATAAATTGTTTTAGTTTGGTTTTAAACATTTTTAATGCTTGACACTCTTTCAGTTCACTAGGTAAGTTGTTGCACAACAACGGTGCTCCCTCTGACATGATGTTTCTTTTGCCGTATCCAGTGCTGTGATTATAAAGTTTGATTTTATCTGTATTTTTCAAGCAGTGTCTAAAGTGTCGTTTTGTTAATGTAATGTTTGTATCTAGGTATTTTGTGTGTAAGAATTTTTTTAGTAGCTAACTTACCGGCGGGTATCCACATTGTATTAAATAAGCTGAACTTAGAATATATATAACTATATGTTCCACCCCCATTGTGTATAGCACATCGACTGAAACTGTGAAACAATGTAAAACTCAAGTAAACATTTAATTGGACCAATTACTGATATGCTTGTTATTTTTTATAGCGTTGTAGCTAACTAGTAAATTAAGCGATAAAAATATAAATTGAAGAGGCCTTATTCCGTTTAAAAATTCTTTTTAGGGTTCCGTACCCAAAGGGTAAAAACGGGACCCTATTACTGAGACTTCGCTGTCCGTCCGTCCGTCCGTCCGTCCGTCCGTCTGTCACCAGGCTGTATCTCAAGAACGGTGATAGCTAGACAGTTGAAATTTTCACAGATGATGTATTTCTATTGCCGCTATAACAACAAATACTAAAAACAAAATAAAATAAATATTTAAGGGGGGCTCCCATACAACAAACTTGTTATAGATTATATATATGTATAGGTACGGAACCCTTCATGCGCGAGTCGGACTCGCACTTGCCCAAATTTTTTTTCATATTATGACATTATATTGACAATTTCAACCAACTTTTTGATGTGAATAATACTTTTCCCTGAGTTCTAGATAGTAACATAGATATGTCATGCTTTCATTGCGTGCAGTCGAAAATAAGTTGTATAAACCAGTTTTCTGCGTGAATTTTGTCAATTATTTTTCGAGTAGGTAGTTTTTGAGACAAAAATAATTTAAGAAAAATTCAAACGATAGAAATCGCATTGGCACTTTTCTAAGCAGTAACATTGATAATAGGTATGTTAAGAAACATGTTTAATTATAGAGAAAATGTCTAAAACAAATTAGCATTTTTGAATGGATAAGGAGCCTTTATCTTTCTCACGGTTTTAGGTACAGTCAACCAATTAGATTTCTAGACCACTATAGAACCATGTCACAATGACAATGATATGAGATTTCAAGCGGCTTTCATATTGATGTTCACTGTGACAAGGTACGAAATGGCCTAGGAATCAAATTGGTTGGTACAGTAAAGGAAAATTAAACGCATACCTTTTTAGGGTTCCGAACCTAAAGGTAAAAAATTGGGCAAGTGCGAGTCCGACTCGCGCATGTAGGGTTCCGTACATATATATATTTATATATAGGTATATAATCTATAACAAGTTTGTTGTATGGGAGCCCCCCTTAAATATTTATTTTATTTTATTTTTAGTATTTGTTGTTATAGCGGCAATAGAAATACATCATCTGTGAAAATTTCAACTGTCTAGCTATCACCGTTCTTGAGATACAGCCTGGTGACAGACGGACGGACGGACGGACGGACGGACGGACGGACAGCGAAGTCTCAGTAATAGGGTCCCGTTTTTACCCTTTGGGTACGGAACCCTAAAAACGGGGCCCTATTACTAAGACTCCGCTGTTCGTGTGTCTGTCTGTCCTGTCTGTCTGTGGATGTCTGTCTGTCCGTCTGTCACCAGGCTGTATCTCATGAACCGTGATAGCTAGACGTTGATATTTTCACAGATAATGTATATCTGTTGCCGCTACAACAATAGATACAAAAAAATAGAATAAAACAAATATTTAACGGGGCTTCGATACAACAAACGTGATCGGTTGCGTTAACTTTGCACCTCATTATTTTTCGGCGCCAGACATACCAGGTGCAAACTTAACTTAACCCGGCCACTTAAGATGGGATGTTTGTACCGAGCCCTCGGTGCGCGAGTCCGACTCGCACTTGACCGGCTACGGCAACAGAAATAGATAATCTGTGAAAATTTCAACTGCCTAACTATCACGGTTCATGAGATAAAGCCTGGTGACAGACGAACGGACAGACAGATGGACGGACAGTGGAGTCTTAGTAATAGGGTCCTGTTTTTTACCCTTTGGGTACAGAACCCTAAAAATGAATCTGCAAAAAAAAATATTTTATACTTATCGAACCTACTTACTCACAAAATTTCATGAGAATCGGTTGAGAAATGTGGCCCGTAGGCGAGAACAGCCAGAACTCCGAACGTACAAACTTTATAGTGGCCATAGGTAATAATACCTACACATTATAACAAATCTCCAGTCCCTAATACCGTTCCAAAGACCAAGATACAGCCTAGTGTCAGACGGCCGAACGACAGACAGCGGATTTTTAGTAACAGCAGTCCCGTTAGCATCCTTTGGGTCCGGAACCCTAAAAACGTGTAGGATGGGTTTTTTTGATATTGATCTAACTTAAATTCAGCCATAAAAAAATTACGTGCGTAAAACAAAAAGTTTTGGACGTAAAACGAAACGCACAAACAAGGGTTGCCAGACGTACGAAAATTATCGTAAATATACGATAATTTAGTTCCTGGTACTATCGTATCGTACGCATACGTACGATAATTTGCAGATAGTAGAAGGTCGGGCACTCGGGCATCATTATAGGGTTTTTAAAACATTCTATAAAAAAAAGCACTTACTGACCTTGAATCGAGATAAACGTAGACATGGATAGAAATTACTACCAACCAACCTCATCAGATCGGTCAAATTTTCGGCTGTTTGGTACTCGCTTTCGTCAATATTTGTCACCATTGGCAGGGATTAATTAGCTGACAAGCATGTCAGATGTCTAAACTCTCCTAAATACCTAAGAAAAAATCATCAATATTCAAATTTAAGTTAATTTCGCTAAAATATACTTCCACGCAAAAACACGCTTTTGGAGCTGTTTTTACACAAGCAAGTGTACGAAATTTAATCGCCTAATACGATAATTTTAGTATGTCGGTAGTCTGTGCAATATTCCGGTAGCGGTCGTCTGGCAACCGGCAACCCTACAAACAACAATGGCGTCGGACTTTTTGGCGGGAAGTCAAATTAAGCGGGTGTTTTAATTTTTCGCAAATTTTCTGAAAAAGATTTCTGTGTATATATTTGTATATTTTTGCTGTATATAACAAATTTGTGTACATAAAATAGTTTCTAAATAAAAATGGGTGAAAACAGCGGCGGGGGGCAGACCCCTGCTCCTGCTGACAAAGATGCAAAGAAAAGAAAGTTGGAGGCATTGTACCTTACCACGAACTATAAATTGTTCACTAAACCCAATTATAAAAGACAATTTCCGGACAATCACAGTGCGGAGTGTATTGTATATGTCGAATCACAGGAGGAGAATGAGAAGATCGGCAATAGAAATCCTATAAAACTGACAAAACTTTTTACGGACAATGTGAAGGGAATAATCGGCGTGCACCGTGTGAACGCACATAAAGTAGGCGTTACCTTTAAAAAACCGGCAACAGCTAACAATTTTTTGACAATGGACAACTTTCTAGGCAAAAATAAATTGAAAGCTTTCGTTCCCGCGCACCTCACCGAGACTACTGGCGTTATTCGTTTCGTACCCAAAGAGATGAGTAATGAGGAGATATATAAGAACATTGCTTGTGACACCGAGGTAATCTCAGTTAAAAGATTCATGAGGAAAGTTGAAGGCAAACTTGTTCCCCTGAGTACAATTGCCGTTACTTTTGCAGCTACGACCTTGCCTCAGCACGCGTACATCCAAATGTTTAGATATCAGATACGGATATATATACCACCGCTGCTGCAATGCTACAAATGCTTGAAATTTAATCACTCAGCAAGAGTTTGCAGAGGTGAACAAATGTGTTCATCTTGTTCCGGCCAACATTCATACAAGGATTGTGAGGTAGAAGAAATTACCTGCATAAACTGCAGCGGAAATCACTTGGCAATCTCCAGGGATTGCCCAGTTAAACAAAAGAAAATGGCAGAGAAAAAAATGAAATATGAGAACAGCAACCGAAGTTATGCCACTGTGGTGAGTACTACACCACAAGCCCCAGCAATTACCGACCCTAAAGTCTTCCCGGCTATTCCCACACCTAAAAATATTGTAAGCATAAGTCAGCTAACTGCTGAACAAATATCAAGTAATGAAATAATCTTAGAAGCTTTAGTTAAGTCCTTGCTTGCTCTAGGAAATGATAAAAGTAATTCTCCGATCACAAATAAAAGAATAAAGGAAATAATTTTAACAAATTTATTAAATTAACAATGGATTTTTTACATATATCACAGTTTAACATTCAAAGTTTACTTAGTAAGAGAGCCTTATTAAATACATTTCTTTCAGAACAAAGTGTAGACATCTGTTTATTAAATGAAACCTGGCTTAAAAGTACAACTAAAATCCCTAATTTTACACCATACAATTTTGTACATAGAGTTTCTAAAAATTCAAAAAATGGAGTAGGTATACTAGTTAAGCAAAACTTACAATATGATTTTGTGAACACAACTTTCTATGAATCCATTCAGAATATCTGTATATCAATAGACACATCTATAGGTAAATTGTACATTCTTTGTGTTTACTGTCCTCCGAATAGTAGTAGATTTGATTCCCGTAAAATGAAAAAGTTGTTACTCGAAACCCCGAAGCCATGTATCATCATGGGAGATTTTAATGCACATCACATATTGTTTGGGTGTCATTCAAATAACAGTAGAGGCAATAGTTTATACAATCTTATAGATGAATTTGACCTGTGTATTTTAAATGATGGTAGTGTAACTACTGTCCAGTATCCAAATAGGAATCCTTCTGCAATAGATATCAGCATAGTTAGTCCCACATTAGCTCCTTTTTGCGATTGGCATGTACACAATGATCCAATGGGCAGTTACCATTATCCAACTCATGTAATTATAAATGTGAAGCCATCCATCTATGAGGTCCGACCTGTTGAAGAAAAATTTATTTATAGTAAGGCAGATTGGACTAAATATCGCGATTTATCACAAACCCGTTTTTCTGACTTAGATGTTAATAGCACTGAACCACTTAATGTGTACAACAACTTTGTAAATATTCTCTATGATCTTAGATTAGAAACTGTTCCAAAACAAACATCAAACCCAACAATGCATGTTTTGAGAAAACCAGTTCCGTGGTGGAACCAAACTTGTGCTGATGCAGTTAAAATGTCTAAAGAAGCTTTATTGCAGTACAGAAAATCGCCAAGTATTCCTAATTTTATAACTTACAAAAAACTTGATGCTCAGAAAAAAAGAATATTGAATGAAGAACGAATGAACTCATGGAATGACTTGTGTAGTAGCTTCAATAGAATGACGCCTGTTTCTCGAATATGGGGTTACATTAAAAGATTTAAAAGAATTGGATCGTCTCATAATAGATACTTAAATGATGAATGGGTACCGAGCTTCTTAGACAAGATATCAGATTCCCCACAGTATAACCAAATGAATTTGCATAATATTTTAAGTCAGACAAGCGTGAATCATAGTAACTCATTTCTCAATAGACCATTTACTTTAAATGAATTGCTCATCTCACTCAAAAGTAGAAAAGACACAACACCTGGTTTGGATAGTATACCTTACATGTTGGTTAAAAAATTACACCCTAGTGCTCTAGATATACTACTTAGTATTTACAATAAATTATGGGATAGTTTAGTAATACCAGAGCCATGGAAAACACAGTGTGTTATTCCTATCTTAAAACCAAATAAAACTGTTAATGACCCCACATCATACCGACCAATCTCTTTGTCGTCATGTTTAGGAAAACTTTTTGAAAATATGTTAAAGCTACGCTTAGATTATTTTTCTGAAACACAAGGGAAGCTGCCAGATATTCAGTTTGGATTCAGAAAAGGCCGAAGTTGTTCTGAAAGTTTTGTATCTTTTATTAGTGATCTCAAAAGAGCTAAACTTAGTCACACAAATGTTGTATGTACATTTCTAGATGTCAAAGGAGCTTTTGATAATGTAAATATTGAAAGCCTTATTCATGTGTTATACACGTTAGACTTGCCATCTAAAGTACTTAATTGGATTTTTAGCTTTTTAAGCAATAGGACTGTTTTTGTAAAATTCAACAACAAACTGTTTGGGCCCAGAATTGTTAACAAGGGAACAATGCAAGGTGCAACCTTGTCACCGTTATTATACAACCTGTATACATCTCAAATCCTCAATTTTGTAAATACATCTCAAGTTCAAATACTACAATTTGCTGATGATTTGCTTTTGTACAGCGAGAACCAAAATTTGAACATTGCTGTTGAGAATATGAACACGGCTTTAACTCAATTACAAAATTACTATAGTAACCACTTGAAATTAGAAATTAGTCCAGATAAAAGTAAAGTTTTAGTAATTAGTAGGGATCCACTTGCACAGACTCTTGTTAATATTAAGTATAATAATAATTTAATTCCCATTGTTAGTCACCACAAATTTTTAGGCATTGTTGTAGATGACAAATTAAAATTTGATAAACATATAGATTATATAAGTCAGAATGCAATGAAAAGCATAAATGTAATTAGAAGTATAGCAGGAACATTCTGGGGTTCAGACCCAAAAACACTAAATATGTTATACAAAAGTATAGTCAGAAGCCATTTTGACTATAGTTCCCTAGCTTATATGACTGCGAGTAGCACACTATTAAGAAAATTAGATGTTATTCAAAATATGGGATTAAGAGTCATTAGTGGGGCTATGTGCACCACTCCTATAAACTCAATGGAAATTGAAAACTGTATACCTCCATTGTCCTTGCGACGTTTACAGCTGGCTGAGAGATTTTGCTTAAAGGAGCTTGCATCCGATAATCATGTTGTCTTGAAGAAAGTTATATATCCAGTAGAAATAGCTCAGTCAGCTGAGACATCCAATATCTTGACTAATACACTTATTGCAGGTTCTCTACCTGAAATATCAACAATAATGAGTTATACAAAAAACCTGACAGGAAATATGTACATTAGTAACAAGTGGCCAATTTATGCTTGCCCATATAACTCTATACTACATTATTTTGACATTAAAGCTCATTTAGATTCTGTTAAAAACAAATTTGACTTTTTAGAATTTTTAGATGAAAAATCTGACTTCTATACTATTTATACTGATGGCTCTAAAAATGACTATGTTAAAGCTGCATATTATGACCCACAAATTAAAGTTACCAAGTGTTTTAAAATAGACAATAACTGTAGCATTTTCACTGCTGAAGCTTTGGCAATATTAGAGGCTTTAACATATGTACATGACAATGTAAATAGTGTAAATATTCTAATTGTTAGTGATTCTAAGAGTGTAGTAACTGCCTTGTGTAGTAGTTATTTAAATTATAAGCATAATTACATTATATACAAAATTAAAAAGATGTTATATGAGTTAGGAAGAAATGTCGAGTTTGTATGGGTTCCTTCCCACAGTGGCATAGCAGGAAATGAGGTTGTGGATCAGGCGACGCGTCAGGATCACTTCATAGACCTGACAGAGTCATTCAAGATACCCTTCACCGATTACTATCACCACTTCAAAAGTATATGCCAGAGAATGTGGAATGAATATTGGAGGTATGTCACGGAAACACAGAATAAAGGAAAATGGTACGCTGAGATACAGAAAAACTTACCGAAATCACCGTGGTACAATGGTTTTAAATACATCAGTAGAAGGTTTATAACATCCATCAATCGATTACGATTTGGCCATTGCCTGGTCCCAGCACACCTCAAGAGAATGAATATTATTAACGATGATAAATGTACATATTGTTCGAAGGCAAATGCAGATATCAAACATGTTATATTCGATTGCGAAAAGTTCGCTATTCAACGGCTACTACTTGTCAGTGCCCTTAGTGATGTAGCAGACGAAAACTCGCTAAGTGTTCCCCGCCACATTCAAGACTTACTCTCGAATCCAGTGTATTTCATACCAGTGTTCCAATTTATTTTAAAAACAATTGAAAAGATTTAACGTATATAGATTTAAGTATCTCTCTTGTAAACTTCAGTTCTTTTTTTTTATAAATAAGATTGATTGTATTTTTATGACTTCGACTGAAGGTCTTGTAACCATGGTCATGAATAAATTAAAAAAAAAAAAAAAAAACAATGGCGTCGCAATAGAGCGGCAAGCGACGTCGCCTATTATTTTTCTCGTGTTTTGAGTGTAATTCTTGTGAATTACTAAGATATCTGCAAGAATGGAACGATTTACAATATCAAAATCGGAAAAACAGACAATTTATGAAATATACCGAGCATGTAGGCTTTGTGGAGCCGGTGGAGGATACCGAATGCCTATCATCCAAAATATTGTTGATTTAGAAAGTTCCGATGTAGAATTAAGACAGAAAATACAAGAATGTTTACAATTGGAGGTAATGTAGCGTATTTTCAATTATCGTTCTTCGTTTTATTCCTAAAAAAATGTAAATAGCATGGCATTGCAATGCGTTTTCAAACGCAATAACATTAGATTTTTGTTAGGTCACAATAATGTTATTATTTGACGTAATCTTCGCTTTAAGGCCTCTGAAATAAGTTTATCGGGAGAGTTTACAAACTAACACTATCTTTATCTTCTAAACCTAACAAAATAATACGTAAACTAGTTTTATTCCACGTCATTTGAATTTAAAATGAGGTTATGCTACTTAAAAAGAAACTATTCATCCAACAATGATTTTTGTTGGAACTCGACCTATATCCACCATGATATTTACGTCTTTAAATATTCTAAACCTTTCCTGAACGACTGTTTGCTTTGTATTCTCTACTATACCTTTAAGTTTTATACATAAAAAACTTTTACAATAAAATTTTCAATTCAATGAAATTACTGCCCTAAACTTAGGTCGGTATTATTGCACTTATTACTACATTTTACTATATTTTCTTATTAGAAAAGTTACTGAACCGTTTACTGCATACAAAGTTAAAAAACATTATGTCAAAGCTGAAATAATATTACAGTTATTCATACCGTGGAAGGTTAGCTGTAGTACTGTTAGATATTGGAAGGACCCCTTCTAAACCCTCTATGCATAAACTGTATGGCACCTTTTACTTTCTACAGCATGCAATTTGGGATATGCATTCCTTAAGGCTGTTCCCTGAGCCAGAACCCCGAGCCCCTCCTCAGGCCACCCGTCCCTGTCACATCACAGTCACATTTCAAAAGAGTGACGGAGACAGAGCTTGCGGGTCGTAAGGCGATATCTTTTTTCGTAAGAATTTGTCGATGATTATTTATTTTAAAAATATTGGCTTCAATTATTGAAATTCGGAAGCTGTAAAATTACTATTTTAGTTATGATTGATTTTTCTCCTTTTTTTGTTTCATAGTGTCACGTAGAAAAAAAACAAGTAAAGTTGGAGTAAAAATTCGAATTGGAGGTTACTTTGGGAATTAATTGTATCGAGCGAAGTGTTATGAATCGTGTATCGAATGCTGTGTTATTAAAGATAATATAATCAAGAATGATATATATTTTTCCCTCGTTTACTAATATCAACGTTTCGTAGAAAAATAGGATAATTTTTGGGGTATTTTTGCAAATCTGGCTCAGGGAACGGCCTTAAACCTTCAACAGTCAGTGCTATGCTGACGAATGTTATTAACCCTTAAATTCATGATGATGTATATTGACATGGTTTGTGGATGCTATAGCATTTTCATAGTTTTTTGTTTCCATGTGGGCCATGACAAATGATGTCTCTTGCTGCTTGCTGTCCACAAATATGTTAATTTTGATTGTTAGTGACCTTTTACTGTTAAAGGGTTAACAAATAATAGAACCAAATCTTCTATTGTTTGGTAAGCATATGAAGCGTACATGGAAAGACATGTCTAGTCCCATAGCAACTTTTTTATTATTACTTTTACGTAATTATCAATTGAATTTTTGTATGCATATTTTTTAAAGAGTTAAAAAGACAAGTTAGATAAAAAAAGACAGAAATTTTAGTTAGTTTTGGTTGTCACCAGTTGATATACATAATTTGAATCACTTACTTGCAAATGACACACCTCTATATCATATTGATGACGCGGTTGGCTCAGTTTGTAAGCACCTGCCTACTGAGCCGGCGGTCCCGGGTTCGAATCCCGGCCAGGGCAAATATTTGTGTGATGAACTCGAATATTTGTGTTCGAGTCATGGTTGTTCTATGTATTTAAGTATATATTTATCTATATAAGTATGTATATCGTTGTCTAGTACCCATAACACAAGCCTTCTTGAGCTTAATTTGGGACTAGATTGATTTGTGTGAGGTTGTCTGATATTTATTATATCAAAATTTTTTATTTACGTTCCAGGTTCGCCAAGATGACAGGATGCCCCCGCTGATATGCGAGCTATGTGTGGATAAAGTGAATGATTTCTATGAGTTCTTCAACTTAACCCGGCAGACCAATGTCAGGACGAGGACAAGGCTCGGCTTGCCTCTACAGATTGCTAAAAAGGGAGAGGTGAGTTTTAGATCTACTCCATAATTTTTTTCCTTCATAATTGACCATTGTGTCAATATTTATTCTATAAAATTGCAGCTGATATGTTTTTTTAATTGGACACATAATTTATCCATAAATTTATGAAACATGTAATGCCTCATTTTTTTTAATATACCACAATTTTTTATATTGAACTATTGATATCTACGGCACTTATGGGTGTACATTTTATTCTAGCCTGAAAACAGTGACTGCATTCTCGGGGTCACGGAACCAGTGTATGTCAAGGGTGATGAGCCTCCAACCAAGAAGTCCAAAGCCGGGCCAAAATGCTCGAAGAAAATCAAGAAGGAACCAGATGCGGTCAAAGTTAAGGTGAGGCGTTTCATTCTCAATATTAACTAGCATTTATCAACTGACTTCAAAAAAAAAGAAGGCTCTTTATTCAAGTGTATGTTTTTTTAGTATGTATGTTTTGTGATTCTGCTAATTATGAATTGTTTTTAAATTATGATTATTTTTAACCCCCATAAAAAAAAGCAGGGTGTTATAGGTTAAACATGTGTATTTGAGTATTATCTGTGGCATCGTATCTTCCAAACGGATGGGCCGATTTTAAAGCGTTTTTTTTATCGAAATCATTGTCTGTCGAGATCACAGACAAGCCCCACTAGACGGAGCATGTAAGGCGACCCGCGCGCACCAACGATATGGTACGGTGGAACATTAAAGTATCAACACGGCGGCCACCGTTTAGTTGCGTCCTTGTTGCAGTGGCAGAATCTCAGCCAATATTGAAGCTAAGAATTCCAAATTTTGGAGTTATGTTCAGCTTTAGTAGCATATTTATTGCAATCATTACATGAAGGCCTCATGATGACCAGCTACTTGTGTCGGGGCTTTTATTGAATTTAAGTTGTAATATAATTAATTCTCCATTATCCGTTCAAAAATGCTGATTGATTTAGACATTTTTCCCTATGATCAAACATGTTTCTTAACATTTTATCAATGTTATTACTTAGATCAGGACCATTGCGATTTATTGGTTATATATTGGAAACCTACACTTATTTTTTCATTGATAATAATTTTTGTTTCAAAAACTACTCAGAATTCACACTGAAAACTAGTTTCTTCAACTTATTTCCCCGATTGCACGCAATGAAAGCATGAAATAGCTACGTTACTATCTAGAACTCAGGGAAAAGTATTATTCACTTTAAAAAGTTGGTTGAAATTATCAACATGTTTGTCAAAATGGGAATAAGGCCTCTTAAAACACGACGATGCGTTTGGCTCGGTTTGGCCCGGGTTCGAATCCCGGCCAGGGCAAATATTTGTGGGATGAAATCGAATATTTGTGCGTGGGCCATGGTTGCTCTAAGTATTTAAGTACATATTTATCTATATAAGTATGTCACAACCCTTCTTGAGCTTAATTTGGGAATAGATCGATTTGTGTGAGGTTGTCCGATATTTATATAAAAAAATTGGGCAAGTGCGAGCCCGACTCGCGCATGAAGGGTTCCGTACCTATACATAATCTATAACAAGTTTGTTGTATGGGAGGGAGCCCCCCTTAAATATTTATTTTATTTTATTTTTAGTATTTGTTGTTATAGCAGCAATAGAAATACATCATCTGTGAAAATTTCAACTACCTAGCTATCACCGTTGTTGAGATACAGCCTGGTGACAGACGGACGGACGGACGGACAGCGAAGTCTCAGTAATAGGGTCCCGTTTTTACCCTTTGGGTACGGAACCCTAAAAAACAATGTATTTCAGACAGAGATCGTGTCGGACTCGTCTCGCTCGTCGAGCGTGAGCAGTAGATCGTCGCGCGCGCGCCCGGCGTCCCCGCCCCGCGCGGCCTCCCCCCCTCCCGCACCCCCGCCCTCGCGCCGCGCCCGCCCCGCCCCCGCGCCCGCACCAGCCCCCGCCCCCGCGCCCGCTACAAGAGGAAAAGGAGGGAAGCCGGAGCCGCCTAAACCTGCACAGGTAACAATAGGCAACCGGACTAATAAAACTGTTTAGTCCATCAGTTAGATTAATAATCCATACTAATATTACAAATGCGAAAGTGTGTCTGTCTGTTACCTCTTCACGCTTAAACCGCTGAACCGACTTAGATGAAATTTGGTATGGAGATAATTTGAGACCCGGCAAAGGACATAGGATACTTTTCATCCCGAATAAATTTAGTGTTCCCTTGGGATGAGCGGGTAACACCGCGGGGCACAGCTAGTAATTTATAAATTATAATAATTTATTGTACAGTCTAACAAAAAGGAGTAGAAATTAAAAAGTGGCAATACTGTAGTGTCGTCTCCGTTTTCTTAGATTGACTAGAAAAGGACGTCCCTTTTGTAATTACTACTCTTCTTTGTCAAACTGTAATATTACATTTTAATAATTCATAGTTTAATATAGTTAAACAACTTATTTTTCTGATCACAGCAAACATCGAAGGATAAGAGAACGCCGAAAGAACGGAAGAGTGAAATCCAGACTCTACTTGAAGTAAGTAAAACACGATTAAAGTCGTTTGTGGGTCGATCAACTTTTTTCTCTTGCTCGTTGCCTTGGTAAGGAGTGGGGAGGGGCCTGTTTAAATATCAAAAGTGACCACTTTTTGATATTTAAACAGGCCCCTCCCCTATATCAAAATGGTCTTCAGCAAATTAAATAGCAGGTAGCATTTTAAGTGATAAATAAGTGGACGTGCTTCTGGGACTGGGGCCCCTAGACTGGCTGGGCTCTTAGGTCCGGGTCTTGTGAGCCTAGGAGTAAATACGGCACAGAGCCTATTATAAAGGTCAAACTTTTCTCTGTTGCTTGTTGCCATGGTGATGTCCCCCGGGCACAGACAACCCCCACTAGACGGAGCATGTAAGGCGACCCGCGCGCACCATCGATATGGTACGGCAGAACATTAAAGTATCAACACGGCGGCCACCGTTTAGTTGCGTCCATGTTTATGAGGTCTCTCTACACCACTTAACACTACAATTTACCATGTTATTTATTTAATTTCTTTTTTCGTTGACGTACGCATGGATCATATAAACAAGGACGCAACTAAACGGCGGCCGCCGTGTTGATACTTCAATATTCTGCCGTACCATATCGTTGGTGCGCGCGGGTCGCTTTACATGCTCCGTCTAGTGGAGGTTGTCTGTGCCCCCGGGTTACTCTTTAGACCTACGATTTTCATAAACTCATTTATTGATAATTATTCAATTACATCTCAACAATTTTATAAATACATATTTCATCAACAAAAATGTTGTAATTGCAGCAGTTATAAGCCCATTCTTATTTAGAACTAGCTTTTGCCCGCGGCTTCGCACGCGTTAAAAAAAATACGTTCACTTGGCATAACTTGGCATTTGGCATTGGCTTGGTATAACTCAAGCCCCCCATATTTTTTGTTTACTGTATCTTTGGAATATTTGAATGCTTTCACGGACATGATTCCTTGTTCATTTTAGATTCAATTTCTACTTTTTTGTTTTGTTTTCTCAATGCGAGGCCTCCGACATTTTTGTGCACTGTCTCAATTGGTTACTTAAATAAAGTCATGCTCTCTTCTTTCCGTTGTGGTATATATTATTGTCTTGCTTAGTGCCCCCGCTTTTTTGGTCATCATTTCCTTAGAATACTTAATCGTTTGTTCAGAATTGCTTTCCTGTCACCGTTTTAAGGTTTATGTATTCTCAATGTGAGCACTACTGCATTTTTGTTATCTATCTCTTCAGATTACTTGAAAGTTACACCAGTCTTGCTTTTTTCTTTCCGTTTGTTATATTGTTTTTTCTTCGCGTCTCCCGTATGGTTTGGTCACCATCCCCATTTAGAACCCTTTAAAGTTTGATCAGACTTGCTTTCTTGATTCCGTTTTAGGGTTTTGTTTCTATTTAATGCGAGCACTATGCCATTTTTTTTCACTATCGTTACTTTAAAGGTTGAGCAGAATTGCTTTCTCGTTAGCGTTTTTAAGTTTTGTGTCTTCTTGATCAACATATCTACAGGTAACTTAGGCGTTTCAACCGATTTACTTTAATTTTTAAATTTTAGCATGTAATGTTTTTTAATAGCGGGCGGCTCTGCCCCCCCGAACCCCCCGTCTTTTTCAATGCAGTCTCTTCGTGTTACTTAAAAGTTTTATCAGTCTTCCTTTCTTCTTTCCGTTGGGCGAGGTTTTTTCTTTGTGCTTCCCGTCTGGTTTGGTCACCATCTGTTTAGAATCCCTTAAAGTTTGATCAGACATGCTTTCTTGATTCCGTTTTAAGGATTTGTGTTTTCTTAATGCGAGTACTATGCAATTTTTGTTCACTTTCTTTTCAGGTTACTTAACAGTTTGATCAGACTTGTTTTCTAGTTTGCATTTTAAGGTTTTGTCTTTTCTTTCTTTTCTTTCTTGATCATGACAGGTCATTTAGCCTTTCATCAGATTTACTTTTAATTTTCAGTTTTAGCATATTGCATTTTCTAAGTGCGGGGGGCTCCGCCCCCCGAGCCCCCCGTCTTTCTCAATACCATCTCTTCGTGTTACTTAAAAGTTTCATCAGTCGTGCTTACCTATTTTCGTCGTGCAATATTGTTTTTTCTTCGTGCCTCCCGTCTGGTTTGGTCACCACATCTTCTTCTTCTTCAAATTCTTTAAAGTTTGATCAGACTTGCTTTGTTAATTCCGTT
Source organism: Apotomis betuletana (assembly GCA_932273695.1). Lineage (NCBI taxonomy): Eukaryota > Metazoa > Arthropoda > Insecta > Lepidoptera > Tortricidae > Apotomis > Apotomis betuletana. Next base: position 4,535,409 of record OW026322.1, read on the forward strand.
TTATGGATTTGTGTATTATAATGCGAGTACTAAGCCATTTTAATTCAATATATTTTCAGGTTGCTTTTATGTTTGATCAGACTTGTTTTCTTGTTAGCATTTTAAGGTTTTACGTTTTCTTCATCACCATATCTACAGGTCACTTAGCCTTTTATCAGATTTAATTGAATTTTTCAGTTTTAGCAAATGACACTTTCTGAGTGCTCTGCGCCCCGAGCCCCCCGTATTTTTAAATACCATCTCTTCGTGCTGCTTAAAAGTTTTATCAGTCTTGCTTTTTTCTTTCCGTATTGCGATATAATTAACTTAGTGCCTTCCGTCTCTGTTAGTCACCATCTCTTTAGAATACCTAAACGATTGGTCAAACCTGTTTTCTTGTTTCCGTTTCATTAATGCGAGTACTGTGCCATTATCGTTCACTATCTTTACTCGGGTTACTCAAAAAGTTGTGCAGACTTGCTTTCTCGTTAGCGAAGGTTTTATGTTTTCTTGATCACCATATCTACACGTAACTTAGCCTATCATCAGATTTACTTTATTTTTCTGTTTTAGCATGTTATACTTTTTTTTTTTCAATAACATTTTTTCGTGTTATTTAAAAGTTTCATCAGACGTGCTTTCTTCTTTCCGTTGTGCGATATTGTTTTTTCTTCGTGCTTCCCGTCTGGTTGGGTCGCCATCTCTTTAGAATCCTTTAAAGTTTGATCAGACTTGCGTTCTCGATTCCGTTTTAAGATTTTGTGTTTTCTTAATGCGAGCACTAAGCCATTTTAGTTCACTATCTTTTCAGGTTACTTAAAAGTTTGATGAGACTTGCTTTCTTGTTAGCCTTTTAGGGTTTTGTTTTTTCTTGATCACCATATATCTACAGGTAACTTAGCCTTTCATCAAAGCTACTTGAATTTTTCAGTTTTAGCATGTAGTATTTTGTTAGAGCGGGGGGCTCCGCCCCCCGAGCCCCTCGTTTTTTTTCGATACCATCTCTTCGTATTGCTTAAGTTTCATCAGCTTTGCTTTCTTTTTTCCGTTGTACGATAATGTTTTTTCTTATTGCCTCCCGTCGCTGTTAGTCACCATCTCTTTAGAAATACTTAAAAGTTTAATCAAACGTTGTTTGAGATAGTTTATATTTTGTCTAAACACATACTGACGCTGAACGGCCCTCGAGCTGTCAACTTAAACTTTGCATCAGCTGTATTAAAATTAAAGAAATTAATTGTACATAGAAATAACATTTAAATGTATCACTCATTAACTTCAAATTTGTGTAAGAGGTCGTAGTAGACGTGGTAATATAGTGAACGTATGTTATAACGCGAGCGCAGCGGGTAAAAGCTAGTAAAACAATACACAAATTACAGACCAATCCACTCACTTCGCCATTGCGAAAACTCTGCTGCGGACGGCACCTCGGGGAAAACTACTGTTTAAAGCTCACAGATGGCGCTACTGGTAGCACTTATGCGCGTATCATATTTCATTAACTTTCCGTAAATATTTATACGTCAAAGGATAAAATTGATTTTAAATAATTTTATTTTGATTATTTTCTCAAGAAAGTAAAAAACAACTTATTTATTCATTTCAAATTTTCTCCGCGTCTCAGTACGTTTATGAAAAGAGGGTCAATATTTATAAACTACTGAGTAAATACATGAATTTAAATGCAATAATAGAGTGGTAGTTCCCATTGTTGCATCGCGAAATTAATAATTACAAAATTGTGTTCAGTTTTGTTTCATAAAATGATCATTTCGTGTACCACTAACGCCATCTACTGCCCCGGTGTCCGTAACTCGGCGACTCGTCCAACCTCAGAGCTATTGTCCCCCGGTGGGTAGCGCAGGCCGCCACCCGCGGGGTACGCGTGTTTCTAAATTCAAATTCACGACGCTGATGGATGACGCTATGAGATGCACACGACTTCATTCGCGTATTTTTTCTTTACCGTAGACGGAAAAAAACTATCCTATAACCATCTTCGGATATCCAGCTATCATGTACCAAAAATGGTTAAAATCCGTCCAGCCATTTCGGCGTGATTAGAGGACAAAGGATTTTATGAAAACAGATGGCGCCAGGTTGGCACGGTGACGCGTGTCTATACAAAACAACTAAGTATCAAGCTGCATCACGCTATCAATATTTTTCCTGAAATCATGACCCCATAGAAAATTTATTTTCAGTATAAATTTAGGATTTTATAATAGTATAGATATCATTTTTAATATTTATTGTTTTAAACTATTCAAAGCACCTTGAAAAATAATTTGCTCATAGTACTACCTGAACATATATTAACGACATCTATTAAGATGACAAAAAATATTTTCATCTACAATGTTACTAATAATATGACCTGTCATAATAATTTCCTAAGTGCCAACTTAACTCAATCGCGTACGTCAATAATGGCGACAGCACCACTGAACGGATACGTGATGGCCTCACTGTTTTGTTATCCGTGGTATTATGAATAAGGAAGCAAAGGAAAACGCATGAGATGACACGGTTATTATTACAGTAGTTTCTTAGTGGTTCTGGGTTCAAATCCCGGCTAGGTGAAATCCTTTCTACATTGTAAATTTAATGATTTTGTCTTGTCTCGAATCATGGTTGTTTTTAATACAAAATGCATACATTGTCGAGCAGCAACTCTCAATAACTGATACACTGCTGCTTACATTTGTATGCGATCAATATTCAACAACTTCGGTAGTAATTCTCGAAGTCCAGGTTAACCATCACAGCTACACCCTAGCTTGTGCCGAATCGTGGTCACAGGCACGCAACGACGTGCATCGACTCTCGGGTACCGTGTCGAGGGGCACATCATTGTATGGAGCTGGTGTTATTAACTCAGGAAAAATCTTAACAGCGCGATGCAGCTGATAGTATGGAGGTTTTGACAAAGTAACAACGCTATCTAGCGGAAAATTGGGTCGTTGAGAACAAAATCTCAACACACCGTTAAAAATAAAGAATGACTTATATTTATTATTTTGAATAGATTTTATATATAAAAAAACTACATAGAAGCAGAATTGTGGCTAAATATATCGTATATTATACATTTCGCTACCTTATTAGTAAGTTAGGCCAAACACAAACAATACCAAAATTTGCGCCTAATGTTCTAAATGTTGGTTGGTAAAATATATTTAGAAATGTATTTAATTTACTTAAATTGATTCGAAATTCTTTTATTTCAATCACACTCGATAAAATAGCATAAAAAAATCTGTTTTATTCATTAACATTCTTTATTGCGTCTCCGGGCTTTTTTATGGTCAATACTTACAAACTACAGAAGAATATAGTTTCATATTCAATAAAAGAGCATTAGTTCCTATTGTCGCAAATTGTGTTTTTAAAGAAATGTATGTTTTTTTTTTGAACATGAGACAATTTACAACGAACATTGCACTCATATTTTCGTCTGTGTTGGTCGATAATTGGCGCCATCTTTTCTATCTAACTAACACGGTTTCCGTAACTCAACGCCTCATACAACCTTAACCTTATTGTTAATACCGGTGAGCCGCGCGGAGGTATTATGTCGAATTTATACTTTTTAGTTTTTGTACACGTAAGAGCCACGCGGGGGTCGCGTCGTTCTAAATTCAAAATCACAAACGCTGTCATTATAAGGTTACACATTGTAAGGAAAATATTTCATGGAATTTATGTTTTCAGATATTAATATTAATCATAATAAAAAGTATCCTATAACCATCTTTGGATGTTCAGCTATTCCTGTACCAAAATTGGTAACTTTTTATCCAGCCGTTTCGGCTACATTAGAGGACAAAGGTTTTTTTGAAAACAGATGGCGCCAGGTTGGCACGGCGAAGCGTGTCCATACAAAACAACTATCCGGCTGCATCACGCTATCGAGATTTTTCCTGAAATCATGACCTCCCTCCATAGAAAATTTATTTTCAATACAAATTTAGGATTTTATAATAGTATAGATATTTCTTGAAAATACGAATATAATAAATTATCGACACTCTTCTAAGAAGTTAATTCACATTGTCTCCATGGCGACGGGACAGAATAACAACAAGAAAAAATAGATCCACCCGTAATCGGTGATGTTTGTGTACAGAACAACATAATGTTCGACGACACGAGTCTGCTGGTGCCGCGCAAGCGCGCGCGCGAGGAGCCGCCGCGGCCCGCGCCGCCGCCCAAGCGGACCAAGTGAGTACACGAGTCGATGCTTATAGGGACGCGATAAACACTATACTTTACACTTCTTATGCGAGGAAATAGTATACTATTGCCGAAGCCCGGAAATAAGGAGATTGCCTGACGATAGGCAATCCCTGTTTCCGCTCAAGGTACACTTCAATAGGATTAACAAGAAAAACTAACAACAATCAGTTACACAAAATTAAGTAGGTATTTAGTTTAGTTGATATTTTGCAATTAAAAAAAATCGCCATGGAGGAAAATAAATGTATGATAACAAATTTTTGCCCCCTTCTTAAATAAATATTAGGGGACAATCTTACACAAATCGACCTAGTCCCAAACTAAGCAAAGCTTGTACTATGGGTACTAGCCGACGATATACATAATGTATAAATACATATATAGTATATAGACAACATCCATGACCCTGTAACAAATATTCGAGTTCATTACATAAATATTTGCGGAAGCGGACAAAAATGCGTTTTCATACATTTATTTTTCCCTAGAGAGCGAATTACTATTTTTTTATATAAATTGCACTGGCTTTCTGCGTATTCTATTTTCAAATAGAAAACTAAACATTTCCGTGCATGTTCTAGAAAATTATATATACCTATCATTTTATCATTATAAACCTTGTTTGTTAGCCCTCCAAGGAACCTAATATCCGGAAACGGAAGAATCATAAGGTATTTACTTAGTAGTTGTAGATGTAAGATAGGTTATAAATGTTATAATCCCAGTACAGTAGAGTTTATTTACATCTACACACTTACGAGAACAAAAATATCTGAACACGACCCTATTGTCAGGAGCATAAAGTCGTGTTCAGATATTTTTGTTCTCGTAAGTGTGTAGATGTAAATGAACTCGACTGTACGTTATTTGATAAAATGTCGTTTAATTGGGATAGACCAATGTAAGAGAATGATTTTATCCATTTGCCAGATAATAAATAAATAAATATTAAGATTGTCCAATCTTACGGAAATCGACCTAGTCCCAAACTAAGCAAAGCTTGTACTATGGGTACTTAGACGACGATATATCTAATAACATCCATGACTCAGGAACGACTAATATTCGTGTTCATCGCACTTGTATTTGCTCCGGCTGGAATTCGAACCCGGGACCGCCGGCTCAGTAGGCAGGTACACTAACAAATATTTGTACTTGGGTCATGGTTGTTCTATGTATTGAAGTATACATTTATTTATCTATATAAGCATGTATATCGTCGTCTGGTACCCATAACACAAGCCTAATTGAGCTTAATTTGGGACTAGATCGATTTGTGTGAGGTTGTCTGATATTTATTATTATTATTCGGCATGTATTTAAATCGATATCTGTATATTCCCTTTTTTCGATCAAAATAATTGAAAGTTTTTACCAAAAATACTGACTTGCACACTAATTATGCACACTAAATAATGCGAATTCAATATACTATTTAAAGGTATTTGCAAAACTGTTTTACTAGATATAAAAAAAAAACTAACCTAACCTAACCCGGCCGAGTCGGATCTTAGTGTGCAGTGCGAGGATAATTAGTGCGCAAGTCAGTATTTTTGGTGAAACTTTCAAATGTATCCGATGTACGAACCATATTTTCGGTGTGAATTCGGTTAAAAAGGTCATCTCGTTTTGTATGATGTTTAAGTTTTTTTTGTAGGACATGTTCAGTTAATCAATTGTTTTTTTTGCACAGCATTCGTTTTTCTGGTATGCATTCAGTTAATTAGTAGAGTTACCTAGATGTGCATTTAAATATATCCCTTATTATTTCTACCAGAGCGGCGCCGCCTAAAGAGCCCGAGAGAGAGCCCAGCCCGCCGCGCAGCCGGCCTGGACCCAAGTCCAAGAAGAAGCCCGAGCCGAAGGCGGAGACGCTAAAGGAGAAGACGCCCGCGCCGCAGAAGCAAGACAAAACGCCCAAGTCTAAGGGTAAACCGGAGACAGCTAAGGTGAGTTAGGAATTCGGCAAGGGTTTCTGATGAATGGGGTAATGATCATAAATGTGGGTCGCCATGTTGTTGCCGTGACGTCACTAAATGGGATTTCGTAGAGTAAAAATATGTGTAACCAAATTTGTAGGAAATTTTATGTAGAAAATTTTGTCTCAAGTAATTATAATTGTATTATGCGTGCAGTTATTCAAGATATGAGCGAAAATCTGAAAAAGGTACCTTCAACCCCCCTTCACACCCCCAGCACATTTTCTAGTATCAAAACTATAACTCCTAATTCCTAACCTAACTATAATTCCTACTAGGTATACAAAGTGTGACCACCCGCAGATTTTTTTAATTTCCCGCCAAAACTTCGAGTAATATTTCATTACCCAGACTATATAACTGTACCAATTTTCTAAATTACACGAATTATTTCCGCTGATTGCCCATATTCGGCTTAATATGCTCGAACTACTTGCCGGAATTCGAACCAAAGGCCGTTGGCTCAGCAGGCAGCTGCTTTACCGCTGACGCCAACCACGTCATCAAAACTCATAACCTCAAAATGTCAACAGGCGAAAGAGGCTAAACCGCCAGAAGATGTGACGCCCAAGAATTCCTTCCAATGCCTGGTGTGTGACTCCCAGCTCAAGACCATTCAAGCGCTCGGCAGCCATATGAAGAGTCACACGCCCACCTACACTAAGCTCGCGTAAGTACCTACACTAGAGGCTCTGTGAGAGCTATATCACAATGTACTATTTGTTGTATCACCAAAACTTGACTACAAGCAAGTTTTATTGCGTATGGAACTAATACGGTATATTTATGTTTTAGAATGATTTAAGTGTATTTTGCAATTATTTTATTAAATTTCATCTTGACTAGTCGGTGATGGTGTTAGTTTTTGCTGCTAAATAGTGTTAATTTGTGTTTGTTTAATGATAATTAGATTGTAAGATTCTTATTAAAGCAGTAACGTCTGCTAACGTGAACTAAAATGTTTACAAATGAAGCGAAAATTGAAAAATTTAATGATTCGGACAGGATTCGAACCTGCGTTTCCAACGGCTTTCCGCGCCAACACGGGCGTCCTCCCAATTGGACCACCGAATCAGATGTCAGAGCCATTGAATTTTTCAACCAGTTGCTTCGACATGCCATAGGGTGGCATCGTAGCGCCATCTACCGTAAAGATTTAGACTTTATCGTCGGCACCATCGTCTCAAATTTGTTGAGAATCGATAGTTGGAAACGCAGGTTCGAATCCTGTCCGAATCATTAAATTTTTCAATTTTCGCTTCATTTGTAATCATTGTAAGATTCTGTATTTATTTGTTTTCTTTATTAAGCTGATGGCCGTGTCATGTTGCCAATGCTTATAGTAAATAAAAAACCGATAAAAGTAGGTTGAAAATCGTTTAATGTTTATTTCTGTCTTATGCATTTTTTATTTCCTCCCAAATGTAATGAAAAACATTGTGTGTATGCCGGGCGTAAGGGGATTACAAACTATGGCCTTCTAGTAGTCCTTTGTTAGTACCAACACAATATACTATTTCAACAGGAACGCGTGCAACCCGTGCGAGAAATGGTTCGTGACCACCGAAGAGGCCGCCACCCACCACCGCTACCACCGCGCCGTCACCTTCCCCTACCACTGCCGCCGCTGCTTCGAGGATTACCGTACACTGCAGCTGTACAACGAGTGAGTGCCACCTAAATATAAATGTGACCACCAAAAAAGCCGCCCACCACCGCTACCACCGCGGCGTCACCTTCCCCTACCACTGCCGCCGCTGCTTCGAGGACTACCGCACGCTGCAGCTGTACAACGAGTGAGTGCCACCTAAATAGAAATGTGACCACCAAAGAAGCCGCCCACCACCGCTACCACCGCGGCGTCACCTTCCCCTACCACTGCCGCCGCTGCTTCGAGGACTACCGCACGCTACAGCTGTACAACGAGTGAGTGCCACCTAAATAGAAATGTGACCACCAAAGAAGCCGCCCACCACCGCTACCACCGCGGCGTCACCTTCCCCTACCACTGCCGCCGCTGGTTCGAGGACTACCGCACGCTACAGCTGTATAACGAGTGAGTGCCACCTAAATATTAATGTCACCACCAAAAAAGCCGCCCACAACCGCTACCACCGCGGCGTCACCTTCCCCTACCACTGCCGCCGCTGCTTAGAGGACTACCGCACTCTACAGCTGTACAACGAGTGAGTGCCACCTAAATAGAAATGTGACCACCAAAGAAGCCGCCCACCACCGCGCCGTCACCTTCCCCAACCACTGCCGCCGCTGCTTCGAGGACTACCGTACACTGCAGCTGTACAACGAGTGAGTGCCACCTAAATATAAATGTGACCACCAAAGAAACCGCTACCACCGCGCCATCACCTTCCCCAACCACTGCCGCCGCTGCTTCGAGGACTACCGTACACTGCAGCTGTACAACGAGTGAGTGCCACCTAAATATAAATGTGACCACCAAAGAAACCGCTACCACCGCGCCATCACCTTCCCCAACCACTGCCGCCGCTGCTTCGAGGACTACCGTACACTGCAGCTGTACAACGAGTGAGTGCCACCTAAATATAAATGTGACCACCAAAGAAGTCGCCCACCACCGAACGTAGAAATACATCATCTGAATATTTCAACTGCCTAGCTATTACGGTTCATAAGAGCAAAAAGGGTAAAAAGCGGATATATTTTATATTAAGGGACAATCATACAGAAATCGACCTAGTCCCAAACTAAGCAAAGATTTTACTATGGGTACTAAACGACGATATACATAATATATAAATACATATAGATAACATCCATGACCCAGGAACAAATATTCGAGTTCATCACACAAATATTTGCCCCGGCCGGGATTCGAACCCGGGACCGCCGGCTCAGTAGGCAGGCGTCTACAAACTGCGCCAACAGCGTCGTCATGAATGACAGCTGTTTTGAAAAACAGTAAGCTTGTGTGATGAACTCGAATATTTGTGCTTGGGTCATGGTTTTCTATGTATTTAAGCATATATTTATCTATATAAGTACGTATATCGTCGTCTAGTACCCATAACACAAGCATTCTTGAGTTTAATTTGGGACGATTTGTGTGAGGTTGTCTGATATTATTTATTTATTTTCATTTATTCATAAGTGTATTGTGATTATGCCTAAATTGAAGAATAAACTATTTTGTTTGTTGCAGCCACATATCCCAGGGTCTGTGCAAGCCGTGGGATGAAACGCCGGACGTGAAATGCGACAGATGCTGGCACAGCTTCCCCACTCGACCACTACTCAACTTGCACAAGTGCCCCGGCGCGGACGGCAGGCCCGGAGGTAACCCTCTTCAGTTATCACTGACTAGCGACCCGCCCCGGCTTCGCACGGGTTCAATGCTGATAAATTATGCATGTATTATACACTAGCTGTGCCCCGTGGTGTTTCCCGCTCATCCCACGGGAACACTAAATTTATTCGGGATGAAAAGTATCCTATGTCCTTTCCCGGGTCTCAAACTATCTCCATACCAAATTTCATCTAAGTCGGTTCAGCGGTTTAAGCGTGAAGAGGTAACAGACAGACAGACAGACACACTTTCGCATTTATAATATTAGTATGGATTTATTTAAAGCCTGACCAGAAATATATGAGGATGCGCCATATTGCGGAATTTCACTGGAACTAATTTCTTACACTGGCAATGATTTTATGATGGTTGTTAAAATACAAATATTTAATATCATCCAAAGAAAATGCCGAAAACCATTCACTGTCGTGAACGTAAGATTATAAGCAAAGTGTACACGTGTTTACTACACGAAAAACAGTCAGGAAAAGAGTGCATTCCATTAAATTATAGTCAATATAGTGGGTTGTTGGGTGGGTGTGTTAATGTCATCATAGTGGGTTGCGATTGGTTGCAAAATTGTTGCCATATAAATCTTATAAATAGCGGCCTCTTGACAATCCTCATATATTTCTGGTCAGGCTTTATCTAAAATTTATTGCAAAAGTACAAATGGCGGACTTAATGCCATAAGGCATTCTCTTTCAGTCAACCATAGGACTAAACAGAAACATTTGTATGGTGCAGGGTCTATTACTGATTAGCGACCCGCCCCGGCTTCGCACGGGTGCAATGCTGATAAATTATGCATGTATTATACATAAACCTTCCTCTTGAATCACTCTATGTATTAAAAAATACCGCATCAAATTCCGCGCTCTCTGAATTTGATTGTGCTTCATACATGTGGAAGCACATTGCGAGCAATAACCTTAGGCAGTTCTTTCACCCTTGAGTAGGCAGCCATTCGCTAGAACTGGAAATTTTTATTTATTTTCTTAGTATATTAATATATAATGTCAAATGTGATGTTAGAATATTGGTAGAGATAATATAGCATTAAGTAAAATCTGACATGTAAGTGTTTCAAATACAATGTTCATTGTTACTGAATAAATAATTGAAAAATGCACCCGCCAACCTGACGTCAGGAGTTTAAAGAGCACATTGCTCCAATTTTGGCGCATATTTAGCACATTGCTAGCACTAACTCCTGACGTATACCGCAGCTCCATCCGTTGATGTACACCCGCCATCTTGACACATTACTTTTTGACCCTAAAATAGATTTATATTTATAATAGTTTTTTTTCTTAGTTCGTTCTTCGTTCGTTTTTAAATCTCCCGCCAAAAAATCTGGTAATATTTCAGTAGCCAGACTCTATTCGCGTGCTATTTTAAGCAGGTTATAGGTTGACCTAAATTGACTATACCACCTATGTACTCATTTATTTATTACTTTTTTATTGCACAAAAGAAAGAGCTTATCGTACAAAAGGCGGACTTAATGCCATAGGGCATCCTCTACCAGTCAACCATTGGGCTAAACAGATAAATGGCCCCACCACTTATACCCATAATCAGCAAAAACATTCATTTCATTTCTTTTCAGGTAAATGCCCGAATTGCTCCAGAACCTACGCGACACTGAAGAGTCTCAAGAAACACGAGTACTCCTGTAAACCGAAAAAACGTAAGTCCCTCTCTATCTCTCTCCTCTCCTATTGAGCTGTTTTTTATATAACGGCACAACATAGAGGCTCCACTTCGCCTGATTGTAAGTAAAAAGGGGAGCCCAAGTCGCAATGACAAGAAATCAACGGTGCTACGCTATGTTTAGTATGTCGACGTAATTTCGATGAGAATACAATAACTGAACTGTTTAAACTGACGTAAAAATTGCCAAGAACGGCCCGACATGTTTCGAACTCATATGGAGCTTTAAAAAACATGGCGCGTTCAGAAAATAAGTCAAGTGTGCGTAGTATCAGTGGGTAGTAGTGAAAATACAGTGACAGACAGTCCAGTAGTGACATTGCAAGAGCCCTTCTCTCCTCCCGCCGCGCTATCTAGTAACACACTCACGCTATATACACACACACACACACACACACACACACACACACACACACATACTCTTATTCATTATTGAAGAGTGAGTAATACATTAAGATTAACGGTAAAATATATTTTCTATATTCTGTTTAGTTTAAGTCCATAGTCGTATAGTCGTACGAGCGATAGATATTTCACTCTATTTCATTTCATTGTCAGTTTAATTTGTAACTTTTAATTCTTTTTATTTTATGAATGTAATGTTAATGTCACTTGTTAAGACTCTTATTTGTAAACTTTGTGCTCATTAATACATTCCGTGGAAGAGCGGTGCCTCTTAACACAGGTATCTTAGTATACTTAAAAATAGGTACCAAATTGCTAACCTGTAAAATTGTGTGAGCTATTGAATAAATGATTATTATTATTATATTATTATCTGCGGGCGCTGAGGGCGGCGAGAGCGAAAACCAGTGCAGTGGACAACGGATAGTTGATAGCTCCATATGAGTTCGAAACATGTCGAGTCGTTCCAGAGGATTGTCGATAATATTATTATGTCAAACACTAACCACACGTGGCAGGAAAATCTCTAGGTCAACTTATTACCGTTGTTTCTAGGTGACCTAATAGCGGATCCGGATGTGCTGCGGCGGCTGAAACCGATGCAGGTGCGCATCAGACGCTGCGACGGGCTTTTCGCGCGCGAGGTCGGCGGACATTACGACGTGTCCGCTGTCAAACCCGTGAGTTGAAATCTCTGGTTTCCTAAGACAGCGGTGCCGTCTAGCGGCCGTCTCCTTACTTCGTACTGAAGTAAGTACGAAGTATGAAGACGACCGCAATGTGACGGCACCGCTTCCTAGGAAACCAGAGCTTTACGCTACCGTTAAGGCTTCTTTTCCGTTCAAAAACATAGACAATTTTCTCTATAATCAAACATGTTTCTTAACGCATCTTACGCATGCTCATATTATACTCAACAGCACGCTAATAGCGTGTTATTCTAGTTACACGTGCTTCGTGAAATGACTGACTGTTGAGTTTCTTTCGGCGTTTCTTCTCAACAGTGGTCTCCTCTTGTGAAATGCCGGTAGACTCAGGCATGTAAAAGCGCCCTTGTGGCCTACTTGCAGAATAAAGTTCATTATTTCATTATATAATAGTATGTTAAAAAGCGTGCTATGGGCTGTTTACATTTGCTAGCAATGAACCTGCTAGTTTTATGTATGCTCCTGAATAAGCATGCTCAAAGCAAACACTTGGCGTTCAAAAGAACCTAACAGACGAAACAGTACAACGTTCTAAAACACTATCATCTTTCCAGAACTACGGATTGGCGAAGAACTACATCTATCCGTACCTGAAGTTCTCCTCAGTGAAGACAGAACCCCTGCACCACGACAGCATGGTCGCCATCCCTGTCGCACTCAAGGAGGAATTCGCGACAGACTACACCCACTGGGACAGCGAGGATAGCGACAGCGAAACTATCCTCAGGAGAGTACCCTCTCTATCCACTTTAGCCATCAAAAAACTGTTCTCCAAACATTGTCTCGGCAAAGTACGTAGAAGGAAAAAGAGAGTCAAGAATGAAGCGTTTGAAAATGACGATTTTGGGAATATGACTAGTGATATAAATGATCTTATAAGTAGTCTGGGTGATGATATGGGTAACTTAGGTAAGAAAGATTTAACAGCTAGGATTAAAGATATAATTGGATGTTTAGATGATAGTATGGATGGAAGTGTAAGTCTAGTTGGGAATGATGATAGTGATAAAGTTGTTAATGAAGGTAGTAAAGATGCAAATGTTAATGAAGGTAGTAAAGATGGAGATGTTACAATTTGTAACGGTGATGTAAAATCAGGGGATGATGTAAATGAAAGTACAAAAGAATCGATTGAATGTAACGATAGTGAAGAAGCGAGTAGTGTCGAAGTCAGTAGGAGTGTAGAAAATAGTAATGAAGTGACGATGAACAATGATACTAATGATGTAAATAAAGACAATGAAAATCAAAACGGTTCACAGAGTGAAACTGTAATCAATAAAGATGATCTAGCTCTGATTGATTGTAGTAAAGAAATAGGTGTAAGTTTGCAAGAATCAGAAAATCTAATAGAAATGGTATCTGAAACTAAAGAATCTGAAAATGTATCAGTTAATGGTGTTACAGAATCTAATAGCCATTGTATTGAAGAGAAGAAATCAGAAGAAATTAAACAAGTTAATAAAGAAAGCCCGATAAAACATAGCATTGAAAATTTAATAGGAGACACGGATAAGAATCCAGATAAATACATAAGTGAAGTAATATCTAGTATTGAAGATATTATTAATAAGAATCCTAGAAATGATAATGAAAGTCTCGAACAACTTAATGGACAGGCAGAAATTAATAATAGTAATGTTATGGATGTGTTAGACAACATCGGTGGAGATAGAGAGAAAAGAAACAGTGATCACGATAAAATAACTTTAGAAGATCTCTTGCCGAAGGAAGACAGGCAAATGGAATTGGACGAGATATCCGACGATGATTTCAATTTTGATGCTTGATTTTATTGTGTATATCGTTGTGTATCTCTTGGGAACATTTAGTGACACTAATTTTTTGTGGGTATATCCTAGCCCAGGAATAGTTACATCTAAGTAACTATACTACTCATAAAATGTCATTTTTGTTATTCTCAATGAATATAGTGTGTTTATTGTATTGTACAAACGAAGACACAGTTAACTATACACACAAGGTTTATATTCGTTTACAAATGTACAGTTATCATCAGTGTCTTCGATGGTACTTGCAATTGTCAATTCGATTTGACATCCGCAGATGTGTTAGATTTGAAAGTTAAGTCTGTAAATAATGTGAATTAAATTGTACTTTTTTTCTTTAATATTTTGTATATTTCGTACTTACAAGGTATTTTTTTTTCATCGGCAGCATGTGTTTTATTTTTCGGTTACTTTCACATAATTGACAACATTTAAAATTTTCTTAATAATCATGAATTTGTTACCACAGAACCCAGAACAATTATTTTTATTTGATTTTACCGACTAGTTTTGAAATATAAATAAATGATCGTTCAATTCACAATGAACGTTCGATGTTGTATTATGTAAGTAACTCAGAAAGCATGTAAATATTGATTAACTAATGATAATCTACGAAATATATCCGTTACATTTATAAGACTTTGTTTTATTAACCAGCGACGAAATAAGAGGGTTGTTATAAATTGTACATGTTTATATGTGTCTATGGCATCGCATGGCTCCTTTTTAGGGTTCCGTACCCAAAGGGTAAAAACGGGACCCTATTACTGATACTTCGCTGTCCGTCCGTCCGTCTGTCACCAGGCTGTATCTCAAGAACGGTGATAGCTAGACAATTGAAATTTTCACAGATGATGTAATTCTATTGCCGCTATAACAACAAATACTAAAAATGAAATAAAATAAATATTTAAGGGGGGCTCCCATACAACAAAGTTGTTATAGATTATGGTACGGAACCCTTCATGCGCGAGTCAGACTCGCACTTGCCCAATTTTTATTTTTTGAAGTGTATTTTTCTTCCGAAAACGCCATAAGCTATTTGAGCAACTAATAAGTCATAGCTGCCGTTAAACTACCCAACTTATAGTCCAGTCCACACAACTATGGTCCAATTTAATCCGAAAATTATTCGTTAATATATGACAATTATAACGTATACACTCTAAAGTGAACAACATAAATAAATAAAAAAATAAAAATCGTTTATTTCAGACCTGAACGATCCATATTAAGTTAGTAACACAACAAGACTTATTAAATATTATATTAGTACATGATTAAGAAATAAATAAAACAAGAAAATACCTATACATACATAATTACCTCTAACTATTACATAGAGAAGCAGCTAGTCACAGGAGCAACCAGCACTTTTGCTCTATTTGGCCCTGCCAATAACTACCTCTACCCAGTATTTGGTTATTGGACAATCGAGACGCCCATCCAACGCCCTAAGAAGGCTGTTGCTGCTACCGCGCACTCTTCTCAGCAAAGACGCTATTCTCTTCCGCCTAATGGCAAAAAAGTCGTCTACGTGCGCTTCGGCAAACATGCCGGACGCACTGCAGTGCTTAGGCAGCCTCAACAACATCCTTAAGGCGTTATTATACTGCACTCGCAACGTGTTATATGCCCTCTGCGTAAATCTTACCCACAGACTGCACGTGTAAAAGGTCTGACAGTATGCTTTAAATAGCGTCAATTTTACTTCCTTGTTACACCGTGCAAATCTGCGGGCAAGCATATTAGCACGTACTGACATCGCTCTCCTCTCTCTCTCGAGATCGTGGTCATCGCTTAAGTCTTCCGTGAGTATATGCCCCAGGTACTTAAACTTATCCACTCGCTTCAAAGGTACGCCGCACAGCACGATCCTAGGCTCCGTTGTTGGGTTATATTTGCGTGCTTTGAAAACGACAACCTCACTTTTAGCAGCGTTGTACCTAAGACCATGCCGCTCGGCATACCTCTCACATACAGCGATAAGTTGCCGCACCGAGTCGACTGAGGGGCCCAGCAGCGCCATATCGTCCGCATAGCTAATATTGTTAAAGCATGTCCCCGTGATATGGCAACCAACGCGCGTCCCACTGAGCTCCCCAATCAATTCGTCGACATATAAGTTAAATAATATAGGCGATGTCAGACCACCCTGCCTTACACCACACTGGAGCGTATACTCATCCGACTCCTCTCCCGCCCATTTCACTCGGTTGACCTGGTTGTTATACCAGAATTTTAGTAAGGCAACACATTCCCTCGGCACTCCGGTTTTGTGTAATTTATCCCACAGTACGTCGTATACAACCAGGTCAAATGCCTTAGATAAATCCAGAAAGCACGCATAAATAGGTGTGTTTCTGTCTTTATAGTACCTGACAGCTTGCTTAAGGCACAAAATTGCACTCTCCGTTGATAGTCCCGGCCTAAAGCCGAACTGACCGTCATGCAACTTTATATGTTTACAAAGTTGTGCATTAAGCAAGCCGTCCAGCACCTTAGCGAGTATTGTAGCGAGTGAGATGGGCCTATAATTACTAGGGTCAGATAGATCTCCAGTCTTATTTTTCACAAGAGGCACTACCACTGTTCTCGTGAGTGACTGTGGAATATAAGCGTGTCTAAGGCACAGAGTATAAAACATTGCCAATACACGAGGCAAGTGCACCCCCGCAGACTTAAGGTGCTCAATGCTGAGGCCGTCATGCCCTGGCGATTTGCCCCTCTGCATATTTTTTATGACTGTATCCACCTCCTTAGCTGTGAACACCACCGTACTCGCGTTCATCTCGGCCTCAGCATTGCGTACCTCCTCTGTTGATGACTTTAGAAGTGGACTAACATTAAACACATTTTTGAAATTGTTGGCTATAGCTTTCCGATCACTGACACCTCCCACACTCACAGGGACGCCAGGCTGTACATTAAATTTGTTTGTGTTTTTCCAGAAGGCTTTAAAGTCCTTAGCTAACATAATTAAACAAACTTAAATAAAAACGTATAAAATCACTGCGATAGAACATGGATTTTGATAAAAATAAACGAGTTTTGTTTTGGACCATAGTTGGATGATTGGACTATAGTTGGGTAGTTTTACGGTACTGATTTCCCCCTGCAGGACTAGAGCATAATATCTTGCCGCGACTTCACTTGTCAAGTCAGCATCTCCTGTCATGCTCGCGCGGTATTGAAAGGAAAGTGACAGGCAGTATTTCACGCCGTACCATCTTTACTTTTTACCCCGCTATGGTAAAGAAAATACTACGCGGTCGAAGTTGCAAGCACCTAGTTCAAAAATGGTATTTCCACAATAAAAAACATTTAAATATACTAAAACTATTTAATTTCATTTATTTATTGCAATACCGTGGTTATAATATAATTACAAGATATTAAAAGATTTTTGTGTACATGGTTACCCTGATAGGGTGTAGCAATTTCTTAAATATAGGTACATTTATTTTAAAATAATCATTGCGTCTGATAACATTATCAACATTACTTAGTCAAGAAAATTAACTATGTGCTTGCGAAACTAAATTATATTTGTCAAATTAAATACTTATACAAACAAAACTATAAGCATAATATTCACAAGATAGGCTTCACCATATCCCCAACCAGATCTTTAATATTCACAGATTTAGCGACCCCCTTCATACTATTATAAACAAAACCTTGTAAGATCTCTTGTACATCCAAAGGCTGGTCATCTGCCCACCGTGTCAATCGGTTCCTAGCGATTGCCCACTCTCTCTTATTCCCTTCTGTTGGAGGCAAACTATCTTCTAACGAGTCTATAAGTCTGTGAAAGATCACTGTGCGTTTCACGACAGGTTTCACAAAATATAATGCCTTATTCACAACTAACGGCAAGTGAAATTTACTCAGTGCCCCATATAATATCGATAAAGTAAATCTAAGCGTATCCACGTTCATTCTTTCTTGGGTTTTTATCAATTTCTTTAAAGTTGCTTGGGTTTTTTCGTTTATGGCGATTGGGGATAAATCGATGTTTTTGAGGACCTCTGTGAGTGCGTCGTTGAACTGGATCAGTTTTGCGTCTGGTAGCTTTATGAGTATTGATATTAGGTCTTGGAGCACGACTCTGAAATTAGTATAATCGTTCATTGCATCTCACGTGACAAGCACGGATGGAATTAGAAATAAGTAGGTATACATGACACCCTGCGAGGCACAGTAACAGTAATGTTTGCTTAGTAAGTACCTATGTGATTTTTATTATTTTTTCAACGCAATTGCTCGTGAATCAAGGGTTTACATGCTAAAAAAGCGGGCGGTAAGTCGCATGTGACGCCCTAGGGCGGTAAGTAGTTTTTATCACACTTGCTCGTAAATAAAGGGTTTACGTGCTAGGAAACCAGGCGGTAAGTCGTATATTACGCCTTAGGGCGGTAAGTAATTTTGGTATTGACTATGTCATGGGGGCAAACGAGCAAACGTATCGCCTGATGGAAAGCGATTACCGTCGCCCATAAACACCTGCAACACCAGAGGAGTCACAAGTGCTTGCCTACCCGGAGGACGAAGATAGAATGCCTCTATGCTAGTAATTTCACCTACTATTGATTACTTTTGTTTTATTTCCTCGAGAGTGTGATGAAAAACGTCGTACGTGACTCTGGTGTAAAGGAATAACAAACTCGTGTCATTAAAGCCCTCGCCTTCGGCTTCGGGCTTCTAATAGACACTCGTTTGTAATTCCTAGTTTACCACCCTTGTTACGTAATGTACTATACACTTTGGTAATATACGACTTACCGCCCGGTTTTCTAGCATATAAACCCTTAAAGTGTAATAAAAATTACTTACCGCCCTAGGGCGTAATTTAAGACTTACCGCTCGCTTTTCTAGCATGTAAACCCTTGTTTACGAGCAAGTGTGATGAAAATGTACTATTACATTGTTACACACACATTTACATTATGTCATTTAGTTACCTAGTTTACACATTATTATTATTGTTTTATTCAAACAAAACCCATTGTAACATTGTTCAGTTACTGACATGTATACGTATACCTATAGCGTATACTTATATTATGTCACGAGAGCTAAAGACATGAATCCATACTATCACTACATAGTATAAAACAAAGTCGCTTTCTCTGTCCCTATGTCCCTTTGTATGCTTAAATCTTTAAAACTACGCAACGGATTTTGATGCGGTTTTTTTTAATAGATAGAGTGATTCAAGAGGAAGGTTTATATGTACTTATAATACATGCATAATTTATCAGCATTGTACCCGTGCGAAGCCGGGGCGGGTCGCTAGTAATATTATAAATGCGAAAGTGTGTCTGTCTGTCTGTTACCTCTTCACGCTTAAACCGCTGAATCGATTTTGATGAAATTTGGCATGGAGATAGTTTATGATCCGAGGAAGGACATAGGATAGTTTTCATCCTGGAAATTATACCTAAAAAGATTGAAAAGTGAGTGAACATTTCTGTTGGGGTGCGGTGACCCTGTAGGAAATGTAATTATTAGACCAAAAGCACAATTGCTCTTACATTTGCTTAGGCGCTTTTAATAATCCCTTTTATCAAGTTCCACGCGTACGTAGTCGCGGGCAAAAGCTAGTTAGATTATAGTTAAGTAACTTATCCTTTCTGAAAAAATGACTGAATCTTAAGTTTCTTTCGGCGTTTCTCCTCAACAGGAGGAGACTTGTGAAATGCCGGTAGACTCAGACATGTAAAAGTGCCCTTGTGGCCTACTTGCAAAATAAAGTTCATTATTTCATTAATTGTTCTCCTTCATTTGAGTGACATGATTTACACATGTCTCGATCGACTCACCTAAAGCCTTGAGAATTGCGACAGACTCCGAACTTCTTACATGCGTGCTCATTCTCCAACTGTTTCACTGTAGCCACTTCTTTGTCCAATCGCGCGGCTCCTCCTCTTAAAACGCTCTCATCTAATCCAATGAAATATAGATTACATTAGATTACATTTATTTATTTCATAATGTAAAATGTCCGTATAAATTACGCTAAGACGATTTAAATGCATTTATACTATGATCGTCATAAAAATCAGATATAAATAATAGTAAAAGATAACAATTGATTGCAACAACAGATGGTATAAAGTTAGACCACGCTAATTCTTCAAAGCAAATGAATTGTCAAACTTTGACTCCATACGCCTAAATTAGGTTAAGTCATGTTAAGTTCATATTACTGTAACAGTTACAGTATCCTTTCTGTAAAAATGACTGACTGTTGAGTTTGTTTCCGCGTTTCTTCTCAACAGTGGTCTCCTGTTGTGAAATTCCAGTAGACTCAGACATGTAAAAGTGCCCCTTGTGGCCTACTTCACTAGGTATACGTACATAGTATATACACAAAGTCGCTTCCTGCTGTTGGTTAGCTTCAATACTGGCTGAGATTTCCCTTGGTAAAATTTGTGTACTAGGCGTGTTTTTCAAAATTCCGCCGCTAACGAACGTCTAGTACACAAATTCTGTAATAATAATTTACACAAAGATCATCATCGGTCCGACACAGAATATATACTATTCCTATTCAGTTTACAAAATTTTGTTACATTTGGTTAAGTTTTGTAGTTGGAAACTGTGAAGTAGCAATCAATGAATAAATGAAGAACGAAACCTAGATTTGTATAACCCGGTTATGTTAAGTTTGGACCTCATTTGTAGCCGAAGCCTTACCAGGTGCAAACTTAACTTAAACTGATAGTCCGGGAAACTAAGCAGTGATATATCCCCTTAAGTGATCGGGTACATACATAATAAAAGTCGGTGATGTGCGAGTCGGACTCGCGCACCGAGGGTTCCGTACAAACTTATGAAAGCACTGCATATTCACATTGCTCTAACGAAAAGATAAACTGTACTGAGCGACATACTTAACTTTGCCGTTGGAAAACTGTTGGCCCCATATATCGACATAGCTCGGGGTTAGTTTACCAACCCCATAATGTTTCCTTCATTATCCGATTTGATTACGTACCAGTATTATTCATTTCAGCTTTCAAAAAATTCACTATTCTGTCCATCATTAAATTAGAAGTCTCTAGAATGTGTAGCAGAACATTCCGCGTGCCCTCTCTAGTCTTAATGTGTTTCTGTCTCGTTCTTAGCACGAAGTCTGTGAACTTGTCCTTGTAACTTTTGGCCAGGGTGTCCAGCTTTTGTTGGGTGAATGAATCGCTTTTTTGTTTCATCGCTTCAAAGGCCTGAAAACGAATTTATAGTCTGACAAAAAAGTAGAAATTAAAGAGACAGTAGTGTAGTGTCGTCCCTTTCTAATAAATCTAAGAAAACGGGGACGACACTACAGTATTGGCATTTTTTAATTTCTACTCTTTTTTGTCAGACTGTAGATCTGACAGTTAATTTTCTTGGAAGAGTTAACGTGGTTTGACTACTCTAAAATTAAGATGGGCGGGGCAAATTAAAACAATGAAAAGTTAATAAGTAGTTCATGGTTTCACATTTAATCAGTTCAGCTCAGTGCTAGTACCTATTAAGTTTTTAGTAAGCAGTATGAAGTTTAGTAAACCCAGACTACATAAAATGTTAACTTTTTGCTTTGACAGGGTCCTTGTACCTAGTTATAAGTACTTGGATGCAATAAATAATAAATATAATTAATTTCATATTCAAAGTCTGCTTTAGTGCTAACAAGTGCTTCAACATAATATGGTATTTATCGATATTGCACATATGTATGTATGTATGTATGTATGTATGTAAACACTTTATTGCACATAAACCAATATTGACAAAAACTCAAAACAATACATGTGTACAAGGGCGAACTTATCCCTGTAAGCACATATATATCGGAAGTCGATAAACGAGAAGTCTCTATGACAGCTCAATAGTGTCACAAGAAATCTGGTCTCTGATGATGATGATGATATAGAGGTGGGGATAAAATGGTGCTCAATCGTCCTACAGTGAGCAAGCCGGTGGGAACTAGGTTCTATGGGGTATTACCTTCAAGGTTTGTCGGTAGACATGTTCAGTGAACTTCTGTATCCTCTCATTATCTTGAACTCTGGGTTTCTCGTGGGAGATCCGTGTGACGCCGACTCCTGGTGTTCCACTGCGTAGCTGGTCATTAAAATTGGGTCAGTACCAAATCAAAAGTTTACACTGAAGCGAAAAATTGAATTTTTTTATGGTTCAGACAGGATTCGAACCTGCGTTTCCAACGGCTTTCCGGGCCAACACGGGCGTCCTACCAACCCCTGTCTGAACCATTATAAATTTTTCAATATTTCGCTTCATTGTAAGCAGACGTTAGCAGCCGTTACTGCTTTAATAAAAATAATCAGTACCAAATCGTTTAAATATCGTTATTAGTGACTACTAATTAATAAGTTAATAGTGACACTATTAACTTTTTTTTATTTGGGTTTAAAGGAAGTGAGCCTTCAGCCAAAAAGAAAGCAAATGGTCATTCATTTAGTCATGACGAAATAAAAATGATTTTGGAAAAACAATGGCGAGGAAAAATTAAAGAGCAGCTTGTAAATCGTCATAGCAGCGACTATTCGGAAACAATATAATTTAATGGCTTATTATTTTCGCGGCGACAGAAAAATTAAAGAGCAGCAAACTATTTGCAACTAAAATAATAACTTGTCAGCGATTAAATATTTTGGCAATCATTTATATTAAATGAGCTTTAAACTAAGGATATTTTAAAATTCAAATAATGGCAGCTACTTTAAGGTAGCAAAAATAATAAACAAGATTACTGAAATCATAGGCGAGGTACTATAAATAATGACTTGGCGACTAA
This sequence comes from Apotomis betuletana, assembly GCA_932273695.1. Classification (NCBI taxonomy): domain Eukaryota; kingdom Metazoa; phylum Arthropoda; class Insecta; order Lepidoptera; family Tortricidae; genus Apotomis; species Apotomis betuletana. Next base: position 4,558,361 of record OW026322.1, read on the forward strand.
TATTTGCAGAAGGATAACAAACTTTATATTAATGGCAACTACAGGTCTCCATCTAAAAAAGCATTTTGGGCTTTGATTTGCTGGCAGCTTAAATATTAAAATGGGTACTATATAAAAGTAATGGGGAGTTATTTTTTTAGTTTTCGAAACCATAATTTAATGAAAACGGCGACAAGCGCGTTCGTTTGAAGTGGAGTGCGGGTCGTCGCGCGGCGGGGGGGGCGGAGCGCGCTACTGACCAGCACGCGGCGCAGGCGGGCGAACGTCACGAGACTCGCGCGTTTGTTGTTGTATGCTGTTGCTGAAAGGTGATTGATTCACCTCAACCTACTTATTCTCAAACTTTAAATAAACTCACCGTTCAGAGCAGATCCGACACGGCCGGGTTAGGTTAGGTTAGTTTTTTTTTTATATCCCTAAAAAACGCTCCTTTTGTTGTAAACTAAATAAAACTATAGACCAAAATTATTATTTATACATGCAATTTTCAACTTTAATTAAAGCTCTTAAAGTGTCGCACAAAGTATTTTTTTTATGACCTTGATTTATTTTATATGCAATCTCCATTGAACAATTAGAGTAGGCCATTTTCAACTTTTTATCCGCTGTCATGTTTCCGCTTAATTAGTTAATTCAGTCGCCAAAACAATAACTCGATGCTAGTTTATATTGAAACAAAGCCGAAAATTGATTACTTAGCTGCTACTTTTTACTTTATTAGTCTCCGCAATTAGTCGCCAACTTATTATTTTTGCTACCCCCTTTAATTTTTTATAAATCCCTAAATCTGATTAATTTGTCGCCGCGTTAAATACATGCCTAATTTAATCAGCTTCCAAAAGAAAGCCTTTGACTGATCAATTTGACGAATGTAGGTACACCTCCAAAAACCAAGCTTAATCATTCATCTTTAAAGGCTTGTTAGTTAATTTTAACCGACTGCAAAAAGAGAGGTTCTATGTTTCATTTCACAGTATGTACGTTTTTTATGTATTCTCCGCCAATCGTAGACCGATACTCAAAATTCCTTTTTTTTTAGTATTCTCCTGAAGTGATTTCATTGTCACTAAGTTGGGATCGATCAGAGAAATCGAGGGCAACCCTCAAATGTTGTACGCACTAATATTGTTTTTCATGGATTTTATAAAGCTGTGCCGCGCGGTGTTACCGGCTCATCCCACGGGAACACTACATTTTTTCGGGATAAAAGTAGCCTATGTGTTTATCCAGGGTGTCAGCTACCTTAATACCAAAATTTATCAAAATTGCAGCCGTTTTAGCGTGAAGAAGTAACAAATTAACAAGACACATAAATACACTCACAATCCATACTAATATTATAAATGCGAAAGTGTGTCTGTCTATCTGTTACCTCTTCACGCTTAAACCGCTGAACCGACTTAGATGAAATTTGGTATGGAGATAGTTTGAGACCCGGGAAAGGACATAGGATACTTTTAATCCCGAATAAATTTAGTGTTCCCGTGGGGTGAGCGGGTAACACCGCGGGGCACAGCTAGTCCTTTATAATATTAGTGTGATACTGAGATAGAGACCAAGAGACTGACCTTTGAGGCATCCACTTCATGATAATTATTTTCTCTTGACTCTTCTTTATCTGTTGCCAAGCGAATGACCTCTGTCTTTGTGTCATAGACATCTTGATCGAAGTTGTTTTCTCTTAACATCCCTTCGTCTAATGCCATGCCTTCTTCCTTCACCGAGGTAATAATCAAACGACTGAGATTTTCCATTAAGGGCCTTTGCACACCGCGTTTATTTTAACGCACTGTCGACGCGCGTTTTTGGAACACGCACTGACGGCGCATTTTTCATTACACGAAGCAGTTTACGTTTGTTGCGATACTAACGCGTGTTGACGGCTATCGTGTTGTCTTGGCTGCCGGTGTTTCCCCCTGGGTGAAGGAGGGTTGTGGGACTTGTGAGCGCCTCATTACCGTGACCACTATATTTTGACGAACCTTGTATGATCAAAGGCTTCATTTTATGTAGTCTTGTAGAAGCAGATTTTTAAAATTCCTATCAAAATAATGTTAATTGTTTCTATAAGTTGGCTGATATTGCGGTAAGGTTAATAAGGCGGTTAAAACGCTTCGAATAATCACCGAAAAACGCGCGTTGCAAGAGCGTTAGCATCGCGTCTGTGCCGCTACCTACGCGCGTTGCAAGCGCGTTAGGTTCGCGTCTGAATCGCCACAAACGCACGTTTAAGAGGCCTTATTCCTTTTAAAAATGTTTTGTTTCATATTATGACGAATATATTGATAATTTCCACCAACTTTTTGAAGTGAATAATACTTTTCCCCGAGTTCTAGGTAGTAACATAGGTATTTCAGGCTTACACTGCGTGCAGTCGAAAATAAGTTGCAAAAACTAATTTTTCGCGTGAATTTTGTCAATTTCGAGTAGTTTTTGAAACAAAAGTTATCAATGAAAAATTCAAATTGTAGGTTTCAAATATATACCAATAAATCCCAATAGCCCTGTTCTAGGTAGTAACATTAATAACATGATAAGAAACATGTTTGGTCAGAGAGAAAAATGTCTAAAACAATCAGCATTTTAAAAGGAATAAAGCCTCTTAACATCGCGTTTGCATCGATGTAGGCGTGAGTGTGTGTGTTGTCTGACTTGCGTGCGAATCGCGTGAGTATCGATACAAATGCGCGTCGCCGGCGCGTTAAAAAACGCGGTGTGCAATAGGCCCTGTGCCCTTACCATGAGTTAAGGTGACCGCACTCGCTAGGGACAGCGTAAGCGATTTGTATGGAGAATAGTACAGCGCCCCTAGCGTTTACTTTATAGAACTATAATTCTCCATACAAATCTTTACGCAGTCGCTATGCGAGTACAGACACTGTAAACTCATAGTAGGGGAACCGTTCCTTCTTCTGAGGATCAAGGGACTGATTTTCGTCCTAGACTCATTCTGATTCAAACCTCATGGCTCTCTTCATCTGACTCTCTTTCTACCGGCCCGGTTTCTTTCGTGTCAGTAATATTTAAATCTTGGTGGTCGTTTTCAGTTGAGTAATACAATGGGTGCTCTACTAGTTTGTCTTCGGTTGGAAACGATATCGCGCTGCGTATTTTCAGTTTTATGTTGCGTGGGTTGGGAGCTAAAACAAATTATACTTGAGGAGAAATTACTCAGAAGAAACCCAGCTTCACACTATCCCAAAGTTGGCTGAAGTATGGGTTTCCGTAGAGAAGTGCCTCTCCACACCATTAAATTCGCGAGTAGTGTAGAACTAGGATGAAACTTTGCGATATCGCCAAATAAGGGCTTGTGCACAAATCACGTGAGCCTTTTTCGGGTACTTTTTGACCCCCTCCTCCCCCCTGGTGATATTTGTCGAGGTTCTTTGCTAACCCCAAAATACAAAAAGTTGGTCAAGAAATATCTATCTGGCTATACATCTTGAAATTAAGGGTTAAAATTTGTATAAAGCTAGGCATATCTCTTTGTTTACATAAGTGAAATTCGATGAATTTTAACATCAGTTACCAAAGAGTAGGCCTTGCCAATAAAAGAGTACCTAGGCATCAATCACTACAAAAAATCCGCAATATGGCGAGCGACCAAAGCTGAAGTTTGTCGGCCTATATCTACATCTGTACCTGATTTATATATAGTAGAAGTATGCGTGCTTCCTGTCGAAAGTATACACTCACAAAATACATAAATAAAAACAGCATAATACATTGTACGCTTATCGATATTAACTTTATGCTTCACTTAAAACTAAACTCGTAAACTCACGCGACTACGCGAGTTCTACGGTCATCATAGTTAGTAGTGACGAAAGTAGGGGTGTGTATTAGGGTGCCGTTCAATCAGTAGATTCTGGCTAGCCAAATAATGTTGACAGATATCACTATCTATGATTTAAACAATTTAGTAGGTAGGTCCTCTATAAATAATTTTGATACTTTATATTCAGTTCTAACATTCTAATCGAGTTGAAATTTGGCATGGTACCTACTTATTAAATTTTTTTGGTAATCGATTAAAATGTTATTATCGAGCTAGAGGTCTTATTTACACTTCATTTAATTTTTCGCCTTGTAGGGTAAATCGCCAATTACCTACTGGCCACCGTTCAATAACTGACCACCTCATACTAAAAATGAACTTTGTTCACCTGCAAACAGAATTCATTTTAGTATAAGGTTTTAATTACTGGCCATCCTTCAATAACTGGCCACGTTATACTAAAATGAATTCAGTTTGAAGGTAAACAGAGTTCATTTTTAGTATGAGGTGTCCAGTTATTGAACGGTGGCCAGTAACTGGCGATTTACCCTATATGGTTAGAAAGTGTAAAAATATGTGATTGTTGTTGACTGTAAGTACTGTACATAGTGGTAGAAATTATGTGAGCTGACTATGAGTGCACGTCAACATATATTTTACTAACTTCTTTAGGTACCTTACGCGTGCATAGAATTTCCTACTACACAAAGCTTCCCGCCAAAAGTTCGAGTAATATTTCATTAGCCAGACTATATTACAGATCACCTCCACTAGATATATCTAGCTATTGCTAAGACGAAGTTCACAGAAGTTGGGCGAATATGAAGCACAGGAGGTACTTCGCCGAGGAAAACCATACTTCGGCCTACTTCGCCTCAGCCGACTTCGGTCAATTTCGCGTGTAATGTGGATTCACCAATTAAAGCCTGACCAGAAATATATGAGGATGCGCCATGTTGCGGAATTTCACTGGAACTAATTTCTTACACTGGCAATCATTTTATGATGGTTTGTCAACAATGTCAATGTCATTTGTGGTGCTTTCTTTAAAAGACAAATATTTAAGATTATCCTAAGAAAATGCCGAATAACATTCACAGTCGTGAAAGTAATATTATAAATAAAGTGTACACGTGTTTATTACACGAAAAACAGTGAGAAAAAGAGTGCATTCCATAAAATTATATTACGAGGTTAACATAGTGGAACTGACAGATATTTAAAGTAATGTCATTATAGTGGGTTGCGATTGGTTGCGAAATTGTTGCCATATAAATCTTATAAATAGCGCCCTCTTGACAATCCTCATATATTTCTGGTCAGGCTTTAAGTGTAATTCGGTTTTTAGTTTTTTTTTTAGTTAAATCTTTAGGTGTAGTTTTATTGTAAGTATTTTAAGAGGCCTTATTCCTTTTGAAATGCTGATTGTTTAGACATTTTTCTCTATGATCAGACATGTTTTTTAACATATTATTGATGTTACTACCTACTACCTATTGATGTTACAGGGCTATTGGGATTTATTGGTATATATTTGAAACTTACAGTTTAAAATTTTCAGTGATAATTTTTGTTTCAAAAACTACTCGAAATTGACAAAATTCACGCAGAAAATTAGTTTTTTCAAATTATTTTCGACTGCACGCAATGAAAGCATGAAATAGCTATGTTATTACCTAGAACTCAGGGAAAAGTATTATTCACTTCAAAAAGTTGGTTAAAATTATCAATATATTTGTCGTAATATGAAAACAATTTTTGTTAAAAGGAATAAGGCCTCTTAAGTTGTATTCCTGGAACTTTATTTTGTACTATTTTTTTTCTTTTTATAAAGTTTAATTCGTGATTCAGTTCACAAGTTCGAAACTATAATAAATGCATTTTTGCATATCTACATATATACGGACACTCATTTTTATTATATAATAGTACAGAAAATTTTATTGCGTGTTATTGTTATTCATAAATCGGGGGGCACGGCAGTGCCCCCGCCAAGTCGAGCGCGAAGCAAACACTGCCGTACCATCCTTTACTGGAACCATTTCGCCGCATTTTCAGGCCCCTATTTGAGCACCTCTGGATAAGACCAGAACGCAGAAATTTTCGTCATCCAGTAAGCTATAATCACATACTTAAAATCCAAAATTTCAAGTCTGTAGGTCATTTAGTTCCGAAGTTAAGCGAAAGCAAAGTTTTGCATTTACGACACTCACTCACTCACTCACTCATGATCATCAGTAAAGAACTAGTACTTCCCATAAATTCAGAGAGCTGAAATTTGGTACAGAGTTAGGGTTTAATGGCCACATAAAGCGAAAACTATAAAAATTGGCCAAGTGCGAGTCCGACTCGCGCATGAAGGGTTCCGTACCATAAAACAAGTTTGTTGTATGGGAGCCCTTAAATATTTATTTTATTTTATTTTTAGTATTTGTTGTTATAGTGGCAATAGAAATAGATCATCTGTGAAAATTTCAACTGTCTAGCTATCACCGTTCTTGATATACAGCCTGGTGACAGACGGACGGACGGACGGATGGACGGACGGACAGCGAAGTCTCAGTAATAGGGTCTCGTTTTTACCCTTTGGGTACGGAACCCTAAAAACTAGGATAATCGAAGATCTGGAGTACTCTGATTAGAAAACACAAGAGCCCAACCAAACTATTAGAGATCGACATACCGCCTTTACAAAAAATATTCAACTTGTTGTGTTCGGTTGGCCGCCGTCGCGACTGATCGTATCTCCTGATGATGGATCGCGTACCGATTCGAAAAATGTCGAGTGTTATTCGATTTCTACGACGTGAGTAAACCCGTTTAAGTATTTTAATATTCAACTTGGTAGGCCGCTTCGTTTGATGTCAAAAATCCAAGGTCTGAAGTATTTTGACGACGCGTTTGGCTCGGTTTGTAAACACCTGCCTACTGAGCCGGCGGTCCCGGGTTCGAGTCCCGGCCAGGGCAAATATTTGTGTGATGAACTCGAATATTTGTGCTTGGGTCATGGTTGTTCTATGTATTTAAGTATATATTTATCTATATAAGTATGTATATCGTCGTCTAGTACCCATAACACAAGCCTTCTAGAGCTTAATTTGGGACTAGATCGATTTGTGTGAGGTTGTCCGATATTTATTTATTTATTATTTATTTGATGAAGAACCCTCAGCTGATCTCAGCTGTATTAGAGATTGGTAATGCCCCCTTCTACTATTGGTACATAAAAAAATCGACTGTCATTGCAAAAATCCAGCGTAGTGGGACACATCTTCTAATTTAATCTAGCCTATAGCGTCCCACAGCTGGGCGGGTTACGTATTACAATCCCGAAAGTTCATAATACCTACAGTTGAAATACCGATGGTCAAAATACCGAAAATCAAAATACCGAAAGTTCAAAAAGCCGATATTCGATAAACCGAACCTCAAATTACCTATTTTCAGAAAATCGAAAGCCTGCGCCTCGCTTGAATGCCCGCACTTTGTTATGGCGGCCGGGGGCTGCCCTCCCCCCGCGCCTCCGGGCTTTTATATACACTCTAGGGGTACGGCAGACAAGACCACGTGGAATCGGGGTTGACAGCTTCGGTTCTGTGGCAAGTTGATTAAGAAAAGGAAAGAGTCCGGGAAAGTGACACTAAATATTCGATATTATGATAAAATATTCTGTCATGGACTGCCAACCGAACCGAACTTGTCTGGAACCGAAGCTGTCAACGCTCGCCTCCGCAGCCTCGGCTATTTAGTCACCTTCGGCGACCAGCCTCAGCCGCTGCGACTCGCTTGATGCCCGCACTTTCTTACGCTAGGGCCACAGTATAATAAAGAGTACTAACGTACTAGGGCGGAGGGGCTGCACATCCCGCAGCGCCGGAGCAGATCGGTTCCACAGAAGAGTTCACTTATAAATAGTAAGTATACTTAGTAGTAGGCAAGTAGGTTACGTAATTTAGGTTAATATTCTTTGTATAAAATAAACATTAGAATCTGTAATATGTACTACAGAAATACGAGATAATTCTCGAGAGTTTAAATAATATTCCGGATTACAACCTTCAGGCAGGATCATAGTCTTCGGGATTATATAATCTTCGGGATTACAGTCTTCGGGATTACATTCTTTGGGATTACAGTCTTCGGGATTATAATATTCGGTATTTCATCCTTTCGATCAAACGTTCTTTCGGGATTTTAAACTTTCGGTCAAATAAACATTCGACATTTTAATTTTCGGCCTTCCGTCCATAGGTCTTATGATATTCGGTATATTGAACTTCGGCATTGTAATACGTACCCGCTGGGCGAATGCCTCCTCTTCTGCTTTTAATACGCACATAAATAAAATTAAAGGAAAACTCTGGACAAGACTAGACTGGCTTTTATACTTATACTTACTTACAAGTTTACAAGAAGAAATAGTCGAACGATTAAGGGTCAGCTCACACCGAGACGCGACGCGACGCGACGCGACGCGACGATACTGGAAGAGGCCGGTGATTTCGCGCTGCGCCGCGCGGCGCCGCGAGACGCATCGCGGCGCAGCGAGGCGCATCGTAAAATCGTTGGCAGCACGACGCCTCGCTGCGCAGCGAGACGCCGCGCGGTGCCGCGTCCAACCGCCCCGCAGTCTACCTATTGCAAGCGCATGAGAATGGCGGCCTCAGGCTGCGCCTCGCGGCGTCGCGCTGCGTCGCGCGGCTTCGCGAGGCGCAGCGCCAATCATACACGCCGCGCGTACCGGCGATGCACCGCTGCGTCTCGCGACGCCGCGCGGCGCGGCGCGGCGCCGCGAGGCGCAGCGCTGCGTGGCGCAACGTATTTTGAATTCTCACGATGAAATGTGTCCCTTTTAATGTAGTAAATAAAGTATAATTTTGAGTCACTCTATTGAAATGTGCGCGCAGCGTCGCGTCGCGTCGCGTCTCGGTGTGAGCTGACCCTAATTCACTTTAGCAAACCTCACGAAATAATAAGCGAAATCAACGAAATGCAAATCATCCCTCCTAATCCCTAGCAAACGTTTCCAAGCGCAGTAGAAGAATGTCGTAAACGACTGTAACGCGGCCGGTTGCCACTTCGCCATATAAGATTGTCGGAAAAACAAACGACGGCGCGTTTTAAAATACAGTCAGCGCCATCTAGCGACGTATCACCGCCACTCTTAGTCCAATGCATTATATTTTGACCAAATTTTGAGTGAAATTTATATTTTGGTGTAATTTGTTTATTTAATTTGTGTAATGTTCGAGTAGAATAAAGTTAGGGTCAGCTCACACCGAGACGCGACGCGACGCGACGCTGCGCGCACATTTCAATAGAGTGACTCAAAATTATACTTTATTTACTACATTAAAAGGGACACATTTCATCGTGAGAATTCAAAATACGTTGCGCCACGCAGCGCTGCGCCTCGCGGCGCCGCGCCGCGCCGCGCGGCGTCGCGAGACGCAGCGGTGCATCGCCGGTACGCGCGGCGTGTATGATTGGCGCTGCGCCTCGCGAAGCCGCGCGACGCAGCGCGACGCCGCGAGGCGCAGCCTGAGGCCGCCATTCTCATGCGCTTGCAATAGGTAGACTGCGGGGCGGTTGGACGCGGCACCGCGCGGCGTCTCGCTGCGCAGCGAGGCGTCGTGCTGCCAACGATTTTACGATGCGCCTCGCTGCGCCGCGATGCGTCTCGCGGCGCCGCGCGGCGCAGCGCGAAATCACCGGCCTCTTCCAGTATCGTCGCGTCGCGTCGCGTCGCGTCGCGTCTCGGTGTGAGCTGACCCTTAGCAGGTTGTTATAAAACAATATGCCCACGTTTCTACAAAAAGAAGTGAAATCCCACCAAAAACATTCTGTAAAAAACTAGCCAAGTCTCGATGGAGCTGCTTGTTTATCTCTAAAAAGTAATGAAATCTAGACAAAGTCGTACCAAGTCTAAGGTTCCTTACTGCGATTTCTTTATTATTATAGTTAATGTTGTATGACTTGGCCGTTGAAGGGTACACAAGGGTACAAAACCAGGTGTTCCATGACACCATTGCACCAATCTTTCGCCAGAACCGCTACAAGTCAATTTTGTTTTCACGTAATGTTATATCTGTTGTAACTACCTATGTTTGTTAAGCGAGATAATAGCCCATACTGGTGTACCCTTCAACGGCCAAGTCACACAACATTAACTATAATAATAAAGAAATCGCAGTAAGGAACCTTAGACTTGGTACGACTTTGTCTAGATTTCATTACTTTTTAGAGATAAACAAGCAGCTCCATCGAGACTTGGCTAGTTTTTTACAGAATGTTTTTGGTGGGATCTATTATAGTGGTGCGGATACGTACGTACAAGTCGTGATAAGGATTATACACATAGTAGAAATGTAATCTTTGTATTGCTCTAACGTAGTCGGACCACAATTACTTCCAAGCAAATGAACTGTCAAAACATACAAACTGACTCACTTTGTATGGTTTGACAGTTTTATTTTATTTTCTTTTCTTTATTGGGAAAGAAAACAGACATAGACAAAAACAGTTACATAATATGAATAGAAATCTTAAGTTAGGTATAGCCTACATCCTAACACAATTCCCACTGAGATTTTATGCAGGTAAATAAGGTGGCATTGCCATTAAAAGAACACCTTGATTAACACTATACACACTAAAACTTAAATGAAAACGTATTATACAAACTTAAGGTAACGACAGTTCATTTGCTTGGAAGATTTAGTGTGGTTTAACTATATTTCCTTGAACAACTAAACGAGTTTCTATAAAAACACTGATATTGCCATATTTACTACTAGCTGCGCAGCGCGTTGTTACCCGGTCATCGCGGGAACACTACATTTTTACGGGATGAAAAGTAGCCTATGTATATATTAAAATTGGTCCAGTCGTTTGAGCGTGAAGAAGTAACAAACATACACATAAACACACACACAAATCATCGCCTTTATAATTTTAGTGTGATATCACTTGAACCAAACACTTTACAATAGTCACACAGGAGAGAAACCTTACAACGTGATATAGAATAAGCATTTTAGTATTTGACTACAGTGAAAATAAATTACATCATTGAAATCACTAAGCACACATTCGAAAATACAACGGAACCAACTAAACTACCACTAACTTTTGGACATTATACTTTTTTCATTGGACGAAAACTATAATATATGTTTTGACTACTGATTTTTGTGACGTCACAAGCCATTGCAATATCTTCATAGAAAATTCATACTAACCGGTCGTTTTTGACATTTCATAGAGTGTAGCTGATCAGAGCTGTCATTTAATACCGTATTTTATGTGAAATACAGAACACATCAGAAGACATACAGGGGAGAAACCTTAAAACTGTGAGATTATTAATAAGCCCAAATGATAACGGGTCTAACGCGATATTTCTTATTTACCTTCATAATCTAACGTTCAACAGTACATCTGAGACCACGGCGTGTGCAACCCCGCCGAAACGTTAGATTATGAAGGTAAATAAGAAATATCGCGTTAGACCCGTTATAATTTGTGTTAATTATGAGTACAAACCGCGAGAGTATAAAGTGTCATATTAATAAGCCATTTACAAACAGACATACCACGTAGCTAAGCCGCGGGGAAATGCTAGAAGGTGATAATAAAACGCAGGTTTTTTTTTATTTATCCATATTTATTTGTGCGCGGATCGCATGTGCGTCTTAAGCGCAGTGGCCTGCGCGAACGCGGCCGAGCAGTGCGCGCACGCAAACGGCCGCTCGCCCGTGTGCGTGCGCACGTGGTTCTCTAGGATTCGCTTCGTCTGAAATAGAAAAAAAAATCAAAACCATTGACACAAAGATCAAATCTAAAAGAAAAATTGAAATGCGTAACCTAATACCTCTGGATTGCCGGTCCAGCGCGTTAACATTTCCGCCACCCTAACGCCCAAGCAACCCTTCGAATTTTTCCTTATGCTTTGAGTGTCGAAGTTTGCATTGTTTATTTGAAGACTTTAACACCTTAGCCACCTCTATGTGAATGAGAAAATATTCACATTTCACCGCACTACTTCACAGCAGTGAACGAGCAAGCAAGAGAGGGCGCTGTTATTTATTTCAATTTACGGAACATGTAATGTCTAATATTTTTGGCGGCGAAACATATTGTGCGTTTGGACAATCCCGTGGACACCATTAGTCAAGTGTGCGTAATGTCTATGGATGACAAAAGTGACGTTGGAGTGCCGGATGGACAGGTTGCAAGGACTCTTGGAAGCACTCCCGTCGCCGTCGGCGCGCGCTATTACAGCGGAGCATCGATCAAATAAATCAGTGACGAAGCTACCGCGCTACTGTACGAGCAGTCCCTGATGAGCTCTATCTATACGAGTTCGAAACATTAGAAAAGAAGTTAATTAATGTATACTAACAAATATGGGTCAACGTTACCCGAAATAAATAAATTTAATTGAATTGAAACATGTCGGGCCGTTCCTGACGATTTCACGTGAGTGTAAGCCGCTTAATACAAAAATCAAACATGTGTCTTAACATATTGTCAATGTCACTAGTTAGAACAGGGCTATTAGTAGCTAGGCAATTCATTGGTATATATTTTAAACTTACAGCTTGAAATTTACATTGATAATTTTCGTTTCAGAATCTACTCGAAATCGACAAAATTCACGCAGAAAACTGGTCTTTTCAATTTATTTTCGACTGTACTTATGAAAGCACAAAATAGCTATAGTCAGACGGTAACTCTTCCAAGCAATTGAGCTGTCAACCATACAAATTGAGTCAATTTGTATGGTTGACAGTTATTTATTTATTTATTTAATAGGTTTGCCAACAGGTACAATACTATATAACATACATAAAAAACAAATGCAGGTACTAAACATGAGAGTATTTACCCAATTATACGCAAACACAACATGCGTTATGAACAAAAATTCGCTTACGTTTATATCTGACATTATGTTCAGACAGGTAATATAAAAATAAAAATAAACACTAAATACCTATAATGAAAATTTACAATGTTACAATATTTAAAAAGCTATTGCAGTCAACCAATTTGATTCCTAGGCCATTTCGTACCTTGTCACAGTGGACGTCAATATGAAAGCCGCTATGGTATATTCATTTATTTAAAAAAACATTCGAATTAAGTGGTAAAACAATTTAAAAACCTAAAACCTACACTAACCTAACTCTAGCCAAGGTCGGTCATTGGCGGAAATGACAAAGCCGCTTGAAATCTCATATAAAAAAAAAAGAAAAAAAAATGTCAAAGCCGCTTGAAATCTCATATCATTGTCATTGTGACAAGGTTTTATAGTGGCCTAGGAATCAAATTGGTTGACTGTACACTGACTTCACAAAGTGTACGTACATTGAAGCCCCTGTAGCAGTAGTTGCATATGTTGTTCTTAGGTTTGGGGACCTTCTCATGTGTGAACTTCTGGTGGCAGCGGAGCCGGTGGCCCGTGAGGAACCTCTGGAAAGAAACGAGCCATTAATAGGCTAGTAGACCCAGTTTTGAAATATATTTGAAATGGTTAATGGGTCAGGACCAAAAAGTTGGATGAAATTAAGTCGTAGTTAGCGAGGAATTAAAAACAACTGAAAAAGTTCCGTTGTGTGACAGAAAATAACGATACAATAAGGAACCTTAAAATAGAACATTAAGGTACGTTATTGAAAGGTTAACTGTCGTCGCACAACGGAGACTTTGACACAAATATTAATTGAGTGAGTTAATGTTGCAAACTTTTTAGTCTTCACCCTAATAATGATCTTACTAGCTTTAAAAATGTCTTGTATTTTTGTGAAAGCTATAAAGCTAAATTTTATCAATTGAAAATTAGACATTTCATGAACAGTCAAAAACGCCGTCCGCCATTATTGCCTTTTGCTAATCTGTGGCGTGACGTAGAATTACCTGTTTAGATTAGAAATTCGGCCGTCGTATAGTGCCATTCCGCTCACTCCAATATACTTTGACAGGAGATCAAGAGGGACGGTACTATTCGAAGTCGTCAAAGTAGACTTTCAGTTATCTTTACAGGACCGATGACGTCACTATCATAAGCGAAAATGGCGGACAGCGTTTTAAGCATTTCAAAATACAGATTAAAAACCATATTTTCAATTTAAATTTTTTCAGCCATCGTTCACTTTTATGAATTGATAAATATACATTTAGGTTTCCTTTGCTAAATACCTACTATACGGAATAAACATTAGTATATTACAATTTGACATGAGTCAACTAGCCTATTGACTGAGCGAAGCGTCTCCGTCAGTTTGGCCAATATTTCGTCCGCAGATATAGAATTCTACTCTACCTACATAAAAACAACACAATGTGTAGCAATAGGGAAGTAAAGTTTTTTGAAGACTGTTATTTTTGTTTCTATAATAATCAATGCTATAAGGATCTACAAGCTCTAAGCTCTGTAGATTTTCCTTAGGCCTACCATGGTTTTATCAAAATAATTTTTAAGGGTGGACCTACCCCGTTTCAAACGTGACTTTGGGTATTCGAACTTTTTTCGGTCCCACTGCAGCTGATGCCATTTTACGGCTTTTACGGCGTCAAGTATGCAGCGCCATCTTGGTGGCGCCGCTCGTACTACATCGAAACGAATAGCGCCATCTTACGCATCTTTTCCGTACTATCTCAATTCTAGAGGCCGAGATCCCGGCACTAAAAATTATGCGTAATTTTTTACGTAAGTTTAAGAGGCGTTATTCCTTTTGAAATGCTGATTGTTTAGACATTTTTCTCTATGATCAAACATGTTTCTTTACATATTATTGATGTTACTACCTAGAAGAGGGCTATTGGGATTTATTGGTACATATTTGAAACCTACAGTTTGAAATTTTCATTGATAATTTTTGTTTCAAAAAGTAGTCGAAATTGACAAAATTCACGCGGAAAATTAGTTTTTTCAACTTATTTTCGACTGCACGCAATGAAACCATGAAATAGCTATGTTACTACCTAGAACTCGGGGAAATGTATTATTCACTACAAACAATTGGTTAAAATTATCAATATATTTGTCGAAATATGAAAAAAAATAATTTTAAAAGGAATAAGGCCTCTTAAACCGTTTTTATAATTATTAGTAATATTGACTGTACCTTATCGCAGATTGTACAGATGTGCTTGCTGTCCTTCAAATGCTCCATGTTGTAGTGGTTCATCATGTAGCAGCGTTTGCTGTATGTCTTGTCGCATTCGAGACATTGGATTCTGAAACAAATAATGTACGTTCATTTAAACTTACACGCAATGACGTAGATAACATATACGTCGAAGGCAATAACAAATAGCTTCATGTTTAAAAATAAATTGAAAGCATTCTTGCTGGAAAAGTGCTTCTACTTAGTTGAGGAATATTATTATCAAGCCTAAAGTACATTTACATTCCCTAATTTATGTTTACATTGATGATCTTTGAAATGTGATTTTGATAATTTGAATTTGTGATTATTGACAATTATTATTAATCACCTTATTTTGTATTTGTTTATTAGTATTCACTCATTTAATCATGACTATTTAATTTAATTATTGTTTTTGACGGTACTTAATTTATTTATTTCAAGTCTAGATTACTCAATTTTAGATCTTTAGTATATTATGAATTATGATGTAGACTAAATGATATTATTTTATGTTTTGATGATTATTATTTAATGAGACTGTTATTTTTAACTTATTTTATTACAATTGTATTGACTTTGATCAATTGATAAGATTTTGAAATTTATTGATTAGATTATTAATTTTAACTGTGTTAAACCTGACGTGGTCGTGATAAAGAATGGCTGTTTGCGAACTGCACGTCGCACTCGACGCAGTAGTTTCTCTCGCTGGCTGGTATTCGAATTCGAACCCGGGACCGGCTCAGTAGACGTAGTAGGTGCACTACAAGTGCCAGCCGCGACCGCATCGTCAAATTAAAGCTACATTCCCCCAAAACTAAACTGACCTTCCGCTCGCTCGCATCAACAACGTATTTCCTATTGAGGAGGCCCTCAGGGAATTCATCCTTTTGAATTGGGTTATTACGTTATATAGGAAGAAAATGTCAACACACCTTTCTTTCAACTGACCTGACCTGTGTTCCTGTGTCCTGTGTCCTGTGTCCTGTGTTTCAACTGACATGATCGTGATAAAGGTGGCTGTTCGCGAACTGTACGTCGCACTTGACGCAGCAGCTCCTCTCGCTATTCCAGTTCATAACATAAATATTTGCCCCGGCCGGGATTCGAACCCGGAACCGCCGGCTCAGTAGACAGGTGTACTACAAAATGCGCCAACCGCGCCGCGTCGCCAAAATGCTACATTGCTCTAAAACTGATGAGGAGGGATGATGAAAGCCTTGAAAAGCTGATCATTGTTGGGAACACGGAGGGCAAATGAGCCCGGGGACGATCCCCAACCAGATGGACCAATCAAGTGAAGGGCCCTTCCTCAACCAAGTTTTGCTCGGTGGAGGCAGATCATAAGAACTAGGTATAGAGCATCTATGTCCACCGATGACCAGGATCCTCAGTCATGAGGGAGCGACCACAGAGCGAGAGAGAGAGAGAGAGGTAGAGAGAGAGAGAGAGAGAGAGAGAGAGAGAGAGAGAGAGAGAGATCTAAAACTAAACTGACCTGGGTTTGACGCGGTGCTTCACGCTTCTAGTGACGTGGTCGTGATAAAGGTGGCTGTTCGCGAACTGCACGTCGCACTCGACGCAGTAGTTCCGCTCGCTCGCGTCGACAACGTGCTTGCGGTCGTTGTGCACCTTCAGTGAATGCATCGACTTGAACTCTACGCCGCATAGCTTGCACTGGATCCGGGTGTGGCGGCATCTGCGGTAAATAAGATTCTGACAAGTCTTTCGATTTAAAAAAACTCACTCAAATTGATCCGTTTGGGAGCTACGATGCCACAGACAGACACATAGATACACAAATACACAGCTACCCCACGTTAAACTTGTAACCCTTTCGTCGGGGGTTAAAAATACAACCGAACTGAGAATCTTTGAGACTTGCCCTTTGGGTGTCAATATTTCTGTACCAGTTGGCTCGACGAGACGAGTCTTTCTCGCGCGAGATACATTACCCATCCCTTTCAATGCAGTGCTGTGGGAGAGTGACAGGTGCCGCAGCAAGAATCGCGTAGCATAGTTGTACTAGATAGGCTGCTCCGTTAAGTGGTTACCAGAAAAATATAATAGGAGAAATCTGAACACCCGTATAGTCTTTTTAGGGTTCCCTAGTCAACTAGGAACCCTTATAGTTTCGCCATGTCCATCTGTCCGTCTGTCTCTGTCTGTCTGTCTGTCCGTCCGCGGCTTAGCTCCGTAATCATTAGTACTAGAAAGCTGAAATTTGGTGTGAGTATGGGTATGTATCACGCCGACATGACGGTATAATAAAAACTAAAAGAAAAACTTTTTTTCGGGTACCTCCCGTACACCTAAAGAGGAAGTGATTTTTTTTTTCGTTTCAACACTAGTGTGTGGGGTGTCGTTGGATAGGTCTTTTAAAAATAATAGGGGTCTCCGAACATTATTTTTTGATGAAGTCAGCAGTTTTGTAAATATACGCTCCGAAAATAAAAATAAATGTGTCCCCCCCCTCTAACTTTTCAACCACGGGTCAAAAAATATGGAAAAATTCATGAAAATGAGGCCTTATAAGTACTTTCAATGAAAACTATATTGAATAAAATCGGTCGAGCCGTTTTTGAATTATCGCAAAAATTAATAATTTTCTTTAAAATGACGTAAGTGCCGCTCGGTGTCCCTACACTTCGAACGTTACACATATTGGTTAAGTGCCATACTATATTAAAACATTTATCTCAATCTGGCGCGTATAATCGATAACTTACAAAAGGTAATAAGTAATTACTGTTACTTTGGCGTTTACGACATTTTTATAGAGCTTGAAATCTTTCTCGTAATTTTCGTCTAATAGTGCCGGGATCTCGGCCTCTAGAATTGCGATGGTACGGCGAAGATGCGTAAGATGTCGCTAGTCACTTCGACGTAGTACGAGCGGCGCCACCAAGATGGCGCTGCATACTTGACGCCGTAAAACCGTCAAATTGTACGAACTAATAGTGGGAACGAAGAATGTTCGAATGCCCAAGGTCATTGAGACGGGGTACGCCCTTGATTTTTTTTACAGCTTACTTGATATGATGCGCGAGCCGGCTCTTAGTGGAGCTGCGCAGGCCGCAGTAGTCGCATATCTTGCTGCCGTGCATGCTGCGGTAGTGTGCAAAGAACTGCCGCGCCTTGTTGCAACTGCAACAATGCATTCTTTGCATTAAAATTTAAATATTAATATTTGACAAATAGGTATCAAGTTTAGCTTCGCAATCCTTATTCTAGTTGCATTCGTATTTGACGATATAAGACGTCAGATACTCAGATACGCTAGGGTTCCTCACGCGTCGTGATAAGACGTCAGTTACCTTTACAATCTACCAGGAGGTGCCTTCGTCCGCGTATTTTTGAAGTGAAAACTTCTTTAGCGGCGCTTGGCAATTTTTAGATGGGTAAAAAATGTTAAACTCGCGACAGATCCGCGCGTCAGATAACAGTCAGTCGGTAACCTAGCAACCGTGTATGTTTCAAAGAAAGGGGGCCTTCGAACAACAAAATGTAAGTGACAGATGGTGAAGCGTAATCATAAACATACATTAGTAACAAATAGAGATTAAATAGAAATCAAGTGTCAGTGAGATATAATAAAATCGGAGTTTTCACTTTTGCCGGCACTCCCGGAGTGCAACCCGTCCTTTTTTTTCTTTACTGTAGACGGACAAAAAGTATCCTATACCCATCTTTTATCTCCAGCTATCCCTGTACCAAAATTGGTTAAAATGTATCCAGCCGTTTCGGCGTGATGCGAGGTCATAATTGACGTGATATGACGTCAGACACGATACGCTAAGCTTTTTCACAAGTCGTGCATTAGTTACGAAACAAAATCTAAGCTTATACAGATATTAATTTTAATTTCTATTCCAATCGTTTTGACGTGATATGACGTCAGGCAGTAGACAGGCTTCCTCTCATGTCGTGTTAAGACGTAACTTGTATAATCCATTCTAATATTATAAATGCGAAAGTGTGTCTGTCTGTCTGTTACCTCTTCACGCTTAAACCGCTGAATCGATTTTGATGAGATTTGGCATGGAGATAGTTTAAGATCTGAGGAAGGACATAGGATAGTTTTCATCCTGGAAATTATCCCTAAAAAGATTGAAAAGTGAGTAAGTAATTCATGATGACATTGATGACCCTGTAGGAAATGTAATTATTAGATCAAAAGCACAATAGCTCTTACATTTGCTTAGGCGCTTTTAATAATCCCTTTTATTAATTAAGGTGATTAGGTGGATATCTATCGTGTTGTACGAGGTTGCTTCCATACTTCCAAGTTCCACGCGGACGTAGTCGCGGGCAAAAGCTAGTATAAGACATACTTACTCAAATCTAGCGCCGCAGACGCGGCACTCCATCTGTTTCGTGTGCGGCCCGTGACCGAGGTGCACGTATAGCATGTCACGAGCGGGAAACGCCTCGCCACACAGCTTACACTTGAACTGTACGTAGTGGCCAGAGACGTGTTTCCGTAGCAGAGAATATAGAGGCAGGCGTACGCGGCATAGATCACACTCGTACTTGCTTTTCTGTAAAATAACTCTCTAGGTAAGATTAAAATAAATTTAATATAGAAAAAAAATGGTATTGATAATTTTTTTTTTTTTATTAAAGCAGTAACGTCTGCTAACGTAAACTAAATGTTTACAAATGAAGCGAAAATTGAAAAATTTAATGATTCGGACAGGATTCGAACCTGCGTTTCCAACGGCTTTCCGGGTCAACACTGGCGTCCTCCCAATTGGACCACCGAATCAGATGTCAGAGTCATTGAATTTTTCAACCAGTTGCTTCGACATGCCTTAGGGTGGCATCGTAGCGCCATCTACCGTAAAGATTTAGACTTTATCGTCGGCACCATCGTCTCAAATTTGTTGAGAATCGATAGTAACGATGTGCTACACCCAAATTACTTAACTATTCAATGACTCTGACATCTGATTCGGTGGTCCAATTGGGAGGACGCCAGTGTTGGCCCGGAAAGCCGTTGGAAACGCAGGTTCGAATCCTGTCCGAATCATTAAATTTTTCAATTTTCGCTTCATTTGTAAACATTTAATTGATAAAATATTGAGAGAGCAACGATCCTCGCTCTGTTGGTCCAGCAAGTCTCCATTGCCATTCAGCAGGGCAATGCTGCTAGCATAATGGGGACTTTTGGACAGAATATAGCACTGAGAGCGGACTTAATAGATTAAGTTTTCCTTGACGAGGCGTGTCACAGATTTATTTTATGTCATTTGATTCTGACGAAGCTTGTTGCGGAAATACTTTGTGGATTGCATGCATTATTTTTAAATTGACGAAGCATGTGGTGGATTCTTTTTTTGGTTCATATGTGTCGGTTTTATCTCACTAGATAATTCAATATGGAAGCCACGTTGATGGTAAGTTATTTTTTAAACGCTAAGGCATTAATCGCTGTGAAACATGTCACGAGCGGGAAACGCCTCGCCACACAGCTTACGCCTGAACTGTACGTAGTGCCCGACAACGTGTTTCCGTAGCAGGGAATATAGAGGCAGGCGTACGCGGCATAGATCACACTCGTACTTGCTTTTCTGTAAAATATCACTCACTAGATAACAATAACATACATTTATTAAAGATAAAAAAATTAATTGATAAAATATTGAGACAGGGGGGGGGCAACGATCCTCGTTCTGGGTCACGGTTAGTCCAACAAGTCTCCATTGCCATTTAGCGGGGCAATGCTGCATAATGGGGACTTTTGGACAGAATATGGCACTGAGAGCGGACTTAATAGATTAAGTTTTCCTTGACGAGGCGTGTCGCAGATTCATTTTATGTCGTTTGATTCTGACGAAGCTTGTTGCGGAAATACTTTGTGGATTGCATGCATTATTTTTAAATTGACGAAGCATGTGGTGGATTCTTTTTTTGGTTCATATGTGTCGGTTTTATCTCACTAGATAATTCTATATGGAAACCACGTTGATGGTAAGTTATTTTTTAAACGCTAAGGCATTAATCGCTGTGAAGCATGTCACGAGCGGGAAACGCCTCGCCACACAGCTTACGCCTGAACTGTACGTAGTGCCCGACAACGTGTTTCCGTAGCAGGGAATATAGAGGCAGGCGTACGCGGCATAGATCACACTCGTACTTGCTTTTCTGCAAAATAACACTCACTGGAGAACCCAATATGGAAACCACGCTAATCGCTACAAAGTGAAAGCAAACAAATCGAAGATGTGCGAACGGTCATAAACAGAGCCGTATTATCCCAAGGCCCGGGCCTAGGGGCCCCAGCCATGTTCTCCTTATAGCGGAGGGGGCCCCAAATGCCATGTGCAGACTTCTGGCCGAAGGGTGTTGTGCTTCGGCAGTTCCGGGGCTATCTACCGAATCCTGCGCCAGATCAGACGACGCAACGGAGCCACGCTGTTACGTCGCCTAAATTCAACTAGAATTAAGTTTATTTTTATTTTATGTATGATTTTGTAGTTCACAGTGCCTTAGTTTAATTACTGTAATGCTGTGTAACTAATTTGAATAAATAAATAAATAAATGTGCCTAGGGGCCCTGGCTCTCTAAGGCCGAGCCTGGTCATAAAGAGCTTATCTTGTAAATATGACCTCAGAATGCCATTGTCTTATTCGTGTAGGACTAATGTTTGATAGTGTGATTACATAAATAAATAAATAAATAAATATCAGACAACCTCACACAAATCGATCTAGTCTCAAATTAAGCTCAAGAAGGCTTGTGTTATGGGTACTAGACGACGATATATACTTATATAGATAAATATATACTTAACTACATAGAACAACCATGACCCAAGCACAAATATTCGAGTTCATCACACAAATATTTGCCCTGGCCGGGATTCGAACTCAGGACCGCCAGCTCAGTAGGCAAGTGCTTACAAACTGAGCCAACCGCGTCGTCAAGTCCTATGTTCTCCTTATAGGGGAGGGGGCCCCAAATGCCAAGTGCCTAGGGGCCCTGGCCCTCTAATTCCGGCCCTGGTCATAAAGAGCTTATACATATTGTAAATATGACCTCAGAATGCCATTTGTCTTATAGATAGAAAATAAATGAAATATAGGCTTAATAGAAGCAGAAACTTTTTCATTTTCGTAGACACAGTACAGTAATGGTTACTATCTAGAACCGCCATGACACATATATTTAAAATGCGTGAGAGTGAGAGGTATATACTAACATGCGATCCTCTGTCTCACACCAAACCATAAACCTAGAATTAATAATGTATTACATTGCGATTATTTCTTAACACTTATTCGTGTAGAAAAGCTCAGTTTAGGGTAAATGCAAATGTGTGATAGTGAGATTATTCGCTGAAAATACCTTATCGTGTCGCTTAGCGAGGTGTCGCTCGTAAAACTGCTGTTGGGCGAAGCCACAGAAGCAGAGTGAACACTGGAACTTCTTCTTACTAGTTCTCTTCTTCTTCGTCTCCATCCACTTCTCCGCGCTTCTCTGGTCGATCTTCTCCTAGAAGTTTTTCAACCAGTAAATATCTTGCACGAGTTTAATCTACCCATATACCCTCTACTCGTATATCAGTTTCGCCTGTGTCAACTTTATTATTGGTACATTTATATCTCATACATAATTTATTTAATGTTTTGTTTTGAAATTTATAGGTATGTGAAACAATAAAAATTATTATCTGTATAATTTTAATTAAAGTCTACGTACTATTGTCATATTCACATTACAATTGATTATAATGTACTTACTCAACTCATTATTAACTCATAAAATATTTGGTTACTATTAAATAAATCTTATACCCCTTTTCCAATATAATAACATTAATCATGTAAATAACTACATAAATAATGAAAAAGAATAAGTAAAAATTTAGACTTAACGGCTTTAAACGCCAACGTGTGTCCCGGACGCCATGACGTCTTTTGCCGCTGTACAGTGATATTTGGTTCATTATTTGGTATTTGGGACACATAATTTCCGTCAAAGAAACAGGATAAACAAATGCGGCTACTTTTCCTAAATTTGTCACTAACGAGAGGGATGCAGCATGTGCGACACGTATCGAGATAATTCCATCTCACTCCTTCGTATTGCTGCATCCTAAGGATGCTAAATTTAGCCAAGTGTAATAAGCCTTTAAGGAAATGTCGCCTGGTGACAACGAAAACTCACGAAAATTTCTGTCACTGCTATTCAAAACCTCGTATCTAGTAAGGAGATTGACACTGAAATATAGTACGGCTCTTCCCAGGTGAATTTCTCGCTTCGAGCCCTAATCTTTAAAACAAAGGCCATTGTATCTATTATCGCAAAGCCGCTAGCTACCGAGTTAGCACGTGCCACTACAACATTCATATTGAAAACAAACGGTATCGTCATAGTATTAAGGTTCAAATTTAATGTCACTGATATTCTAGATATCCAACCAACGAGCCGAAGAGATTCACATTCGCGTACAGAATACGTTACGGTGTACAGCGGCCCTTCACAGAGTGTTAGTGTCCAAGCTGATAAGCAGAAGAACTAAGATCCGCATTTACAAAACGGTTATCCGTCCGATCTTGATGTATGGATGCGAGGCTTGGACGCTGACACTTAAGGAAGAGAATAAGCTCTTGGTGACGGAGAGGAGGATTTTCCGGAGGATATTGGGGCCGATCTCGGAGAACGGCATCTGGAGGCGCCGAAAGAATGCCGAAATAGAAGATCTTGTGGCTGAGCCCAACATTATCGGTGAAACCAAATCGGCTAGACTGCGCTGGCTTGGCCACGTGGAAAGGATGGATGAGGATCGAGCTGTGAAGAGAGCTTATACCGGACAGCCACGCGGGAAACGTCCAGTCGGACGTCCCCGATATCGGTGGAGTGACCAAGTCATTAAAGACTTGATTGAACTTCATCGACCGGAATGGCGGGAGGTAGCTCAGGATAGAGGAGGATGGCGTTCTCTGGTGTCGGAGGCCAAGATCCACTTTGGGTCGTTGAGTCAGCGCAGTAAGTAAGTGATATTCTAGATATTACGTTTTGGACGATAGACCGCCCCGAAGAATACGGCACTCATATTATTTTGATTATACGAGCTTTGTTTTAGGTAGGTATTTGTTACTTAGTGAGTTTTGGGTGTCAAGAGATGATATAAAAGTCTTACAATGTCATAAAAGCTCCGTTTGTCCTGAATATCTGCCATTATTATTGTCTTATACTTCTTCTTTAACACCCCACGTTTCTTTCGTCCTTCGACTTTCACCTGAGCTTTAGAATCAACAGAAACTTCCACCTTTGATTCTTCTCTATCATCAAAACAATCATTTTTATCATCAATATCATCTTCTTCTTTATATTCTGATTTAATTTCAGGTATTTTAAAATCAGTATCATTATCGTCGATTTCTGGGTAGATTTCATTTTCTTGCCTTTCGTTTTTGACTTCTATTTCGACGTCGACTGTATTTATTTTTTCATCTTCATATATTACTATTTGATATTCATCTATTTTTTTTAATTGAGACAGGTTTGACAAGGATTTGTGTGCCTGGAAATATACAAAAAACAATGATTTTAATCTTTTTCAACGACGCCGTTGACGCAGTTTGTAATGTACCTGTCTACTGAGCCGATCCTGGGTTCGAATCTCGGCCAGGGCAAATATTTGTGTGATTAATTCTAATGTTTCTGGGTCGTGGATGTTATCTATACATATGTTTTTAAGTTTTTATACATTATGTATATCGTCGTCTAGTATATCCAAGTACAAGCTTTGCTTAGTTTAGGACTAGATCGTTTTGTATAAGATTGTCCTCTATATGTTTATTTATTATCAAGAAATACTTAACTAAATAAAAATAACATTTTACATTCCGTGAGCTTACGATTTGTACCTATAGGGTGAAAACTGAGAGGTTCTTATAAGAGAGTGAGCGAGACAGCTAATAAACAAGAATCGCACTTTCACGCACTGTACCGTACGAATGATTTCTTACCTTAGGCAACTTATCATTTAATAGTTTCTGAGCTTGTGTTATCTTCATCCGGAATATACGTATGTTCTCCAGAGTTTTGAGGCATTCCCAACACATTACAAGCATCTTGGTCTGAAAATATAAACAATACAGTAATGACATATGAAGTACAATTGTGGGATTCTAGTCTAACTTTCTAACAACATTATAAACAATACAGTATCATAAAGGAACGATTCCATATAATGCACTGGATGGGTTTACTTATTGATATTCATATGTGTTTAGTTTAGAAGAACGAGGATCATTAACTCACCTTATCGTTGGATTTCTTCAACAGTAGTTGATGATATAATTTTGCGTGTTCCTTAATAGGGGTTAGTTTTCTATCGACAGATAAGCAACCATGGCAAACGTTTGCTAAGGCCATGGTTTATTATTAATTATGTAGGTATGTTATTCTAAAATAAAGGAATACTTCACGAGGTTAAAATGTTTTGCATTGGCTCTCTGTCAGAGCTTGCCCTTGAAAGTAAATGTCAAGATGAATTAAGCAGCTTGCTCACGATCCGATCAATACAATTTGCATTTCCAGGAACTGTGAAATAATACTGGACACTGTATAAGATTCCAAAAATATAAAGCAATAAATTAACATTGATTAATAAATCTTGGAAATTTTATAGTCACTGAAAATTGAGTTAAGTTGAACTTTTTAACATAAATCACAGATGAATAATATGTAGTACTACTACCATAAATATCGATATGTAAAGCCTGCCCAGAAATATATGAGGATTGTCAAGAGGGCGCTATTTATACGATTTATATGGCAACAATTTTGCAACCTATCGCAACCGTACTATAAAGACATTATTTTAAATAATGTCAGTTCCTATGGTAAGTAACCTCGTCATTTAATGGAAAGCACTCTTTTCCTGGCTGTTTTTCATGTAGTAAACATGTGTACATTTTATTTATAATATTACGTTCACGACTGTGAATGGTTTTCGGCGTTTCCTTTGGATATTTTTAAATATTTGTTTAAAGAAACCACCACGAATGACGTTGACATTGTTGGCAAACCATCATAAAAACATTGCCAGTGTAAGAAATTAGTTCCAGTGAAATTCCGCAATATGGCGCATCCTCATATATTTCTGGTCAGGCTTTACATTTAAACCCGCTGCAGACCTTCCTATCCGATCCGATTTATCGGAAGAAATTTCCTAACAATTGCATCAGATAGTGAGAGAGCTCTTTACGCATTTCAACTTTGTTTTGACAGATTAGGTAGGGCAAAATTAACAAAATTTAGCGTTTGTTGTGGTTTGTTGAGTAGGTATATAGTATATTCACTGTTTTGTTTGCCTGTCTGCTTTGCTTCAATTATTATTTCATTACAAAGTGCAAAACTTCAATCTATTACGGTTATACGGCCTTAAAATGAGTGCTATAATATACAATTTTAACAGAGATTCATTTTGTGCCACTTGTTTAAGTCAAACTGGTCAGCTGATTGCTGTAAGAGACTCGCAAGCGTGCATGTTATTTTATTCCGAATTAAACGTAAGTATATTGTTAATAATACATTTACATAACAATACAACTACGCTGAAACGTTAGATAATGAAGGTAGATAAGAAATATCGCGATATAATTTGTGTTAATAATATATTGTTAATTTTATAAAGTGTATATTATAAACAATTGTTGTTGGGTGTTATAAGTATAACATGTGTATCTGTGAACCGATTTAAGTGCTGTTTTTTTTTTTATCTAAAGCCTGATTTGTTGAGATAGTTCTTAGCATTATTTGATGAAAATTGGGGCGCTCATTGCCAAGATATTCAGCTGTTAGTGGAACAAGTAACTGTGACTGAATTCTGAAATTTGTTGTAGTTGTATGTTCAGTTTTATAATCACTAAATATAATCACTGACTGGTACCCCAGAAATTGCAAGCGAAGTAGAGGCAGACAACAAAGAAGATGGGAGGATGAGCTAAAACTTACAGCGGGGCCCAACTGGAGGAGGGTGGCCCGCGATAGAGTACAGTGGAAACAGCTAGAGGAGTCCTTTGCCAGGAGGCATGCTGAACTGAGGGATATACTCTAACGAAACACAACCTTGTAGAAATCAGTTCAGAATAAGAAGGCATTATTATTATTTTCTTGGGGTTGTATTTATCCATAGATTCTGAGTCTACATCACTTAATCCCTTATATGTTTAAACATGGATCAATGTGGGACATTGAAATGAAATGAAATGAAATGAATATTAATTGTGTGACAGATTTAGGTTAACATTTTTACATTTTGCGATTACTGGTGCAAGCGTTGGATCAGCCAAATCTTACCTTTTCAGGTGTACACACATTACATAATTAGAATTTAAGTTTATAACTAATATGTCAAACAGATACATTACAAGATAAAAAAGAAAAAAAATACACTAAGAGATATCTGGACAATATTATTTGAATTTATACTTAATTAACATGTCAAACAAATATTATAAAAAATATATATTTATATACACTAAGAGTCCGAAAAATATTCATTTAGGGAGTAATAACATTTTCCCACTAGCCATTGTTTAACAGATTCTTTAAACTGATAAAGACAAATATTCTTGAACATATTGGGTAATTTGTTATAAATCTCTATGAATGAATGAATGAATGAATGAAGCGTTTATTCACTGGAACATACGGTTACATAAAGATCTTACAATATGCACATCATATTCATATATGAATTTTTGGCCATGATTTGGAACTTTGCAGGTGGTTTATTTCATTTCATTTCATTTATTCATTCTTAACGAACAATATTGTGTTGAATGTGCATAGGTATATAATTCTAATTAGTCTAAGTTTTACTACAATAACAAAAAAAATAAGAAGAACCTAAAATAACACAGAATTTCAAATAATTAAAAAAAACACACAAAATACATTATCTAATTTTCCTTATCAATCCATTAAATAAGATTACATGTCATATACTACAATTACATGTCATTTAAATAGCCTAATAAAAACAAATTAATAATTAAATTGAAAAAAAAAAAATTAAAAATTTTGTGGCTGTTATAAAATGAAAAATCATCTATAGAATAATAAGCTTTTTTTTAAAGAAACTGTTTGAGTCCTGCATTGAATGTTTTGCTATTTGTAATGGATTTGAACTCCATTGGCAGTTTGTTATAATATAGGAATACGGCCTGATAACTCGCGGCGTGCTTCATAATATTAAGCCTAGGGATAATATTGCATTTTATGTGTCTATACGTCTAGTTAACAGCCTTATTTCTCTTTCCTTTATGCTCTCATACTTGTTTAAATGCTTAACTAAGTCTGTTAGGAGAACAAGAATGTACAGCGATGGCACCGTAAGGATGCTCAGATTAATAAAGTAATCTCTGCAAGATTCTGTCTGCGGTATGCGAACAATGATCCTTATGGCTCTTTTTTAGAGTCTGAATGCAGCATCAATGTTATACTGACAACTGTTGCCCCACTGTTTAATACTGTAACGTAGCTTAGACTCTACAAGTGCGTGATAAACTACTCTTAGCTGTGGAGTATGAATTAGATCTCGCAGGCAGCGAAGAGCGTAGCACGCAGAGCTTATCGAATTTGTGAGAGCCTGCAGTTCTTGCTTCCAATTCAATAATTTATCAATATGCACTCCCAAAAATTTTACAGAATCAGTTGGTACAATTTTTTTTCCGTTTAGACTAATGCTTAATGTATCTGAGTGGTTCGATGTAGCGGAAAACAAAATTACATAGTTTATGCGTATATTGAGATCTAATTTCACGAGAAACTGTGTCCTGCTTTAGTTTGAACATATGTTTATGCTTTTGCACAAACACACAAGTTTCATATATCTGGGGGCACGGTAGTGCCCCCGCCAAGACGAACAAAAAAGACATATATAGACATGTCAAGGTTTTAAATATTACATTTTTTTAAATGTTATATGTAATATGTATGGGCGGTATGAGTCAGTTCGTCGTAGTCTAAAGATTGCCCTTATACAGCATTTCTGAATTAAAAATAGCTTCTCTTTGTCTGTAGAATTGCCCCAGATTACAATGCCGTAACGAAGAGAGGATGCAATATATCCACTGTATGCAGTTAAACCTGCTTCTGTGGATATTACTCGGCTAACTTTTCTCAGTGCAAATATAAATTTATTAATTTTAGCACAATTTCAACTTTAAATTAAAATATCAGTTACTTTCAAGTTGATTAGGAAATTTTAACATCACATCTGAGGGATTTATGTTCCCAATAATATTCTTTACTATCTGATTTGTTATAACCATTAAATTTTTTAAACTGTTTTTGTGTACAATAAAGTGTTTACTTACTTACTTAAATTGTGAACTATTAAATTTTTCAATTTTTCGCTTCATTGGTTTACGTTAGCAGACGTTACTGCTTTAATATAAAATAATTAATTTGGGTGTAGCACATTGTTACTATCGATTTTCAACATAGTTTGGGACGATGGTGCCGACTATAAAGTACAATACAATACAACAATACTTTATTGCACACCAATAAAAGTTTACAAAAGGAAACAAGAGTCTAAATCTTTACGGAAACGGCGCTACGATGCCACCTTAAGGCATGTTGAAGCAACTGGTTGAAAAATTCAATGGCTCTGACATGTGGTTCGTGGTTCGGTGGTCCAGTTGGTAGGACGCCCGTGTTGGCTCGGAAAGCCGTTGGAGACGCAGGTCCGAATCCTGTCTGAACCATTGAATTTTTAAATTTTTCGCTTCATTGTAAACATTTGGTTTACATTAGCAGACGCTACTGCTTTAATAAAATATAATTGATTTGTTATAGTCTAAGATATTGAAATTCACCTGAAACGGATTTACTCATATCGTTCGACATACTCCACATAGGTTCACCATTGATCTTCAAGACCACCGATGAGTCGAACAGATTCATATGTATTTTAATCTAACTCGTCTTTTTCAGTTCCAGCTGACTAACCGGGTTTGCCCGGAATGCCACAACTTTGTGCAAAGGATGGTTGCCTTCAAGAGCAGAGCACAGCAGGCACAGGCTTGGCTGCAGAATATGGCTACATTTCAGGCTCTTACACCTGGCTGGAACGTCATGGCACCAAACGCCATGCCAGCTACCACAGATCCTCTCACACTTGACATAAAATCAGAACCTGAGAATCATCAAGAGATCAAGGTAGAATTGAAACAGAATGAAACTTCTAACCGATTTAATCAGAATGTATACGGCAACGTTCAGCAGCATGCGTGTCATATCCCAAGATCTGTAAAATCAAATACGGTAATGAAATCTGAGATTGAAGATAATACCCATGGCAATTTGCATCAAAATATGGCTCGCAGTTACCAACTGCAGCCAACGCACAGCAGAGTCCCTGTCGCGGCAGTACCTTCAGATTCAGCTATGCTGATCAAACCTGAAACAGATGACAATGATGGCAATTGTAACAATAATGCAGAACCTTTTCCACTTAAAAATATGGTACCTTGCAGGACCCTGCAGCAAAATCACGGTGCGGATTTGGCTTTAGGGCTTTCTGTGACAGCTATGCCTCTAACGAACCCTGAGAATGAATGTAACGGTAATGATAATGTAGAAGAATATGAGAATCCGCATCATGTGATCCCTCGCCGTAATCAAATAGGGTCTAACCTGGGAGCAATGGCGACTTCAAATTCACTGCGGATTATAGAACCTGGAGCTGTTGAAAATATAAGTGATATTGGTGTAGCTGATGATGTGCATAAAAGAAACACTAACAGTGTTGAGGTCAGTGTATTTACGCATCAGAAAGTGAAGCCAAACAAAGCATCTGTTGGTAAAAGTAAGTTGATTGGATGCTTTCCATAACTCAGTTCTTAATGTTTTTGCCTTATCAGCTAAAAAATTAAATAATTTGATAATAATAATGATGTTATATGCTAGAGTGGAGAAGATTGGAGGAGGCCTTTGCCAACTGGCAAACAGACATACAAAAGTGGAGAACACAAATATATGAATAGAAATTAGATAAACTGTATTTTATACTTTTAGGTTGTCTGAATAAAGGGCTATTATTATTATAATGATGTTATATGGTTACATTGTTGTGAAAAAAACATGCGGTTTTCCAACGGCATTCCAGGCCAACATGACATGGGCGTCTTACCTATTAGACCATTGAACCGATGCAAGAGCCATTGAATTTTCTTTCAGTTGCTTCATTTCTTACATGCCTTAGGATAGTATCGTAGCTCTATCTTCTATATTAGTATTCAAACCGAACCCCTGGGTCTGCGACTCGGATTCGCACTTGGCCGAACTACCCTGTCATGAAGTTGATAAGTGTTATTTTTAATACAGTTGCTCAAAAAGTGGTACTTTTCGTAGCTGCAAATCGTGCGAAAAGTTGGATATTTCGAACTAGTGCTTTTTACTTTTCAATTTTTTTTAATTTTCTGTTGTATTAACACTTCATGTCTCATACATCCAAACAAAGGTCAATCACTTTCCGACTTTATTTATTACGTCATACAGCATTGCAAGTGTATATCTTATAATTATGCTTAAAATATTTAAATTGCATATTGGATCAATCAAACGGTTATATCTATTAAAAATATTCAAAAACGGTTTTAATAAGTTGTCTGAGTGACTATTATTTAATGAGCAAATGAGTATTATGCGTGACCTATAAAAATTAAAAAGAAAAGTATTGTCACAGATTAGAAAATACAGTATTAAGCGTGACCCACGCGCTGCTTTATAAATTCATAATAATTATGAATAAACGCTATTTTTGTGTATTAAATAATATATTTATTTACAATTATATGAAACGTAAAGAACTAAAAACAGATTCACGATGTTTATTGTTTGGAATCAATTAAATTACTGTGTAACATTATCATATCTCTTCTGAAATATTAAAACTATTTCTTTTGATTTGGCTGAATAATGACAGCCGACGCCATCTTGAAAAAAAATATTACAATTAAAAGTAAAACTTTCTTTTTCGTTCAAGATTGTTTTAATTATGTGTAAATGACACGTAAGATTTATAAAATAAGAGTTTTTGATAGAAAATGATGGATTCTGATGATACCAGAATAGATTTAACACCGCCCTATATACGAGCGAAGGCAAAAATTGCAAGTGAGAATATTTTACCCGCAAAATCGAAAGAAAAATTACATTGCCGTCTATGAACATTTTATTGGCTGGAAACGAGAAAAAGAGAATTATTAACAACTTGAATAAAACTTTAAACTTACCAGCAAAGGCCTTAAATGCGACCCTTCACAATTGCTCTAAAAATTGTAGGTACTCTTAATTTTTATCAGACAGAAATAAATATAATTGCCCCTTTCAATTACTGTTTTAAATTTGTATTATTGCAATTTTTCGCAAATGTATTAAAAAACGTTGTTTGGTACACGTGTGGAAGTGTCATTTTAACTCGTCCCGAGTCTTGACCCTCGCCTTGCGGCTCAGGCCAAGACTCCTCGGGACTCGTTCAAAATGACATACTTTCCACACTTGCATCAAAAACTACTATTTCAGATAAAAGTAAAACACCAGCCACTGCACAACCCGACTACATATACACAGAACAGATATTAACCGAAGGGGAGATGACACAGTGGAGACAGATGAAGTCTCACACAGAGTTCTACGCGCGCGGGGTCCCTTCGGAGCGGTGCGAGAGGTGCATAGAGCCGTTTGACCATCGACTGTTCACGAGGGCACACGCTACACTTCACACTGAGGTACTTACAATAGGAATACAATAGAAGGCGTAAAGGACATGGTTGTCATTCAATTGCTTTGTTGAATTTTGAGGATTCTGGCAAAAAAAAAATTGCGTACTTTCGAAGTCTGATATTTTAAAGCCCCTTAATTTTTAGATTATATTAATTTAATTTAATGCGGTTTTCTATAGTGACGTGATATCCCGTACACAGGCGTTCGGCGAGCTGGTGTGCGATATATGCCAACAGCGGACAATCGACAAGCCAGCTATGGAGCTGCATAAGAAGTGGCATTACAGGTAATTTAATGCGGTTTTGTGTGGTGACGTGATATCACGTCCACGGAGTTTCGTCAAATGGAGTGTGATATGCCAACAGCAGACAATCAACAAGTAAGCTATGGAGGTGCATTGGCATTATAGGTAAATTAATGCGTTTTTCTTTAGTGACGTGGTATCACGTCCACAGATTTTCGTAGAATGGAGTGCGATGTGCCAAGAGCGGACAATCGACAAGTAAGCTATGGAGGTGCATTGGCATTAAAGGTAATTTAATGTGGTTTTCTGTAGTGACGTGATATCACGTCCACAGATTTTCGTAGAATGGAGTGCGATGTGCAAACAGCGGACAATCGACAAGTAAGTTATGGATGTACACAAGAAATATCATTACAGGTAATTTATTGCGGTTTTCTGTAATGACGTGATATCACATTCTTTTCTCTCACATATTTTGTATCTCGTTCACAGTGAAATCTTTCTATTACAGACTACTAAAGTGTCGGTACTGCCCTTTCGTTTGGGACAACGTCAACACGATGCGTCACCATTGTCGAGAGATGCATAACGTACCACAGGTTCTCTGGGACTGTGACAGATGCGAACGGCAGTTTTCGTAAGTGTACCTGCTTGTATAATAATTAATAAATAAATAATAATAAATATCGGACAACCTCACACAGTAAGCTCTAGTAGGCTTGTGTTATGGACACTAGACGATAAACATACTTATATATATAAATACATACTTAAATACAAATAACATCCATGGCCCAGGCACAAATATTCGAGTTCATCACACAAATATTTGCCCTTGCTGGGATTCGAACCCAGGACCGACGGTTCAGTAGGCAGTGGTTAACCACTGCGCCAACCGCGTCGTCAAACCATGTATAATAATAATATTCTTTATAGTGCACCACATGAAAAAGATTAATAACAAAGAAATAAAGCAACGTTAAATAGGGTAACAACAGGCGGTCTTATTGCTAAAGAGCGATCTCTTCCAGACAACCTTTGGGAGCAGAAAAAGTCAGAAGATACATTTTAAAAAGGTAGTGCAAGAAACATGTATACCTCATTGAATGGATAATCTTATTAAAATTATCGTGAGACATCTTTAATGATTTTGATTATTAAAAACGGTTTAAACTCGAACACCCAGACCAGGCAGACAGGGTTTGAAGGGATAATTATCCTTAATTATTATGATAGTTATCGTGATAATAAAATATAGGTAATTATCTATAGCAAAACGTGCGTTCGTGACATACGTTCGTGACAGTGTAAGACAGCTGTAATAAATAAGTATAAGTATCGCCGCGCCGTGGGATTCCCCTTACAAGAAAAATATGAAATATAAAATTGATTTACCCACGGCCAAAAAGATATGAATTCCAAACTTTGTAGTTACGTTCAGTAGCATTTTCTTTATCACTATTTTATCAGTTGTCTCACGATGACCAGCCACTTGTGTCGGGGGCGCGTTAAATTTTTTTTCATCACACTTTCTCGTAAACAAGGTTTTACATGCTGGAAAAGCGGGCGGTAACTCGTAAACTACGCCCTAGGGCGGTAAGTATTTTTTAGCACAGTTTAAAGGCTAGAAAACCGGGCGGGAAGTCGTATATTACGCCCTAGGATGGTAAGCAATTTTGGTATTAACTACTATTTATTACTTTTGTTTTATTTCCTCCAAAGTGTGATGAAAAACGTCGTACGTGACTCTGGTGGTAAAGGAATTCCAAACTCGTGTCATTAATGCCTTCGGCTTCGGGCTTCTAATAGATACTCGTTTGTAATTCCTCGTTATGTAATTTACTATAATTTAGGTTATTTTATTGAGAAAATTATTATTACCTACTTGTAGGACGCTTCAGCTATGGCGTCGGCACCAGCGGAACCACAGGAGAGCCAAATGTACCGTCTGCGGACTGACTCTCAATGAACAGAGCCTCAAGAGCCATATGAAGTAAGTACATTGCATTTTTAATCAACTCTATATAAGCTAAACCATTGATGGAAAGATCAAAGCACAGAAGGCCGTTCCAGCGTGTTAACCTCTATCACCACCCTACGCCAACCTTTCGAAATTTTCCTTTTGCTTTGTGTGTCCATCTTTGCATTTTATTTTAAAGGCTTTACACCTTAGCGACCTCTATGTGAACTATTTTACGGCAGTGAACGAGCGAGCGAGAGAGGGCGCTATCATTTATAAATTTATGGAACATGTAATGTCTCGTTATTTTGAATGTGGGTACACATCACAATTTTTATATTAAACCATTAATACAAATATTAAAGGTTAAAGAAAAGGTGTAAAGCCTTTCATATAAACAATGCAAAGATCGACACACAAAGCATAAGGAAAATATCGATAGGTTGCTTGGGAGGTAGGGTGGCGGAAAGATTGACGCGCTGGACCGGCAATCCAGGGGTACCGGGTTCGATTCCCGGTATCTTTCGCCAGGTAATTCATTTAAATTTTTCTTTAAGCTTTGATCTTTATATCAATAGTTAACTCTTTAAATGCATGATGATGTAGGTATATTTACACGTTACTGAAATGACAGTCAAAATCTGAATAATGTCAATAGAATTTGTCAAGATTGTCCCGAAATCTCAAACTGACGTGGATTTCATTGCTAGTTACGTCATTTCCGAAACAAAATTGGTGTAATTGTATGCATGTAAGAATTAAATAATGAAATCTGATTTCGACGACAGAACGCACACAAACGGTATACCCCTGATGAAATGCGAGGAGTGCGGGAAGCAATACCGCGGGGAGGCGAGCCTGCGGTACCACATGCGGAGACACCGGGGAGAGGTAACTGTCCGATCTGGTCCACTCCCGTCAGTCTCACACATATTAACATTAAATGCGTAAGATGCAGCCTACATAACAAAGAATTCAGGATTTATTTCGAAGTAGAAATAATATGATGTTCTTGATAGTGATTTCGTAAGGGAATTTAATCTATTTTAATATTTGTTCTTCTTATATAGATAGTTGTGTATAAAAAAAGAGTTACACTTGTTTATAAACAAGAAGCCGACAACTTGAAACAGGCCGGAAAACTGTACTTTTTTTAATTGGTGTTTTGGCGGTGTTTTTGTTGTTGGTAACAATTTTGAGTCAGATTCTCTCCTAATATTCATTTCACTTGCAGATAGACGAAAAAGCGTTCTGCGCCGAATGCAATAAACAGTTTCTGGATATGCACCAGTACAAGAATCACATGAAGTATACTGTCAAACACGCCTCAGCGGACATCTTCAGGTACTGCCTTTTCGCAGAATTTGGTCGATAGTTTCATTTCGCCGAATTCTCACTTCGCAGAATTTTTATTCCTTTTCAGGGTTCCGTACCCAAAGGGTAAAAACGGGACCCTATTACTGAGACTTCGCTGTCCGTCCGTCCGTCCGTCCGTCTGTCACCAGGCTGTATCTCAAGAACGGTGATAGCTAGACAGTTGAAATTTTCACAGATGATTTCTATTGCCGCTATAACAACAAATACTAAAAATAAAATAAATATTTAAGGGGGGCTCCCATACAACAAACTTGTTATAGAATATGGTACGGAACCCTTAATGCGCGAGTCGGAGTCGCGCTTGCCCAATTTTTTTGTAGTCATATATTTTTCATAATACGGTATTTGATGACAGCTCAAATGAGCTACTTCTTCATGAAATGTCAAAAACGATCTGTTATAGTTGATTATTCTTTTTACATACAGCACATAACGTAAATCTGCACGACTTATTGAATTTCATAAAAAAAAATCAAGCAATGTCATAGTGGTTTTTCTAGTATCTATAAACGTTTTTTACTTTCTATTTGATACAATTGAGTTCATGTTATATTTTTGTTGAAGTATTTAATGATAATAAAACATTACATAAACACAACTACGTGTTTTTTTTTTTAAAGCTGTGTTGTGACCAAATCTTGCGGTTCGATACTATTTCTGTAAATTGGTAGAAATCGATTAATTCGATAACCTGTAGAAAGAACAATAAAACAAATTACTATTTTACATAGAAAGCTCCAGTGACACCGACGGCTCGTAGCTCAAAAAAATGTTGATTTACGAAAAAAGTACAGATTTATAAAAAAAGTTTGTCGATAAAATCGATTCGATCAATCATTCGTTAAATTTGGCAAACAATATGTCTTTGCTACATCACTACAAACATCAACGGAGAACTATCAAATGTTTGTTAAAATAAAAACCAAACTGTGGTGAGCTTCTATGAAGATACTGGCTTGTGACGTCACAAAAATCACTAATCAAAACACGTCTGCTTTTTAGTATTTCTCCTATAAAAATATCATAATGTCCAAAAGTTAGTGGTGGCTTGATTCCGCGTATTTTTGAATGTGTCTTGAGTGGTTTCAGTGATACATTTTATTTTTACTATTGTCAAACACCGTATTCTTGCAAATATCGTCCTATTAATTGGTTAGGTTAGATTTGTTTACACAAATAGTTGACAATTTCAGAGAAAAATGCATTCTACGAAATGACTTCTGCGAAATGATACGGGGGTTGAAAAAAAAAAATACAATTTTCAGCCATTTCGAAACCATTTAGGTTCACTTCGTCCATATTCCCATATTGTCCACATGTCCAAACACGTCCATATTCCCAACTCGTCAACAGTTCTCTATATTCTTTATTCAATTTTTAAATTTGTAAGCCGTTTATGTTCACTTCGTCCATATTCCCATTTTGTCAACATTCCTATTTCGTCCACATTCCCACCTCGTCCACATTAAATTCCCAAATCGTCCACTTTCTATCTCGTCTACATTTCCAACTCGTCCACATTCCCATGTCCTACGCACTCCCACGCGCGTCGTCCACATTCCCAACTCGTCCGCATCGTTTAGGGTCACTTCCCGTTATGTCAACATTCCCACCTCGTCCACATTCAATTCCCAAATCGTCCACTTCCTATCTCGTCTATATTCCTATCTCGTCTACTTTCCTACGTCGTCCACATTCCCAACTCGTCCACATTCTTATGGAGGTAAAAACATGAAAAAAGAACTTACAATAATGGCTCTAATATTCGAACACTACACACGTGGACGACTTACGAAAGAAAAAATATATGGAGGGATTGGAGGGAAAATTAAAAATACTTTTTTTTAAACATGGCGTCTGTGTTCATGTTCTTTTGAGTGGTGTATTTTTTTATTTCATTGCACATGTTTGAGAAAAGCACTATACATGCCTTAGCCGTGAAATGGGCTTGCCGGCTTCGTATCACTATCCGGCCTCCCTTCCGGTCGGAACGTGCGCAATTTGCGCACGTTTCGCCCTAAACGCAAATTGTACATTCCTAAAGCGAAAGAGAACAGATGAGGACGATTTGGGAATGTTGACTAAGTGGGAATGTGGACGAAGTGGGAAAAGGACGATATGGGAATATGGATGAAATGGGAATGTTGACGAAGTGGGATTTTGGACGAAGTAGGAATGCGAACGAAATGGGAATGTGGACGAAGTGAACCTAAACGGTCCACATTACCATGGAGGTATAAACTTACAATATTTGCTATCCGATACGCTCTGACGCGAGATGATGTAATTTACGAACGCAATTTGCGTTCCGCTTTGCGCACTTTTCGCCCTAAATGCAAATTGTACATTCAAAGCGAAAGAGTACGGACGGATGTGGACTATTTGGGAATGTGGACGAAATGGGAATGTATATGAAATAGGAATGTTGACGAAGGGGCGTTGTGGACGAAGTAGGAATGTGAACGAAATGGGAATGTGGACGAAAAAAACAAACGGTTAATTTGCTGTTGATTTCAGGTATACGTGCGATGATTGCGGGCGCGAGTTCGCGCACAAAGTGCTTCTGCGGAAACACATTGAGACCAAGCATAGTGCGCGGAGGAACTACAGATGCGAGACCTGTTCGGCGGTGAGTTGACTGTCATAGCCCGATTCTCTTTCCCCTCCCCTCCCCTCCAGCCCTCAGACTGAGTCGGTTCAGTCCGTGGTATAAGAAAACAAGGCATTCCGACAAGGCAGACTTCGACGACGCGCTTGGCTCGTTTGTAGACACCTGCCTACTGAGCCGGCGGTCCCGGGATCGAATCCCGGCCAGGGCAAATATTTGTGTGATGAACTCGAATATTTGTGCTTGGGTCATGGTTGTTCTATCTATGTAAGTATATATTTATCTATGTCAGTACGTATATCGTCGTCTAGTACCCATAACACAAGCCTTCTTGAGCTTAATTTGGGACCAGGTCGACTTATGTGAGTTTGTCAGATATTTTATAAAAAAAAAGACTTGTGACCGTTGCCGGTTTATGGTAACAAAATAATTATAAGTTAAATATGTTCAACGCCAGTCGTACAAACAATATTTTTGCAATACAATTGTCATTATCTTCGGATAAATGTTTTTTTGTCCAAGGGAATCGGGGAGTTTTATGTTACTGGCAACACAGAAACGGATTGACAGAACCGACCAACCAATCAAAGCGTGATGACGTCACAAGTCTGGCCTGTCATTCCGGAATACCATACCTTGTTTATACCATGGTTCAGTCTATTCACGACGCATTCCATGCGAGTAAGCCTCCCCAAATGACTCCTGTGGCGCGGAGATAATCCCATTAGCGGCTTATACTCCCACACAAAGTCCGACTACTGGTAGTGAGGGCTAACCGGCCCTGATACAGAAGTCATGTCTTAAATAAAAGCGGCCAAGAGTATGTTTGACGACGCGTTTGGCTCGGTTTGTAGACACCTGCCTACTGAGTCGGCGGTCCCGGGTTCGAATCCCGGCCGGGGCAAATATTTGTGCAAAATATTTGTTGTTGGGTCATGGATGTTATCTATATATGTATTTAATTTATATATTATGTATATCGTCGTATAGTGCCCATAGTACAAGCTTTGCTTAGTTTGGGACTAGGTCGATTTGTGTATGATTGTCCCTTAATATTTATTTATTTATTTTATTTATTTATTTATTATTTATGTCGGGCCACGATCAGTGTTGGGTTCCGTAGTTGCCCATCCTTCACAATAGTCGAAAATTACGAGAAACATTTAAATTAAGAGAAAGATTTCAAGCTCTATAAAAAGGTCGTAAACGCCAAAGTAAGAGTAATTACTTATTACCTTCTGGAAGTTATCGATTATACGCACCAGATTATGCGAAATGTTTTAATACAGTATGGCACTTAACCAATATGTATAACGTTCGAAGTCGCGCGGCACTTACGTCATTTTAAAGAAAATTATGTATTTTTGCGATAACTCAAAAACGGCTCAACCGATTTTATTCAATATAGTTTTCATTAAAGTACTTATAAGGCCTCATTTTCATAATTTTTTTCATAATTTTTTGACCCGTGGTTGAAAAGTTAGAGGGGGGGGACACTATTTTTTTTTTATTTTCGGAGCGAATATTTACAAAACTGCTGAATTTATCAAAACATAATGTTGGTAAACCGCTATTATTTTTAAAAGACCTATTCAACGACACCCCACAAACTAATGTTGGAACGAAAAGAAAATCACCCCCACTTCAGGTGTACGGGAGATACCCGAAAAAAAAAAATATTTTTTATTTTACCGTTTTGTCGGCGTGATACATACACATACTCATACCAAATTTCAGCTTTCTAGTGATGACGTGACTAATGATCACGGAGCTAAGCCGCGGACTGACAGACAGACAGACAGACTGACAGACGGACAGATGGACATGGCGAAACTATAAGGGTTCCTAGTTGACTACGGAACCCTAAAAAAAGATGAGTTGACTTCTTACGCACGGGTGAAAGTTCAGCGTTGTTACGTTTTTCTTCATAATTTTTTAGGACTCCCTACCTAAAAGGTAAAAAAGGGGTCCTATTACTATGTCTCCACTGTCCTTTTGCCTGTTACCAGGCTTGTATGTCTATTTTTAGTTGACATTTTTACATATGATCATGTTTGATCTATGATATGATGTATTTCTGTTGCCGCTATAACATATAACAAAAACAGAAAATAAATAAAATGTTTATAATGAAGCGAAAAATTTAAAAAAATAATGGTTAAGGCACGGCAGATACGGCTGTGGCCGGCAGTGGATAATTGCTCCACTGGAACCTACGTCGGCCACAACCATCCAAAGTTCAAAATATTTGTAATTCAACCGCAGTTTTTCAATCCATCTTGATTTGGGAGTACTTTTTCTTGCCGTGGCGTCAGGGACACCGTGAATTGCTGTACCGTTTGGCGTTCAAAAAGATGCCTTGAGAAAATTTTGAGTTCGCAGGTTCGAACCCTGCCTGAACCATTAAATTTTTCAATTCGCTTGACGACCAGCTTGAGACTTGTGTCTGGGGTGTTTAACCGAATATATACAAAAAGAACTTTTTCCAATTTGAACTTTGACCCGTCTCAATAAGATCTAATTTATTATCTGCCATAATATGGCATATGGCTTCGTATGCAGTAAGGGGTTACATTTTTAATTTATTTTCGGAGATGTTCTTGCGGAATAAATATTATTCTATTCTCAAATGTTTTTTTATTATAAGTGTCTATAGAAATAGGTATATATTAATAACATTATGTTAAAATATGTAGATTAACTTTGCAAGAAATTAAAGGCTATTTTATTTTATTTATTTATTTACTAGCGACCCGCCCCGGCTTCGCACGGGTGCAATGTTGATAAATTATGCATGTATTATACATTATAAACCTTCCTCTTGAATCACTATCTATTAACCTTTCGAGCGCCAAGCGGCAAAGCAATTCTCCGAGCCACTGACGCAAAACAAAAAAAAAAGTTGCTCCAAAATCAACAGACATTGAAAAACACAGATAGTGGTTTGAATTAGCATGTTTTTGGCCATTGAAATTTTTGACGTCAATAGGCGTCGTTGGCGTCAGTGGCACGAATTCCCGATGACGTGATTTGCCGTCTTTGGCGGTCAAAGGGTTAAAAAAACGCATTAAAATCCGTTGTAGTTTTAAAGATCTAAGCATACATAGGAACAGACAGACAGCAGGAAGCGTCTTTGTTTTATACTATGTAGTGATGTTCAGTTTGAGTAGCATTTTCTATATCACTCACTGAATTTGAGATTATCTCATGACCTTGTTTTAAATGTTTAATTTAGGTTATGTTATGTGTACAGACGTTCAAAACGACGCAAGCCCGGAACAAGCATCGCCGGGAGAAACACGAAGGCTTCGTGCCGCCGCGGGACAAGATGTGCGACCACTGCGGGAAGGGTTTCCAGGTGAGCTATACCTTCATATTACTCTTTAACGACTCTCTGAACTTGATTGTGCTTCATACATGTTGATGTGGAAGCACTAACCTTAGGCAGTACTTTCACCCTTGAGTAGGCAGCCATTAGCTAGAACTGGAAATGCACCCGCCAACCTGACGTCAGGTTGGCGAGCGTCATTAATTTCTTAAATATCTCTGGAGTTTAAAGAGCACAATGCTCGAATTTTGGCGCACATTGCTAGCACTAACTGCTGACGTATACCGCAGCTAAATTAAGCTATGTCCACACTGTGCCCTTTTCACGTTCAACTTGCGCATCGCTCGCATCGTACAAAAATGAACAAGATATCAATAGACGAAACGCAAGTTGAACGTGAA
Organism: Apotomis betuletana; assembly: GCA_932273695.1. Lineage (NCBI taxonomy): Eukaryota > Metazoa > Arthropoda > Insecta > Lepidoptera > Tortricidae > Apotomis > Apotomis betuletana. The sequence goes on from OW026322.1 coordinate 4,600,974, forward strand.
AAGGGCACAGTGTGGACATAGCTTTTGCCTATGAAAACCCGCCATCCTGACGCTCACAGGAAGTAATATTTTTATATACGCGCGTCTGTGTTCATGAACAGGCTCAACAGCTGAATTATATTTTTAACCCTTAAATGCATGATGATGTAGGTACACGTTACTAAAATGACACATGTCAAAATCTGAATTGTCAATAAAGACTGTCAAAATTGTCCATCAAACTAAATTACGTCATTTTAGAAAAAAAAATAGTGTAATTGTATGTATTTAAGGGTTAAGTGGTGTATTTTTTTAATTCATTGCATTTCTTTGAGAAAAGCAAGTGTATTTTGTTTCGACATTTGCATCGTGTGCATACACGTATTGTTGTACACCCTTCCCGCACCAATAATGCCTCAGTTTGACCTTGTGGTTGACGGGTAGAGAATGCCTCATGGCATTAAGTCCACCATTTGTACTTTTACTTCTGTATTTTGTGCAATAAAGTTTAAATAAATAAATAAAAGCACTATCCGCCTTAGCCATGATAAGTTTCTGTCAAAAATGACATTTTAGTGGCAAGCTTTTATAGCCGACTGTACTTTTCTTTGGATATCCATCAAATGCTCACTGAGACGATTCTAAAGAGCCCAAGCTCGGTAGCATGCTTTTTCTATTATAGTTCCTATGGCCACCTCCCGGCTCCATCATCAGATTAGCCCAATGGTACCATATTATTGTATTGTCATCAAAGTTAAGTAAGTATGCAAAATTTCAGCTCAATCGGTTGACGATATCTGCTTCAAAATTGAGTTGCAAGATTTCACCCGAACAAACATACTTTAAACATACCATGCAAGTTTATAAAAAGCTTGTAAAAAGGGCTTGCGGCGTATCACTATCCGTCTATACCTACTCAGCCGGCAAGGCCCCCTTTACCGGCGTTTGCAGTAATGTACTATTAACGTCCACAGACGAAACTCCTACTAGCCCAGCACATGAACACGCACACGGGCAGTCGTCCGTACGCGTGTACTCTGTGCGGCGCGGACTTCGGGTTCAAGAGCGCTCTCTACCTCCACAAGCGATACAAACACAACGTGCAGAAGAAATCCAACAGTATCAAGCAATAAGTCCGCTATTTCGTCCCCCGTATCATGTATTGTTAACTTAAATAAAATATTGATACCCTTTTGAAGTTTTTTACACACTTGGCTCCTTATCCGTCCATAAATGCTGATTGTTTTAGACAGTCTCTATGATCAAAGATGGTTCTTAAAGTATTATCAATGCTACTACTTAGAACAGGGCTATTGAGACTTATTGGTACATATTTGAAACATAATAATATTTGTTTCAAAAATTTCTCGAAATTTATCAAAATTGACGCGAAAAAATAGTTTTTTCAACTTATTTTCGACTGCACGCATTGAAAGCATGTAATAGCTAGAACCTAGAATTACTACCTACGAGGAAAAGTATTATTCACATCAAAAAGTTGGTTGAAATTATCAATATATTTGTCATAATGGCAATAGAGTCTAGCTATATTTTATGATTGAATGAATAACGAAAAACATGACATTACAAAACATGATTTTAGAAAGTTAATATTGTTTTTTTTTATACTTCACGGCGTTTCGTCGTGCTGTTTTAAATTATTAATTCACGTAGGTATTACGATTACAAATATAATAAACAGTTGTCTAAATTGACAACTAAAATTTATGTAGTTTTTTACCAGTAATGAAAGTTGTTTATGGTTAGGAAGCATTCCGATTAAGTGTGAGAATTGTATTTTAAAAGAAATGAAATAGCATATTATGTTATGTAACATAACATTTCCGTCACAGTACTTGATTCTGTAAGTAATGTTATACAAATTTTGAATTTATTTATTCAATCGTAAAAAGTTTGTGGATAACTCCATTTTCCTCTCTGTTTAGATTGCCACCGTACGCTACATATTATCAATGATAACTACTTAGAACAAACCTATTGAGATTTATTAGTATATATTTGAAACATACAGTTTAAATTTTTCATTGATAATTTTTGTTCCAAAAACTACAATATTCACGCAGTAAACTGTTTTTTTTTTCAACTTACTTTCGAGTGCACTCAATGAAAGCATGAAATAGCTATGATACTTTCTAGAACTCAGGTAAAAGTATTATTCACTTCAAAAAGTTGTTTTAAATTATCATTTTTATTAAAAAATACATTCTAAAGGAACAAGGCCTCTTAAAGAGAGTGCTTGTGTGTTGTGGTGTCTCAGATTCCTCGATTTTCTTCGCGTCGCCGATCTTCTTCGCATTCTCGATTTTCTTCTCGTCCCCGATTTTCTTCGCATTCTCGATTTTCGTATCGTCTCCGATTTTCTTTGTGCTCCCGATTTTCTTCGTGCCCATGCTTTTCTTTTGTATCTTGTGCTAAACCGCCCGTGCAGGTAGAGGGCGCTCTTGTACCCGAACGTGTCTCCGCACATCTTGCACGCGTACGGCCGCGCGCCCGTGTGCGTGTTTATGTGCTCGATAAGAACTATAAGAAGGTTTTTAAAATGCGAAATAAATAACAGTATAATCTGCAACAGTCGTATTAAGTTGACGTGTATTAGGGTTCATGCTGTCTCAGATTCCTCGAAATTTTTCGCGTCGCCGATTTTCTTCAAATTCTCGATTTTCTTAGCATTCTCGATTTTCTTCTCGTCCCCAATTTTCTTCGCGCCCCCGATTTTCTTATCCCCAATTTTCTTCGCGCCCCCTATTTTCTTCTCGGCCCCAATTTTCTTCGCGTCCCCGATTTTCTTCGCGCCCTTGTTTTTCTTCTGTATCTTGTGCTTGAACCGCCCGTGCAGGTAGAGGGCGCTCTTGTACCCGAACGCGTCCCCGCATATCTTGCACGCGTACGGCCGCGCGCCCGTGTGCGTGTTTATGTGATCGATAAGAAGGTTTTTAATCTGCGAAATAAATAACAGTATATTATGCAACAGTCGTAAAAAGAGACTAGGAGGCTCGCTACGTCGTCAGCGTGAGAAATGTTCTTTACCGTACTCAGGTAAAAAATATCCTACGAGGTAACGTGGAGTAGGACTGTCACCGGGGAAAACTGAAACAGTCCTATAACTATCTACTAAAAGACCACCTGTTTTCTACCGTTATTAAAAGCTTTTATTTAACTTGCATTGTATGTATGTATGTATCTAAGTATGTTTGTTCGGGTGAAATCTTGCAACTCAATTTTGAAGCAGATATCGTCAACCGATTGAGCTGAAATTTTGCATACTTACTTAACTTAGATGACAATACAATAATATGTTACCATGGGGCTGATCTGATGATGGAACCGGAAGGTAGACATAGGAACTCTATAATAGAAAAAGCAATCCTACCGAGCTTGGGCTCTTTAGAATCGTCTCAGTGAGAATTTGATGGATATCCAAAGAAAAGTACAGTCGGCTATAAAAGCTTGCCACTAAAATGTCATTTTTGACAGAAACTTATTAACCTTTAAATGCATACTAGTACTCTAATCTTATTTCTGAAATAACGTAATAGACATGTTGACTAATTTTTTTTGAGGATGTCAATCGATTCTATTTTTTATAGTGATCACTGATCAAATGTCTATATGGGTCTGACTACACTTAAACTGCTCTAAAAGTCAGAAATGACCGTCAAAGTTCAACATTCCTACGTAGCGCTAAAACGGTCCATACAAAAGGCGTCCAGGCTAGTGACGTCACAGGCCGGTATAGGTACCAATAATTGTATGGAGAAATTAAGAAATTTGCCATTTTCACCGTGAGAAAGTGTGTTTAAGTTCATGGTTGTCATACAATTATTGTTTTGTAAAATTATGAGGATTCTGAAAACATTTTCAAAATTTCTTTTGGATTAAAAAAAAATATCATAAAACTGGCGTACCTTTGAAGTCACATATTTCCAAAAAAGATTTATTTTTTTGGTTTTTTTTCTTTGTTTCGTGATATAATTAGCTAATTGTATTCATATAACTACAGTACGCTGTAGAATTCAACATCAGTCAACATGTCTATTAGCAATGAAATCCACGTCAGTTTGAGATTTCGGGACAATCTTAAGAAAGTCTAGAAAATATTCATATTTTGATTTGTGTCATTTCAGGAACGTGTAAATATACATCATCATGCATTTAAGGGTTAAGAATTAGGAGGCTCGTAACATCGTCAGCGTGAAGGGTTTCCTTAGCCGTAGGCGGGTAAAAAATATCCTTTAAGTATAATGCAATTTAGTTTTTGCGAGATCTCAGCCTTTTTCACATTCACAACTCACCATGTACACCTTCCCGCACAGGTCGCAGATGTGTTCGCGCTTCTCCCTGCGGTCGTGAACCGACCATATATGTCTCGCGCGGATTTGTCGGCTGTTGTACACCTAAAAAATAATAACTTGCATGAAGTTGGAGTTCAGTTATTAACAGACTTCCAAAAAGGAGGGTTCATGTTTGACTGTATAGTTTACAATGAAGCAAAATTGAAAAATTCAACTGTTCAGACAGGGTACGAAGGTGCGTCTCCAACGGCTTTCCGGGCCAATGCGGGCGTCCTACTCTATGTGCCTACTCTATGTACTCATTTATGTGCTGCTGTGTGTACTGTGGATTATGGATTTTGAAGAAGAAATTGCATTTGTTTCCATATAATTTTATACAAACTTCGCTGATTTTTTATAATTAGATAAATATTTATTTTATCAGTATGATATTTTTTTTCTTCTATTACGCAATTATCGATATCGATAAATAAAAGTTTCTAACACTAGCTAGATTCCGACAATGTTTTGTTTTGCTACCAATTCTCCTGGCTCTGGTCAATTTGCACTATTAAACGTCAGTAGGGATTTGTCATCTACCAAATTCAAAACATTGTTAATTGGATGTTGATTAACTTTTTGAACTCTTAGAGACTGAATACGTCTCTAAGAAACAGCTTAGTGTAGGATGACACTTAGAGACTTTATACCTCTCTGAGAAAATTAAGTCATATTAAAATATTTTATTGCATGTTGTGACGCCTAGAGACCATAATTATACCGTCTCTAAGAAATTTAGATTTAATAATTATTTTCTTTTGTACCTTATTCACGTTGAACCAGATACCTTATACATCTCTGTGGAATTAAAATAATTAATTAATTGTATCTTATTGCGTGTTGTGTTGTACTTTTTAAATTTCTGGGAATATTTAATATTTAAATTGATAGTTATATTTTACTGTACCTACCTAGCATTGACTTGGAGAACCTATACTGTATCTCCTTTAAAGACTGTACACGATCAAATCTGACCGTTTCTTTGTGTACCAAACTTATCGCTGGGGCTATTTAGTATGTTTCTTTGCTTTTCGTTGCTTTAGGAACCATTATAATTATTTTTATTGGTACTGATGATTAGTGTTACATAATTGACAACATTTCATATTTCCAAGACTACAATTTTATTACTTTTCTGAATTCTGCTTAGAAAGATGAAGTAATCAATGTTTTTATTTTTTTTCTGGGATAAATATTCATTTTATTATTAATTTATAAAAACTTAATCATTTTAAATTGTGGCAACACCAAAACTATGACTGAATGGAACGGTTACTTTAGTCCGATTTCTAATAAAAAAACGCAATGACGTTGAGGTTCACATGACATTGGCAAAATTATTATTTTTTTCGGTGTTGGGTCTAAGACAACAACCGCATTCAGGCCTAATTGTCTGAGATTGCGGTAATTTTATGTATTTTCTTATATTTCTTTAAATACAGAAGAATAAATTCAGTTTTTTTTTGCGCATACATGACACTTAGCCCTGTCGATCTCTATTATTATTAATTTATACCTGTTAGAAATATGAAATGTTGTCCATTACCGAGATGTCCTCAAAAGAAGAAGCCTAGCGAAATAAACATTTTTCCGAGCCCTTTCTGAATTCACATTTGTCGTATCGCAAGCTCGCAAAAAAGTTGAACGCGGCCAAATCAACAGTTACTAATGTGTGAAAACTGTTTGAGGATCGTTTGACGACTGCACGCAAAATAAAGATGTCGGCATTCTATGTTGAAAAAGTAAAAACTAGAGTAGGCTTAAGAGGCCTTATTCCTTTTAAAAAAATTTTTTCTTATTATGACAAATATATTGATAATCTCACCTATTGTTTACCTCTATTGTAATGATAAGTGTTATCTGTATTTGTATTACTTTCTTCCTGAGGTGTGCAATAAAGAGTATTCTATTCTATTTCAACCAAATTTTTGAAGTGAATAATACTTTTGCCCGAGTTCTAGGTAGTAACATAGCTATTTCATGCTTTCATTGCGTGCAGTCGAAAATAAGTTGTAAAAACTAATTTTCCGCGTGAAAATTGTCAATTTCGAGTAGTTTTTGAAACAAAAATTATCAATGAAAAACTCAAACTGTAGGTTTCAAATATATACCAATACATCCCATTAGCCCTGTTCTATAACTCCATCCGGATAGGGCTTTAACTAAATGTAAACACTACTCAACATTTAATCAATTGTTAAATTTTAATTATTGCTTTTGATTATTTTTTTGGTAGTCAGACTCTGATCAAGGTTCGGCAAAGCCGAAAAATAATTAAATGACCTTTGCCAAGACGTAAAATAAATAAATACACAGATCTTATGTATGAATACACATTCAATATTTTAAATGTTTTTTTTCTGTACTGCTCACAAACACTAAGGGCCTTATCACCCTTGCGATTTGCGAGCGTATTTTGTATGAAGGCGATCGCGCATCGCGTGTTGGCCGCGTCGCTTATTTGTATAGAAAATACGCTCGCAAATCGCAAGTGTGATAAGGCCCTTATTGTGCACAATTTGTAAAATATTTGGTGGCATATTGAAATTATTATTAAGGTTATGTACTTAGGGAATAATTTCATAGTCTTGATTGGGTATCGTATGGATTATTCCATAACTTGATATATTAAGGCAAAATAAACATTAAATTTTTTATTAAAGTAGGTATTAGTAGGTATTATTAAATACAAAATTGACCAACCAATGTCGGCCTGATAAAGCACCTAATTTATGGTTTGTTTACATTTAGTTAAAGCCCTATCCGGATGGAGTATAGGTAGTAAGTAGTAACATCAATAATATGTTAAGAAACATGTTTGATCATAGACAAAAATGTCTAAACAATTAGCATTTTAACACTTTCGTTACCAGGAACCCGCCTGGTAGGCACTCGTAATCTTTGCTCAGATGCCGGTCACGTATTTTTGCTTAAAGAGCTACCCACCTAGCGGGCTCTCGGTTTCTGGGGTAGGGTTAAATTTTATATCTGGTTGCGAAAGTGTTAAAAGGAATAAGGCCTCTTAAATACTTTTAAGGTACAAACAGCACCAAATCGTCGTAAAAAACAAGATGGATCTGCTAAGACTAGTGCTCGCAAATTGTATGAACAAATTGTGACAAAACACAAAAGAGTAGAAATTAAAAAGTGGCAATACTGTAGTGTCGTCCCTTTTTTCTTAGGTTGATTAGACAGGGACACTACAGTGTTGCCACTTGTTATTGGCGACTGTACGAAAGAGAAAGAGGCTTGACAGCTGACCTTGTCGCACTTATCGCACGGGTATTTGGTGTCGCTGTGTACATCCATGTGAACACGCAGTTGGCTGATGATCGGGAATTTCTTGCCGCAATCGTTGCATTCAAACCTGGAATATAAATAATATTAAGGTACAATCTTACACAAGTCGACCTAGTCCCAAACTAATCTATGCTTGCACTAGACGACGATATACATAATATCTATCATCATCATAGGCCGTTTCGTCTGTTACAGACAATTTTATGCAGTGCTGAGACACCTTTTTTGGTGACTGTGTAGTCCGATGCGAGACCGGCATGATCGCCCGCACTTCTGGCATAAATAGCTTATGTCAGCAGTTGATCTGGCGCTGGTTTGGTGCCTACGCATCCTTTTACCGGCTAAAGTGTCAAACCAGGCTTCATCACATGGTTTGCGACCATCGAAAACGCGTTTGCGCCATCCGTCTCGGCCTTGTAGTCAATTTTAAAAACAGCCATATCACGCTTGGCGCAGTCTTTGAAGCGCAGCATTGGTCTTCCAATTTTCCTTTTAGCATACGCTACGGCGCCAAGCATGGTACGACGCGGTATTAGAGAGGGTTCCATTCGATGCACATGCCCTAGCCACCGCAGGCGCCTCTGCTTTAGAATAGCAGTTAGACTAGGCAGCTGTGCAATCTCTAGAACCCTCTGATTTGTGACTTTATCCTCCCATGTGATGTTGCGTAAACAGCGCATGTGAAAATTATTAAAACGTCGTTCCTGTTTCGCATACGTCGTCCAGGTTTCTGCTCCGTACAAGAGAATGCTCAGCACGCATGTTTGGTAAACCATCATCTTGGTTCCGATTGTTAGATGTTTGTTAGACCATACCCTTGTACGGAGCCTCCCGAACATGGTCGCCGCTTTGCCGATACGAATGTCGATCTCCGCGTCAAGCGAGAGATTGTTCGACACGGTCCACCCTAAGTAGCAAAACTTGTCGACGACTGCCAGAGCTGATCCATCCACCGTTATAGTTGGTGTTTCCGCGTTGCCCTGAGCTAATTCGACTGTTTTTTGGCATTTATTGACATGAAGAACAAAGTGCAAGCTCGGGAAAAATTGTCCATCATATTTTGGAGCTCAGGAGCAGTGTTCGCAACAAATGTTGCATCATCAGCAAACAAGAGTCTGTCGACAAAGAAGTCCTCTCTCTGTTTCACTGATTTGAGGAGTGAGATGTTAAATAACTTCCCGTCAGCTCTTGTATGAAGATGCACGCCCAGTTGGCTGTTATCGAATGCAGTCTTTAAGAGAAGTGAAAAGAATATGCCAAACAGAGTATGGGCCAATACACAGCCCTGGCGAACTCCTCTCCGCATCTCAAATTGCCGAGACGTTTTACCATCAAATACCACAGCGCCTTTCATATCTTCGTGGAAGGATTTGACGAGAGATAGTAGTTTTGGTGGGCATCCTATATTCTCAAGTGCGGTGTATAGTCCTTCTCTGCTGAATGTGTCAAAGGCCTTATGAAGATCTACAGAGGCCATAAACAGAGCAGTGTTTTGCTCCCTACACTTCTCCTGTAGTTAGCGAAGCGAGAAAATCATGTCCAATTGTCCACTGTGGAACGCTGGTGACGAAAACCACACTGGGCCTCTGGATACACGCGTCACGCGATTAGCAAGTTATTGGAGTTTCCCTAGTATCACACGTCCAAACAACTTACCAACTATGCTCAACAGGGAAATTCCGCGGTAGTTGTTGCAGTCGCCGCGGTCTCCTTTCCCTTTGTACATGTACAGTGTGATAATGTTGGCATCGCGCATATCCTGAGGGACCCAACCCGCTTCCCGGCACTTACACAGAAGACTGTGCAGAATAGGTGATAAGCACTTAAGTTTTACCACTTCAGCCTGTATTCCATCAATACCAGGACTCTGCCCGCTCTTAAGTTGCTGGACTGCTTTGGTGAATTCCTCTATAGTGGGCGAGGCATCTAAATCTGTCCAAGTAGGTAGTATGGGCATGCTTTGAGCTGCCTCTAGCTGGATACCTATTGGACAAGAATAGAGACCTGAGTAATGTTCAACCCAACGTTCCAGTTGCTGAAGACTGTTTGTTATTACAGAGCCATTCACTTCCTTAATGGGCGCGGTCTTTTTTGGTATTGGACCCAAGGCCTGCTTGATTCCAGTATCAACTCCACTAAAGTTTCCAGTATCAGCGCACAATTGTATGCTACGACAAACTCCAACCCAATGGGCGTTAGCATAATACCGTGCGCTGCGATGTAGAGCTGCATTAGCAGCGCGCAATTGCTCAAGGGTACTAGCAGTGGGACACATACGGTGTGAGAGAGCAGCTTGGCGTTTTGAGTCCAAATGGTTGAAGGTATTCAAGGTTCTCGGCAAACCAGTGTTGAGATTTTGTTGTCTTATATCAAAACGTTTGGCCCGCTGTATCCGTTAAAAGAGCGTTAACACGACCCCACTTTACGTCAACAGAGGCATTGACATCCCAAGAAACAACTTTATCTCTTACCACGTCAGCAAATCTTGCTCTTGGAAGGCTGTCTGGATGAATGGATCTTTTTGTGGATGATGGAAACTTGTGCTATTACCAGGGAGTGATCAGTATAACATTCGGCGCTTTGGAAACTACGCGTGTGGAGCGTCTCTCGGAGACTTTTCTTTCTTGAAAGGATTAGGTCCAATTGATGCCAATGGCCAGAACGTGGGTGTCTCCAAGATACCTTGTACGAGGGTTTTCCTTTAAAGTATGTATTGGTCACACATGGTTGATGTTCGGAGCTGAATTGAAGTAAACGTTCACCATTTTCATTCATCTTGCCCACACCATGTAGACCAATACAATCAGACCATGCAGCGGTATTCTGCCCAACCCGAGCATTGAAATCGCCTAAGATGTATAGGCGATCGGTCGAACGCACCCCACGCACTGTATCAGCTAGTTGTTCATAGAACTTGTTTTTGACTTCTGCTAGTGATGGCAGTGTAGGCGCGTAAGCTGATATCAAAGTAACATAGCCGCAACTGCTATGTAGGCGCAACACCATGATGCGTTCAGAAATACCGCGTGGACTCTCTATGGCGGTAAGTAAATCGTTCCGTACCACAAAGCCAATAATATCTATACATATATAGATAACATCCATGACCCAGGAACATATATTCGAGTTCATCACACGAATTTTAGGCACTACAAACTGCGCCAACCGCGTCGTCAAAATAGGTAGTATAGCTCTTCGGTTGGCGTTGTATACAATTTCATTAAGAAAACAGTACTATTGTGTGGTTTTGTTGCGTGTTAAGTGTGTCATTATGAAAATAAAAAGTTTATGGCAAATTAAAATTATGGCAAGTGATACATTTATGACAAATGAAATTCGGGGAAGTGAAATGCATCTGTAACGAATTGATGAAAAACATTTATTTTAGGCAACTGTAGCCCGTAAAAATCAAATACAAAATAATAAAAACATAAGTAATACGTACCGGCATTTTTCCTGCCCGAGATGTTTACGGCTATAAAGATGAGTTCGGTATGACATCTTGTTCCGGAATTGCATGTTGCAATCTACACAATACGCTGTCTCTTCCTGCGAAAATAATGTATAGTAGACATTATTTTTTAACCCTTTTCTTGGCAAAATAAATGAGATGTCTACATTTCAAGTCTCGTTGTCATTGAGTTGTATTGGAAAGGCGCACAGATTGGTGCAAGTGTGTGGCGGACGGTCGCAGATGGTGCGACGCGGACGATGCATGGTTTGGCGCATTCATTGACAAGAGAAACGCATCAACGCGACCCACGCTGGGACCCGCCCATACATTCTCTACATTCATAATACGAAATAGTGTATACAAAACATGTTTAGATTAAAGTAAAAAACCGGTCAAGCGCGAGTCGGACTCGCGCACCGAGGGTTCCGTACAAACTATGGAATCACTGAACTTTTTTTTAATTTCAGTATTTGTTGTGTATAGCGGCAACAAAAATACATCTGTGAAAATTTCAACTGTCTTACTGTCAGGGTTCATGAGATACAGCCCAGCCTGGTGGCAGACAGACAGACGGACGGACAGCGGAGTCTTAGTAATAGGGTCCCGTTTTACCTTTTGGGTACGGAACCCTAAATAGTTTTGTTCAACGTGCATTTAACGTCTTTAGATACACGCTAAGTATATATTTTCAAAGCTCTGTTATTTGGCTTATTTCAAATTAAATTATGCCTTAAAATTCCTCTCAAGTTTATGCTTTAAGCTATCAGAGCATTGTGGGTGCTTTGGGTATACTGTAAACCCACAATGTACTGTATTATAAATAAATAAATAATCAGGACAATTGGTCTTATCCATTATAAACCCATATAGGAAGTCAAATTTAATTATAGAAGGTCTATATTTACTCTTAAAATAACCCACATTTTAGAAATTGTGTTTAGAGCATTGCATTGTATGGGTTCCAGTGTGCGACCCTACTACAGTCTGACCAAAAGAGTAGAAATTAAACAGTGGCAATACTGTAGTGTCGTCCCTTTCTAATCAATCTAAGAAGACGGGGACGACACTGCAGTATTGCCACTTTTTAATTTCTACGGCCTATATATATAATAAACAAAGGCCAGTGTCTCATGTCAAGTTTGCGGTCGGATACGCCGATCTTTTCAGCCACCAAAGACGGTGCTTCGCAGACTGAAGGCCGCAAATCGTCTGTTAAGACTGAAGGCCTATGATGATGATGATGCCATTGAGTAATTAAAACAATAAGAAATAAGAAAAATACAAAAAGATGATTCAATTGAATGTATCATTATCAGGGGTCGGACTAATCATCGCAAAACAAGAGTTAAGAAAAAAAATAACGGAAATACTCACTAACTTTTGGCCAAAATTGGTTTTAAAATATAATTCATATGTAATATTTATAAATTAAACCCAAAATTGGCCAAAAATTAGTGAGTATTTCCGTAATTTTTTTTCTTAACTCTTGTTTTGCGATGATTAGTCCGACCCCTAATCATTATATACATTGCCAAGAAAAGTGTTGTCGACTTGACAATATTTCATAAATTCTAACAGGTGGAAATTAATATAGAGATCGAAAGAGCTTCACGTCGTGTACAGTCTTACCAAAAAGAGTAGAAATTAAAAAGTGGCAATACTGTAGTGTCATCCCTACCCTTTGCCCTTTTTTCTTAGATTGATTAGAAAGGGACGACACTACAGTATTGGCACTTTTTAATTTCTACTCTTTTTGGTCAGACTGAACCTGTACACCCACGGTATTTATAGGAAAGTGACAGGTAGTATTTTTCGCGCGACAGTCACGTATCATATTTATCCTATCTCGTGTGTTCATAAGTTATGAGACGAATTTAACAAGTTGAATTCGAAATAAGAACATGCCCGCAGCTTTCTTCGAGTGTTTCGAATTTAAAATTTGGAATATTGGTATTTGACAAATGAAAACGAGTATTTGCCATTCTTTATCGAGATGGCGTGAAGCGAAATCTACGCAAAAGTGGCTAAGAGAGAAGCTTTATTAGTACGTACTGAAGAATGGCCTACATGTAGCCTAGACTTAAGCCTGTTGGATTATGCTTTGGGGACAGAATTGGAGCTAAGAGCTTGCGAAAGTCACATAAAACCCTCAGTCTTTAAACGCAAGCTCTAGTGAGAGAATCGAAGCTAGTCCCTATAGAAAAAGTGCGTGCCGAGTAGTCACCACGCTTATAGACCTGTATAAAAAAGTGGCGGTTATTTAGTGTAAATTTTATTATATTTTTTATTTGGGTCGGTGGTTTTAAGGTCTATTTTCTGCCCCTCGTTGCCATGGTCCCCTGGGTCACTTTGTAAAACTACGATTTCTCGAGAGCAAAAAGGTTATCAATTCCTTGGAACGCTAAAGACTGTTGTTGTACTGAATGAATTTTTATTCAATGTTATTTCATTAGTTGCCAAAAGCGACTCGAGTCCAGAGAAGTTGCGAAAAGTATAAAAGACGTTTGCATAAAATTAAAAGGTATTTAAACTTAGCCATTAGTTATGGTAAAAACTATTCAAAATTGCATTTTATCGATATCGATAAACTTAGTCAATAATCAATTACGGGTACATTTTTGCCCCCATCTATCCGTGGTTTGTTTATAATATGAGTTTTTTTCTCGTCTCAGAAATTATGAACACACGAGGTAGACGTGCAGATTGGAAGTTTACCTCTTCCCGGTGTCTCCGCATGTGGTACCGCAGGCCCGCCTCCCCGCGGTATTGCTTCCCGCACTCCTCGCATTTAATGTTAATATGTGTGAGACTGACGGGAGTGGACCAGATCGGACAGTTACCTCTCCCCGGTGTCTCCGCATGTGGTACCGCAGGCCCGCCTCCCCGCGGTATTGCTTCCCGCACTCCTCGCATTTAATGTTAATATGTGTGAGACTGACGGGAGTGGACCAGATCGGACAGTTACCTCTCCCCGGTGTCTCCGCATGTGGTACCGCAGGCCCGCCTCCCCGCGGTATTGCTTCCCGCACTCCTCGCATTTAATGTTAATATGTGTGACTGACGGGAGTGGACCAGATCGGACAGTTACCTCTCCCCGGTGTCTCTGCATGTGGCACCGCAGGCCCTCCACACTGCGGTATTGCTTCCCGCACTCCTCGCATTTTTTCACGGGTATACCGTTTGTGTGTGTCCTGTCGCAGAAAATTTCATTATTTAACCCTTACATGCATACAGTTACACTAATTTTATTATTGAAATGACGTAATTAGCAATGAAATCCACGTCAGTTTGAGGTTTCGGAACAATCTTGACAAAGTCTATTGACATTATTCAGATTTTGACTATCATTTTAGTAACGTGTAAATATACATCATCAATTCATCATGCATTTAAGGGTTAACTATTGATGCAAAGATCAAAGCTTAAAGAAAAATTGCAATGAGTTACTTAGTGGAAGAGACCGGGAATCGAACCAGGTACCCCTGGATTGCCGGTCCAGCGCGTTAATCTTTCCGCCACCCTAACTGCCAAGCAACGTAGGTATAGATTTTTTCCTTATGCTTTGTGTGTCGATCTTTGCATTGTTTATTTGAATGGCTTAACACCTTTTCTTTAACCTTTAATAATATAAAAATTGTGATGTGCACCACATTAAAAATAACGAGATATTACATGTTTCATAAATTTATAAATGTATGATGTTTTCAGGATAGAAATGGTATTAAAACACAGGAGTAACAGAATAGCGTGTACTGGTCGGTTACAAACTGACGTAACATTTCGAACTACCCTTTATATATACAAACATTACAAAATGACAGCGCCCTCTCTCGCTCGCCCGTTCACTGCCATAAAGTAGTTCACATAGAGGTCGCTAAGGTGTAAAGCCTTTAAAATAAAATGCAAAGATGGACACACAAAGCAAAAGGAAAATTTCGAAAGCTTGGCGTAGGGTGGTGGTACAGGTTAACACGCTGGAACGGCCTTTTTTGCTTTGATCTCTCTATCAATTGTTTAACTTATAAAGAGTTAATTAAAAATGCAATTTACTTACTTCATATGGATCTTGAGGCTCTGTTCATTGAGAGTCAGTCCACAGACGGTACATTTGGTTCTCCTGTGGTTCCGCAAGTGCTGGCGCCACTGCCGAAGCGACCTACAAGTAGATAATAACAGTTTTCTCAATAAAATAACCTGAATCATAGTACTAATATTATTAATTACTGGGAGCCTTGGGTTTTAACTCTCTAGAGGTCAGACGTAATTTGACTCTTCTTACGATTACCAGCAAAATTTTGCGCGGTGAGTCTGATTGCACAGAATTAGTAGGGCAGTTAGTGCGACTACACGTCCCGTCGTTGACCAAATTTAGTTTCAGACCTCGTGACCGCCCCTTGCTGGCGGTGCCGACGTTGCACACGGTGTCTCGAAGAGAATCTCCGCTAGTCCGCGTTTTACGCCTCTTGAGCAATCTCCTCGCATCAGCCCTAGTGTTCCAAAGGACTCGAGCCCTTTAGCTCTTTTATTTAAGGCTGGCCTATATTTTGACGCCTAATAGGGCTAAAAGCCTATAAAGCTCTTTAGCCCCCAAGCCACCGGCCTAGACTCTCAGAGCTCGTAACCTTATTAAAAGGCTATAAGTTTAAAGGGCTAAAACTGCCTAAAAGACTTGTAAAAATAATGAGACTTAAAAATATTTTGGCCTCCGAACTTCAACAGGCTTTTAGGCTAAAATATTTTTGAGCTTATTAAAAAGATTTAATAAACTCGGCGCTCTTATAGTGGGGTGTTTTAAATAAAACAAAAGACGTGAGTATGTTTTCTCAACAATTATATAATTTTTGTATTTGGAACAGGCAAGAAACTGCCATTAACATACGTTTTTCAAAAGTGTATAAATACGTATTTCAATGATATTACTTAACATATTTTTATTTGTTTTATTGCGTTTTGTAAATTTCAATTTTAATTATTATTTTCTGTGTGTTGTGTTTTTTCCGCTCATTGATACAATATTCAAACGCAATATTTTACATTATCTATGAATAGTCTACAGTAGCTACCTCTGATTGGTCGGCGGTCTGACATGCCAACATGACGTCAGAAATAAATAAAAAATGTACTAAGTGATGTGATAGTGGCTCGTTTTGAATTTACTTATGGTGAATTTAATAGCATCGATTATTTCTGTAAAATTAAATTCATTGACTATGTAATTCATGCCATCAAATCAAATAAAAAAATCTCCAATGAGGATTCGGCTCGAAAATATTATCATCAATGCGGCAAACAGCAACTGACAATTAAAAAAAAAAACCGGCCAAGAGCATGTCGGGCCACGCTCAGTGTAGGGTTCCGTAGTTGCTCATCCTTCAAAATAAACTGCTGTTTTAAGCCCGAGGTTTAAGTTAAGAAAGATTTTAAGCTCTATAAAAAGGTCGTAAACGCCCTAGAAACTGTAATCACTTATTAACTTCTGGAAGTCAACTTACGTCCTTTTAAAGAAAAATATGAAATTTGGCGATAACTCAAAAACGGCTCGACCGATTTTGTTCAATATAGTTTTCATTGAAAGTACTTATAAGGCCTTATATACATGAATTTTTCCGAATTTTTTTGAGCCGCAGTTGTAAAGTTAGAGGGGGGCACAATTATTTTTGTTTTCGGAGCGAATATTTACAAAACTGCTGACTTTATCAAAAAATAATGTTAGAAGACCCCTATTATTTTTACAAGACCTATTCAACGACACCCCACACACCAGTGTCGAAAAGAAAAAAAAAATCACATCCACTTTAGGTGTTCTAGAGGTACCCGAAAAAAAGTTTTTTTTTTTTAGTTTTTATTTTACCGTTTTGTCGGCGTCATACATACACATACTCATACCAAATTTCAGCTTTCTAGTACTAATGGTCGCGGAGCTAAGCCGCGGACGGACGGACAGACCAGACGGACAGACGGACATGGCGAAACTATAAGGGTTCCTAGTTGACTACGGAACCCTAAAAACGAATTCTTAATTGGATTTTATTGAAGATGAATATTTAACAAAGAAGGTAACTCGAGAATACTAATACCTACATAATAAGTATATGTAATTTTTAAATTTGCTTTTATTTTCAAATCAATCCTTTTGATTGAATTGTTTTGATATTTAATGAAACATAATATAGAAAACTTTGTATAAAAGAACTAGGTATAAGCACAAAACAGATAGGTATAGAAATCAATCAACATACAAGCGCGCTCGAGCAAACGCATACATAGACTTTGCTCACGGACACGATATCTCGGACCAAATCGGACCAGTGCGAGCGCGAGTGACATCCGCTTGACACGCGCGTCTGTGAACTATTTTATGCTATAATGGAGCAACGAGCTTCACTTCTGGCCCGTTATTTTTGAGGTTACGGTATTTAAAATATTTTCTGTGACAAATTTGTAATATACTAATATAACAATGACATAAAAATAAAAATATTGTAGTTATTATTAATTTATATTTCCATTCTTCCCGTTTCATTCTCCACAATATATTAATCAACTATATAGGAGCGCCAGTACCACGATATGTTTTCGAGCATAAGCCATAGTTGACAACCCTAGAGCGACCGCCGACCACCGGTATGAAAAGTGAAGTAAGTACATACATGTGGTTGACTTCTGTACCTATCTGTTTTGTTGTATAAGTTAACGTACACAAGTAAGTAGCCTTAGCGTAGCCTAGGTCTAAAAAATGGCTACAGCCTTTAAAAAGGCCTAAAGCCCCTTAAAAGGCTAAAATAAAAATAAAAACCCATAGGCTTTTTTTAAGACTAAGGCCTTATTATGATCACTAGCTCTTCGAAACTCATTTCATCAAGCCAGCTCTAAAAAGAGCTCGTGAGGCTTAAAATTCGGGCTAAAAGGGCTCGAGTCCTATGGAACACTAATCAGCCCTGGAGTGTGACTAGGGTTTGCAATTCGAATATTCGTCTATTCGAATTATTCGCCATAAATATTATTCCAATTCGACAGCACTCAATATTCGAATAAAACGAATATTTCGAATAGTGCAGAAATTTGTTTGAAATTGTTTTCGTTTGCGAAAAATTATCATAAAATGCAAGGATTAATAAGATTATCCTTCTGCTGTGCTGTGATGCTATGATTCTGAATGAATCTATGATATAACTAAACCAAAATCATAATTCTAATATAAAGTAAATGTCACAATTAACGTAATTTGAACTTGAATTTAAGTATTATTAACGTTTGGAAGTCGCATGATCTTAGCGTTGACACTAAGCTCGCCGTCACTAGGGCAATAACTTTGTCTCTGCTACTCTATGCCTCTGAAGTCTCCGACCAATACTATGGTTGTGGTGGCAGGATCGAACTCGGAGGTTCTGCGTCGAACAGGTAGGTATATCGGGTATAGTGTCTGCTCATAGAAGGTCACCCGTTGGTGTGGGCACTTTATTCTTTCTTTATTCGTTATTCAATAACAACATGAGTTGTGTTTGATATTTTTTTGTTTTTTTTTTCAAATCCGCAACGCAGGCATCGTCAGAAAGAATACTAAAATGCTGATTGTTTTAGACATTTTTCTCTATGATCAAACATGTTTCTTAACATATTTTTGATGTTACTACCTAGAACAGGGCTATTGAGATTTATTTGTATATATTTGTAACCTACAATTTGTAATTTTTATTGATAATTTTTGTTTCAAAAACTACTCGAAATTGACAAAATTCACGCGGAAAATTAGTTTTTTCAACTTATTTTCGACTGCATGCAATGAAAGCATGAAATAGCTATGTTACTACCTAGAACTCGGAGAAAACTCACTTCAAAAAGTTGGTTGAAATTATCAATATATTTGTCAAATATGAAAAAAAAATTTTTTTGAAAGGAATAAGGCCTCTTAACTCGAATAACAGCGCGCCTGAAAGACCAGACCGCCAGCGCTTGTGGGACGATGCAGGGGTGACGCGGGTGCTGTGCTCTCTTGTCGATGGCGCAGAGGGGGTGGATTGTGCAAGATTGAAGGCCGTTTCGAAGCCGGAGTCTAGGGCGTGGTTACATGCGCTTCCCTCCCCCACCTATAGGCACTCTGCTCGACGACGACTCGATGCTGTTTGTGAACCACATTTATGCATCTGCGGTGCCATGGTGGAGAGCAACGGGCACCATGCGTTGAGTTGCTGTCGTTGCGCGGGGAGATTTTCGCGTCATCGCGCTCTGAACGACATCGTCCGGAGAGCACTGGTATCAGCCAACATACCATGCGTGCTGGAGCCTTCGGGATTGAGCAGGTCGGAAGGAAGGTTTGACCTTGGTGCCATGGCAGAAGGGCAAGTGCCTGCTGTGGGACGCAACATGCGTCAGCACCTTTGCTGCCTCGCACCTGGGTCACACCGTCGGAGCGGTCGGAGCTGCAGCCGAGACGGCTGCTCTCAGACGCGGGACAACTATTCCGCATTGACAAATCATTTATTTGTCCCGCTCGCGGTGGAGACGACTGGCTGCTGGTGTTCTGAAGCCAGAACTTTCTTGGCGGAGGTCGGGCGCCGTTTGCGAGAGTGAAGTCAGAGGTTGTCGATCGCGATTCAACGTAATACAGCGAGCGTGATGGGCACCTTTGCACCCGGAATGACTCGGGCGGGTTATTTTGACTTATTATGTGTATATTGTTTTATTTTTACTTATGAAGTGTTTATTATTTCGTAATTTGACATGTTGTATGGTTCTTTGAATAAATGATATCAGTATACTAGAGCTTACTGTGGGACTAGATTGATTTGTCGTTATTTATTATTACTTATTTATTTATTATTATACAAGCAGGTACACTTACGAAAACTTACGCTCGCATCTGTCACAGTCCCAGAGAACCTGTGGTACATTATGCATCTTACGACAATGGTGACGCATGGTGTTGACGTTGTCCCAAACGAAAGGGCAGTACCGACACTTCAGCAGTCTGTAATAGAAAGATTTCACTGTGACCAAGATACAAAAAATGTGAGAGAAAAGAACGTGATATCACGTCAGTACAGAAAACCGCATTAAATTACCTGTTAGTTTAACAGTCATAACAAGTTGGCTTCTCGAAAAATGTTCCATCCAGGAATTTATGAATGAACAACATAATAATAAGCCACAGCAAATTTCTCCAAGGGGCCTCTACGTGTTGGTTGGATCCATATCCCCACGCAAGCCTTCCAAAAGACCGGGACGTATGAGCCCGAGACTCAATAAATTTAAAACAAATATATTCCCCAATTTTGACATATACTATTGTAATCTTATTAATAATAAATCGACATTTAATATATTTGGAATTGTGCCTACTGTCTAAGTTATGTTCTTCATAATATTGTAAACAGCGAACAAAAATTCATTATATTGCATGCCTATTTTAGGTCGAACATGAACTTCCTGTGTGTTATCAACATCCATTGTAGCTACACTGTTCTTGCAATAAATATCTTTATCTGTAATGCTATTTCTTGTGTACGTCCATAACTTACTTGTCGAGCGTATGTTGTTGGCATATCAGACGGCATATTGGACGTGATATCACGTCACTACCGAAAACCGCATTAAATTACCTTTAATGCCAATGCACCTCCATGACTTACTTGTCGATTGTCTGCTGTTGGCATATCGCACGCCATTCGACGAATATCTATGGACGTGATATCACGTCACTACAGAAAACGGTATTAAATTACCTTTAATGCCAATGCACCTCCATAGCTTACTTGTCGATTGTCTGCTGTTGGCATATCGCACTCCATTCGACAAAACTCCGTGGACATGTTTTCACGTCACTACAGAAAACCGCATTGAATTACCTGTAATGCCACTTCTTATGCAACTCCATAGCTGGCTTATCAATTGTCCGCTGTTGGCATATATCGCACACCAACTCGCCGTATGCCTGTGTACGGGATATCACGTCACTATAGAAAACAGCATTAAATTCAATTAAGAAAATCTAATCAAAAAAATGAAGAGGCATTAAAATATCAGACTTCGAAAGTACGCAATTTTTTTTTTGCCAGAATCCTCATAATTCAACAAAGCAATTGAATGACAACCATGTCCTTTACGCCTTCTATTGTATTCTATTGTAAGTACCTCTGTGTGAAGTGTAGCGTGTGCCCTCATGAACAGTCGATAATCAAACGGCTCTATGCACCTCTCGCACCGCTCCGACGGGACCCCTCGAGCGTAGAACTCTGTGTGAGACTTCATCTGTCTCCACTGTGTCATCTCCCCTTCGGTTAATATCTGTTCTGTGTATATGTAGTCGGGTTGTGCAGTGGCTGGTGTTTTACTTTTATCTAAAAAAACACTTATCAACTTCCAGATAGGGTAGTTCGGTAAAAAAAAACCGGCCAAGTGCGAATCCGAGTCGCGGACCCAGGGGTTTTGTTCGAACACTAGTATAGAAGATAGAGCTACGATACTATCTTAAGGCATGTGAGAAATGAAGCAACTGAAAGAAAATTAAATGGCTCTCGCATCGGTTCAATGCCGCCTGGAATGCCGTTGGAAAAGCGCATGTTTTTTTTCAATTTTTTGCCTCAATGTAACCATATAACATCATCATTATTATCAAATTATTTTAATTTTTTTTAACTGAGTTATGGACAGTATGCAATTAACTTACTTTTACCAGCAGATGCTTTGTTTGGCTTCACTTTCTGATGCGTAAATACACTGACCTTAACACTATTAGTGTTTCTTTTATGCACATCATCAGCTACACCAATATCACTTCTATTTTCAACAGCTCCAGGTTCTATAATCCGCAGTGAATTTGAAGTCGCCATTGCTCCCAGGTTAGTCCCTATTTGATTACGACTAGGGATCACATTTAGATGCAGATTCTCATATTCTTCTACATTATCAATACCGTTACATTCATTCTCAGGGTTCATTAGAGGCATAGCTGTTACAGAAAGCCCTGAAGCCAATTCCGCACCCTGATTTTGCTGCAGGGTCCTGCAAGTTACCATATTTCTAAGTGGAAAAGCTTCTGCATTATCGTTGCCATCATTGTCATCTGTTTCAGGTTTGATCAGCATAGCTGAATCTGAAGGTACTGCCGCAACAGGGCCTCTTCTGTGCGTTGGCTGCAACTGGTAACTGCAAGCCATATGTTGATGCAAACTGCCTTGTTCTGTATTATCTTTAATCTCAGATTTAATTACCGTATCTGAATTTACAGATCTTGGGACTATATGAGCTGCATGCTGCTGAAAGTTGCCGTATACATTCTGATCCAAGCAGTTAGAAGTTTCATTCCGTCTCAATTCTACCTTTATTTCTTGATGATTCTCAGGTTCTGATTTTATGTCAAGTGTGAGAGGATCTGTGGTAGCTGGTATGCTGTTTGGTGCCGTGACGCTCAATCCGGGTGTAAGAGGAGTTACACACAGTAGCTTCTGTGACTGAAATGTCATGTTCTGCAGCCAAGCCTGTGCCTGCTGTGCTCGGCTCTTGAAGGCAATCATCCTCAGCACAAAGTCATGGCATACCGGGCAAACTCGGTCAGTCAGACGCAACTGAAAAACACATGTTAGTTACACTACTTTTCTTTTTATATTTAAGGAACTTATTTTGTTAGTTTAATTTAAGGCATATAGTTTTTTACTACGAATAATTTGCACCGATTTAGATTACTCATAAGTATGACCTACAAGAAAATAAATAACATAAATTAAAAATTTAAAACAATCCTGTCAGAAGTAGCTAGTTGTCATGAGACCCTCTTTTTTAATGGGTGATACTTATAGCAAATGTTACTAAAACTGAATATACAACTGCAACAAATTTCGGAATTCAGTCGCAGTCACTTGTTCCACTAACAGCTGAACATCTTTAGGAATCGAGAGCTCCAATTTTCATCAGATAAAAAAAAATCTCTACCTTATCTTAATAACTCAAATCGGTTCACCCGTATGCGCGCTACGATGCCAGATAGACCACAGATACACATGTTAATTTTATAACACCCAACAACAATTGTTTATAAATATACACTTTATAAAACTAACAATATGTTATGAACACAAATTATAACCGATCTATCACGATATTTCTTATTTACCTTCATTATCCAACGTTTCAGCGTAATTAATGTATTGCTATGTAGATGTATTATTAACAATATACTTACGTTTAATTCGGAATAAAATAACATGCACACGTGCGAGTCTCTTACAGCAATTAGTATACCATTTTGACTTAAACAAGTGGCACAAAATGAATCTCTGTTAAAATTATATATTATAGCACTCATTTTAACACCGTATAAACGTAATAGATTGAAGTTTTGCCACTTTGTAATGAAATAACTGAACTGAATATGCTGACTGATAAATTGATGGTAGTTTTATTGTTTACATCCAACTGTCAGTGTCACTGTCAAACCTTAGATGTCAAACATATCTATGTCAAACATACACTTTTTTCTTTGGGAATTTTATGGCCTGGTAACTAGACCTTTAAGCCAATCAAACGGTATACCTTCACTTGCCAGAATTTCATATGCCCGAATTTCATCTGCCATAATATTCAATAGTCTGAAACTTGTTTCTTATAGTTATGTTTCCCATAATCATTATTTACCATATTAATCCTATGCCAAAATCTTTGTTTCCCATAATATTAATTCCAATAATAACATTTTCCCTAAAGATTGTAATCCATAATTATCACATGTTATAATTTTATATGTCATCCAAATGGAACATATGTCGAAAACCGAAATCTGTAGGTTAGGTTAGGTTTGTTTTATGACCCCGTATAGCGGAGCGAGCGGAGCGGCAAAACCAATCTAACTTAGTTTCAGAAGAACTGCTACCAAATAGTACATGGATCTAAAACCGAAAACTATAGGTTAGGTTTGTGTTGTGACCCGTATAGCGGAGCGTCAGAATGTTTAATTCGAAATACAAATCCTAACCTAATTTACAGTTTTAGAAGAACTACGATAAAAGGACGTACGACATTTAGTATGGCGTTTAAATATTCTATTAAACAATATTATGGCACTTAATACTATGGAAAACAATACTTATGGCATTCGTATCATTATGGCATATAATATTCTGGAATACAAGAGTATGTCAAATTAATTTTCTAGGAAACGAAACATTCGGGCAAATGAAATTCGGGTAAGTTAAATTCGAGCAAATCAATATATATAAATTTCGGTCAAACAATAGACAACCCAATCAAACTTACACGGGCCCGGTCAGGGTTGCCAGATGAGTGCAACCGGCAAGGAATATATCCCCAACTACACTACTTGCCGACTGCTTGAGTAAACTTTTCCTAAGGCGACAAAATTCGTGTGTATCCTAGAATTAAAATTTTTGATTACATCAGAAAGATCTTCGATGATTTTTCATATATTATCGACCATAGCAATGGCAAGACGCGGCGACAGGCAGGACGAAGTGGTGGATATTGGGGAAGGCCATTATTCGAAACGAGGTCCATCCATACAGTCTGAACAAAAAGTGTAGAATTAAAAGGTGAAAATACTGTAGTGTCGTCCCCTTTTTCTTAGGTTGATTAAAAATTTTATTTTCATCTATTCCCAAGCAGCACATTAGTGAATTTTGCAGCTTATCTTATAGCTTTAAGTTCTAAATGAGTGGTTTAACAGTGTTTGATACAACTTATAGCTTTAAACACAACTCAAAACTGTATATGAGTTCATCCTATCACTTGTAGTTGCATAGGAGCGTTTTTTGTTTCTACTTTATTACTTTATGGTGGGATAAAGTCGATTTTGCTACTTAAAGTTGCATGCAGGTTCAAATTGTCACTCAATAAGAAGCAATAGTGCTATATAAGGCCTTAAAATCACTTATAAGCAACTTTTACATATAAGTGGGAACATACCCTTATTTGGAACTAAAAGTTGCAAATGACTAGTACAATAGCGAATTATATCACCAATAGTGGCTAAAGGGATAATTTTACGGCTCTTTTGGAACCAAAAAATATTGCAACTTTAAGGCCTAAGAAGTACCTTATTGCCACTCCAACGCATAAATAGGTCTCAGTAGGAGGTTTTTGGAACCAAAAGCAGTTATTTTCACTTATTTCAAACCACTAACGAACTAAAAGTTCTATTATAGTTCCTATTTGCGCCTTGTCAAAATATATTTAATAGTCTTGCTTGTTTAATAGTCTACAAAAGAGCAAATAATTACTATTGGTAATATCATTCACTGCTTTGCCACTCGCAAGATACAAATAAGTGATTGTTTTCAACAGATAAGTTGGTAAGTTGTATCAAAATTGCAAGCTGCTTTCAGTGAGAAAACTTTATATTTTAACCACTGTCCTTAAAAAACATAAAACCACAACCTTTGACCCTAGACATATGGAAAAACGGAGGAGAGACATTGCTGTTCACCTACCAAAAACCAACACCACTTTTGCTGGCAGGCAATATGACAAACGATCCTCACATCTATACAACATTGTTAATAAGGAACTCGACATTTATCCACACTTACAACAAGAGGTAAAAAACAAAATAACCACATGGTTGGAAGACAAAGACTATGTTCAGATAGAGGAATTGCTAGGATATATATGCTAGTCAAAAATATACATTACACACACACACACACACACTCACACACACTCACACACACACACACACACACACACACACACACACACACACACACACACACACACACACACACACACACACACACACACACACACACACACACACACACACACACACACACACACACACACACACACACACACACACACACACACACACACACACACACACACACACACACACACACACACACACACACCCGTACCTAAAATTTAATAAGTTAAATAGACTTACAAACTGTATAGATTCAGTTTTAGATTTAAAATTGTATAAACTGTATAAAAAAATAAATAAATTGAAATTGTAATTGTTAGTATAGTACTAGACAACTTGTATACACGGAAGAGCGGTGGACTCCTGGCACAAGTTATTACAATAACTTACAAGGAGACGCCGGCCATTTGTAAAAATTGTACTTTTGTTGCAATAATAAATAATTTTGAATTTTGAATTTTGAATTTTTGAATTTGAAGTGATTATTAGACTTGATAGTTCCAAATAAGGAACAAATAAGTGAAAATAAACACTGTAGGATCTTTTTTGTTTCGCCATGTTTACAAATGGAAGCCTATGAAAATTGATTATTTTAACCAGAATTTTATCACACTCACGCATAATCACAGACTTTTGATAGTTGTGACGATGTTACTTTAACATTGTACGTAACCTACAATCATTAGGTAAGGTTTTTAACAGTTTTATTTCTTATCAGTATATATTCCTTATTTAATTTAGCACTCTCTTTTTTAATATTCCTGATCAAATGAAGGGCGCGTCGAAATTTACAAAGAAAACATACTATAGTTTCACAGTAAAAAAAAATCGCAAGCATTTCGTGCTTATTTCAATGCTTGTATAACGTAAAGTTTTAATCACAATAAAACAGACATATAAATCCAAAATGAATATGGCAGATCACGTATTACTTTTAATAAAACACAATTTGACAGTTGCCTCGCCACTCAAAGATAATTTTGGTGACTCATTTATCACTCATTGACCGAACTGAAATGTTTTCATTCGTTCACTGCGCATAACTTTCACCCATAGTTCTAATTACCACTTAAGGTAATTGTGAGATCTCTTATGGATTCTATTTAGCACCAAAAATAGGCTGCAATTTTTCTCCTTTTGGTTCTATACTGGTGGCATAAGGGTTCTTGCCACCTATATAGCACTTAGTCATGGTGGTAAATTTCATGCTAGGGCGTCGCCAGCCGAAGGTCCAGGGGGGGGCAGGGCAAGTTGATATAAATGCAAGATGAGGAAAAGGAAAAAGAAGGAAGGTACAGCCTTGCTAGATAATTGGAAGCTTCACCAAGCACGTAAATATAGAAGTGTATTTCGGTTTATAGTCAAAACCAAAAATGTCATAATACAAAAAGATGGAAACGCGAGCGTAGCGAGCCCGAAATTTTTTGAAAAGGGACGGCAATTAATACTTATATGCAGATAAAACGCGAGCGTAGCGAGCGCGAAATTTTTTACAAGGAAACGATTAATAATGCTTATAGACAGACAAAACGCGAGCGTAGCGAGCGCGTAATTTTTTGGAAGGGGACGATTAATAATGCTTATAGACAGATAAAACGCGAGCGTAACGAGCGCGAAATTTTTTGGAAGAGGACGATTAACAAAGATTACAGACACAAAAAACGCGAGCGTAGCGAGCGCGAAATTTTTAGGAAGGGGCCGGGTAATAATTAAAATACTTATAGTCAGATGAAACGCGAGCATAGCGAGCGCGACATTTTTCGAGCGGAAGGGCCAAAGTAAAATCAGATAAAAACGCAAAAGCAGCGAGCGCGAAAATTTTCGTTAGCAATAACGTAAATAGAAAGACAATCATTCAATACATTTTGATGCAAGTGCGGAAAATCACGAGTCACGGGACCGAGAGACCTTGCCACGGACGAAGATCCACGGGACGCGACGCGACGAGTAAAGACTCGAGGCTGCCCTACGTTAAAATCCCAAAGCTTCATCAACCAAGCGACAGAAGCATATCCGTTACAAGAATGTTTCTTTCGTGTGTTCAGATGTTTGAATGTTCAGATGTCCAGTTGTCCAGATTTTCGGAAGTTCTTGCGTACCGGTCGCATTTCTCAACCGGTTTTCATGAAATTTTGTGAGTAGGTTCGATAAGTATAGGTACCTACAGATCATTTTTTGTCAAAATGACGGTTAATAATGGGACTGGAAACGTAAAAAAATACAAATTCCAGTCATTTCGAAACCAGCTCGCGAGGTCTTTAGCTCACAGAGCCACTAGAGTAGTTCTATGAATTTTTATTTTACTACCTATGTTTTATAGTTCTTCTTCTTCGGTACACTCTGCAAAGTTTAACCAGTCAGTGTGAGACACACGTCGCCTCTCGTTTCTTAGTCACTTTCTGACGGTAGCCCAATGATCTTTCTCTAGCCCCTGACCTGGCCCTATGGCATATTGCATAGCTACTGAATTCATTCGAGTTTCGATGTGCAAGAAGTCAAGAATGATTGATCGGACATGTCAAGTGACTGGACATATTTTTGGATGTCTAGGGGGGGGGCAGCTGCTGCCCCCGCCCCCTGCCCCCCCTTGGCGAGGCCCATGCTTAAGCATCTAATTAGATATGATATACGAGCTATTTAGACCCAGTTGTGCTACTTGGGTTATTATTGACCATATACTTAGTTCGCCACACAGATAGGTGGATCCTTAGCATTGTAGAAAAAATACCTCAAGCCTTATCTAACATATAATTTTACTTACATGTAAATATGTTTGTCAGAAAAATATATCCTTCATTCCTCAATTACTGATACGATTCTAAAGAGCCGAAACTCGGTAGGATTGGTTTAATCTATAACAGTTCCTAGGACTATTAGACCAGCCCGATGGGACCATATTATCGTATTGTCGTCAAAGTAGTTATGCAAAACTTCAGCTCCATCGGTTGAAGACATCTGCTTCAAACTTTAGTTGCAAGATTCCACTCGAACAAACATGCAAGTTAAAATAAAATAAAAGCTTCTAAAAAAGCATCACGCTTCGAAATTACGGTCATCTTCTAGTCACACCAATATTATAAAGGCAAAAGTTTGTAAGTTTATGTGTATATTTGTTACTTCTTCATGGGCGTCGCCAAGGAGGGGCAGGGGGGGGCAGCTGCCCCCCCCTAGAGATCCAAAAATATGTCCAGTCACTTGACTTGTCTGATGGATCATACTTGCACATCGAAACTCAAATGAATTCAGTAAGTAATAATTCCAATCCATTCGAACTCCTCCACAAAATGGATGTAATTAGGAGACTAGAAGTCCAGTCAGGGGCTAGAGGGAGATCGTTGATGAGATCGCCAGTGTATCGGCTACCGTCAGTAAAGGTCATGAAAAGTGACTTTACGAAACGAGTGGCGACGTGTCTCACCGACAGGTGACACTTTGTAGAGACTAAATATGTAGTGTACCGAAGAAGAAGAATTGTCCATATAATATAACATTGGTACAAAAAAATAGAACTACTCAAGTGGCGCTGCGCTGAAAACCTGAGTTTGTTCTAAAATTGGTATATTTTACGTTTCCAGCCCCAATATTAACGCCATTTTGAAAAAAAAAACAATACTGAATCGACAAACGTAGACCAGGTCTACTGGGCAGCCTCGAGTCTTTACTCGTCGCGTCCAGCAGATTTTCGGCTCGTTGCAAGATCTCTCGGTCCGTTGCTTCGTGATAATTCTGCACTTGCATTAAAATGTATTGAATTATTGTCTTTCAACTTATGTTATGGTTACGAAAAATTTCGCGCTCGCTGCGCTCGCGCTTTATACTCGTATCTGATTTTGTTGTGACCCTTCCTCTTAAAAAAATTCGCTCTCGCTGTGCTCGCGCTTTCATCTAGTTTTGTTTTGACTCTTCCTCTCAAAAACTTTCGCGGTCGCTGTGCTCGCGCTTTCATCTGGTTTTGTTTCGACCCTTCCTCTCAAAAAATTTCGCGCTCGCTGTGCTCCCGCTTTCATCTGGTTTTATTTTGGTCCTGCCTCTCAAAAAATTTCGCGCTCGCTACGCTCGCGTTTTTATCACATTCATGAACCGTATCCCTCCAAAATTTTCGCGCTCGCTCCGCTCGCGATTTACGGCTGACTGCGTTTTGCACCGTCCTCCCAAAACTTTTGCGCTCGCGTTTCCATCTCATTTTTACAGGGTTCCGTACCCAAAGGGTAAAAACGGGACCCTATTACTGAGACTTCGCTGTCCGTCCGTCCGTCTGTCACCAGGCTGTATCTCAAGAACGGTGATAGCTAGACAGTTGAAATTTTCACAGATGATGTATTTCTATTGCCGCTATAACAACAAATACTAAAAATAAAATAAAATAAATATTTAAGGGGGGCTCCCATACAACAAACTTGTTATACCTATATATATATAGGTACGGAACCCTTCATGCGCGAGTCGGACTCGCACTTGCCCAATTTTAATGACATTTATGACTATAAGCCGAAATACACTTTCTATAAGGTACTTGCGGAAAAGACGGCCCTGTTCCTAAGATAGCCCACAAAGATAGCCGTACCATATAAAGTCCTATGGTACTCACCAAACATGGGGGCGAAATTAGAATTCCTTCTAACTTCCTTATAACTATAAAATTTTGAAGTGGGCTATCTTAGGAACAGGGCCATCTTTGGCGCAAGTACCTTATTTACGTGCTTGGTGAAGCTTCCTATCCTCTAGCATGACTTTACAAAAATTCCTTTTCCCCACCCTGCATATATGTCAACTTGCCCTGCCCCCCCCCTGGACCTTCGGCTGGCGACGCCCTTGGATGGTTACCTAAACGTGTTGAATATTTTATTGTAAAAGGCGGTGGTCATCGAACATCGAACACTTACTAAAATATATTAAAGAATATGAAGACAATGCATTTTATTAACATTATATTTAACACAATTGATATCTAAGGAGAAATAATGTTATAAATAATGACAAAAGTAAATTAAGAAAGAAAAATTGAATGCGATCTACTACAATCTAAGCAGGCCAGCTTTCTGCCTTTTTTTCTGCTAATTTAGGTACCTCTGTGTCATTATTTATAAAAATAAAAAATGTGGTATTTCCACATAAAAAAAATTGAATCGTTGAAATATTCTATAAAAATATTTAGAAATAATATTAGTTTTATTTTTAAAAACGACCTGGTTCGATTCCCGAGTTTCAAATGTATGAATGCAGTTTTTCGTGTTATTAAAATCGATGACATGGTTCCTAAGGACAGATCTTCGTATGTCTTATAGTTTCAGACTTTTCCATACAGAGCGATCTAAATGGGCCACCCTGTGTGTAAATATATAAAAAAATCATCATTTTCAATTTTGATTTTGAAAGCAAATTCACGCCATTATTAATTTACTGTTTTAAATAAATAAACCAACGATTAGTAAAACATGTAATGCATTTTATTTAAGTAAAATTGAATAAACATAGAATTAGGTTAAATTTATTTCAATACGCAAGCTTTTTTCATTTTCAAATAGTTAAGTGAATAATCGACATCATCCATTAATTACTAGTAGGTAACAGTTGTTACAAATCTCATTGCTCTACGCTAAGGGGTGTCTGTATTGTATTCTGACGTGTCTATTCAAATGTCCGCTTCGTTTAATTTCTTATTACCTATGTCACGCTGTATGTTCTCAGTCCGGTATGTCTTCTGACGTGTCTTATCAAATTACTTTTTTGTTTAAATTGTTTGTTTCATACATCACAACCTTAAGGTTTCAGCCCGGTATGTATTCTGACGTGTTTGTTCAAAGTACCTTTTACTGAGAATTGCTTGTTACATATATCACAACTGTAAGGTTTCAGTCCCGTATGCATTCTGAGGTGATAAGTCAAGCCACTTCTATCCGTAAATGCTTTGTTACATATATCACAAGTATAAGGTTTCAGTCCGGTATGTATTCTGAGGTGTTTATTCAAGCTACCTCTCTCCGTAAATGCTTTTTTACATATATAACAACTATAAGGTTTTAGTCCGGTGTGTATTCTGAGGTGTTTAGTCAAGTTACCTCTCTCCGTAAATGCTTTGTTACATATATCACAACTATAAGGTTTTAGTCCCGTATGCAATCTGAGGTGATTAGTCAAGTTACTTCTCTTCGTAAATGCTTTGTTACATATATCACAACTATAAGGTTTTAGTCCCGTATGCAATCTGAGGTGATTAGTCAAGCTACTTTCCTCCGTAAATGCTTTGTTACATATATCACAACTATAAGGTTTTAGTCCCGTATGCATTCTGAGGTGTTTAGTCAATCTACTTCTCTCCGTAAATGCTTTGTTACATATATCACAACTATAAGGTTTTAGTCCCGTATGCAATCCGAGGTGATTAATCAAGCCACTTCTCCCCGTAAATGCTTTGTTACATATATCACAACTATAAGGTTTTAGTCCCGTATGCAATCTGAGGTGATTAATCAAACTACTTTTACGTGAGAATTGCTTGTTACATATATCACAACTATAAGGCTTCAGTCCGGTGTGTATTCTGACATGACTTTGCAAGTTACTCTTCTGTGCGAATTTCTTGTTACATATATGACAACTATAAGGTTTTAGTCCCGTATGCCATCTGAGGTGAGTAATCAAACTACTTTTATGTGAGAATTGCTTGTTACATATATCACAACTATAAGGTTTCAATCCGGTATGTATTCTGACGTGTTTTATCAAATTACTCCTGTTTGTGAATGGCTTGTCACATACATTACAGTTGTATGGTTTCTGTCCGGTATGTATTCTGCCATGTGTTATTAAGGTACTTTTGGCTGTGAATTGCTTTTTAGATGTCTGACAGGAATAAGCAGTGGCTGTGTGTCCCTGCACGTGTCTGACTAGACTAGGCTTCCTCGTGAACTGTTGGCCGCAAGTGTCGCACGTGTACGCTTGTTCTTCGGCGCGAGCCTCGAAGCTGTCCATGTGCCTCGCGAGACTCGATTCATGCGCCTCATCGCCGCGGAGGCGCTCGAGCCTCACGGAACAAGTCATCGCGAGCTGTGCGCGTGCGCGGGCGGACAGAGAGCGCGCCGAGAGGGCCTCCACGTTTCCCGCGCCCCGCCATGCCACTGGAACAAGCAAACTAAAATTACGAAAACGAAATTCTGACTTCACAGCTCAGGACCAAATAATCTAAGATTAAAATAAATCCCTTTAAACGGATTATATATAGCGTAAATGTATTATTTGAGACTTCCTGACGTCAGTAACTATAACAGTCTCCGATGTCAAACGACAACTCTGTTCGGCTACTTGTCAACGCTATTATTTTCCCTTCGGCGAAACCGACCGAAGGCCGACGAAACCATGCTACGTAACCGGTTATATACGTGTGAAGAATTATTTTTCTCGCTATGAAAACAGTTTGTGAGACATCTTTGCATTTGTGAGAAAGGGACAAAACACATTTTTGTATTTTGTTGACACAGGCATTTCTATTGGCTAGGCCGCTAGGAGTCTGAAAATAAGTAAGCGTTTTTCAAAAACATATATATTTCAAAATTTGAAATTCACTTTACCTTTATATGAGTGGTATAGTTTGATTCTATAGATGTTAGGTATTCATGTTATATTTATAAAACTATTATAATGATTACAAAATAAACATACAAAAAGTGCTAAAATGTGTATGACCCACGTCGACCCAGTCATATTGAGAGGATTGCAGAAACTCGAAATAAATTTGTATCAATGTTAAATGTAGCCACACAGATAAAGTTACGAGTCTAGACTTTAGTCTTGTGCTTTATTTTGTAAAAGAATACGGCCTAAGTATAATGCCAAAAATTACTTTTTCCAATGTCCAAGGAAATCGACAGATCGGAACCTCCGGAGATAGGCGATCTTAACAGACTTGTGCAATCGATATTCCTCTAAAAGCGTTAATTTTCGTTTCAATCCTGGCAACATTAGAATGTCATAAAACATCGGCCGCTATTGCAAATATAGCGTCAGTTCCAAGTAAACGAAGTAGTGGCGAAAGGTGGGCGGTGTCAGTGCGCAGAAAAGAGGATTCCGGGAAAGTCACATTTTTCTGGGAAAGTAGATTATAATTTATAATTAACTTTTTGAAGCACAATGAGACATTTAACAAACTATCATAGCATCTGGAAGTAAACAAAAAACACATTGAATTGGTTCAGACAAGTTGAAATCTTGATTTTTAATTTTTGAGGTAGAATACGTCACGTCCGATTAGTGACGTGATATACTACCGGAACGATTTTGTGACTAATTGGAGCCATAAAGCTTAGTAGGTACACAATCAAAATGTGACCGATATTTTAACTGATTTCTAAAAAAATGAGGCAGCCTTTTGAAAAACATCTTCTTTCTACGAAACCAGTTTCGTAAGAAGAAAAAAGCCTCTTCGTACGTAACTGGTTTCGTAGTGAGAAAAACAATCCTTCACACGTAACCGGTTACGTAGCATGGTTTCGTCGGCGGCCGAAGGAATTATTTTTTATATACGAGGGTCATGCCAAATAAACATTGTTCGGTTCATGACGCATTGGTGAAAACTGTAATGTTATGTAACCTGTTTTTCAATAAATAAAATAAAATAAAATAAAATAAAATAAAATAAAATAAAATAAAATAAAATAAAATAAAATAAAATAAAATAAAATAAAATAAAATAAAATAAAATAAAATAAAATAAAATAAAATAAAATAAAATAAAATAAATAAAATAAAAGAAATTAGATACTCAAAAATCACAATTATCTAGTTTTATTAATCGTAATGTACTACTATCTCCTTTTCAATCTGGCTTCCGCCCTGGACATAGCACCACTACTGCTCTCCTTAATGTCATCGGAGACGTTAGACATGGCATGGAATCAACCAAGGTTACAGTGTTGGTGCTCATCGATTTTTCAAACGCTTTTAACGCGGTTGACCATGATCTACTCCTTGCGATTCTAAGGCACTTGCGGGTATCGTCTAGTGCAACTGAGTGGTTTTCGACTTATCTCTCGAACCGTACCCAGGCTGTAAAAGGCAAACGGTAATTATCTGATTGGTGCGATCTAAATACTGGAGTGCCCCAAGGTGGTATTCTATCTCCCCTGCTGTTTTCTGTCTTCATCAACCTTATAACGACTAATCTTCTCAGTTCTTACCATTTGTATGCTGACGACTTACAAATTTATTCCCAAGCAGACGTCAATGACATTAACTCTGCTATCTCTCTGATTAACGATGATCTGAACCACATCGCTGATTGGTCTAGTAGATTTGGCATTTGTGTTAATCCCACTAAATGCCAAGCTATAATTTTGGGCAGTCAGCGGCAACTTTCTAAGCTCCCAGCCACCTCTGTCGCTCCGATCCTCTTCGATGGTGAGCACATTCCCCTCTCCAAGCAGGTAAAGAATCTCGGTTTAGTGTTAGACTCTAACCTGGCATGGAATGGTCAACTTTCGGAGGTAAGTCGGAAGGTCACTGGTACGTTGCGCAACCTTTATAAATTTAAAAACTTTCTTCCAGTAAGTACCAAAAAGTTACTTGTGCAGGCGTTGGTGTTACCTCTTATTGATTATGCTGATGTGTGCCTCACGAACATCACACAAGAGTCCCTCAACAAACTTGATCGTCTCCTTAATAATGGTATACGGTTCATTTTCGGACTTCGAAAATACGATCATGTTTCATTATTTCGCCGTCAGCTTAACTGGCTTCCTATTCGTAGTCGCAGATCCCTCAGGATCCTTTGCTGTC
The DNA here is from genome assembly GCA_932273695.1 of Apotomis betuletana. Lineage (NCBI taxonomy): Eukaryota > Metazoa > Arthropoda > Insecta > Lepidoptera > Tortricidae > Apotomis > Apotomis betuletana. The sequence goes on from OW026322.1 coordinate 4,636,483, forward strand.
TGTTTTCTATCCTGTTTGAGCCTTCTACACCAGGATATCTCAAAAGTAAATTCATTTTTCAAACTCCCCGTCCAGGCTGTGAACTTCGTTCCTCTCGTACTCTCAAACTTTCCATTCCTTCGCACCATACTGGTTTCCTGTCTAATTCTTTCTCCGTTCAGGCATGCCATCTCTGGAATTCACTCCCTCTCTCTATCAGACAAGCCCCAAGCAAGGTAGCTTTCAAGTGTATGCTGCGTAAGCATCTGCTGGAACAAGAGCTCGAATAGTTCATCCATCATCCCATGTTGTAGACTTTCGTATATATTTATATATATATATATATATATTATATTATATATATCTGTATATTTATTATATTATAGTGTGTAAATGTAGGTATATGTATTTTTGTATAAACAGTAATATAATATTTTGTATTTACTTGTACTCTAGATCCTCTCTGTACCATCAGATTTTTGATTTGCACCCACTTCTAGTATCTCTGTTTGGCCCTATGGTTGACTGGTAGAGAATGCCATTTGGCATTAAGTCCGCCATTTGTATTGACTTTTGTTTTGTGCAATAAAGTTTAAATAAAAAAAAATAAAAATGTTTATTATTCATTAAAGTTTTCTATTTTTTCGAAGTACCTATTCACCGTGAACACGTATACACTTTTCCATCCGTCTAAACCATTTGGAAAATACTAATGACCCCTCTTCTTTAGACACTTCAGACATTTCTAGTTAGGACTTTATAGGACAACACCAATATTTTTGTCATTAAAGCATGAGCCTTGGCACACTTGTTACTTAGGTGGACTAGAGTTGAAAACGCCCGGGAGACGAGCGCGGACGACCCGCTGGTGGGGAGGGGGAGGGGGGGAAGTTACGTTCCGCCGCGCGTTCTTTCGGTCCTCCTATCATCGTACTTATAGAGACTATGGCATGTTTGGTATCGTTTTCGGATAAATTGAGGATGGCGAATCATTTTCTAGGACATTAATAACATGTTTTCATAGAAAAAAATAGAAATAAAGGCAAAAGTTAGAAATTCTTAGTTAAAAAAAATCCTTTCTGCACCGATTACGTGAAAATGAGCAACAATATGGGCATGAAAAAAATATTAATATAAAGCCACATTTATTATGTAGATTCAAAAAACATATAATTTTTTAGAACTTATAAATAACAAGTACTAAAATAATTTTTTTTTGAACAACAGACTCCTCAAAATTTTACTTTATAAAAATAAGGACCCAACAACAAATGTTATACATGTTGGAATATGTAACGTAAGTAGCTTAATTCCATATTACGTAGTTTATAGCTGTATTTACGTTTATTAGCATGTGTATTATATTTTAAATTGCGAATAATATAACCGTTTATTGACTTCAATTGACTAGTTCAAAATAAAACTTACAAGTCACAGATCCGATCATATATTATTGTTAATTTGTATATAAATACTTAAATTCATGCATATATTTATGTGTAACATGCTCCATCACATGCACACAACTCGGTGCACTTGAATTTTTGTTGAATACATCTGCATCTAGCAGCGCATTTCTTTTTGCTGCACCTGATCATTTCCATGCAGGCTTTGGGCTCGAAACCTACTGGCAAGCTAAGCTAGTCCATGTAGGTCCCCATATCTCATCAACTTTTGTACATCCCCATTCAGATGGACTAGGAATATTTTGGATCGGTAACATTTTTGACCCTATACATGAACTGCTTGAAAAACGGCCCGCAGGAAATGCTGGTACAATGTAACATTCGTTGGTGGAATATTTTTCAATTGGCGGTCTTTTTTCGTAAATAACTGCTTTCGGCAAACGTTTACAGCCGCTGAAACTGAGCTGTATCTTAAACTAAAATGTTAAATATGCACAACTACCCTAAATTATTTATAAATTTATGTCTACAATATGGTCTTTTCGGTGACCAATAGTTTTTCCAGATTATCATTTTCTCTTCTAGAAATGTGCCCAAATAAATCCAGCACTCTTTGTGAGACGATGGTCGATAATCTGGTAGTCAATTTTTGTTTCTTAAGAATAGAAGCATTGGTCTTGTGCGCAGTCCAGGGGATGCGAAACATCTTCCTCCAGTACCACATCTCGAAAGTGTCAACACGCTAACGGTCCGCTGCTCTGAGGATCCACATTTCATCGTCCATATAGGAAGATGGTGGATATCAGTGTGCGCACAAGCCTTGTCTTCGTTCGCAGCGTGATTCTCCGATCTCTCCATATCTAGTGCAACTGAGTTATGGCATCTTTGGATATCCCGATACGTCGCTGAATCTCCATTTGGCAAGAGCCGTTGTCAGCTATAAGGGAACCCAGGTAGTCGAAAGTCTGGACCGTGTCAACATTTAATCTCCCAATGAGTTTCAGTTTCTGACTTCGGTTCACCACCATTATTTTGGTCTTCGACCTGTTTATGAAGAGACCAAGCCAAAGAGAGATTCTTGCCAAGAAGTTCATAATTTCAGCTGCGATTGCCGCTATAATGGTGGTGTTGCCGGCATACCGCAGATTAGTGAGCTTCACTCCTCCTGCTGACGCCTCCCTCCCATTGGTCACATGTTTGCCGTATGATGCATTCTCCGTAGGCATTAAAGAGAATAGGGGATAGAATGCAGCCCTGCCTCACCCCTTTTTGATAAACGAAAGGCGCAGATAGCGTATCCTCAACTCGAACAACTTCCTGACTGCCATAGTATAAACTCTGCACAGGCGCTGTCAAGAGGGCGGACACGCCACGACAAGCATGTCTAGTCAACACAGTCAAAGGCCTTGTTGTAATCTATGAAGCACATAGGCGTGTCTTTGTAAGCCTTCTCAATCAGTTGTCTAACATTAAGGATTTGCTCACGAGTGCCTCTACCTTTAACAAAACCTGCCTGTTCCTGTGGAATTTGCCAATCCAGGAAAGGCCGGATGCGACGGTTGACTATGTGGGGCAGTATCTTGCTAGCATGTGAGAGTAGCGTTAGTGTGCGGTAGTTATCACATTTGACCGTCGATCCCTTTTTATAAAGAGACCGAATCACAGCATGCGTCCAATCTTTGGGCCACTCTCCAGTACGCCAGATGTTATTGCATATCATGTGTAATGCGTCTATGCCATTGTCACACAATGACTTAAACACTTCTGCCGTTATTTGATCGGGTCCGGGGGCTTTTTTGACCTTAAGTGATCTTAGAGCGGAGCTTCCGACCGAATTATGTCCGGTTCCTAATCAAGTAGTTGCCAGTCGCCGGAGGGCAGGTCTCCGAGGTGGGTTTTGTGTACCCCTTCACATGTCGTGACAGTTTCTATCTTTAACGGAAATGGAAAAAAAGAGTGCCTTCGAAGCCTCAAATGCAGTCCCTAATGCCACAGAAAGTTTCCTGACAGCATACGACGGCAGAATTGAAGATGCATTGGCGATCGTGGAAAAATTTATTGTAGACATGTATTTACTTTATTCATAAAACAATGAGTCACTTAAAGGGTAATAGTGCATATTTAACATTTTTGTTTTAGATCCTGCTCAGTTTCTGCTGTAAATGATTGTAGAAAGCAGTTGTTTACGAAAAAAATACCGCCAGTTGGAAATATTCCACCAACGAATGCTGCATTGCACCAGCATTTCCTGCGGGCCGTTTTTCAAGCAGTTCATGTATAGGGTCAAAAATGTTACCGATCCAAAATATTCCTAGTCCATCTGAATGGGGATGTACAAAAGTTGATGAGATATGGGGACCTACATGGACTAGCTTAGCTTGCCAGTAGGTTTCGAGCCCAAAGCCTGCATGGAAATGATCAGGTGCAGCAAAAAGAAATGCGCAGCTAGATGCAGGTGTATCCAACAAAAATTCAAGTGAACCGAGTTGTGTGCATGTGATGGAGCATGTTACACATAAATATATGCATGAATTTAAGTATTTATATACAAATTAACAATAATATATAATCGGATCTGTGACTTGTAAGTTTTATTTTGAACTAGTCAATTGAAGTCAATAAACGGTTATATTATTCGCAATTTAAAATATAATACACATGCTAATAAACGTAAATACAGCTATAAACTACGTAATATAGAATTAAGCTACTTACGTTACATATTCCAACATGTATAACATTTGTTGTTGGGTCCTTATTTTTATAAAGTAAAATTTTGAGGAGTCTGTTGTTCAAAAAAAAATTTTTTTAGTACTTGTCATTTATAATAGTTCGAAAAAATTATATGTTTTTTGAATCTACATAAATGTGGCTTTATATTAATATTTTTTTCATGCCCATATTGTTGCTCATTTTCACGTAATCGGTGCAGAAAGGATTTTTTTTTAACTAAGAATTTCTGACTTTTGCCTTTATTTCTATTTTTTTTCTATGAAAACATGTTATTAATGTCCTAGAAAATGATTCGCCATCCTCAATTTATCCGAAAACGATACCAAACATGCCATAGTCTCTATAAATACGATGATAGGAGGACCGAAAGAACGCGCGGCGGAACGTAACTTCCCCTCCTCCCCCTCCCCACCAGCGGGGCGTCCGCGCTCGTCTCCCGGGCGTTTTCAACTCTAGTCCACCTAAGTAACAAGTGTGCCAAGGCTCATGCTTTAATGACAAAAATATTGGTTCCCATACATTGATGTCCTATAAAGTCCTAACTATTCATAGTTATAAGCTGCCAGGGCATCTTCTTTGCTTTCAAATCGCCTTCCTTTTAATTTGTCTTTGATTTTTGGAAACAGATAAAATCACTTGGTGCTAGGTCCGGTGAATATGGGGGATGAGGCAAGATAGTGACGTGTTTGGTACTAAAATAGTCCAGAGTTCTAGCAGAACTGTGCGAGGCTGCGTTGTCATGGCGCCAAAGCAGTGGCTGGGTTCCTGACTTTGGCCACTTATCACACCAAGCTGACAATACATTTGGGGCACAAACTATCACGTACCATTCCGAATCGACTGTTTTTTGATTTTCTAGTACCACAGTAGCAATATGTCCCGTTTTGCAGAAAAACGAGGCAAGCATTTGTTTCCGTGTGCTTCGTGTTCGGCGACATTTTGTTGGTGTCAGTTCATCTTCAAAGCACCATACTGTTGACTGTCGCTTTGTTTCTGGATCATAGTTATATAGCCATGTTTCGTCACCTGTGTGTATATCATAGACATTTTTTTAATTTCACCGCCATTAAATTGATTTATCATAAATTTGCACCAATCCAAGGGACGTTCCTTTTGCAAATCATTGAGCTTGTGCGGCACCCACCTTGAACAACGCTTGTGGAGGGATAATTGTCCGTGAATTATAGCTTGCAACGCTGCTGATCCAATACCCAGTTCTCGCTCTAGCTCTACGTATGTGATTCGTCGGTTTCCACGAATCATTTTTTCCACAGCTTGCACATTTTCTTGAGTAACTGCGGTTGGCGGACAACCTGACTTCGGATCATCTTCAAAACTCGCCCGTCTTTTTTTTAATTCAGCAAACCATTTAAAAACTGACGCACGTGAACATGCAGACTCACCAAAAGCCGTGACTAAAAGTTCAAAACATTCTTGAGGCTTCAAACCTTTTTTAAAGTCATAAATAACATCATAACCCGAAAATCACGTCGCGTCAGCTCCATGGTCGAAGAAAATTCCCGCCAGTTTTAATCAGAAAAAAATTAATTAAAATAATATATGTACTTTTGAGTGTTTCATTTTTAAATTTATAAGTAAATAACCAGTTTTTGTGGGGATGTATTACTGGCCAGTGTCAATTAAATGAGCAAGGAGTATCTAATTTCTTTTGGCATGCCCCTTGTAGTTCCAGCTCAAAGTTTGTAACCTGACAAAATAATTAAAATAGAATATTGTTATTTTAATAATATAATATTTTTAAATCGTTTAATAGCGATAATATAATTGTTTAATATAAGGATGCGGCGGGACAATCTGGACGCGATCTGCAAAGAATGGCAGAAGGCAATAATAGGGTCGAGTGGAGAAAAGAAGGGGAGGCCTTTGCCCCGCAGCGGGACCCCTAAACAGGCTATTAATAGTACATTACTGCAGACGCCGGGAAATAAGGGCTTGCCGGCTGAGTAGGTATAGACGGCCGACCGTAAGGGAGGCCGTCTAGTGATACGAAGCCGGCAAGCCCTTTTCACGGCTAAGGCATGTATAGTGCTTTTCTCAAACATATGCAATGAAATAAAAAATACACCACTCAAAAAAACATACAGCAGCTGTTCAGCCTGTTCATGAATTTTAATTTTCCCTCCAATCCCTCTATTTTTTTTTCTTTAATAAGTCGTCCACGTTTGTAGTGTTCGAATATTAGGGCCATTATACACAACTTGATAATAAGAATCTTAACTTCTATAATAAATAAAATAAAGGCAGAGGATTTTTAATATTGTCTATGGTCTCTGGTGACTTACGTATAGACAGTATTTTAACCTATTGACCGCCAAGCGGTCTAGCAATTTACCGTGCCACTGACGCCAGAGTAAAAAAAAAAAGATGTGCCCCAAAATCAACAGGGATTGAAAAACACCTTGTAGCGGTTAGAATTACAAAGTTTTTGATCATTGAAATTTGGACTGCTGTGGCCGACGTGGCATCAGGGGCACGATTTTTTGTTGACGGCCACAGCCGACTGTGGCGGTCAAAAGGTTAAACTTATTCATCGACACATTGAATCATACAGATATGTATTCTTAATATCAGTTCGTGTGTACTAGGCATTAACGCGGATATTGTTGGTCCGATGACTGAATGGGTAGCCACTAGAAGAAAAAAAATATCTGCTGTTCATAAACACAGACGCCATGTTTACATTAAAATTAAAAACAAACTACTTCCCGGCCTAGGCCTTCAATTTTGTATGAAAATCCTTTACAGTTCTCTCGAATTGTTCCGCCCGAAACTTGACACTTCGAAGCCTGTTTTAACGCACGTTATGACGATATTTCATTGCATGTTTGAGAAAAAAATGTATATTGATCAGTTCGCCCTACTTATAAGTTCGCCCTACTAATAAGTTCGCCCTACTAATAAGTTCGCCCCACTCTAAACGTATTTTTCTCAAACATGCAATGAAATGTCGTCATAACGTGCGTATCGGGGATGGTCCGATATAGGTGTTAAAAGGTTACCTCGTCGAATAGAAAAACAGTCTACTTAGTGACCTCGTTTTATTTTACCACACGTAATTTACATTTACTTTAAAACAACAGAGTAATCTCCATAAGTAACTAATAATTAAACGACAATACTACTCAATGGTTTGGACAACAAGTGCACACGACCAGGGCGCAAGCAAGAATGATCCCCACCAACCCTGGTAGGGCAATTTATCGACAGAGGTCGTGACGTCACAGTGGCCTGATCGGTCTGGCCAGGCGCAGCTGCTGTTTACACCTGTTTCCGGCGTAAGGTATTTTATTAAAAATGCGAGCACGACGATGCCGCCGTCACGGCCATGCTGACATTCGCACGTCCTCGTGCGCGCAGTTTTATATTGTGGTGTCTGAGGAAGGAATAACAATGGTTGGTTCGTCCATCCTGACCCAATGGCAAATTTAGTCTGGACCGGCCTGCCAACTTATTGTGGCCCTATAGATCTAACGACCCTTCAGTAGAGTTTTCTTCGGTTTCCGCGACTGTCACAATTTAAAAGGATTATATCGCGTATATTAATTATTTGTGCAAACTACCCATTTTATAAATATTAATTTAAAATAAAGGTGTTCATACATGCCAGATGGGCCTAATGTGTAAGGACAGTTACACATGTGCCAGAAGGGCATTTATTATTTTATTTAAAATATCTACCAGCGGTTCACTATAAGGCTTACTGAGGAGAAAGAACCGCCAAAGAAAACTCCCAGATTGCCCTTTTTATTACTATGAAATACTTTAAACAAAAACTACATATTACTACTTTTAACACCAATTTGTTTTACACCGTTCGAGGCCCAAGGTATCCAGTCTTGTATCTTGCTTGATCCTTGATAAGATGTACAACAGGATCTCAAGCCGGTGGTAATGACAAACCATCTTCTCTATTGAAATTCAGCTAGACCGGACCTTCTCTTTTGTCCCTATAGTTTCGTTTGCTAGACCGGACCTTCTCTTTTGTCCCTATAGTTTCGTTTGCTAGGCCGGACCTACTTTTTTGTCCCTATAACATCGTCATCTAGACCGGACCTTCTTCTTTGTCCCTATAACATCGTCATCTAGACCGGACCTTCTTTTTTGTCCCTATAACATCGTCATTTAGACCGGACCTTCTTTTTTGTCCCTATAACATCGTCAGCTAGACCGGACTTTCTTTTTTGTCCCTATAGCTATAGCTTCGTCAGCTAGACCGGACTTTCTTTTTTGTCCCTATAGCTGTTAGATTGGTCCAGCCAAAAGCCCTTCAATCATGTCAATAACAACTCCGCATTGCTTACTTAGACCCACATCAAAAACTTATTAAATAATAGTGCATCAATGGTGACCCAAACTCAAGTGTGGGCGTTCGCCAAGTGAACCGAAAAGACTGTCTTCCGCGCCAAAACTGGTTCAAGGAGGCGCTACTGTCGCCTTCCAATGGCGCGCCGGTTTCGTTGATCATGACTATCGCCGTCACGGCCATTCTGCGATGACACGCGTCCTCGTGTGTTACTCTGAAACAATCAACAACCAAAACAGTATCTTCTCGGTCACTCCTGACAAAACACGTCAAAATAATAAGACTAAAGAATTTTCGTTCTCATCAAATAGACCAAAACTAGACTATCACAAAAATAATTTTGACAACAAAGTTAGTTTTTGTTAACCGTAAGTTAAGTTGTTTAATAACCGCAATATTTCAAAATTACAAATCGAATTATCTTATCCTACAACAATACCAATTGAATCTTTTAAGGTTTGTTAATTAGGTGTTATGAGGCATACTAACTATTAACAGCTTATATCTTAGAAAACACATGAGGAACCATGTACCATCATTTAACCTCCTTATGGTTCGCTTTATTGACAAAATCAAAACATTTAAATCAACAAAAATCCGTTCGACAAAACAGGTATCGTGGCCTAGGGCTAATCTAGCTACCCACTACGCACATCCCCACGGGTCGCCGAGTCAACCCTATGACTCTACGGTCTCTGTGAGAGAGACCCGACCTTCGCCCAGCACTTACAGCGCACCGCGTATCTACGGACTGCTCAGAGCAGATGCCGACTTCTGCCTACGGCAACGATGAAGTGACTGGTACGGTCGACCAGCCGAACTGAGAACCTGCCTATCAGTTTCACTATCTTGTTTGTCTACTGAAAATGGTACAGGGCTACCGGGTATTTCCCTCAACCTATCGTGCAAGTACGCGCGTGTAACAATACTGTATGTCAACATTTCTAACAGGTTCGCTTCAGTAACTCCATTTACTGCTCAGTACTAACAATTTTAGCTAGACTGGTACACGGCATACTGACTGAATGATACAACCGTCTGCCATAGAACTTATTGGAAATAAACTCTTCTGTAAGCGATCACTCGGCAACCAAATTACAATAAAATGAGAACTCCTCACCGGATTGTCTCATATGGTGTGGTGACGTCACACGTCAACCCTCTTCCCGGTAGATGAAGGCGCCCTGTTGCTCGCCTTTGAGCAGTTCTTTGCGTAATGTCTTGTACCGCGGCAGCTGAAGCAGACGACTCATGGCTTCGCTGTTAGCTGCTGAGGTCACGTATCTTTTCCTGAAACAAAAACTTCAAGCACAGTATCACAAAGCTCGGTCATTCTAACCTTAAATCCAACAAAAAAAGGAAATTCAAATCAATCTAACAAAGTCACACTTAAATTATGATTCGTTAATGAGAACATCTAATCCACGACGTAGATACAAGAAAACGTTTTCATTTAAACATTATTTGCACTTAAATAACAATCTTTACTTTGTTTGATATTTTTTGGACAACAGAGGCTTTACAGATTATGAAACATTAATGATAAAAATCAAACTTCAATTTCAAATTCTTGTGTCCTAATATTCTCCTAATCCTATAAGTGTCTCCAGTTTAAATATTTTAGGTTAAAGCGATCACCACAATTAAAAGTAACATTAGGATCGGTTAAACGAATCTCAAGCTCACCAGTTCTTCCGGAATTTATAGGCACTAAACTTAGGTACACCAGCTAAAGTACACCGAGTAAGAAACTATTCGAAAACAAAGTAAATTCTACAGAACGATTGGAAAATCATGAACAGAGGGTAGATTATTAGCACAGCCGCCTCTATACTACAACTAAGTACTGTGTATGATTGATGCACCCTCATAGCGCAATTTTTACATCCTAGACTTTAATAATGGTAAACTGTACATTGATCATATTAATCAACACTTAATCTCTGTAGCAAAACTCGCGTCCGGTCATAACATCACTATGAAAACAATCGTGACAAAAACGTGCAATAAACTTTCTTTCAAATGATTATTAATTTCTATCACGCAATATTCAACTTTTACTTGGAGGGTAGGTACTGGTAATACTTCATTTTGACAAATACCCACTAAACTGAATAAGTGTAACTCAAGTCTACCCCAGCATCTAGCTACACTTATTAGTGAACACTATATCGGAATCGTGGTGAAAAGTTAACGACTGACCTGTGATTTTAAAATCTGTCGGTGAGGCCATGGTGCCTACGCTATGTCCAAGCGTCGCTCGTAGTTGACTGTCGCATCTGGGTCACTTCCACTGGTGCTACGACTGACGATGTGTCCCGCTGTTCTTGAAGCAAACAATGAACTTCAATGTATTTTGTCGTTGACTGCTGGCTTTTGTCGCTGAGGTGGTAAGTTGCAGCCCCGATGATTTTTCTTTTAACTATCGGATTTTTCATGTTCGTAGTAAACATCATTTGTTTTCATACGGTTTCGTATCTGTGACGGTGTTAGCTTTGAGTTTTAATGAGGCAAACGCTTGTAGTTCCTGTTCCTTGATTTAGTGCCGTCAGGTTCGTTGTATTTCGAAGAGTAGCCACAAATTTTGGCTGTTCCGCTTTCTTCGCTTTGTGTTCCATCTTTTCGCTCATTGGCCGTAGGAACTATCCCAACTTCTGATATCGGGGATGGTCCGATATAGGTGTTAAAAGGTTACCTCGTCGAATAGAAAAACAGTCTTAGTGACCTCGTTTTATTTTACCACACGTAATTTACATTTACTTTAAAACAACAGAGTAATCTCCATAAGTAACTAATAATTAAACGACAATACTACTCAATGGTTTGGACAACAAGTGCACACGACCAGGGCGCAAGCAAGAATGATCCCCACCAACCCTGGTAGGGCAATTTATCGACAGAGGTCGTGACGTCACAGTGGCCTGATCGGTCTGGCCAGGCGCAGCTGCTGTTTACACCTGTTTCCCGCGTAAGGTATTTTATTAAAAATGCGAGCACGACGATGCCGCCGTCATGCGTTATAACAGGCTTCGAAGTATCTCGTTTCAGGCGGAACAACTCGAGAGAACTGTAAAGGAATTTCATACGAAACGGAAGGCCTAGGCCAGGAAGGATTTTTTTTAAACATGGCGTCAGTGTTAGTGAACAGGCTAAACAGCTGAATTATATTGTTTTGAGTGGTTTATTGTTTTATTCCATTGCGTATGTTTGTGAAAAACTTATCACACTTGCGATTTGCGAGCGTAATTTGTATGAAGGCGATCGCGCAGCGTGTACGCCGCGTCGGTTATTTGTATAGAAAATACGCTCGCAAATCGCATGTGTGATAAGGCCCTTAGCCGTGAAAAGCGCTTACCGGCTTCGTATCACTATCCGTCTCTAAGTCGTCAAGCCCTTCCCAAGTAGCATTCGGGGTTCTATATAAGATGTCTAGTCGTTCACATGTACTCCACAAGCTGTGTAAGTCAGCTGTATAAGAGCTGTATAGCTTGCTATAACGCTCTTATAGAACCAGTTTGGGCACAAATTAGACAGCCTTAAGTTCACTATGGCTGTACATTAGCAGTATAATAGCATTATAATAGCAGTTTAAGTAGTAACATCGGACTTAAGGCTGACTTGCGGCACTATATGGGACGCAGTGTGATCCATACAATGTACATGACCGTAATAAAGAGTAACAAGTGGCTAAATACACAGCCTTCACAGTTATAAAATCCGACAAAAGTACTCCAGTGCTACCTAAAATTCACGTGTGTCCTAAATTATTTCTTCATTTGATAATTATTCACAATTGATTTCGGTTTTGTGTGTGCCATCCAGAAAACATTAACTCCGGCGGATATTTGGACAAGACATTATGATAACACGCGGTATTAAGTACCTGTTTCAAAGACTTAATAATGTTAATGCCATGGGAATGCAACTTTATCGTGAAATGTATACATATTTACAGCTAAAATATTCACGCGCCTCTGTAAAAACGCGATATTCATTTTAAAATATTTAAAACTGGCTGAGAGGAAATCTACAATTTTCAGTTTTTGATATTATATTGGCATTATAATTATACTACGGTAATTAATTATAACATGAAACCAAAACTCAATCGCTCTATCTGCGTATTTTGTGTTATCTGCATGATAATTTTTGAGATTTATATTTGGCAAACATTTTAGGTTAGAACAAAATGGTGGAAATGAAATACCGTTATGTGAACTGTTATAACTCCAATTTAATGCGGTTGAGCGTATATAGGTTCACAGTAGTCCTTTTTACAGCCTACAGTGCACATGCGAACCATTTAAACACTTCTGTACAGATAGTAAAAAAAGGTTATTTTAATGATCACAAACAAGTCCTACTACAGCTACTAGCTGTATAACAGTCTAAAACAAGTAAACATAACAGCCTTTGGCTTTATAAATGACCACGTGTGTTCTATTAAAATGCTAGCTCTATAACATCGTACAAGTAGGCCGTTAAACAGCGGTTGCCGTATCTCTACCCTCCTATAATGCTCTTAGTCAGACGGCTGACTAAAGGATAATTGTTAGAGTATTATAACACCAACAAACGTATAAAATTATAACTCTACACTCCTATAAGTCCCTTAGACAGGTGTAGGTGTAATTTATCGCAATAATGCAGCTTATACATCACGAGTGAACTGTAATAATGCTTCAAGTACACCTGGGAACTAAATGTGTACTCTTAAATGGAGTAAAATGCTACTTGGGTTATTTCCCGGCGTCCGCAGTAATGTACTATTCATCGGATTTTTTAGCAATAGCAACAGTATATTCCACACTCCCATAGTGTATTATTGTGTGCCGGCCGAGGAGCCGTGTCCTGAGTAACGTGTATGAGAGTAAGTGACGTCACTCACGTGATATCGGGTCCTCGTCACTCGCCGCGTCGCGCGCCGTCTCCGGCTCGCCGGCTGCGTGGCGCTGCTCGACTGAAGCAATAACACTACTGTTAGACAGCGGATCAACATTAAGTAACTGCTAAGCAACACCATGTGTTGCAGTCGGTACTGACCTAGCGAGTTGTCGCTCGCCCCATCCTCGTCCGCTGCCTCCGATTTCACTCCAGGTTGAATCAGTCCTATACAAGAGTTGACGGAGAGTTAGTTGATAATTATTACAACAACGCACGAATAATTTACAATGACACAGGAAATAAATATTTATAATACATCCACAAACCAAAGCTAGTTTCTTACACACCGGCTGAAAAGTCTCTGGGACGGTATTTTTTTCATATCATAAACACTATTGAACAGTCTTGTCGTCTGTCCGTCGAGAACTGCTGGTATTTTGTCTTGTCGCTGTCATGTCTAATTTTGAATTCGAATGTCCGTTCCAAATATTTCTGTCAATCAGCCAGTCAGTCAGTTGGTCTAGGTCAGGTCGCCACGGAGGTGGGAAGCCACGACAACTATTGATATAATCGTCTATAATATAGTTTTTTTTACGCTAAATCCTCTTTTCACAGAAATTTCTTTTCGCCTTAGGATCTTAACGCATAACTTTTTAATGCCAAATCTACGTATTGCAGTCGGTACTGACCTGACGAGTTGTCGCTCGCCCCATCCTCGTCCGCTGCCTCCGATTTCACTCCAGGTTGAATCAGTCCTATACAAGAGTTGACGGAGAGTTAGTTGATAATTATTACAACAACGCACGAATAATTTACAATGACACAGGAAATAAATATTTATAATACATCCACAAACCAAAGCTAGTTTCTTACACACCGGCTGAAAAGTCTCTGGGACGGTATTTTTTTCATATCATAAACACTATTGAACAGTCTTGTCGTCTGTCCGTCGAGAACTGCTGGTATTTTGTCTTGTCGCTGTCATGTCTAATTTTGAATTCGAATGTCCGTTCCAAATATTTCTGTCAATCAGCCAGTCAGTCAGTTGGTCTAGGTCAGGTCGCCACGGAGGTGGGAAGCCACGACAACTATTGATATAATCGTCTATAATATAGTTTTTTTTACGCTAAATCCTCTCCGTAACTCAGGGATGAGTATGGAGCTAAGCGGACTGTAGGTTGAAAATAGGGAAACGAAAACGGACGAAACGTAAAACGCAAAGGTAAAATCAACGAAAATATATCACACGATTAACAAATAAACAAAACAACAAGGATCGGAAAAAACACACTTAAATTTAACACTTAATTACTTTAGTCTCTGTCTAGATGAATTTAACACTAATCGCGGACCGATGGTACTACGCTGACACTAATAAACTAATTCGCGGACCGATGGTACTACGCTACTCGAATACAAAGAAAAGATGGTTACTACGGTGAACGAGAGTGAACAGGAACTGAGAGTGTTGACAAGTGATTCTATACAAGAAAATGGTCGTCCTTTTATATAATTGGCTTAGGGTTTGTTTACATTGTCAGAGGGACGCCCGCTCCGTGACATTATACTGATTTCTAGGAAAATTACAATTTTCATCTTAAATCTAACTTATAGTTAACATAAAGGTTTGTTCGTAGAACACAATCACATATGTTATTTTCATGTGAGAGCTCCCATTTAAGGCGACTCCTTATCCCAACGTCCTTGAGGATCTGGGCAGAGCCTAACGTTATTCCCCCCGCCGACCGTGCGCCCCCGGAACAATACATCGTTCATTATCTCGTTGAGTGGCGTCCAAGCAGCTTCATACACTCGCATAGTCCGAGCGTGAGTTGAAGATCAACAAACCTTTTACCTTATTTAAAGGCATTGAAAAATCTCGAAGTAAAATAAATCATTTAAACAATGATAATAATTATTGCGGATTACTAAATATCTATTTACCCACTACAGTAAATATTAAAAATAAAATGCGTTAAAGCTATTTTCCAAAAAAATAAGTGAAATTAGCCATTTGGAAGTCTCGAATCGAAAAATACTTTTTAGTCTCTTTTGTATGTGTAGGTACCTACCAAAAATTGTTAAAATGCCGACTAGATTCTTGATTATACGTGTAAAATCATGCAGAAATAAAAAATACCGTTTTTTAATAAATAAATCATATCGTGACCCAGCGGATGAACCGATAGTTTAACATAGTAGTGGAGGCACAGCTTTATCCCCCGGGTCATGTTGCTCTAATGAAAAGATAAACTATAAATAATAGAGCGACAAACTCAACTTTACCGTTGGAAAACCTTTACTTATAAACAGTGATAGTTTTTTATGACTACATTAGTAATGTTCTCAGATTTTTCCCTATACTTGTTGATATTGACGATATTTTACTAGACGATATTTTTTACCAAATTTCAACGTTCAAGGTCCCTATAAATGTTAATTTACTTGAGTGTCAAAATATACCGATGCTGGAAAGGAGAAATTATCTAAGCGACATTTTTGGGGATATCGAGTTTACACACTGTTGGGATTGGCAGATTTTTCTGCATCGAATGGGTTGGGTCTCGTATATATCTGTCTGACGACTTTTGTGTCGCTTATCCCGTCGGTGATTTAGAGAATCTCTACATTTTTTTCTACCAAACGACTTGATTTTTGAGGTAGTTTTTAGCAAAATGGAGATAACATAAAAAGTTTTTTGCATAATAATGAACCTTAGAGCTTTTTTACTTATTTGTCAAAACAGATCAAACAACTTGGATAATTTTTCTTTATTGCAACTAACCTTGCACTTGTTGGTTAACTGTTTTTACCTGATCGTAAAATATATTTTAATGTCGTTTGAGGCATTTTACCTGTCTTTATGATAAAATTAACAGGTAAATTATGAAAGAAAAATTTAATGTGATCCACTGCAATGTCAGCAGGACTCGAACCTGCGACCCTAAGTTTCCGGCGTAGTGCTCTACCAACTGAGCTATCATATCGTTACGTCAATCACACTAAATCTTTGATTCCATATGATGGCTGAGATATGCGTCATACTCGGCCAAATTAAATATGTAGGAACCGCATACTAGTGTTAAACTAAGCAAACGTGAGAAACTTCATCCTGTACTCGATTGAAGTTATTCAATGTTGATTTTAACTTTTTGAACTCTTAGAGACTGTATACATCTCTAAGAAACAGCTTAGTATAGTATGACACTCAGAGACTATACATCTCTGAGGAAATTAAATAATTTTAAAATATTTTATTGCATGTTATGACGCCTAGAGACCATATACATCTCAAAGAAATTTAGGTTTAATAATTATTTTCTATTGTAAATTATTCACGTTGACGCCTAGAGACCTTATACATCTCTATGGAATTCAATTAATTAAGTAATTATATTTTATTGCATGTTGTGACACCCAGAGACTCTCTCTGGGTATATAAATTTAATATTTTTAATTTATCGTTAAATTTTAATTTTATTGTTCCTATGCTAATTAACATTGATTTGGAGTATCTATACATCTCCTTTACGTGTACCAGTGTAATTAGTTATAACACAAATGTATTATGTGATTGTTTTAAGTATTATTTACGAAAAAAATGACTTACTGTTGAGTTTCTTTCAGTTTTCTTCTCAACAGCGGTCTCCTCTTGCGAAATGCCGGTAGATTCACAATCTGACTTGTAAAAGTGCCCCTGTGGCCTACTTACTGAATAAATTATTTCATTTCATTAAAAATGTGGTATTTCCACATAATTAAACAGAATCGATATAAGATTCTATAAAAAAAATAACATAGATTAAATTACCTGATGGTCGTATCTTAACTACTGGCGTTTATCCAAATTTACCTGCTTTGATACTATGAAACCATTGGCGCTTATCCTTTTTTTACCTGATATGACTTTGATCGACTACTGTCGCTTGTCTTGAATTGCTTCAATTACAATTGAGTCGTATTTGTCGCATAGAATGTACTAAAAAAACAAATATTTTCGTTAAATTGGTAGTTAGACAACTTTACCGGTTCTGTTTTATAAAATATCACACATTTGGTAGTAATTCAATATATTTATAAAGGCCGTTACAGTACGATTAAAATCAGTTAACACTTCGGCTTTTCTCGGGTATCATCGCCTAAATCCGGAGACGGAAATGACACGAAATACATTACCGCGATTTCTTTTAGGTAGCATTCAATTTGAAGTATCATAAACGCAATGTATAGCACCTGCCAAGATGACATTACTAACCGGTAGACCTAAGAAATTTATTATGCAGAAGCGACATGAATTTTAACATTCTTGTAGGTATACTTACAATATATAAAAAACATATATAAGTCAATATTTTACTGTTTGATGTAACTAGTACCTACGATATTACGTCGGATTAATAATTAATAATAATCACCAAATAAAAAATTTAAAAAACCGATTTCAACCCATTTTTGTTGATATTTCATAAACTGCTTGACCGATTTTGATAAAATTTACATGGGACCATCTCGGAAGTATACCCTATCAAATACGAAAAGAATTGTGTAAATCGGTCATATCTGTAAATTGATAACTCTATGTGAGAGATGAGGGATTCACGACAATTACTGAGGTTGGCCGAAGTGTTAACTGATTTTAATCGTACTGTAAGACTGTGTCTGTGGCGCTAAGGCATTACTTTGGACTCGCTTGATGGACCCAAACGCCATCTCACTCAAACAGTGTCTTACGAGACGTCACTTATACCACACAGAGTTGTAGGTAGTTTTGTTATTCTTGTTAGGATAGGATATTATCTCATTGCAATTGTAAAACTTGAAATTTCACGTAGTTTGTGATTTAAAATTCCTTAATGAGTAGTATGAGTACCGAGTGACTGCAGTCTTGAGAACTCTTGTGCTGTTCTCATTAGAGTCATAGTTATCGTTTGCTACCATACATTGGTCTAGAACTACTGGAAATCTTTCAGCAGATCACACATAAAGATTGATAAAATTGAAATTTCACGTGATATCTGATGAATAAATCTTTTACATTTCTAAAGCAGTTTTTTTGTATTTGCGTAGTTGGGCCATAAGTTTTTGTCTTAGAGAACTTTAAATGTCACTTCATTAATTTTATTGTTTGAAAATAAAGATTTTCCTCTAATTAAAACATTAATCGTGAGGTTGTATTGTACGATAAATAGCGTTTCATGTCTGAAATATTTCCTACAAAGGCGATTAGATGATTTTTCATGATTTATTTCATGCTGATTTATGCACATTTATGTATTTACCTGACTATAAAATGAGCATGCACATATATATTGTTAACTGTGTTGATTGTTGTGTAATAGATCATACTATTTTACCTGACTAATTTCTCGGGAAACGTGTCGTTTAGATCATTTTACAGGCTAGGTATTTGTCTAGCTAGGCCCGGCGGATATGTCAATAATTACTAACGCTCATTTAGATTTAAATATGAAGTGGGAAATTTATTGATGCAAATATGTATTCTGCCTATATTTACATAAATAAGCCCTCATGCCAAAACTGTCACTTGCCTTCTTGGACTAGAAAATTATTGTAATTTTTTATAATGTATTTTTATATCATATGCCATGTACTGTACTAGTGACGCAACGAATGTGAATAAGTACTTACAATAAATATTCGTATTCGTAAATTAGCGTTTTACCGAATATTACAATGGTATTCAAACGAACAATACTTGTTCTGCATTACGATATTCATATGGGGTCGTCCACAAATTACGTAACGCAAATTGGAGGGAGGGGGGGGGGGGGTCCGGCCAAGCGTTACGGTCCTGTTACATTGGGGGAGGGGGGTGTCAAGGTTTGCGTTACGTCACGCACGATTTTATAATTGTATACATTAAAAAAAAAATGTTTTTCACATCCCTAATTTGCGGGTACTGAGAAAATACTGACAACATTGTTGAATGAGCGCGCGACGCGACAATGACGGAGACACAGATTACTAAACAGTCAGCGCCACAACCCACAGGGGATGGGAACGATAAGTTTGTTCCGCTTCTGCTGAGATTAGCAGCATCAGAAAAGCCAAATCATGTTGGATTCACTGTGATGCCATATGATTTCTTCTGTCCATCAATAAGTGATCAGCTGCATAACAGAACCTGCAAAATTTGTGGCTTATATTCATGCTCTAAAAAAGCAGCTGCAAATCACCGCAGAATTATTTACTCAAAATCAACTTCTGCAAATAGAGTCTGCGTTAGGCGAGTAATGACGCGGCGTCAGGGAGAGCTATTGTGCCAGGTGGCATCTGATACGGTGGAGTGGGTGGCAGAAGAAGACGTAGAGAGAACCACAGAAGATGTGATCGCCGCAGAAGCCGATACCGATTGTGAGGGCGATTCTGATTCCGATTTACCCTTGATAGAATCTTGATTCTTGATTCCTTGAAACCACACTTTAATGTTATATTAAAAAATGCAGATTCTTGATTAAAAAGTATGTATACTACCACCTATCTTTCTTTTCTGAATATTAACCCTAAAGATTTTTACAAAGCACTTGTTACGTAACGGTATTGAGGGGGGGGGGGGGGGGGGTCTCCAGCTAAGCGTGACGCACCTGTTACATGAGGGGAGGGGGGGGTAAAAAAAATTAAGAATTTTGCGTTACGTAATTTGTGGACGACCCCTATCTCTTAGGGTTGAATTCATAAAGATCATTAGACGTTATCATACTTAAATATCTGTATTATCAGATTTTTTTTACTAACCGAAATACCTAAGGTACTTTAATATTACACAGAGAAGGGCCCTAAAACCCACACCAAAAGTGTTATTTTCTGGGAATCCTGTCTGGTGTGGGCCCATGACTGAGAATGTCTAAGTATCTAAATGTGTTCGGGAATGCTAAGCAATGCCAATTTTTTTTTTAAGTACTTAAAATTAATAGATACACAAAAAAACAGTTGAATTTAATTATATATGAAAATGAGTGCTTTTTGTTATGGCGCATAGCGTAGTCGTGTGAAAAAACGAACTACACTCTCTTAAAATACACTTCAAACGCACGAAGACAGATCGAACCTCCGCGGGATCCGGTACTATAACAATTTTCCGTAACTAGATGGATCGCGAGAGCAAGTGACACAGCCTTCCCCTTCGACGGTTAGATTTACACTGAGCTCGCAGCCCGGGCACGGCCGCGCTCGCGGGAATTCAGTTTTTTTGATGCTTTATTAGACCGAATTTCCATTTTACTAACTTTTAAACAATACGATTAAAGATCAATGAATTGTCAATGTTCTTGCGAAAGAGCCGTGTAAATATCACTTGTAGTTTAGAAGCCTTAGGGAATTGAAAATTGAAAACGACCCTATTTCAACATTATATTTTCCATAGTAATTATTGCTTTAAAAAAAAATCCAACTATAATTTTTTAGAAGAAATAGTCAAAATTAACATATATTTTTTTCAGATTTTTTCGTTGGCTAGATTAGGAGCCTTAGGACTTTAAAAATCACCATTCCACGTACGGAGTCGCCTTAATTACAATTACATAAAATTGATGCAACTTCTTTGTCCCGACTCAGAGGCCGTCTCGCTCGCACGGGTCGAGATATGCACCTTCCCGGTCTCTCATTAGCCGGAGCGCGCGATGCGCCGTGTTATTTTCGTGTTTGCCGTGCTCGCAGCAAGTTGCGGCCGGTATAATATTAAGAGAATTTACTTATATGCTCATGAGGAACATTACTACAAAGTTTCAGGATTTTCTAATTTTTATCCTTAAGTTTTACATCCAATGTAAACAACATGACTCCTTTGTCTTAGACTGAGTGGAAATTTACCAGGATGAGTCATACTTGTTTACTTTTAAGACTACGTGGTCTTTTAACTATTTTACTTAGTTATATTTTGGGAGCTCTCTTACAATAATGTCTTCAGGAAAAATAAGTGTTATACACATAGAATTGCCGCTTTTTTGGGCATTTACAAAAATAGGGAATATATTATTTATTTATCTTATTACTTATTTCGCCTAACCGTTTACAAGTATATTTAATCATTTGTTCAATTATACATATTTACTACGTTAGCCTAGCTGTCCGTAACAGAGCTCCCCCCGCCGAGCTCCCGCGTAGGCTCGGGTTGCAAGGGGAGGACAGCTAGTTTTCTTGCAGGCCGGCGAAAAACTCCTCCCTTGGTGCGGACTTCGACGTTGCGCACTTCTCCGTCGGGACCCGGATGCGTCGCCACGACGATCCCCTTCGGCCAGACGTTGCGCGGCAGCGTGTGATCGGCTATCACGACGTAGTCGCCTGGCTGGATGCGTCGCTCGTTCCCCGTCGGTGATGACTGCCTGGGCGCGAGTGTAGGCAGGTACTCGCGTACCCACCGCGCCCAGAATAGTTCGGCGAGCGCCTGGCTGGCCCGCCAAGTGCGTCGGTCGGCTTCTCGGCAGGGCCCGACGAGCGGCGCTGCTGTAGGCGTGCCCAGCAGGAAGTGGTTGGGCGTCAGCGCCTCGTCGTCTGCCGGGTCGACGGACACGTGGGTGAGTGGCCGAGCGTTGACAGTGTGCTCGGCCTCGGCGAGCAGCGTGGCGAACACCTCTTCTTTGGGTGCCCGCGTGTGCAGCGTCGCCGTCAGCGCGGTCTTAACAGACCGCACCAGTCGTTCCCAGGCACCGCCTTGATTAGGTGCGCCGGGAGTGATGAAGCGCCAGTCCAGGCCGCGGTACAGCCCGTAGTTGCGCAGCGCAGGCAGCCATTCCGCGTAGGCCGCCCGTAGCTCGTGGTCCGCGGCCCGGAAGCAAGTCGCGTTGTCGCTCCAGATTTGCGCGGGCCATCCGCGCCTCGCGGCCAGCCGCCGCAAGGCCATGATAGCGGAGTCAGTGGAGAGCGTGTGGACCGTCTCCAGATGCACGGCGCGCGTTGACAGGCATGTGAAGAGCGCCACCCAGCGCTTTTCTCTGCGGCGGCCGACGGTGACCCACACAGGACCAAAGTAGTCGGTCGCTGTGTAGGTGAAGGGCCGCTGGCAAGGCTCGAGGCGGGCTCGCGGCAGGTCACCCAGCGCCGGGACGCGGGGTTGCGTGCGCCGAAGCACGCAGGTCCGGCAGGCGTGTGCTAGAGCGCGCACAGTGGGCCGCAGGCGTAGCACCCAGTACTGCTGCCGGACATCGTTGACGACACGCTCGTGGTTCGCGTGCGCCGCTCGCTCGTGCTCTCGTTGCAGCCACAGCCGCACAAAGGGATTGCGGCCGTCTAAGATGGCCGGGCGTCGGTTGACGTAAGCGGGCGCGGCGTCGATACGCCCGCGCACCCGCAGCAGGCCATCTTTTTCGTCGATGTATGGGTCGAGCTTGAATAACTTGCTTCTTCGGTCGATCGGCTGTCCGCGGGACAGTGCTCGCAGCTCGGCCGGGAAGTCCTCTCGCTGCGCCTGTTGCAGCCACATATGTTCGGCGTTCTTGAAGTGTTTTTGCTGCAGCTCGGTGGGTTGTCCAGTTCGCAGTCGTTCCACGAACTGCAGCATGCGGGCGGTCGTGCCTATCAGTCGGTTGTAATTGGAAAACCAACTGACATCCGGCAATGGCGACTCCCATTTGTGTGTGGCTGCGATGTGGGCTTCGGCGTCTTCTTCTTGTGGTGGCGCCGGCGTCTCTCGGGGCCACTCGGAGGCCGGACGTTGTAGGAAGTCCGGCCCGCAGTACCACCGGCTGGCGGCGTCGAGGCGGCGTGTGCTATCGGCTCGCGTCGCGTCGTCAGCGGGATTTTGTTTCGTCGGCACCCATCTCCATTGCTCGACGTTGGTGGTCTCGGCGATCTCGCCAAGACGGTGCGCGACGTAGGCGCTGTAGCGGCGGGCGTCGTCGCGCACCCAGTGCAGCACGGTCCTGCTGTCCGTCCACAGGAACGTTTCGTCGATGCGTAGACGATGTTCTTTGGCGATGCTGGCAGCCAGTCTCGCCCCGATGAGCGCGGCTTGCAGTTCAAGGCGTGGAATGCTCAGCTGGCGCGTCGGGGCTACTTTAGCTTTGGCAGCGACGAGGCTCACACGGGCGTCGTCGTCTTCTTCTTCGCGCCAGTACGCTACGGCCGCGTAGGCTTGAGCGCTGGCGTCTACGAACACGTGTAGCTCACGTTTCGTAGCTCCCCCCGTAGAGGCGTAGGGGCGTGGCAGTCGCAGGGCGGCTACGGATTGCAGACCTCGTAGCCAGTCAGCAAATTCGGCAGCTTCAGTGGGCGGCAGGGCGGCGTCCCAATCGAGCTTCAGTTCCCACAGTCGTTGCAGCAGTATTTTTGCGGAGATTGTGTAGCTCGCGAGTAGACCGAGCGGGTCATACACGCTCATCACGGCGCTCAGCATCTCTCGTTTTGTAGGCGTGCGGAGTAGCTCTCGCACGTCGGCCGGAACTCGGATCATTTTAGTATTGAATCCGAGTTCGTCGGCGTTCGGGTCCCACATCAACCCGAGAATCTTCTGTGTTTTGTCGACACGAAATCGTCCATGTAATGATTCGTGGTGATCTCTTCAACGGCCATCGGATGCTGCTCGCGGTTTTGTTCGGCGTTGTAGTCTCGCACGCTGTGAGCTATGTAGGGTGAGCTCGCAGCGCCGAAGAATATCGACGTCATGGCATATGTTTCTGGAGGTCGTGTGCGGTTGGCGCCTCTCCACAGGAACATTTGTGACGGCCGGTCTTCTTCGCGTAGCTTGATTTGAAGAAACATTTCTTGTATGTCGGCAGTCACGGCGTAGGCTCCCTCTCGGAATCGAAACAGAATGCCCAGGATCGATTGGAGTTTGTCGGGGCCCTCTAGTATGTAATCGTTGAGGCTGCGGCCCTGGCAGGTGGCCGCGGCGTCGAAAACCAGGCGTATTCGTCCCGGCTTGTTCGGATTGGTGACTGCGAAGTGCGGCAGATACCACATCTTGTTGCTCGGCGCCGGCTCCATCCGCTCGGCGTACTTCTTGGCAAACAGATTGTTCATCTCCTTCGTGTATGCTTCGGCGAATTGCGGGTCTCGATCCATCTTGCGCTCGATCCCGTGTAAGCGTCGCAAAGCCATGTTGTAGGTTGATGGCATGTTGACGTTGTCATCACGCCAGAGCTGCCCGACTTCGTAGCGCGGGCCGTCGACGCGCCGCACAGTGTTTTCGAAGATTTTCGTAGCTCGCTCGTTCTGTGGTTTCGTTTTGACCGCCGCCGTGATGCCCAGCGAGTCAATGTGGAAGTATGACTTTAGCTGGGCGTTGATGTCGTCATCGTGTGGCGGGCGGCGGTCTTGCTCTGTCGTAGTTGCAGGTCGGGCGGCGTCCTCTTCTTGTAGCGGCGCCTCGTATCCGACGTAGCAATGCATTACGGTTTGCTGCCATCTCGCGTACTGTTGTGGCGCCGACCCGAATAGCACCCATCCGAGTGGAGATAGCATGGCGGCGGGCTCGTCGATCTTGCCCACGCGTAGCTCGTATGGCAGCATCAAGTGCCAGTTGTCGGCGCCGATGAGAATGCGCGGGCGTGCTGTGTCGTAGCACGCGGCGCTCATATCCGCGAGGTGCGGGAACTGCGTGATGTAGTCTCGCTTGGCTTGCTGTGCGCGCAAGCCCAGGTCGGCGACGGTCCGTAGGCTTAATGGGTGAGCTGGACCGCCTGTCTGGTTGCGCACGTGGGCGTGCACTCGACGGCTCTTCTGTTGCGTCGTCATTGACCCCACGCCTTGGATATGCAGGCGCGAGGTCGTACTGTCGGCGCCGATTACATCTGCGAGGTCCTCTTCAATCAGTGAGATTGTGGACCCCTGGTCCATCAAGGCGTAGGTGAGTGTCTCGCCGCGGGGTCCGCCGACGATGACTGGAATGACTTTCAGCAGGACCGAAGACACGTTACGTCCAAATTCGGCCGTGTTGGCAGTGAATTCTTCGACGCACGCCGTCGTCTCTGGCGGTGCGTCTGGGGCTGCGTGCGTGTTCGTGTGCGTCGCGACGCCGCAGTATAAGTCGCAGATACAGCTTGTGGCGGGGCAGTCAGCGTGGCGCTTCGTCTAGCGGCTTGCTTGACTGCGTAGGGAGCCGGTGCGTACGGTTGATAGGCGTACGGCGTGGCTTGTGGTGCAGGCATGTACGGCGCTGCTTGGGGTGCAGGCATGTACAGCGCTGCTTGTGGCGCAGGCGTGTACGGCGCTGCTTGTGGCGCAGGCATGTATGGAGCTGGGGCGCTCGGAGTATGCGTCTGCGTCTTCTCGGCGTGTAGCAATCGGTGGTGTGGATAGGTGCAGCCGGGAACGTTGCAGCCGCGGGCGTTGCATTGGTCGCGGCGGTGCTTGCGCTCCAGGCATTTGAAGCAGATTTGATTCTGTCGCACCCAATCCCATCGGGCTCCGACTGGCACGGCGATGAGCTTGCGGCACTCAGTAGTGCGGTGGCTGCCTCCACAGAATAGGCAGCTAGTAGGTTGCTCGAGTGCGTATGTCTGCACACGATCTCTCGGAGGGCGTCGTACGGCTCCTCTTCCGGCGTTGGCCGCCGTGCGTTGCTCTGGGACGCGCTGCGATCCACGTTGCTCGGCGGCGGGCGTCGGTCTTCTATGTGGCGCCTTAGCGTGCGAGAATTCCATCTCGGCATCGCTTTCTTCAAGGAGGAACTCCGCCATCAACATGAGTTCGTTTTCGGCGGAGTTAAGGTGTTCCTTGGCGTAGGAACACCAGCGACTGCGCAAGTGTGGGCTCAGTCGCTCGGTGACTTCCCGGATGAGAAGTGGGTTTGCGCCGTAGCTTCGGCGGTCCAGGTCCACAAGCGTAGAAACGATATTCATGATGCGTATGGCGAACTGGTTGAGGTCATTGGCGCTCGGTCCGAGCGGCGGCATTCTTCGTAGTTCATCGATGGCGCGATCGATGAGAAGGTCGGTGCGTCCGAAATTCTTCTTAAGGACCCGTATGATTAGGTCGGGTCGAGCGGACGAGGCGATCATGTGCCGCACACATTGACGGGCTTCACCTCGCAGGCAGTGTCGCAGGCGTGCGACATTTTCATATGCGGAGTACTTGTAGCGTGCGGTGCTCTCAGTGTAGGAGTTATAGAAGGTGAGCCACTCGCTTGGCTCCCCGGAGAATGGCGGCAGCTCGTAGACTTGCTTCGGAGGGGGTCGCATCATAGTTTCAATAGTGTCGGTGAGGCGGTCGATCACACGGTCTCGACTTGACGATCGTTCTCGACGGCTGTATGGTGTCCGGGGCTCCTCTTCGTGTCGCTTGCGAGTGTCGCGTTGCGGTGTAGAAGCTTGAGCCTGCTTCGCGTGGACCGCGTCGGCAGGGTGGACGTTGGACAGCCAATCGTTGACGCGTCGTTGTGAGTCGGCTTGAGATCCGTCGGCCCGAGATTGTTCGTCGATGCGCTCCATTTCGACGGCGAGCCTCTTTTCAACGAGCTCGCGTTCAAGACGAATTTCTTCGAAGCGAAGTTGCTTGAGCCGCTCCATGGCGGCGAGCTCCGCCTCGCGGCGGAGCACGTCCGACGCGTGCGATGCGCGTGAGTGAAGTGACGCTGGTCGGGGCGGCGCGTGGGTTTTATCGCCGAAGGTGACGCCGAACTCGCGTCGCTGCGCGCGGGCCTCTGATTGGTCGGCCGGCGCGGAGTGCAGTGATTGGCCGGTTGGCGCGGCCGCTGCGGTGTGTTGTGATTGGTCGAAGCGCGCAGTCTTCGACAAATGCTTGTCCAGTTCGCTGCGCCAAGCCGTAGTGTCGGTTGGCGGCGAAACTGGAGCTTCCTCTGCAGGAGACTCGGGCGAGTCTGTTTGGTGGTGCAGTCCCGTAGGCGGACGGGCATGGGCAGCGGGCGGTGAATGTGTGACTGCGACATTGGTCACCGCAAATCGCTGCAGGTCGATCGCAGACTGTGTGCGCTCGCGTTGCGCGCGCGCACTCTCCTCGCTCTTGTTTCCGCGTGTATTAACCATCTTTTACGTTTGGAAAACCGCACTTTTCCAACTACACAAAACGAACCTAAACTAAACTAATTCCGATCCGGCTCGAAGGACCAACAATGTTAACGACAACCGCGTCCGTCGGCTATCGGTCACATGGACGCTCCGTAACTCAGGGATGAGTATGGAGCTAAGCGGACTGTAGGTTGAAAATAGGGAAACGAAAACGGACGAAACGTAAAACGCAAAGGTAAAATCAACGAAAATATATTACACGATTAACAAATAAACAAAACAACAAGGATCGGAAAAAACACACTTAAATTTAACACTTAATTACTTTAGTCTCTGTCTAGATGAATTTAACACTAATCGCGGACCGATGGTACTACGCTGACACTAATAAACTAATTCGCGGACCGATGGTACTACGCTACTCGAATACAAAGAAAAGATGGTTACTACGGTGAACGAGAGTGAACAGGAACTGAGAGTGTTGACAAGTGATTCTATACAAGAAAATGGTCGTCCTTTTATATAATTGGCTTAGGGTTTGTTTACATTGTCAGAGGGACGCCCGCTCCGTGACATTATACTGATTTCTAGGAAAATTACAATTTTCATCTTAAATCTAACTTATAGTTAACATAAAGGTTTGTTCGTAGAACACAATCACATATGTTATTTTCATGTGAGAGCTCCCATTTAATTACAATTACATAAAATTGATGCAACTTCTTTGTCCCGACTCAGAGGCCGTCTCGCTCGCACGGGTCGAGATATGCACCTTCCCGGTCTCTCATTAGCCGGAGCGCGCGATGCGCCGTGTTATTTTCGTGTTTGCCGTGCTCGCAGCAAGTTGCGGCCGGTATAATATTAAGAGAATTTACTTATATGCTCATGAGGAACATTACTACAAAGTTTCAGGATTTTCTAATTTTTATCCTTAAGTTTTACATCCAATGTAAACAACATGACTCCTTTGTCTTAGACTGAGTGGAAATTTACCAGGATGAGTCATACTTGTTTACTTTTAAGACTAAGTGGTCTTTTAACTATTTTACTTAGTTATATTTTGGGAGCTCTCTTACAATAATGTCTTCAGGAAAAATAAGTGTTATACACATAGAATTGCCGCTTTTTTGGGCATTTAGAAAAATAGGGAATATATTATTTATTTATCTTATTACTAATTTCGCCTAACCGTTTACAAGTATATTTAATCATTTGTTCAATTATACATATTTACTACGTTAGCCTAGCTGTCCGTAACAAGGGTGATAATGATTATAACAAGTCAGTTACTTCCTACACCTAGCTTCCTGTCGACTGAAGCGGAGGGGAGAAATTGAACTGTTTTTGTGAAGTCAAAATGAAGTGCTGTTAAATCTGAGGAATATGATTGATCCATTGCGACCAACCGGAGCCGGTTACCCAACAAGGGGTTTTGTTTAGGTTATTATAGAAGTGGTTTTAAAAAACCCTTGCATATTGTTATCCTGATGATGTGGTATGGTGACTTCAATGATACGGTTACTGTATTGATGCAGTTAACCGCGGTTAGCAGTGAACATAACCTTCAAACCCTAACCAACTAACCGAGTCTTTAGGGATTTGAACGTGTTCAAAGGAATGTGATCGCTTAGTAATCTATTATAGGTTCAGTTTTTCAATAACAGTAACTCAGTTCCTTATCGCTCTCAGACATAATCATTTGTAACAGCTCCTCTCCGCCACCACAGTATAATAAAGAGTACTACCGTACATTATGGACACTCCCTGCCTCCCGTATTAAGTATTCTGTGCTTCCGTTGGAAGTGCCGCCCACCCGCGCTCAGTTACCTCACCGAAGGCTGATTTAGACGATGCCAATTTTGAGACGCCTAAATTACGGCGCCAGTGATTACCGCACAGCACACCTCCGACCGTTTAGACAATGACTATGTTCAGCCGCCTAAATCTCGCCGCCAGTCGTGTTTACACAGTGCTTTTTTTCAGTACCAGTCATTAGTGGCAGCGAGAGACGCGGAGGGGGGGTCACTGGCGCCAAAAAATAGGCCCGTGTTCTATTCCGCGCCAGCGCTGGCATGCGGCGAAAAAATGGCGCGGAAAGTGTTTATACGGTGCCTTTTCGAGGCGCCGTAATTTAGGCGTCTCAAAATTGGCATCGTCTAAATCAGCCTTTACCGGCTGGCAAGGACGCGGCGACGCGGTGCGCAGAGATTCAGTTTTCCGTTGGCTATACAACTCATAATCTTTCTGTTATTAAAACTGATTCATTTTTGTTTCTTTCTAGCTACTGTTATAATAAGAGAAAGTTAAAGTCAAACCAAAGGTTTGTTTTGGCCACTTTATTAGTCTTTTAATTTAATATTAAAATTAAGCAACGGGAAAATAAGAAAGCCCATAATAAACGAATACGTCTTTCTCTTATACATCTCCACGTACTCACAAAGTTTCACGTTTGTAATATTAGTAGGATAATTAGGTAAATAATGCTCCTTATTAAAAATTAAATAGTTTAATAATCACCTTTATAATAATAATCTCAGAAAACAGAGTTAAAGAACAATAAAGAACGTTCTCATCATCATCATATCAGCCGACAGACGTCCACTGCTGGACAAAGGCCTCCCCAAAGTTCTCCACAACGATCGATCTTGCGCCGCCCTCATCCAATTTCTATCCGCGATCTTAACCAGGTCGGCCGTCGGTCCACCTTGTTGGAGGCCTTTCAACGCTGCGTCTTCCGGTCCGCGGTCGCCACTCCTTTCTGCCCCAACGGCCATCGATTCTACGAGCAATGTGCCTCGCCCACTGCCACTTAAGTTTGACGACTGTCTGAGCTATATCTACAACCTTGGTTCTCTTGCGTATCTCATCATTTCGGATTCGATCCCGCAAGAAAATTCCGAGCATAGCTCGCTCCATTGCCCTTTGAGTAACTGTGAGCCTTCTTATCAGGCCCATTGTATTTATATGTATTTATATATTATGTATATCGTCGTCTAGTACCCATAGTACAAGCTTTGCTTAGTTTGGGACTAGGTCGATTTGTGTATGATTGTCCCTTAATATTTATTTTATTTATTTATTTATTGTAAGCGACCACGTTTCAGTACCGTATGTTATCACTGGCAACACATGCACATTGGTTAAAAACGTTAAGAACGTTCCCTCTTCTATAATCTGGTGTAATAGCAACATAACCTAGATTCATACGAGTTCACCAATTTTGTTTTTTGAACTGACAATGACCCACATGAATCGATTATGAGATTTTAATCTATATTCGACTTTTATCTGATAGAGTCCTGAGTAAGAAACCGCATTGAAAATGGCTGTATAGATCCTGAGAAGCTCTCAAGCGTCAAGTCAACCACCCTGGAACGAAAATGGTAGCAGGCACACGACCTCTAACACCATTTCTTGCCTTGTTGTGTGTACATACATTTTAGTAGAAATAATACATTTATTATGGGTCAAAAATAAAATATACAAATAACAAATTTATGGAATTAAAACTAAAAATTAAACTAAGATTAAAATATATTTATAAAACTAACATTTTAGTTGGTATATTAGTTATACTCACGTGTGGCAGTGCTCTCTCTCGCTCCGTCATTGCCGGCCATCTCATCTGGGAGTTTTTCACCTAAAATAATAATACAACTTTTCAATATTGGAATGATGCATATCTACAACCACAAGCTATATCTAAGAAATTTTTACTCACTATAGAATTTATAGTGAACTAGGTTTTGCCTACAGCTTCTATGAAAAACTTCCTCACACCAACTTTCACCCGCCCTTTCGGGAATAAAACTTTTCTTGGAACTGAAATGATTTTACTTACCAAATTTCATCTAAATTGGACCAGTGGTTACAGTTCCCCATATATGCTTCTGCCTCTTACCTTTACAGCCCTTTCAAGGATGTTTTCGGGATAAAAACTATCCTATGTCCTTTCTCAGGACAAACTATCTTCATACCAAACTTCATCTAAATTGGTTTTGTGGTTTAAGTGTGGAGAGGTAAGAGACAGACAGACGGACACACATTCGGATTTATACTATTAGTATCAGCATGGATAGTTCTTTTTAAATATGCTCGTAACGCTGTATGTGTTGAAGTTGGCACTCACCTAACAAGTCGTTACCCGCCTCATCCTCGTCAGCCATCTCCGACTTAACCAATGTAGGGGGCGCTTCTTCTGCAGCAACAGACAACAAAACCAACATTAAATATCCTACAAACGAGTCACCCAGCCCCAATTACAGTGTTATTGAGAACTCTTTTGGTTCAAGTGAATTGCTTTCAATGTTACATTTTATATTATGAAAATTGTAATTACCACTTTTATAAAAATGATAAAACAAATAATTTAGGCATTTTTAATTGTAATTAATATTGCATTATTCTAGGATCTAAATTAAATTTTTCAAGTGTCAATTCAAGATTTAATTGAGTAGTAATAGGGTCAATTCTGGATATGAGCACAGTTACCTATAATTTTAATAGCTCTGGCCAGCCGCTCCTGCAGCTCCCGCTGGCTGCGCTGCACTTGCCGCTTGAAGTGGCTGGCGTCTCGCAGGCGCACCACGCACTCCTCGCAGATACCACAGTCATCAGTGCCTACATCTAGCTGCAAGTTAACAGCAATACAATACAACATTTAAAAAACCCAACCCACATTAATAAAATGAGACATTACATGTTTCATAAATTTATAAAACTAACAGCGCCCTCTCTCGCTTGCTCGGTCACCACTGTAAAGTGGTGCGGTAAGATGTGAATATTAACGTATTCACATAGAGGTCGCTAAGGTGTAAAAACCT
Source organism: Apotomis betuletana (assembly GCA_932273695.1). Lineage (NCBI taxonomy): Eukaryota > Metazoa > Arthropoda > Insecta > Lepidoptera > Tortricidae > Apotomis > Apotomis betuletana. The sequence goes on from OW026322.1 coordinate 4,668,554, forward strand.
TTCAAATAAAACAATGCAAAGATCGACACACAAAGCATAAGGAAAAATTCGTCAGATCTTCCTGGAGCTAGGGTAGCGAAATGGTTAACGCGCTGGACCGGCAATCCAGAGTTACCGGGTTCGATTCCCGGTCTCTTCCCCCAGGTAGCTCCTTTTTCAATTTTTCTTTAAGCTTTGATCTTTGTATTTAAGGCTTAAATAAAAATTGTGGTGTACCTACCCACATTAATAAAATGAGACATTACATTTTTCATAAATTTATAACATTTAAAAAGTTTATAATAGGATTGTGAGCCATCAGAAGTTACACACAACATACAGTAGGCTTGTTGTAGGTCGTGAAAGTCTTTAAATCAAACCCAACTAGTCCCAATTTCTTTTGTCCAAACCTTAATAACACATAATTTCACCAATAAAGAAAATTAAGTTATGGTATTTTGTTGATTATATGGACAAAATTAAAAGAACTTTAAGGTTATGTCAATAAGACAAAACAAATATTATAGTCCCAAAGTAATGGTTATATTATAGACTCTATTTTTACTAACAAATACAGTTAATTACGCAGACACGTTTAAGTTTTAATTCTTCCGTATACATTCTACCATGACTAAAGTTAACAATTAGACAATGGTTTAAAGTAATATGGGAGTCGTATTGCAAATGCAAACAAATGTATATTTACCTGTATATTAAAGCATTCTTTCAGCATATCTGAATATATCTCGGTGTTGTCTAGATGGGTGTACGGCGTCTTCAGACAGCGCTGCTGCGGGCCCAGGAGGCAGCAGGGACAAGCCGCCAGCGCGTCCAGTGCATCGTTAGCCGCGGCGTCAATCATTGTATTGTAGTAATTAATTACAATTAAAACAAAAACCAAGCACTGAATTAAAATATACCCACGGATATATCGGCTTCTCTTCCCACAACTGATTGTTTTCAACCAACTGTCACTGTCAAATGTCAAACATACACTTTTTTCTTTGGGAATTTTATGGCCTGGTAACTAGACCTTTAAGCCAATCAAACATACACGGGCCCGGTCAGGGCTGCCAGATGAGTGCAACCGGCAAGGAATATATCCCCGACCTACTCGACTACACTACTTGCCGACTGCTTGAGTAAACTTTTCCTAAAATAAAAATAAAAATAAAAATCATTTATTTCGACCAACTGGGATCATAGTGCTTACAAAATATGTTAGTAACAGACTGAAATTCTTATCCTACGGTTAGTGTAACATTATTATTAGGTTTCATATCCAGCGCTTCGAGACGCGCCTCTTCAAACTCCTTCACTCTAACGCGTACAGTGGACCGCCAAACATCCCGTTTACGACTCATGGCTTCCCATCCATCAGGAGATATACTGCTGGCGGTAAGGTGTCTCTTAAGTACATCCTTGTAACGGAGATGCTGTCCCCCAGCTTTACGCGTGCCTTCTGAAAGTTGAGAGTAGAAGATTGCTTTCGGCAGACGGTTATCCTCCATACGGACGATATGGCCACACCATCTCAGTTGGTTCTTCATCAGCATAAGAGAGCGTAAGGCGCGACCGAGGCCATCTTATGCATACACTTACCTACAATGTCCGTGGTGAGTTCCACTGCCCGCGTTGTGACCGGATTTTCACCAACAAACTGGGTTTTGCGAGTCATATCCGCGCCCATCGTCGTAGGAGTCCTACGAGCCCTACAACTTGAAGTCGCTGTCATCGGACCCGATGAAGAGGACATCATCATTATTAGGTGTATTATAATATAATATGCATTTAATAAATTCGCCCAGTACTTACAAGGGCTTGAAAGGCTTGATAGTCAGTACATGAACCATATGGCAGTGGTTCAAATACTGACAATCAAACCTCTCGGCAAATGCCCTCAGGATGCCGTTAGCGCTAGCCCGCACCCTGCGCGCCAGGGATGTGCACCGCTTTCTCATGGTTGCATAAAAGCAATCAACCCCTGCTTCTGCGAACATCCCAGACGCACTACAGAAACGAGGTAGCCCCATCAGCACCCTGAAAGCATTATTGTACTGCACGCGTAGAGCATTGTATTGTTTTTGCGTGTAAGAGACCCACAGACTGCCCGTGTAAAGGGATGTACAGAAGGCTCTGAATAGCGTTATTTTAACCTCAGCTGTACAACGAGCAAATCGGCGGGCCACCATGTTCGCTCTGACAGACAATGCTCTTCTCTCTCGCTCAATGTCTGCATCGTCCTTCAGATCACAGGTTACCACGTGCCCTAAATATTTAAAAGAATCCACCTTCTTTAGAGGCGTGCCGTACAAACGAATGGGAGGTACAGGCGGCAGATCTTTTCCTTTGACTCGAAAGACCATGCATTCACTCTTCTTAACATTATATTGCAAGCCATGACTCAATGCAAACCTCTCTCATACTGCCAGCAGCTTCGTTAGGCCATGGTTAGGCCACAGGGTGAGGCACTCAACAGCACCATGTCGTCTGCATAGCTAATATTATTAAGACATACATCATCAATGTGGCTGCCGACATGGGTATTGCTGAGCTCCTCTATCAACGCATTGACGTACAAGTTGAAGAGCTTAGGCGAGGTTATTCCCCCCTGCCTCACCCCACACTGCAACCTGTACGGCTCGGAGTGTGCGTTTGCCCGTCTTACCACGTTCACCTGGTTACTATACCAAAATTTGAATATTTTGTAAAGCTCCGTTGGCATATTGGTGGCTTTTAGCTTTTCCCATAGAACATCGTAGTTAACCAGGTCGAACGCTTAAGAAAGGTCAAAGTCGCTTTAGAAAGGCCTAAGGCGACAAAATTCGTGTGTATCCTAGAATTAAAATTTTTGATTACATCAGAAAGATCTTCAATGATTTTTCATATATTATCGACCATAGCAATGGCAAGACGCGGCGACAGGCAGGACGAAGTGGTGGAAATTGGGGAAGGCCATTATTCGAATTCGAAACGAGGTCCATCCGTACAGTCTGAACAAAAAGTGTAGAAATTAAAAGGTGAAAATACTGTAGTGTCGTCCCCTTTTTCTTAGGTTGATTAAAAATTTTATTTTCATCTATTATTATTGACCATATACTTAGTTCGCCACACAGATAGGTGGATCCTTAGCATTGTAGAAAAAATACCTCAAGCCTTAACATATAATTTTACTTACATGTAAATATGTTTGTCAGAAAAATATATCCTTCATTCCTCAATTACTGATACGATTCTAAAGAGCCGAAACTCGGTAGGATTGGTTTAATCTATAACAGTTCCTAGGACTATTAGACCAGCCCGATGGGACCATATTATTGTATTGTCGTCAAAGTAGTTATGCAAAATTTCAGCCCAATCGGCTGAAGACATCTGCTTCAAACTTTAGTTGCAAGATTCCACTCGAACAAACATGTTTGCAAGTTAAATAAAAGCTTCTAAAAAGCATCACACTTCAAAATTACGGTCATCTTCTAGTCACACCAATATTATAAAGGCAAAAGTTTGTAAGTTTATGTGTATATTTGTTACTTCTTCACGCTTAAACAACTGGACCAATTTTGATAAATTTTGGTATGAAGGTAGCTCATACCTTGGATTAACACATAGGCTACTTTTTATGACGAAAAATGTAGTGTTCCCGTGGGACACGAAATCCTAAATTTGTATTGCAAATAAATATTCTATGGAGGGAGTTCATGATTACAGGAAAAATCTTGATAGCGTGATGTAGGATCGTCATGTTTTTTTTTATTCAATTTTAAGGGTCGCTACCGGCAAATAAAAATCTAAAAAAAAAGAGAATTTTTTTTTTATGTTTCTATCTTAATACTTACAGAACTTACCTACAAATTGTATTAAAAAAATATTGAAAAGAAATGTCTACTTCAATATGGACTACCTAGATTTTTATCTAATAAAGCATTAAGTTGATACATTGATACATCAGGTTAAAATAATATCACTGCTGAAAATTTAAAAACAAAAATATGTGAACATTTATCTCGGATTTTTAATAGGCGGTAGTGATCCCTAAAACGACGTGAAAAAATTGAAAATTAAATCACAAACATTTATCTCGGATTTTTAATAGGCGGTAGTGATCCCTAAAACTACGTGAAAAAATTGAAAATTAAATCACAAACATTTATCTCGGATTTTTAATAGGCGGTAGTGATCCCTAAAACTACGTGAAAAAATTGAAAATTAAATCACAAACATTTATCTCGGATTTTTAATAGGCGGTAGTGATCCCTAAAACTACGTGAAAAAATTGAAAATTAAATCACAGACGATTTTACGTGTTCTGTTCTGGGACAAAATCAGGTGCTGACCGGAAAAAAAATCGACAACATAAGAAGCACTCTAACTTTATTTTGATTTGTCTTTCGCGTCTCCGATTTTCTTCGCGCCCCCGATTTTCTTCGCGCCCCCGATTTTCTTCGCTTCCCCGATTTTCTTCACGGTCCCGATTTTCTTCGCGCTCCCGCTTTTCTTCGCGTCCCCGATTTTCTTCGCGTCCTGGTTTTTCTTCTGTATCTTGTGCTTGAACCGCCCGTGCAGGTAGAGGGCGCTCTTGTACCCGAACGCGTCCCCGCATATCTTGCACGCGTACGGCCGCGCGCCAGTGTGGGAGTTCATGTGTTGCAGGAGAATTTGTTTTATCTGCAAAAGGTGAAATGTTCATAGACAAGGTCCAATAGGCTGGGTACATAAAAGAAATATATAGTTAAAGCCTGACCAGAAATATATGAGGATGCGCCATATTGCGGAATTTCACTGGAACTAATTTCTTACACTGGCAATGATTTTATGATGGTTTGTCAACAATGTCAATATCATTCGTAGTGGTTCCTTTAAAAGGCAAATATTTAAAATATTCCAAAGAAAATGCCGAAAACCATTCACAGTCGTGAACGTAAGATCATAAATAAAGTGTACACGTGCATTCCATTAAATGGTATAATGAGGTTAACATGGTGGAACTGACAGGTATTTAAACTAATGTCTTTATAGTGGGTTGCTTTAAAGCCTGACCAGAAATAAATAAATATCGGACAACCTCACACAAATCGATCTAGTCCCAAATTAAGCTCAAGAAGGCTTGTGTTATGGGTACTAGACGACGATATACGTACTTATATAGATAAATATATACTTAAATACATAGAACAACCATGACCCAAGCACAAATATTCGAGTTCATCACACAAATATTTGCCCTGGCCGGGATTCGAACCCGGGACCGCCGGCTCAGTAGGCAGTGGTCTACAAACCGGGCCAAACGCGTCGTCAAGAAATATATGAGGATTGTCAAAAGGGCGCTATTTATAAGATCTATATGGCAACAATTTTGCAACCAATCGCCACCGCACTATAATGACATTAGTTTAAATATCTGTCAGTTCCTATGGTTAACCTCGTACTATCATTTAATGGAATGCACTCCTGTCCTCAATGTCCTGACTGATTTTCGTGTAGTAAACACGTGTACACTTTATTTATAATATTACGTTCACGACTGTGAATAGTATTCGGCATTTTCTTTGGATATTTTTATTTTTATTATTTTTAATGTGGCTTTGACCTTCTTGCTGAGCAAGTGGTATTTCGCCAATGACTCGTTTCGAATCGCACACGGCGACAAGATTGAGGATTTATATCACGTTGTACGGTGAGGTGCCTTTTTGTAAATTGATAGCGATTTACAAAAAAACCACGCGGTCTACCGGGCCTTGACCCAAGAAGGGCTATGTACGCTTCAAGTTTAATTCTTCATTAACCATTCACTCATACGTTAGTTCACTGCACAATAGGCTATCAATACTACACATTGAACAACCAAAATGAATAAATAACGAATAACTAAACTTAAAGGCATGCGGCCATCTTAAGTCACAAACCGGAAGCGACGGTACGGATGACAATCTTGGATATTTTTAAATATTTGTTTTTAAAATAAACCACCACGAATGACATTGACATTGTTGACAAATCATTGCCAGTGTAAGAAGTTAGTTCCAGTGAAATTTTACAGTAAAACATAGAACCTCCTGCTTTTTAAATTCGGTTAAAACGGGACTTGCTCGAGTTCAAAACAGTATTATTTTATTGAATTACCTCGACATTTCGAACGTGACGTTACAGTCTGACCAAAAAGGGTAGAAATTAAAAAGTGGCAATACTGTAGTGTCGTCCCTTTCTAATCAATCTAAGAAAACGGGGACAACACCACAGTATTGCCACTTTTTAATTTCTACTCTTTATTGTAAGACTGTACGTTGGTCACGAAGTGTACGGAATTTATTAATTGTAACCCCGTTCGACACTACTCGCGAACTTGAGCAAGGTTGGGCGAATATGATAGTGTGGAGAGGCACTTCGCTGGATAACGTCATAATTCGGTCAACTTCGCGATCGAGTAATGTCGGTCAAAGTTTGTCGGTTGGGTCACTCATGGTATGAGAATAAGGTGTGGTACTCCGCGCGTCCATTCTTTTTTTCATGTTCTCTGCCATTTAGTGAAACCAGTAATTTGTTGATGAAATCTCTACAGAGGGTTTGGTCAATTTTCAGTACTTTGAAGGACAAATTTGTCCTAAAAGGTTGAACTTGGGCAGGTAAAAAAAATCGTGTCTGCTATTTTCAGTGAACGCATATAAACATAGAAGTCTCATAGGAGCTCAAAAATGACCCCACGTGAATTGTACCTAGAACGATTCATTTGTACCACAGACCATAAGAATACTATAGACTGGGTAGGTATTGGGCGGGGCACGCGTAACCGACCTTAAGCCCAAATTCCCAAATACATGTCAACGCGATGTCAACAGTCACTTAGTTACTGTACGAACGTGCTTGAGTAATTATGTGCCAAAAAATTAGAAATATGCCGAATTGGGCCATTATAATGGTCACAGGCGAGATCCGCATACTCAAAAAGATACCTGATGCAGTTTAATTTCACTGGGAAGCAATAAAATTCGGTATTTTGTTATATTTCGTAAAATATTGCAGTGTATTATGACAGTTACACATTACTAGCTTGACATGGCAACTATTCACGCAACATCTTTAGGAGCACGCAATGTATACGTCCGTCTGACAATTTAGTGCGGGGGAACAAGTCTAAACCATAAATTGTCGATATTCTGTATGGAGGTTTTAATGTGATTCGAGCCGCTCGTGTTTCAAACTAACTTGTCCACTTTAAAAATATAATTTACACTTTATCACCTTGTTTTTTAGGGTTCCATACCTCAATCGAAAAAAACGGAAATCTTATAGGATCACTTTGTTGTCCGTCCGTCCGTCCGTCTGTCTGTCTGTCTGTCAAGACCCATTATCTCCAGAACGCGTGGAGTTATCGAGTTGAAATTAACACCATTTACTCAGGTCTACGGTCCCTGTGAAGTCAAACTTCTACGTTAATGTGAAAAAAATGGGCAAGTGCGAGTCCGACTCGCGCATGAAGGGTTCCGTAACCATAATCTATAACAAGTTTGTTGTATGGGAGCCCCCCTTAAATATTTATGTTATTTTATTTTTAGTATTTGTTGTTATAGCGGCAATAGAAATACATCATCTGTGAAAATTACAACTGTCTAGCTATCACCGTTCTTGAAATACAGCCTGGTGACAGACGGACGGACGGACGGACGGACGGACAGATGGACAGCGAAGTCAGTAATAGGGTCCCGTTTTTGCCCTTTGGGTACGGAACCCTAAAAAAGATACTCCCGTTTATGTCGCAAAAACGTACATTTCTACACTCTCAAGGGAATCAAAGTAATAGGGTACTTCCCGATGATCTAGAGCTATGAAATTTGGCAAGTACTACAAATACTTATAAAAATCTGAAATCGCCACATACTTACTGCAAATACTAATAAAAATCTTAAAAAATATAGTCCTTTTCAAACATCAAGCCCACCTTTTGTACCATAAGTTTTCTTTTGTGCAATAAAGATTAATAAATAGGTAAATCATATTTGGAGAACTTGGTTGCGTTAAGTTTGCACCTCGTTTGTATGCGGCGCCATACATTTCAGATGCAAACTAAACTCAACCAGGCCAATTAAGCTGGGATAAGTGAAAGTTTGTACGGAACCCTCGGTGCGCGAGTCAGAATCGCACTTGGTTGGTTTTTTTTTAATTCAGACAAGTAATTTATTTACCAACAGCGAAATTAATAGCAGTGGGTGACAAAATCATTAGATTAAAACCGTATTATTGTTTTGCTAATCCACACGTGCAAGTCAGTTGACGACGAGGTTGGCGCAGTTTTAATGCACCTGCCTACTGAGCCGGCAGTCCTGGTTCGAATCTCGGAAAGGGCAAATATTTGTGTGATGAACTCGAATATTTTGTTCCTGGGTTATGGATGTTATCTTTATGTATGTATTTATATATATTGTTTATATCATCGTCTAGTACCCATATTAAAAGCATTGCTTAGTATAAGGCCAGGTCGAGTTGTGTGCGATTGTCCCTTAATTATTTTGTTTACATTTTATATGACAATGTAATATGATAATTTACCTACTACCTGTCCCAAATGTTGTCAGGTGATGTTTTTATTATTCATATATCACTATAATTTAAACATTCTGAACGATAGAAAGATTGAGATGGACGCTTCCATTTGATTTCGTCGCCAAAAATTAAAAGGTCTGATAATTTAATTTACAACCATACAAAATAAATATTTTCAACATGCATTATATTATAAACCTAGGTATACATATATTATTATTATTTTATCGATATCGACTATTTTGATTTGATCACGCCCTTAACCTTTAGAATCAGGAGATGCATACCGCTGGCTGAGCTTACATTACATTTTCTGGGTCGTTAAAATTAAACCCCGTGTTACAAGGATAAGGTTCAATTTTAAATGTTTTAAAATTGTAACATAAAACCTTGTGATATTTTGCCAGCGTTCATATCAAAAGTGACACTACTGAATTGACGGAAGTAGAAATCAATTTCTTGTCAATTCGAGACTTTGTCATACTGAATCACAAAGTCTCATTTGCCTTTTATTTTATTTCTATTTAAGTTATAATAAAAATAAATGCATTGTTTGATATGCATATAAGGACTAAAATTCTCGATACTTTGATCGTAGTAGTGTATGACCACGTAATACGCACACATTAGCTCAGCCAATGTCAACTCACTTCTGTTTGTTGTAAAACCTTATTTTAATACGAATATAATTGTGTGCGTGTAAAAGTCGGCTACAGCGGTGCTAGAACAAACTGCGCTGAATGCCATCTCCATATACTCCGTGATTTGTACCAAGGCCAAATTGACAGTTTTAATACGATGGCGTCTGTCGATGGCAGAACATGTCAGGTTGTATAAAATTAAAATATCTGCATTTCATTCAAAATGCCTTCATGTGCAGTGAAATGGTGTCGAAACCACTCAAGTAATAATACTTAATAAAAAACACGGCATCCATTGATTCATGTAAGTGACGTTCTTTGAATTATTAAAATATAAAACATTTTTAGAAGACATTTGTATGGGGATGGTATTATGCCTTACCTTTTAAGGTATTTATACTTTACGTACAGGTATTAAGATTTACACATTGCAAAAATTAAAAAATGTTATAATAACAATATACCTGACGGTCTTTACCTACTAAAGGCGTTGTACCGCTTCTAGTGTCGGATGAATGGGCATTTGGGTGTGTAATAATTCATACTCGTAGAACAACAAATGGTATAACGTTCATCACATCGAATAACATATAATATAATTTCAACACATAGAATCGATCAATTGTTAGAATTATCATTTCGTAGAAAATCAGTTCATATATTTTCATTTCTTATAACAACACTTGATATATTTTTTGTTTCGTATATAAACACTAAATATAATGAACACTTAATATAATGAACATTTAATATAATAAACATTTAATAGAATAAACAAATAACATAATACATACTTAATATAATGAACATTTCATACAATAAACATTTAATAGAATAAACAAATAACATAATACACACTTAATAGAAAGATACGTAAATCTCGCCACGCTTCGCTCCCGCCTGAACTTCTAACCTAACCCGGCCACGTCGGATCTGCTCTGGAAGGTTTTGCTCGCTCGCTTCGCTCGCTCGCTCGTATGTTTTTTTTTTGCCAGTACTCCGCCTTAGCTCCGAACTTAATACTTTCCTGGAAGTGGTTGGGTGGATTTGTTCTTGTATGTAAACAGTAGGTATGAATACAACCAAAACTTTTTTCGGTACACAAAAAAAAAATAACCTCGAAGGCCAGGCGGGAGCTCGCTACGCTTCGCTCCCGCCTGACCTTCTAACCTAACCCGGCCACGTCGGATCTGCTCTGGAAGGTTTTGCTCGCTCGCTTCGCTCGCTCGCTCGTATGTTTTTTTTTTGGCAGTACTCCGCCTTAGCCCCGAACTTAATACTTTCCTGGAAGTGGTTGGGTGGATTTGTTCTTGTATGTAAACAGTAGGTATGAATACAAGCAAAACTTTTTTCGGTACGCAAAAAAAAAATAACCTCGAAGGCCAGGCGGGAGCTCGCTACGCTTCGCTCCCGCCTGACCTTCTAACCTAACCCGGCCACGTCGGATCTGCTCTAAAAGGTTTTGCTCGCTCGCTTCGCTCGCTCGCTTGTTCAAATTTTGTAATTTATGAATTCGAAAGTATATTATACGAAAAATACATTATATTAAACGTACATTCTATGAAAAGTACATTCTATTAAACGTACATTCTACGGAAAGTACATTCTATTATACGTACATTCTATGAAATTATTGTTATAAGAAAAGTGCATTATATTAAACGTGCATTCTATCAAATGATTGTTATAAGAAATGACTTTCTATCAATTGTGCTTCTACGAAATAGCGATATATGAAATAAACATTCTATGAAACGTTGTTATACAAACTGAAAATTCTACCAAACGTATGTTCGGTCATATGAAAATATGTTAATTGTTTTTCTATGAAATGAGACGCACCCTGGGCATTTTGATGAAAGTGCTCAAAATGGGTTTAAATGAGGTTATGTCAAAAGTTATCGATTTGGACTGTAAAAAATACGTGTGTACATTTATGTTTTTTCGTACCGTAAATAGTACAATTTCCCTTTCAGTGTTAGGCACATATTCTGTTAACTGCGGTATCTAAAGTATATGTTAAAGAGTAACTAGACATATTCATAATTTAACATCTCTTATTATTTGACATTTTACATTTAATTTAGTTTTCCCAAGGACCGCGAGCAAAAATTAAAGTGGACAAATGCAGTTTCTCTAGAACGCGGAGAACCGCAGTGGTTTCCTACAGTATCTTCGCGGATCTGTAGCGTTAATTTTAATGATGATGATTATTATCAAACCAACGCCGGATTCATCTAAAACGTAAATAAACTTAAAGATCACTATTTGTCTCTACCGTAGCCTAACCCTTTAATAATTCTATGCTGTCATTTTTCATTATAAGTCTAATGTTAGCTGTGATATTCTTTTCATTCTTCCTTTTTGTATGTATGTACTTACGTATGTTTATATATATAGATATTATTTGTGTATGTGTATGACCTATCTGTCTTTAATATTTTGTATGTCGTTTATTTATTATTTCTCAAATTACTTAAAGTTCTTACTTATCTCACCACCTACTATTTTCTGTTTAATTTTGTTTTCTCCGCTACCCAAAGGTTATCTGGAAGAGATCGCTCTTTGGCGATAAGACCGCCTATTGTCTATCATTATTTAATTTATGATTTCTCATGTAATATTTTTCTTGTTGGTATGCAATAAAGGACTATTGTATTGTATTGTAAAACGCAATGTTAAACGCAAAGGTACCAATTTGTACGGTATGTACGTAAGTACTTTATTGTCTTGTCGTTTAAATTTATTTAGTCTTAAAAAAAATGAAAATAAATTATAAAATATTTAATCAAAATTTACTTTGATTTGAGATTTTGCGACAGTACCTAATGTTGCATTCAATAGTGATTTTCAAAAAAAAAATACGCTCTTTACACGTTTTAGTAGTAAATCACTAAAGTGTCACTATTTTAAAAACGTTCTCAAGTGTTCGAAAAAATAATTAAGAGCTAGAGTAATATAACATATTTTCTAAACTGGTACTACCAGCTACAACTACCCTTTTACGTGCGCCGCGCATGGACTTTGACACTTACAAGTCCATTTTAGCCAATGAAAACTTTAACTAACCAATCACAACTATGTCTAAGAGGAGGGATGACTTCGTATAGGCTAATATCTAAAACTGTTGGCAGGACAAGTTCTTGTGGAAGGGATAGTTGTCAGTCAGAGAGCGATGTCTATATATTTTCCGGTCACTGGCCATTTTAGACTACTCTATAACATATATAACGGGTGCGGTTCAATTTGCATAAAAACTTTTAGCATATTTTCATTTAACTACTTTCAAAATGCATAATAAACACATTGCATAAAAACAAAATTCATAATTTTGTCAAGCATAATATTTAAACATCATAACCATTAATAATCATAATAACATTCGTTATAATGTTCATAAGTCATAATGTCACTTGGTATAACATTCATTCAGAATAATTATGAAAACTCATAAAAACACTTAGAATAAGTAATTATCAAGTTGCATAAATATCATACCTATCAAATAAGTCCTGAATAAAAAGTTGTTGTGAGCACTGAAATTGGTAGGTTATAAATGTTTTTTTTTACCCTAAAAACGAAACTGCTCCAAGAGATAGGTAGGTTAGGGTTATTTTTTTTATGACCCTTAAAACGAAACTGCTCCCAGAGATAGGTAGGTTAGGGTTTTGTGCCCTGAAAACGAAACTGCTCCGAGAAATAGGTAGGTTAGGGTTATTTTTTTTATGACCCTAAAAATGAAACTGCTCCAAGAGATAGGTAGGTTAGGGTTATTTTTTTTTATAACCCTAAAAACGAAACTGCTCCCAGAGATAGGTAGGTTAGGGTTTTTTTTATGACCCTTAAAAGGTAACTGCTACTAATTTGGCTCGGCAATGGGGAAGAATGAATAAGAAAAAAATATTATATTTTTTGGATGTATTTATTTAGGCAACATTTATGCTCTAAGTTATTATGAAAAAAGTATGATATGACAATGGTATAGTATACAAAGTGACTATTATGCTATTAGTCTATTATGCAATTAAACTATTATAATTTTCGAAATTATGCAATTCGTTTGTATGCATTTTGTTTTTATGCTATATGATCACTTATGCAGGTTGAAATTATGCAATTCGTTTTATGCAAAATGAAGATTCGCAAATTGTTGTTGTGCAAAACATTACACACCCATATATAACAAATCGGAGTCGGACAGTTGGTCTTGAAAGTTTTATTTTGTCGTAATACCTAATTGATTTAAAACACTCACGATTTTATGAGATTCATACAGGTAATAAGGGAATCTGGGAGTAATCCACTGGCAACACAGAAACGGGTTGACAGAACCAACCAACCAATCATAGCGTAATGACGTCACAAGTCTGGCCTGTCACTCCGGAATGCCATATCTGGTTTTCTCATACCATGCGGTTACTCACAGTGAACGCCTTCCCACAGGAGTCGCACACGAAGTCCCGCCCCCTCGGCCCCTCCCCTCGTGCACATATAGTAGGCAGTGTCCTGGCCTGGCCATGCGGTTACTCACAGTGAACGCCTTCCCGCAGTAGTCGCACACGAAGTCCCGCCCCCTCGGCCCCTCCCCTCGTGCACATATAGTAGGCAGTGTCCTGGCCATGCGGTTACTCACAGTGAACGCCTTCCCGCAGGAGTCGCACACGAAGTCCCGCCCCCTCGGCCCCTCCCCTCGTGCACATATAGTAGGCAGTGTCCTGGCCATACGGTTACTCACAGTGAACGCCTTCCCGCAGTAGTCGCACACGAAGTCCCGCCCCCTCGGCCCCTCCCCTCGTGCACATATAGTAGGCAGTGACCTGGCCATACGGTTACTCACAGTGAACGCCTTCCCGCAATAGTCGCACACGAAGTCCCGCCCCCTCCGCCCCGCCTCACCCTCGTGCTTATTTTTCATGTGCGCTTTGCGAGCCATCCGCGTATTGTATACCTGGGATGCATACAATATGATTAGATTAGATTATATTTATTTGTACAGGATACATTATAAATTACATTTACAGGGTAATCGCCAACATAATAAACAAAATAAACAGATTCAGCAAGTCATAATTCAATAGATAATTAAGCAAAAATCAATGTCAAGAAAAAAACAAATAAAATAACAATTTAAATAATCGGATGCTTTTATACCTAAACTTTGGCGGCGGCTTTGTTGTTCAGTTGTAGGTATAGACGCATTGACGTATTAATTACATGGACACACAATCCGACGGAAAAAATGGCACCCTCCCAACTAATGCAAAATCACAAATCGCATTAGTTGGGCGATCAGTCTCGTTTAGACCATGACACGTGACGGGTCTCAAAAATGACTTAATTTTCAGTGAAAAATTGCAGAAATAACAGCTATAAAATAAAGAAAAAGGTCGGAATATTCTTTTTTACGTAGATTCTATTGATTAATTAACGAATCCTATGTAAAATCATAGCATATTTTAGATTAGAATTTATTAACTTTGTCCCTACAAAATGCACTTCATCACAGAACAAAAATCTAAGGAGTCGCTATAGTTTTATATTTTATAAATTAATAAAAGAGTGCAATAAATAATTATCCTATTTTTTTATTAAAGATTCCCACGTGATCCTAAACAACGTGAGAAATTGAGGGCACGTTTAGTAAGAGACAGACGTCAAGAATAATTTCAGCCAAATAATTCGTCTCTCGTGTGTTCGTTCGGCATGATCATATATGATTTTTTTTTTATGTTTAATCAAAAGAAGCGTAAAAGTCTTTCACTCAACACAGCTTTAATATCTCAATAAAAACGTAAAAAAATGACAATGTATACAAAAGAAGCGTAAAATGGTGATGTAGTGTTTGTGGTAGTAGGTATCTATACATAAATAGAAATACACTGTCTCAGGCGCACGTCATATAGGATGCTGCGTTTAGTTACACGCGAGCCGAGGGCGAGAGTGGACGCATGATATTGCTATGTGTGCGGCGGCGAGTGAGCCAGTGTTATGAACATATATGCCTTTTACAGGCAGATCCTACAGCTAACATTAATAAAAAAATTGCTCTGTTGTCATTGTTTTATTTTGTCTCAGAGTCTAGACACTAAACCTTTGAACGCCAAGAACACCTAAAGAATGTGGGCTGCCGTGCATACTACGCCACCGACTTTGACGCCACGCCATCAAACTTTAAAGGGTTAAAAATGTTAATAGTTTGCACTTGCCATACTCTCATTGCACATAATAGAACAAGATCAGTTGAGAAATCATAATGTCATTATTACTGTTCCCTTCAATGCAGTGTCGGGACCCTTTTATGCAGTTGTTAAATAAAAACGTAACTTAATTTGTTATTAACAATTTACGAGTTTATTTAGTTCAAACAACAAATATATTTTAATACCTAAATAAAATAATAATGAAAATATTTTTAGTATGTAAAACTATTAAAATCTGCTCCATTCGTGCCATGTTCCAAGTTTGACAAGAGACATGAGTCAGAATACGCTAAAAAAGTTAATTTACTCGAAAAATATTTGTGGTAATAAGTACGTAAGCCAATTTGACACTTAAACGTTTGAGTAAAGAGTTATTTTGTACGAAGTAATTATGTTGTTGTAAATTATAAATAACGTTATTGGCATCTACTTGAACATGACAGCAGTGCCACTTTTTTCGACAATTTTGTTCGGGTCTGTGGCTCTATTATAAATAATACCTCAATGTATAGACGGCTTTGTTTCAGGTATGAGTGAGATAGCAATAGAATTCTGTGAACTTTAGGTAAATATCCACGTGAATTTCGGATCCCTAACAATAATCTTTTGTGCAATAAAGATTAAATAAACACAATAGGAATGACGAAGCATGCTAAATTCTACAGCATACAGTAGTTATATGAATAAAATTATCTCAATATTTCATCATCAAAATCCTAAAAATAATGTTTTTGAATATGTGCCTTCATGAAAATGGACACAGGGTGTCACGGTCGAAGTCCGTGTGAGACCACAGCAAGTAGAGATTCAGGAGCTTGTGGCGGTTAACAGGTTAAGGTTAACCTTTGGGCACTGCGGGCACGGATACAGGTCGTCCCCGTGCAAGTCCATGTGAGACCACAGCAAGCTGAGATTCAGGAGCTTGTGGCGGTTAAGAGGTTAAGGTTAACCTTTGGGCACTGCGGGCACGGATACAGGTCGTCACCGTGCAAGTCCATGTGAGACCACAGCAAGCTGAGATTCAGGAGCTTGTGGCGGTTAAGAGGTTAAGGTTAACCTTTGGGCACTGCGGGCACGGATACAGGTCGTCACCGTGCAAGTCCATGTGAGACCACAGCAAGCTGAGATTCAGGAGCTTGTGGCGGTTAAGAGGTTAAGGTTAACCTTTGGGCACTGCGGGCACGGATACAGGTCGTCACCGTGCAAGTCCATGTGAGACCACAGCAAGCTGAGATTCAGGAGCTTGTGGCGGTTAAGAGGTTAAGGTTAACCTTTGGGCACTGCGGGCACGGATACAGGTCGTCACCGTGCAAGTCCATGTGAGACCACAGCAAGCTGAGATTCAGGAGCTTGTGGCGGTTAAGAGGTTAAGGTTAACCTTTGGGCACCAACATGCCTACAGCCAAGGCAAATCCACAGAATCATCTCTTCATGCCGTAGTTGTCAAAATAGAAGAGGCCATTATAAACAAGTCTATGTGCCTAGGCACCTTCATAGATATCGAAGGAGCCTTCGACAAGACCAATTTCACCAGCATAACAGCAGCATTGGTAAGGCACGGAGTCAACGATGTTATGGTACAATGGATAAACAACATGTTGAGCAAGAGGGTCATCAGACTCGGAACTGGCGAGACACAACAGGCACTGGTGGCAAAGGGTTGCCCCCAAGGAGGCGTACTCTCACCACTCCTTTGGAACATGGTGGTGAACGACCTCATCGCCACACTAAATGACAATCACTATTACACAATAGGTTATGCTGACGACATAGTGATACTGACGAGCGGCAATCACACAGGTACGGTATGTGACGTTACCCGCTCTGCACTGGCCATCGTGGAACGCTGGTGCAACAACAACGAGCTGACGGTTAATCCAAAAAAGACAGAACTGGTAATGTTCACCAACAAACGTAATCTGGGCACCTACCGACTACCCAGACTGTTCAATACAGAGCTCCAATTGTCGACCGAGGTAAAGTATCTAGGGGTAATACTTGATAGTAAGTTGAATTGGAGCAACCATCTAAATAACAAAATTGATAAAGCTACAGTCGCGTTCTGGCAGTGCTGTAGAATGGCAGGTAGAACTTGGGGTCTTAATCCTAAGATCACACTATGGCTATACCAGGCAGTCATCAGACCAATATTAAGCTACGGTGCAGTAGTATGGTGGCCACGAACCAAGCTAACCACCGTAGAAGCTAAACTACAACGACTTCAGAGGTTAGTTTGTATGGCAGCTACGGGATGCATGAGGACTACACCTACTGCAGCCCTGGAAGCTATACTGGGGCTGCCGCCGCTGCATCTCTTCGTCAAACAAGAAGCGGCAGCTACGGCGATACGTCTTAAGAAACTAAACCTCTGGAGATCAGCTAGGGTGCCGCACACCGAAATCCTCTATGAGGTAATTGGTAAGGAACCGCTTATAGAGGCGGCCACCGACAGGATACCCAAGCAATTCATCTTCGACAAAAAATATAAGATACAACTGTACGAGGAACCTGGCGAAGGTCTTAACCCAAGGGAGTTGAGAATCTTCACTGACGGGTCCAAAACAAGGTCAGGCACTGGCTCTGGGGTATTCTCAGAGGACCTAAACATACACATCTCTACACCACTAGGAACCCATAACACAGTCTTCCAGGCGGAATGTATGGGTATCATAATGGCAGCCCATGCAATCATCTCAAGGAAGGTAAAGGACTACCCTATCCGCATACTCTCCGATAGCAGATCAGTGTTACAAGCCCTGCAGAGCTACACAGTAACCTCAGGACTCATATACGAATGTCACCAAGCATTGTCAGAGGTATGTAATAATAATAGCATAACCCTACAGTGGATCAAAGGACACAGCAACTCGCGCGGGAACGACGCAGCTGACGAACTGGCGAGAGGAGGTTCGGAGATGGTAGCAGAGGGACCCGAACCAATCATACCTCTACCATTCGCCTGGCTGCGCAACACAGTGCGTATGAACACGAAGGTAGAACAGCAACTATACTGGTCTAACTTAGGTACATGCAAGCAGATCAAAGAGGCCCTTCCGACAATCTACCCCGGGTTGTCACGCAAGCTAAGGCAGCTGAAGAGGCCGCAGCTCCGGCTCATAACTGGAGCGATAACTGGACATGCCCTGCTAAACAAGCACTTATTTACTCTAGGTGTTACTGACAGTCCTCTTTGCAGAGCTTGCATGGAGGCCGAAGAGACAGCCGCCCACGTCATTCTCGAATGTCCTGGTGTGGCCAAATACCGGGCACAACACCTCGGGTCTCCGAGGTCGCTCCCAGAAGTCGTCGGCAACATCAAGGGACTGCTAGGCTTTCTGGTAGAGTTGGGTTGGCAAGAGTAGTGCCAGCAACCCTTTACGCAAAATAGGCGCATTGTAAGACGTCGAGTTGCGGAAAACTAGCCCGCGATAACCTATAACCTATAACCTTTGGGCACTGCGGGCACGGATACAGGTCGTCACCGTGCAAGTCCATGTGAGACCACAGCAAGCCGAGATTCAGGTGGGCCATTTTTAACCCCCGACGAAAAAAGAGGGGTGTTATAAGTTTAACATGTGTATCTGTGTATCTGTCTGTGGCATCGTAGCGTCCAAGCGGATGGACCAATTTAAGTGCGTTTTTTTTTAATCGAAAGACTTTTCCGTCGAGATGGTTCTTAGCTATGTTTGGTGGAAATTGAACCAAGTTTCCAAGATATCCAGCTTTAATTGGAACAAGTGACGAGATCTCAGCTAATAATGAAGTCAATAATTCGAAATATTGGCTAAATGTTAAGTTTTATTAGCATTTTCTATATGACTTGCTAATTGAGGGTCTCATGATGACCAGGTAGTTGTTAATGGATCTCAGCCAATATTGAAGCCAAGAATTCCAA
The DNA here is from genome assembly GCA_932273695.1 of Apotomis betuletana. Taxonomy (NCBI): domain Eukaryota; kingdom Metazoa; phylum Arthropoda; class Insecta; order Lepidoptera; family Tortricidae; genus Apotomis; species Apotomis betuletana. The sequence continues at coordinate 4,687,804 of OW026322.1, forward strand.
ATTTTGGATAAATGATAAGTTTTATTAGCATTTTCTATATCACTCAATAAACGAAGGTCTCATGATGACCAGCTAGTTGTTAATGGATTTCAGCTAATATTGAAGCCAAGGATTCCAAATTTTGGTTAAATGTTAAGTATTATTAGCATTTTCTATATGACTTACTAAATGAAGGTCTCATGATGACCAGGTAGTTGTTAATGGATCTCAGCCCATATTGAAACTAAGGATTCCAAATTTGAAGCCAAGAATTCCAAAGTTTTGATTAAATGTTAAGTATTATTAGCATTTTCTATATCACTCAATAAATGAAGGTCTCATGATGACCAGCTAGTTGTGAAAGGATCAAAGCCAACAATTTCTAATGTTGGTTAAATGTTAAGTTTTATTAGCGTAATCAACAGACACATACATTTTTGACAGTACAATAATTAGGTACCTTGGAGCTGAAGATGGCCGTAGGAACTTCTAAACAGCACAAGATAAACCCATGGTGTTTGGGCTTGTCTGATTGTTCTTAATGAGCAATTAACGTTTGTTTAAGAAAGACATAATCAGAACAGCAACAAAATTCTACCAGGACCTATATTCGACGTCACTACGAACGGCCGACGATGTACCATTAGACAACCATACTGATGTTCCACCAATACTAGAAAGAGAAGTCCAACAGGCTGTAAAAACGCAGAAAAAGGGAAAAGCTCCCCGGTGCTGATAACATCACAAATGAATTCATGTTAGCAGCTCAGCCTGTTAATCTTCCAGCACTGACTTCTATCTTCAATGATGTATTAGAAACTGAAATCATACCACACCAATGGACCACGTCTACTATAATTTTGATACATAAAAAGGGGGACAGAAATTATGTCGGAAACTACAGGCCAATAAGTTTAACATCAAATATATATAAAACTTTCTCTAAAATCATTCTAGCCCGGATAACTTAAGGTACTCGATGAGAACCAACCACGAGAACAGGCCGGATCCGAAGCAAGTACTCAGTGGTTGACCACGTTCATGTGGTGCGGCAAATATTCGAAAAGTACAAGGAATATGATCTACCAGTGTATTGCTGCTTCATAGATTACTGCAAGGCTTTCGATTCTTTGGATCATAATAAAATTTGGAATGCATTGAAGAAACAAGGAGTGGAAGATAAATATATTAGAATAATAAAGAATATCTATACGGGTGGTACAGCAAGGGTGAAATTAGAAAAAGAAGGAGAAATCATCAAAATAGAAAAGGAGACCCACTCTCACCGAAATTATTTACTGCAGTGCTTGAGGATGTCTTCAGAAAATTTGAATGGCAGAAGTGTGGCCTAAGAATTAATGGCGAACAGCTAACAAACCTAAGATTTGCGGATGATATCATTCTGTTTGTAAAGTCTTCCCAAGAGCTTCAGAAAATGCTAACGGATCTTGACATACATAGCAAAGAGGTAGGCTTAAATATGAATACATCAAAAACTAAAGCAATGACTAACAGAGGGAAGGAAATACTCATGGTAAATAACATACCCATTGAACATGTGGATGAGTATACATATTTAGGCCAAATAATCAAAATAAACAATATTTCAAGCAAAGAAATTGAGACACGAATAGGGCATGTTTGGAAGAGTTACTGGTCATATAGGGAAATAATGAAAAACAAAACAATAAGCAGCACAGTTAAGGGAAAACTATTCAACACCTGCATACTCCCCATCCTAACATATGGATGCCAGACATGGGCGCTCACAAAATCACAACAAACCAAGCTTCGTACCTGTCAGCGAAGCATGGAACGAAGTATGATGGGAACAAGGAAAATAGACAAAATCAATCATAACATAATTAGAAAATCTACAAAGACCCAAGATGTGGTGTTAAAGCTAAGAGCACTGAAGTGGAAATGGGCTGGCCATGTAATTAGAGGAGGGGATAAGTGGAACAAAGTAGTAACACTATGGTATCCAAGAGAAGGCAAGAGAAAGAAAGGAAAACCTTTCAGGAGATGGGAAGATGATTTGACTAAGACAAGAAACTGTTGGAGGAGGCCTTTGCCAAAAGGCACACAGATACACAATGAATTAAAATATTTTTATAAATGAACTATACCTAATAATATGTATCTGAGGAAATGCTATAAAAAAAAATCAAAAAGACAGTACAGTCGATATTAAGCCGAGTCTCAGAAAATCTTTTTAATTTCTGTCACAATACTGGGTCACTGATTCTAAGTTTTGCAATTCTGCTAAAGCTGAAATGTCATTAGGACGATTGAACAGGTTCCTTTGATTGAGGTCACAAATAGCAACACCTTGCAAGATTTTAACGCGACTAAATGACACGTAAGCTTTAGCAAAAGTACTCTTGCCTAAGTGAATAGCAGCTTTTTAGGATTTTTTAGTTTGTGTCAGTCTGTCCACAGCTTTTTTTAAAACATTTTTTTGTGTACCTTCCCTACACGTAACAAAAGTGGGGATAGAATAGAATAGAAACGTTTTATTTGCTAGAATACTACAAAACATGTGGTACAAGGTCAAAACATGTGGTAAGTAAATGAAATGCAATGTACTGAAAATCGTAAAGTGGGAAGCCCAAATGCATACATGCAATTTTGCGTTGAAAAATATATTTCATTTCATTTAGGTATTTAGCGGTCCCCCGAACGCAACGAAGCTTGGATTCTTTTTCTACTGTTCATTGTATACGCACATTTCGTAGATTTTATTTCTTTCTTGTTATTGGTTGTCTGTCGGGGGTTTTTAAATTTTTAATTTTATTTTTTTATTAAAGCAGTAAATTCTGCTAACGTAAACCAAATGTTTACAATTAAGCGAAAAATTTAAAAATTCATCTGTTCAGGCAGGGTAAATAAAATAAATAAATAAATATTAAGGGACAATCATACACAAATCGACCTAGTCCCAAACTAAGCAAAGCTTGTACTATGGGTACTAGAGACGACGATATACATAAACATAATATATAAATACATATATAGATAACATCCATGACCCAAGAACAAATATTTTGCACAAATATTTGCCCCGGCCGGGATTCGAACCCGGGACCGCCGACTCAGTAGGCAGGTGTCTACCAACCGAGCCAAACGCGTCGTCGCGGATATTGTAAACATTTGGTTTACGTTGACGCTACTGCTTTAATAAAAATAATTCACTGTATGTTTTTTTTTGTTTATGTATGTCCACCGATGTATGCCAATTGTCATACGATTCTCAAAATTCTTTTTTTTTTGCTTCATTCGTTTCTTTTCGTTTTCGTTTCAATAAAACATATACAATTACATGACAATGGGACCGACTAGAAAGTACGCTTGAAAGAAAAAATGCATTTTCGAAATCGGTCTAGCCGTTTTTGAGAAATCGAGGAACATACATAAAAAATCCCCGACGAGCTGAGAACCTACTCAGTTTTTGATGTCGGTCGAAAATATCAACAATTACAAAAAAAACGTTTATCTATGAAATAAGGGCTAACCCTTTCTCCTTCCCTCTTTCCCTTTCATGCCTCTTTCTCTTTCATTCCTCTTTCTCTTTCATACCTTTTTTTTTAATTACTACGTTTAAGTATACAGGCTGATCAATTATAATGGGCCAGTAGGGAGAAAACGAAAACTGTAGGTTAGGTTAGGTTAGAAATGAAAGTACGAAGTCGAAGTTAGGTACGACGTAAGATTAGAAAATTGAAAATTATGCGACAAACAATAAGTTAAACAAAAATAGAAGAAATAAATTTATGTGAAATAAGGATTATACAAAACGACTTTCACTCAAATGAAAATTAGGCAAAGTGAAAAGTTATGCTAAATAATATTAGATTAAATGAAATTAGGCAAACCGAAAGTACGCAAAACAAGGTACAACCGCTGCGATATAACTGATGGAGACTGTAAGAAAGAGAAAGAGGCATGACAGCTGACCTTGTCGCACTTATCGCACGGGTATTTGGTGTCGCTGTGTACATCCATGTGCACGCGCAGGTGGCCGATGTTCGGGAATTTCTTGTCACAATCGTTGCATTCAAACCTGAAATATAAATAATATTAAGGGACAATCTAACACAAATCGACCTAGTCCCAAACTAATCTATGCTTGTACTATGGGTACTAGACGACGATATACATAATATCTATCATCATCATAGGCCGTTTCGTCTGTTACATACGATTTTATGCAGTGCTGTGGAGGACACCTTTTTTGGTGACTGTGTAGTCCGATGCGAGACCGGCATGATCGCCCGCACTTCTGACATAAATAGCTTATGTCAGTAGTTGATCTGGAGCTGGTTTGGTGCCTACTGCAGTAAAACTGCAATGTATATTTTTAAATTTTTGTGTTCATTTTTAACTGTAATTGTTACCATAAGTTTTAATACCTGTTATACACTTTTTGTGAATCAGTTGGTATCAGGCCATCGAAATTTGATAAAACGAAATTGACAAATCGAAGATTAAAAGATTGATGGTTGAAAAAAGAAAGAAAAAAAATGATTTTCGGAGATTCTAGAGAAAAGTCAGAGGGATTGACGTCTGTGAATGAAAAAGGATATTAATTTTTTTGACCTTGCGAGAGCTATAATTTTGGATGGAACCTGACAGTTTGATTACAGTGGAATGCTAATATTTTCCATATCGTGAAGTGCCACATACGCTCGGAGTTTTCGTCTAAAGGACGTGAGCACAAAGGTTAATTTTGACTGATTCTTGGACCAAGGAGCGCCTGCAAATTTAATAACAACTGGATTTATAGCGAGGTATTCTCTACCCTTTCTTTCGTTGGAGGAACGTTCCCCATTAAACCAACCATCAAGGAAGTGATTACCAACTGTGCCAAGACTTACTCCTATAGACTGTATTTTGTAGCTGTGCATCATCTTTTACGATTATCCTATAGTGTGTGATAGGTTAGATATCTATTTCATAGTATTTTTAAGTTGACTGTTAATTTTTGTATCTAAAAATCTTTTCGAAATTCTAAAAGCCCGTTAGTCGGCCTATTCTTCCATCGAATTATTAATTTGGTTAGGATATCTATTTAATTTCGGTTATAAGATTATAATAAACGTCACAGAAATCCATAAACGGTTTTAATTATCAATTCCTCAAAATTCTACGTATTTGGTTACAACAGACGGCCTATAGGGCACTGTTGCAATCAATTATAGCAGTTTCCTTTTTTTTTTTTGTGCTATACTACGCATCCTTTTACCGGCTAAAGTCTCAAACCAGGCTTCATCACATGGCTTGCGATCATCGAAAACGCGTTTGCGCCATCCGTCTCGGTCTTCAGCAAATGTTTCCCAAGCCTTGTAGTCAATTTTAAAAACAGCCATATCACGCTTGGCGCAGTCTTTGAAGCGCAGCATTGGTCTTCCAATTTTCCTTTTAGCATACGCTACGGCGCCAAGCATGGTACGACGCGGTATTCGAGAGGGTTCCATTCGAAGCACATGCCCTAGCCACCGCAGGCGTCTCTGCTAGAGAATAGCAGTTAGACTAGGCAGCTGTGCAATCTTTCCGGAATCATATAGTGGAGACCTGCAAAAAAGCTTTCAGAAACTTGGGTTTCATTTTGCGACAGACTAATAACTTCCACAACACCGCAGCAGTAAAGGCCTTGTACAATGCTCTCGTTAGGAGTAGGCTAGAGAGCGGCGCGATAATATGGAACCCTCATGAAGCAAAATACAATACCATGGTTGAGAAGATACAGAACAAATTTGCAAGATATCTTTATTTAAAAGAATACGGAATTTACCCGTGCTATCCACTGATGTACCCGACTCTCTTTGTTCTCGGGATGGTAGGATACGTCAAATTGGAAGTACGAAGGAATGTTGCGCTGGCCACGTACGTATTTAAGGTGTTACGAGGTTGTCTCCATAACCCTACTGTCCTAGAGTCGCTGGAGCTGGTGGTGCCGCGCGCAGGCGGGCCGCGCCGCCGCGCGCCGGGCCTGCTCGCACCAACTTGCTCGCCAATGCGCCACTTGTCCGGGCCATAAACATGCTGAACCAAATATCTAAAAAAACTGATTTGTTCAACTGTTCTCTGGCTGAATTCACAAAAGTCGCTTATGAATTATTATGTTATCCCGATAATATTTAGGTAGTAGGCTTAAAAATTTGTTAATAATGTAAACGTATATTATTATTATTTTTAATTTATTTTTTATTTCTTTGCACTTGTTTATTTTGTATTCTTTCTGTTAAATATGTATCACGTGTTGGATTAGTCTGTAAGTGATATGTATATTTCAATTATTAATAAATAAAATATAAAAAAAAAACTCTAGAACCCTCTGATTTGTGACTTTATCCTCCCATGTAATGCTTTATCCTCCCATGTGATGTTGCGTAAACAGCGCATGTGAAAATTATTAAGACGTCGTTGCTGTTTCGCATACGTCGTCCAGGTTTTTGCTCCGTACAAGAGAATGTCTTAATGTAAACCATCATGTTGGTTCTGATTGTTAGATGTTTGTTAGACCATACCCTTGTACGAAGCCTCCCGAACATGGTCGCCGCTTTGCCGATGCGAATGTCGATCTCCGCGCCAAGCGAGAGATTGTTCGACACGGTCGACCCTAAGTAGCAAAACTTGTCGACGACTGCCAGAGCTGAGCCATCCACCGTTATAGTTGGTGTTTCCGCGTTGCCCTGAGCTAATACGACTGTTTTTTTGGTATTTATTGACATGGAGAACCAAGTGCAAGCTCGTGAAAAATTGTCCATCATATTTTGGAGCTCAGGAGCAGTATTCGCCACAAATGTTGCGTCATCAGCAAACAAGAGTCTGTCGACAAAGAAGTCCTCTCGCCTTTTCACTGATTTGAGGAGTGAGATGTTAAATAACTTCCCGTCAGCTCTTTTATGAAGATGCACGCCCAGTTGGCTGTTATCGAATGCAGTCTTTAAGAGAAGTGAAAAGAATATGCCAAACAGAGTATGGGCCAATACACAGCCCTGGCGAACTCCTCTCCGCATCTCAAATTGCCGAGACGTTTTACCATCAAATACCACAGCGCCTTTCATATCTTCGTGGAAGGATTTGACGAGAGATAGTAGTTTTGGTGGGCATCCTATATTCTCAAGTGCGGTGTATAGTCCTTCTCTGCTGACTGTGTCAAAGGCCTTATTAAGATCTACAAAGGCCGTAAACAGAGCAGTATTTTGCTCCCTACACTTCTCGTGTAGTTGGCGAAGCGAGAAAATCATGTCCAATTGTCCACTGTGGAACGCTGGGGACGAAAACCACACTGGGCCTCTGGATACACGCGATTAGCAAGTTTTTGGAGTTTTCCTAGTATCACACGTCCAAACAACTTACCAACTATGCTCAACAGGGAAATTCCGCGGTTTGTTGCAGTCGCCGCAGTCTCCTTTCCCTTTGTACATGTACAGTGTGATAATGTTGGCATCGCGCATATCCTGAGGGACCCAACCCGCTTCCCGGCACTTACACAGAAGACTGTGCATAATAGGTGATAAACACTTAAGTTTTACCACTTCAGCCTGTATTCCATCAATACCAGGACTCTTCCCGCTCTTAAGTTGCTTGACTGCTTTGGTGAATTCCTCTATAGTGGGCGAAGCATCTAAATCTGTCCAAGTAGGTAGTATGGGCATGCTTTGAGCTGCCTCTAGCTGGATACCTATTGGACAAGAATAGGGACCTGAACCTGAGTAATGTTCAACCCAACGTTCCAGTTGCTGAAGACTGTTTGTTATTACAGAGCCATTCACTTCCTTAATGGGCGCGATCTTTTTTGGTATTGGACCCAAGGCCTGCTTGATTCCAGTATAAACCCCACTAAAGTTTCCAGTATCAGCGCACAATTGTATGCTACGACAAACTCCAACCCAATGGGCGTTAGCATAATACCGTGCGCTGCGTTGTAGAGCTGCATAAGCAGCGCGCAATTGTTCAAGGGTACTACTAGCAGTAGGACACATACGGTGTGAGAGAGCAGCTTGGCGTAGTGAGTCCAACAATGGTTGAAGGTATTCAAGGTTCTCGGCAAACCAGTCTTGAGATTTTGTTGTCTTATATCCAAACGTTTGGCCCGCTGTATCCGTTAAAAGAGCGTTAACACGACCCCACTTTACGTCAACAGAGGCATTGACATCCCAAGAAACAACTTTATCTCTTACCACGTCAGCAAATCTTGCTCTTGGAAGGCTGTCTGGATGAATGGATCTTTTTGTGGATGATGGAAACTTGTGCTATTACCAGGGAGTGATCAGTATAACATTCGGCGCTTTGGAAACTACGCGTGTGGAGCGTCTCTCGGAGACTTTTCTTTCTTGAAAGGATTAGGTCCAATTGATGCCAATGGCCAGAACGTGGGTGTCTCCAAGATACCTTGTACGAGGGTTTTCCTTTAAAGTATGTATTGGTCACACATGGTTGATGTTCGGAGCTGAATTGAAGTAAACGTTCACCATTTTCATTCATCTTGCCCACACCATGTAGACCAATACAATCAGACCATGCAGCGGTATTCTGCCCAACCCGAGCATTGAAATCGCCTAAGATGTATAGGCGATCGGTCGAACGCACCCCACGCACTGTATCAACTAGTTGTTCATAGAACTTGTTTTTGACTTCTGCTAGTGATGGCAGTGTAGGCGCGTAAGCTGATATCAAAGTAACATAGCCGCAACTGCTATGTAGGCGCAACACCATGATGCGTTCAGAAATACCGCGTGGACTCTCTATGGCGGTAAGTAAATCGTTCCGTACCGCAAAGCCAATAATATATGACCCAGGAACATATATTCGAGTTCATCACACGAATATTAGGCACTACAAACTGCGCCAACCGCGTCGTCAAAATAGGTAGTATAGCTCTTCGGTTGGCGTTGTATACAATTTCATTAAGAAAACAGTACTACTGTGTGGTTTTGTTGCGTGTTAAGTGTGTCATTATGAAAATAAAAAGTTTATGGCAAATGAAAATTCGGGGAAGTGAAATGCATCTGTAACGAATTGATGAAAAACATTTATTTTAGGCAACTGTAGCCCGTAAAAATCAACAAGTGACAAATGAAATTCGGGGAAGTGAAATGCATCTGTAACGAATTGATGAAAAACATTTATTTTAGGCAACTGTAGCCCGTAAAAATCAAATTCAAAATAATAAAAACATAAGTAATACGTACCGGCATTGTTCTTGTCCGAGATGTTTACGGCTATTAAGATGAGCTCGGTATATCATCTTGTTCCGGAATTGCACGTTGCAATCTACACAATACACTGTCTTGTCTACCTGCGAAAATAATGTATAGTAGACATTATTTTTTAACCGTTTTCTTGGCAAAATAAATGAGATGTCTACATTTCAAGTCTCGTTGTCATTGAGTTGTTGTTGGAAAGGCGCACAGATTGGCGAAAGTGTGTGGCGGACGGTCACAGATGGTGCGATGCATGGTTTGGCGCATTCACTGACAAGAGACACGCATCAAGGCAACCCTACTACATAAACAACGGCCAGTGTCTCCTGTCACGTTTGCGGTCGGATATGCCGATCTTTTCAGCCACCAAAGACGGTGCTTCGCAGACTGAAGGCCACAAATCGTCTGTTAAGACTGAAGGCCTATAATGATGATGATGTCATTGAGTAATCAAAACAATAAGAAAAATACAAAAAGATGATTCAATTGAATGTATCATTATATACATTGCCAAAAAAATAATTTTTTACAAAAAAAAGAACCGACTTCAGTAAAACTAAAAAGCCAAAAATAACCCGTTCAAGTACAGATTACATTTGACTCACCCTTTGAAATCGATCCCAAACCACTCATCCCATATTTATATATTAAAGTTTACGTGAGATTTGGCACCGACTTCAAAGGGTGAGTCAAATGTAATCTGTACTTGAACGGGTTATTTTTGGCTTTTCAGTTTTTTTCGCTGTTTAGTGATTCATATTAAATACTTATGGCGGGGTGATCAGGGAGGTCTTGAAGGCATGCATCTCGTTTGAATTATCTCCCAACTCCTAACCGTTAAGGAGTTGTACCTTCCATCATCAGTTCAGCATTGGAAGATGATGACTACCATATGCAAATACTTAAATAGTTTTAGAAAATATATGAAAAATATTATGAGTGCCTATAAAATTTCAGGAATTCCTTCGATTCCTCATGGATCTCGTCATCCGATCTTCACCAAAATTTTATGGGACCAACCTTGAGATGTCTATTCATGAACCTAAAAAGAATTTTCCAAATCGACTCATAAATAGGGCTTGCAATATCCGTCCATTTTTCGTATCCGGATATTTTGAATACTAAAATTATTTACTATCCGGATATCCGGATACAGCGGATAATACGGATATTCATATTATTTTTAATAAAACACGAAATATGGTTAACATTTCGATGATACTAATGTACCATGGCGCTAGGTAGTGATTTATTTTAGTTTTAGTGCCGCTTTACTCTTTTTTAATTGTAAGTGTGACGTAGGTATCTGTTTCGTTGTTGTTTAAATTCAGTTTTTACATAGGTATTTTCGTATTTTTGCTGTCGAATAAATGAGTGTTATATGGTTGTATTTGTATATCATATAATAATGGACAAAATATACAATTTAACAGTAAGAAATTAACCAAATGGTTTTAGCAAATTAACATTTAAAAAGAAAAAACGATAGTGAAAAGACAAGTTCTTAAAAATAAATGGAAAATACGAGTAGTTTTATCATAATAATAAAAATCTAATCACATTTGAAATCACAATCTAAACTTTACTGCGAGAAGATAATATTATGTATACCTACTGAACATTAAAATAAAATCTCCAATATACCAGTTATCTCGGAGCAGAGTAAAAAACGTATGTGTCGGAGACGGTCATGAGTATGGAAGCTCAACGAAGCCAGCGCGCCATCGGAAGGCGACAGTAGCGCCCCCTTGAACCTGTTTTGGCGCGCTAGACAGAGTCTTGGTGGTTAACTCAGCGAACGCCCACCACACTTCACTCTGGGTCGCCGTTGAGTGCACTACTGCCTTGGAACTGTCCCGTTTCGTTGTGCTATACCAAGTTAGAATCAGTGAAACGTTATAACTCAACAATACAGTGTTAATTTAATAAAGACTATTGTGAGACTTTGATAACCTAGCTTACAGACCTCTGTGCCAGGAACTGTTATTTTGTGCTTCATTGTATAAGGAATAAATCAAGTTAATTGCATCCGTAGTGTTTCATCTTGCTCACAACTACCTCCTCGTCCACAACTATGTCGAATAGCTCATCTAATGTGCCACACTGCACCGGCCATCCAGACCCGTCCCCGACATATGGATCATTATCGAAATATTTAAAATTATATTAAATCGGCTTCTAGACTTTTATCACTTTAATTTAATTTTTAGTCGTATATTGTTTGATTTTGATTCTGTCTGTCCAGCGCATAGAGCTTCTTCCTCATGGTCGCCTTCCCTGTACTTTCCCTGTCACCAGGAACACTTCGAGGGTGTAATTTTTTTTCCTAGCTAGGTGATCGAAGATCCTGCGGAGACAGATTGTCGACCGCCTAACGGGGTATCCCACTTCTGGAAGAATTTACATATTTGTGCAGTGGGCTGTCCAAGGAACTGGTAACATTCCGCTCCTGCACCACATTTCAAATGCGTCATTGCGAGATCTATCTGCCTTTTTGAGGGTCCAGGTTTTCACACCGTAGGTGAAGATCGAGAACACCGTAAATCTGTCCAGATCCAGTTTAGTCGTGTCATCGCGCTTTTGGCCATGCTAATCCGCTTTTGTACATCTGATTCGCATGAGCCATCGTTCTGGTAGAGCCCAGGTATACAAAGCTGCCCTCATATTGGAGATCGCGCGTCCCACTGAGCTCTAGCGGCTTTGTTCGATCTATAACCATGAATTTTGTTAAAGATTTGTTGATCGACAGGCCAAATAGTCTATAAAACACAAGATCAAGGGGGTGTTAAATTCGAAGGATTTCTTCACGAATCAGTTATTTGATGGTTAGAATTTGTTCTCTAGTGCCTTTTCCTTTTAAAAATCCAGCGTTCAGGTATTTAATCTTTATTATGATACTTTCTACGGCTTGGTATTAATTATATTATAGTACTTAATTATTTTATTTTAATTATCCGAATGATCCGTATTATCCGAATAGTGTATAGAAAATTATCCGGATTAAAAAATTCGCGGATATCCGGATAAAACGAATATCTGGATATCCGGATTGCAAGCCCTACTCATAAATGACGGAGTTATGGGGTAACATACATTAAAAAAAAAAAACAACAACCGAACTGAGAACCCCCTCCTTCTTTTGAAGTCGGTTAAAAAATGTTGCCGAATTGACAATATTTCATAATTCTAACAGGTGGAAATTAAAATAGAGATCGAAAGAGCTTCACGTCGTGTACAGTCTTGCCAAAAAGAGTAGAAATTAAAAAGTGGCAATACTGTAGTGTCATTCCTTTTTTCTTAGATTGATTAGAAAGGCTACAGTATTGGCACTTTTTAATTTCTACTCTTTTTGGTCAGACTGTACCTGTACACCCACGGTATTTATAGGAAAGTGACAGGTAGTATCATATTTATCCTACCTCGTGTGTTCATGATCATAAGTTATGAGACGAATTTAACAAGTTGAATTTGAAATAAGAACATGCCCGCAGCTTTCTTCGAGTGTTTCGAATTTTAAATTTGGAATATTGGTATTTGACAAATGAAAACGAGAATTTGCCATTCTTTATCGAGATAGCGTGAAGCGAAATCTACGCAGAAGTGGCTAAGAGAGAATTTACCAAGCCTTATTAGTAGGTACTGAAGAATGGCCTACATGTAACCTTGACTTAAGCCCGTGGATTACGCTTTGAGGACAGAATTGGAGCTAAGAGCTAGCCGAAAGTCTCATCCAAACCTTCAGTCTCTAAACGCAAGCTCTAGGGAGAGAATCGAAGCTAGTCCCTATAGAAAAAGTGCGTGCCGAGTGATCACCACGCTTAAACACCTGTATAAAAAAGAGGAGGTTATTTAGTGAATTTTATTATATTTTTTATTTGGGTCGGTGGGTTTAAGGTCTATTTTCTGCCCCTCGTTGCCATGGTGATGTCCCCTGGGTCACTTAGTAAAACTACGATTTCTCGAGAGCAAAAAGGTTATCAATTCCTTGGAACGCTAAAGACTGTTGTTGTACTGAATGAATTGTTATTCAATGTTATTTCATAAGTTGTCAAAAGCGACTCGAGTCCAGAGAAGTTGCGAAAAGTATAAAAGACGTTTGCATAAAATTAAAAGGTATTTAAACTTAGCCATTAGTTATGGTAAAAACTATTCAAAATTGCATTTTATCGATATCGATAAACTTAGTCAATAATCAATTACTGGTACATTTTTGCCCCCATCTATCCGTGGTTTGTTTATAATACGAGTTTTTTTTTCGTCTCAGAAATTATGAACACACGAGGTAGACGTGCAGATCGGACAGTTACCTCTCCCCGGTGTCTCCGCATGTGGTACCGCAGGCTCGCCTCCCCGCGGTATTGCTTCCCGCACTCCTCGCATTTCATCAGGGGTAAACCGTTTGTGTGTGCCCTGTCGTCGAGATCAGAACATTTCATTATTTAACCCTTAAATGCATACAATGACACTAATTTTATTTCTGAAATGACGTAATTAGCAATGAAATCCACGTCCGTTCGAGGTTTCGGGACAATCTTGACAAAGCCTATTGACATTATTCAGATTTTGACTATCATTTCAGTAACGTGTAAATATATATCATTAATTCATCATGCATTTAAGGGTTACCTATTGATACAAAGATCAAAGCTTATGGAATTCTAGAATTTGTTATTTCGACTTTAGTCCACCTTTAACGCCCATATACCCCTATGTGCGGCCTGTGCGTCGCTTGGTGGGGGCGGGCGCGGGTTGCGGGTAAAAAAATAAAGGGAAGCTATTGTAATTTTAGATTGACAATAATATATTTTGACTAAAGGTTAGATAATTTGATTACACTAAAGGAAATTAGACTGCAGTTTTTGGTATTAATGTTTGTTTTATGAACACAATATTTGGTGAGCAAATAATCCGTTTTGGGAAGCAAAAAGATATACGGACTCAACGTAAAATTATTCTGGTGTATGTATATTGATTTTGGAATACAAAATTATTTAGTTTAGGGAGCTCTGTATAGAGTGGGTTTAATTTATATGGATGTAATTCATTTTACGTAGAATTTAGTTTTAGGGTATAAAAGCCATTTTGGTGAGCGTTTAAATAGTAGCGATTTATAAATGACAGCGCCCTCTCTTGCTCGCCCGTTCACTGCCTGTTTAACCGACGTTACATATACCAGGCGGGGCGCACTCCGCGATTAACGTTTCCCGCTACAAGTACATGCCGGTGGCCGCATGCATGCGGACTATTCAGTAGCTGACACGCTCTGTCTCGGAACGCACGTACCTACATGATTTTCGAGCGCGTCTCGCTCACGATTTACGTCGCAAGTGAACGTTCCGCATTCATCTGTTGATACCAGTGTTATATTATAATATAAAGTGTTTAAATGAGTAAAAAGACAGCGAAAAGATTTTGTATCGCAGCGGGTTGTAGGAACAATGATTGAAATTGGAATCACGCGTTTTTAGTTCTCCCAACACGTCCGAAGGATGCTGAAAGGTAAGAAAATGAACATAATATATAATAAGTAGTTACTGAATAATAATAAAAAACATATTGCAGGTGTATCTACTTCCATATTTAACACTGGTTACTCAGAACAATTTTAATTGTCAATTGTAGATTATTTGCTGATACCTATTTGTCAATTTAAATTCTAGTAAAATAAGTATGTCTACTACTAAATCAACAATCATAGGGTACTAAATCAACAATCATAGAGGTTTTTATAATAATATTTAATATCAAGTTTGTAAAATTACTAGTAATGAATAAACGATTGAGTAATAGTTTGATAGGTAAGTATATAAAATATATAAATAATGAGTTAAAAGAAATGTATTGGAAGAGATCCCTAATAGGGATAAGTTCGCCTTCGTACATGTTTTATTTGTTACTAGCGACCCGCCCCGGCTTCGCACGGTGCGACCGTGCGTATTTTTAAAGATCTAAGCATACATAGGGGCAGACAGACAGACATCAGGAAACGACTTTGTTTTATACTAGGTGTGTAGTGATGAATAAATAAATATCGGACAACTAAGCAAAAACAAAATGAAGCTCAAGAATTTAATTGCATGTTAAGGTAACGCATTCGTTGCATTATTTTATTATATTATACGTATTAAAATGTTTAAAAATTAAGCTAAACTGTTTTGCGGCCTGGTGGTTTTTTCGTCCAAATTCTGAGATTGATTATTTTATAGTTAAATAATGAAATAATAAATATAATGTATGAAGAATATAAATATATTACTCTCTATATTGAATGCAAGAAATAAATGGGAAATACATTTTTATTTTTAGTCGTTGACTTGACAGCCCTCGCTCTCGGCGACGCGGCAAGCGAGCCAATTCATTTTCACCGTTGGCACGCAGCTTTAACGTTCCGTTTGGCTTGCGCTGGGGACGACGACTTGAGAAGGGCCATAAATCATATTTTTTCGGCTACAAAAAGCGGCTTTTGTAAAGATCAAAGTAGTGTGCCTTCTGTACTTGTACTATTATCTATTCTGTGCATATACTTAACCACAGATGCCTCCGGTGGTACGGGTTTTTCCCCTTATTCCGTCTAGGTAACCGCGATTCACTATTTTATAATTAAGCTATTTTACCATAGATGCCTCCGGTGGTATAAGTTTCTAACTATCTTTAATTGTTGTATTTTATACTAGAGGGCATTAGTAGTACCACATTTGTGTGATATTTTGAGTGTCAAAGAATTGTTAATCAGTATCACACCAGATGTCACTGATCCGCTCAAGGGATCCGCTGCATCACGCTATTAAGATTTTTCCTGTTTTCATAACTCCGCTCGAATATATTGTTAAATTATTCCAAAAGAACCAGTGAAAACCAGTATAAACAATAAAGTGTAAACATGTATAAATAGTCTACGGGAAAATAAACCATATAGAAACAAAGTGAAGTTTCAATATTAAACACTGCCATAAAGTAGTTCACATAGAGGTCGCTAAGGTGTAGCCTTTAAAATAAAATGCAAAGATGGACACACAAAGCAAAAGGAAAATTTCGAAAGCCTGGCGTAGGGTGGTGGTAGAGGTTAACACGCTGGAACGGCCTTTTTTGCTTTGATCTCTCTATCAATGGTTTAACTTATATAGAGTTAATTAAAAATGCAATTTACTTACACCATATGGCTCTTGAGGTACTGTTCATTGAGAGTCAGTCCACAAACGGTACATTTGGCTCTCTTGTGGTTCCGCACGTGCTGGCTCCACTGCCGAATCGACCTACAAGTAGATAATAACAGTTTTCTCAATAAAATAACCTGAATTGTAGTACTAATATTATTAAAACTATCGTGAGACATCTTTAATAATTATAAAAACTGTTTAAACTCACGTAAAAAATGTCAGGAACGGCCCGACATGTCTCGAACTCATATGGAGCTCTTCATCAGGGGCAGCTATCCGTGCTAAAACGCGACTCGCAGCCCACTGCACTATTTATCGCTCTCCTCGCCGCCATCAGCGCACGCGCAGATAGCGCGGCGTGCACCGTCTCGGTTGAAACTGGACGGCGCCCGAATTTCAAACAATAAACAATTTTTACGTGAGTTTAAACCCTGTTTATAATAGACATGTTGACTAATTTTTTTGAGGATGTCAATCGATTTTATTTTTTATTGTGATCAAATGTCTATATGGGACTGACTACACTTAAACTGCTCTAAAAGTCAGAAATGACCGTCAAAGTTCAACATTCTACGTAGCGCTAAAAACGCTCCATACAAAAGGCGTCAGGCTAGTGACGTCACAGACCGGTATAGGTACCAATAATTGTATGTATGGAGAAATTAAGAAATTTGCCATTTTCACCGTGAAAACGTGCGTTTAAGTTCATGGTTGTCATACAATTATTGTTTTGTAAAATTATGAGGATTCTGAAAACATTTTCAAAATTTCTTTTGGATTAAAAAAAAATATCATAAAATACTATGCGTATCTTTGAAGTCACATATTTCCAAAAAAGATTTATTTTTCTGGATTTTTTTCTTTGTTTCGTGATATATTTAGCTAATTTTATTCATATAACTACAGTACGCTGTAGAATTAAACATCAGTCAACATGTCTATTATTATAGTACATTACGTATACGTAACAAGGGTGGTAAACGAGGAATTACAAACGAGTGTCTATTAGAAGCCCGAAGCCGAAGGCGAGGGCTTTAATGACACGAGTTTGGAATTCCTTTACCACCAGAGTCACGTACGACGTTTTTCATCACACTTTGGAGGAAATAAAACAAAGCAATAAAATAGTAGTCAATACCAAAAATACTTACCTTTTTTTGGTTTTCTAGCATTTAAAACCAAGTTAACGAGCAAGTGTGATGAAAAAAATTTAACGCGCCCCGACACAAGTAGCTGGTCATCGTGAGACAACTGATAAAATAGTGATAAAGAAAATGCTACTGAACATAACTACAAAATTTGGAATTCTTATTGGCTTATAACACCCCTCTTTTTTCGTCGTGGGTAAATAATTTTTTTTAATTTATATTTCATAATTTTCTTGTAAGGTGAATCCCACGGCGCGGCGATACTTATTTATTACAATACAATACAACAATACTTTATGGCACACCAACAAGAAAAATATTACATGAGAAATCTTAAATTAAACAATGGTAGACAATAGGCGGTCTTATCGCTAAAGAGCGATCTCTTCCAGACAACCTTTGCGGAGAGCGGAGAAAACAAAATTAAACAGAAAATAGGTGGTGAGATAGGAACTTCAGTAATTTGAGAAGTAATAAATAAATGTCACACAAAATATTAACGACAGATAGGTGATACATACACAGATAAGTATCTACATATATATATATATATATATATATAAACATACATAAACGTACATACATACAAAAAGGAAGAATGAAAAGAATATCACAGCTAACATAAGAGTCTTATGTTAGCTCTGATATTCTTTTCATAAGACTTATAATGAAAATCGACAGCATAGAATTATAAAAGGATTAGGCTACGGTAGAGACAAATAGTGATCTTTTAGTTTATTTTTAAAAATTGCCAAAGTTACAGTTCACTGCCACGAACGCAATTTTTTGCTATCGATAATTATCCATATTTTATTATCGCGATAATTATCATAATAATTAAGGATAAATATCCTTTCAAACCCTGTCGGGCGTTCGAGTTAAAACCGTTTTTAATAATTAAAATCATTAAAGATGTCTCACGATAATTTTAATAAGATTATCCATTCATTTGGATTTGGTTTGACGACGCGGTTGGAGCAGTGGTTAAGCAACTGCCTACTGAGCCGTCAGTTTTGGGTTCGAATCCCGGCAAGGGCAAATATTTGTGTGATGAACTCGAATTTGTGCCTTGGTCATGGATGTTATTTGTATTTAAGTATGTTTATCGTCGTACAAGCCTACTAGAGCTTGGAGGGATCCTTGGACGGTTCTTAAGAGGCCTTATTCCTTTTAAAATGCTGATTGTTTTATACATTTTTCTCTATGATCAAACATGTTTCTTAACATATTTTTGATGTTACTACCTAGAACAGGGCTATTGGGATTTTTTTTGTATATATTTGATACCCTCAATTTGTAATTTTTATTGATAATTTTTGTTTCAAAAACTACTCGAAATTTACAAAATTCAAGCGGAAAATCCGTTTTTTTCAACTTATTTTCGACTGCATGCAATAAAAACATGAAATAGCTATATGTTACTACCTAGAACTCGGGGAAAACTCACTTCAAAAAGTTGGTTCAAATTATCAATATATTTGTCAAAGGGATATATTTAAATGCACATCTGTATAATTTTTCAGTACACTAGGCAACTCCACTAATTAACTGAATGCATACCAGAAAAACGAATGCTGTGCAAAAAAACAATTGATTAACTCATACAAAACGAGATGACCTTTTTAACCGAATTCACACCAAAAATATGGTTCGTAGATCGGATATATTTGAAAGTTTCACCAAAAATACTGACTTGCGCACTAATTATCCTCGCACTGCACACTGAGATCCGACTCGGCCGGGTTAGGTTAGGTTAGTTTTTTTTTATATCCAGTAAAACAGTTTTGCAAATACCTTTAAATAGTATATTGAATTCGCATTATTTAGTGTGCATAATTAGTGTGCAAGTCAGTATTTTTTGGTGAAACTTTCATATATTTTGATCGAAAAAAGGGAATATACAGATATCGATTTAAATACATGCCTTTGTCAAATATGAAAAAATTTTTTTTAAAAGGAATAAGGCCTCTTAACTCAAATAACAGCGCGCCTGAAAGACCAGACCGCCAGCGCTTGTGAGACGATGCAGGGGTGACGCGGATGCTGTGTTCTCTTGTTGATGGCGCAGAGGGGGTGGATAGGGCAAGATTGAAGGCCGTTTCGAAGCCGGAGTCTAGGGCGTGGTTACATGCGCTTCCCTCCCCCCACCTAGGCACTCTGCTTGTTTGTGAACCACATTTATGCATCTGCGGTGCCATGGTGGAGAGCAACGGGCACCATGCGTTGAGTTGCTGTCGTTGCGCGGGGAGATTTTCACGTCATCGAGCTCTGAACGACATCGTCCGGAGAGCTCTGGTATCAGCCAACATGCCATGCGTGCTGGAGCCTTCGGGATTGAGCAGGTCGAAAGGAAGGTTTGACCTTGGTGCCATGGCAGAAGGGCAAGTGCCTGCCGTGAGACGCAACATGCGTCAGCACCTTTGCTGCCTCGCACCTGGGTCGCACCATCGGAGCGACCGGAGCTGCAGCCGAGACGGCTGCTCTCAGACACGGGACAACTATTCCGCACTGACAAATTATTTATTTGTCCCGCTCGCGGTGGAGACGACTGGCTGCTGGTGTTCTGAAGCCAGAACTTTCTTGGCGGAGGTCGGGCGCCGTTTGCGAGAGTGAAGTCAGAGGTTGTCGATCGCGATTCAACGTAATACAGCGAGCGTGATGGGCACCTTTGCACCCGGAATGACTCGGGCGGGTTATTTTGACTTATTATGTGTATATTGTTTTATTTTTACTTATGAAGTGTTTATTATTTCGTAATTTGACATGTTGTATGGTTCTTTGAATAAATGATATCAGTATACTAGAGCTTACTGTGGGACTAGATTGATTTGTCGTTATTTATTATTACTTATTTATTTATTATTATACAAGCAGGTACACTTACGAAAACTTACGCTCGCATCTGTCACAGTCCCAGAGAACCTGTGGTACATTATGCATCTTACGACAATGGTGACGCATGGTGTTGACGTTGTCCCAAACGAAAGGGCAGTACCGACACTTCAGCAGTCTGTAATAGAAAGATTTCACTGTGACCAAGATACAAAAAATGTGAGAGAAAAGAACGTGATATCACGTCAGTACAGAAAACCGCATTAAATTACCTGTTAGTTTAACAGTCATAACAAGTTGGCTTCTCGAAAAATGTTCCATCCAGGAATTTATGAATGAACAACATAATAATAAGCCACAGCAAATTTCTCCAAGGGGCCTCTACATGTTGGTTGGATCCAAATCCCCACGCAAGCCTTCCAAAAGACCGGGACGTATGAGCCCGAGACTCAATAACGAGAAACAAATGATAATAACATTTAAAACAAATATATTCCCCAATTTTGACATATACTATTGTAATCATATTAATAATAAATCGACATTTAATATATTTGGAATAGGCTAGTAGACCCAGTTTTGAAATATATTTGATATGGTTAATAATGATCTTACTAGCTCTAAAAAAAATGTCTTGTATTTTTGTGAAAGCTAGAAAGCTAAAGTTTATCAATTGAAAATTAGAAATTTCATAAACAGTCAAAAACGCCGTCCGCCATTTTTCCCTTTTGCTAATCTGTGGCGTGACGTAGAATTACCTGTAAATATTCGAAATTCGACCGTCGTATAGTACCATTCCGCTCACTCCAATATACTTTGACAGGAGATCGAGAGGGACGGCACTATTCGAAGTCGTCAAAGAAGACTTTCAGTTTTGTTTACATGAGCAATGACGTCACTATCATAAGCGAAAATGGCGGACAGCGTTTTAAGCATTTCAAAATACAGATTAAAAACCATATTTTCAAATTCAATTTTTTCAGCCATCTTTCACTTTTATGAATTGAAAAATATATTTTAAGGTTTTCTTTGCTAAATACTATACGGAATAAACATTAGTTTATTACAATTTGACATGAGTCAACTAGCCTATTGTGCCTACTGTCTAAGTTATGTTCTTCATAATATTGTAAACAGCGAACAAAAATTCATTATATTGCATGCCTATTTTAGGTCGAACATGAACTTCCTGTGTGTTATCAACATCCATTGTAGCTACACTGTTCTTGCAATAAATATCTTTATCTGTAATGCTATTTCTTGTGTACGTCCATAACTTACTTGTCGAGCGTATGTTGTTGGCATATCAGACGGCATATTGGACGTGATATCACGTCACTACCGAAAACCGCATTAATTTACCTATAATGCCAATGCACCTCCATAGCTTACTTGTCGATTGTCTGCTGTTGGCATATCGCACTCCATTCGACGAAACTCCGTGGACATGTTTTCACGTCACTACAGAAAACCGCATTGAATTACCTGTAATGCCACTTCTTATGCAACTCCATAGCTGGCTTATCAATTGTCCGCTGTTGGCATATATCGCACACCAACTCGCCGTATGCCTGTGTACGGGATATCACGTCACTATAGAAAACCGCATTAAATTCAATTAAGAAAATCTAATCAAAAAAATGAAGAGGCATTAAAATATCAGACTTCGAAAGTACGCATTTTTTTTTTTGCCAGAATCCTCATAATTCAACAAACCATTGAATGACAACCATGTCCTTTACGCCTTCTATTGTATTCTATTGTAAGTACCTCAGTGTGAAGTGTAGCGTGTGCCCTCATGAACAGTCGATAATCAAACGGCTCTATGCACCTCTCGCACCGCTCCGAAGGGACCCCGCGCGCGTAGAACTCTGTGTGAGACTTCATCTGTCTCCACTGTGTCATCTCCCCTTCGGTTAATATCTGTTCTGTGTATATGTAGTCGGGTTGTGCAGTGGCTGGTGTTTTACTTTTATCTGAAAATAACACTTATCAACTTCAAGACAGGATAGTTCGGTAAAAAAAAACCGGCCAAGTGCGAATCCGAGTCGCGGACCCAGGGGTTCTGTTTGAACACTAGTATAGAAGACAGAGCTACAATACTATCTTAACCCCTTGCCGCATATATAAAAATATATGTTTTCGAAATTGAACTTTAACATTGGTCAATAAGGTCGACCATAATAACTGTCATATATGGCTTCTTATGCGGTAAGGGGTTAAGGCATGTAAGAAATGAAGCAACTGAAAGAAAATTGAATGGCTCTCGCATCGGTTCAATGGTCTAATAGGTAAGACGCCCGTGTCGTGCTGGCCTGGAATGCCGTTGGAAAAGCGCATGTTTTTTTTATCAATTTTTCGCCTCATTGTAACCATATCATATAAAATCAAAAAGTAAGTAAAATCTTTGTTATTTGTTTTGTGAAGTGGAAATATATTTCAGAGGGTTATTGTTTTAGGTGGTTATGATATTAGTTTCGTAAAATAATGGTTATTTTTGGTTTGGTTGCAAAGTATACGAGTAACAGTTTGTCCTAACCTCAAAATTACTCGCAATATGTAGTGACTTATTTTTTTTTATTTGTGGTCATCTCTCCCGGAAGAAAAGGAGAGATGGCCAGTGTTAGTCGGTATATGATGGCCATATGGCCATCCGATGACTATCTGATAGCAGTAACAACGTCCCTTAAAATTGATAGCAAATTAGAATAAGGAAAAGAAGTTAAATGGAAGAGACATTTGCCGCGGATATGGAAAAAAAATTTATGAAACCCTTCTTTTCGAGAACTGGCTTCAATGACTGGTATGCCAATTTTGGGTACAAGAAAATTGCACTGAATTTGAAGACATGTGCTCTGATTGTGGTGCTGAGAAGAAAGGCTTTAGTAAAAAGGATATAAGACCGACAACTATGTAACAATTAGAATTAAGGATATGGCCATCTTACCCGTTATGCCATGGTCATCACACCCGGACACCCCGAGTGAGATGGCCAATCGTGAATTAAAAAAAATGCATATTTTTTAGGCTATCCTATTAGAAATTGTTATTTTTGTTACTATAATTTTAAAGTTGATTGATTAAAGTTTAATCACAAATAAAGATTTCCATAATAATGTGTAAGATTTTTTTATAACAGCATTTAAGAAAACTATGGCCAAATACCCCGGACTTACTATTATTATCAAATTATTTTAATTTTTTTAACTGAGTTATGGACAGTATCCAATTAACTTACTTTTACCAGCAGATGCTTTGTTTGGCTTCACTTTCTGATGCGTAAATACACTGACCTTAACACTATTAGTGTTTCTTTTATGCACATCATCAGCTACACCAATATCACTTCTATTTTCAACAGCTCCAGGTTCTATAATCCGCAGTGAATTTGAAGTCGCCATTGCTCCCAGGTTAGACCCTATTTGATTACGGCGAGGGGTCACATTTTGATGCAGATTCTCATATTCTTCTACATTATCATTACCGTTACATTCATTCTCAGGGTTCGTTAGAGGCATAGCCGTCACAGAAAACCCTAAAGCCAAATCTGCACCGTGATTTTGCTGCAGGGTCTTGCAAGGTACAATATTTTTAAGGGGAAGAGCTTCTGCATTATCATTACACTTTTCATAACTTTCATCAGTTTCAGGCTTGATCAGCATAGCTGAATCTGAAGGTACTGCGGTGGGGACTCTGCTGTGCGTAGGCTGCAGTTGGTAACTGCTAGCCATATTTTGATGCAAATTGCCGTGGGTATTATCTTCAATCTCAGATTTCATTACCGTATCTGAATTTACAGATCTTGAGATATGAGGTGCCAGCTGCTGAAAGTTGCCGTATACATTCTGATCCAAGTGGATAGAAGTTTCATTTTGTTTCAATTCTACCTTGATCTCTTGATGATTCTCAGGTTCTGGTTTTACATCAAGTGTGAGAGGATCTGTGATAGCCGGCATGGTGTTTGGTGCCATGACATTCAAGCCCGGTGTAAGAGGAGTTACACTCAGTAGCTTCTGTGACTGAAATGTCATGTTCTGCAGCCAAGCCTGAGCCTGCTGTGCTCGGCTCTTGAAGGCAATCATCCTCTGCACAAAGTCATGGCATACCAGGCAAACTCGGTCAGTCAGACGCAACTGAAAAACACAAGTTAGTTGCACTACTTTTCTTTTTATATTTAAGGAACTTAGTTTGTTAGTTTAATTTAGGGCATATAGTTTTTAACTACGTATAATTTGCACCGATTTAGATTACTCATAAGTATGACCTACAAGAAAACAAATAACATAAATTAAAAATTACAACAACCCCGTCAGAAGTAGCTAGTTGTCATGAGACCCTCTTCTTTAATGGGTGATACTTATAGCAAATGTTACTAAAACGGAATATACACTTGCAACAAATTTCGGAATTCAGTCACAGTCACTTGTTCCACTAACAGCTGAACATCTTTCGGAAACAAGAGCTCCAATTTTCATCACATAAAAAAAAACTCTAATCTTAATAACTCAAATCGGTTCACCCGTAGGCGCGCTACGATGCCAGATAGACCACAGATACACATGTTCATTTTATAACACCCAACAACAATTGTTTATATACACTTTACAAAACTAACAATATATCATGAACACAAATTATAACCGATCTATCGCGATTTACCTTCGTTATCCAACGTTTCAGCGTAATTAATGTATCGTTATGTAGATGTATTATTAACAATATACTTACGTTTAATTCGGAATAAAATAACATGCACACTTGCGAGTCTCTTACAGCAATTAGTATACCATTTTGACTTAAACAAGTGGCACAAAATGAATCTCTGTTAAAATTATATATTATAGCACTCATTTTAACGCCGTATAAACGTAATAGATTGAAGTTTTGCCACTTTGTAATGAAATAACTGAATAATTATGCTGAGTGTAATAGTGTAAATTGATGGTAGTTTTATTATTAAATTATTATTGTTTTCATCCAACTGTCACTGTCAAACCTTAGATGTCAAACATACACTTTTTTCTTTGAGAATTTTATGGCCTGGTAACTAGACCTTTAAGCCAATCAAACATACACGGTCTCGGTCAGGGTTGCCAGATGAGTGCAACCGGCAAGGAATATATCCCCGACCTACCCGACTGCACTACTTGCCGACTGCTTGAGTAAACTTTTCCTAAGGCGACAAAATTCGTGTGTATCCTAGAATTAAAATTTTTGATTACATCAAAAAGATCTTCGATGATTTTTCATATGTTATCGACCATAGCAATGGCAAGACGCGGCGACAAGCAGGACGAAGTGGTGGAAACTGGGGAAGGCCATTATTCGAAACGAGGTCCATCCGTACAGTCTGAACAAAAAGAGTAGAAATTAAAAAGTGAAAATACTGTAGTGTCGTCCCCTTTTTCTTAGGTCGATTAAAAATGTTATTTTCATCTATTATTATTTTTGATCATATACTTAGTTCGCCATACAGATAGGTGGATCCTTAGCATTATAGAACAATACCTCAAGCCTTAATATATAATGTTTGTCAGAAAAAAAAACTGACAGATTCTAAAGAGCCGAAACTCGGTAGGATTGGTTTAATCTATAACAGTTCCTAGGACTATTAGACCAGCCCGATGGGACCATATTATTCTATAGTCGTCAAAGTAGTATGCAAAATTTCAGCTCCATCGGTTGAAGACATCTGCTTCAAACTTTAGTTGCAAGATTCTACTCGAACAAACATCTTTGCAAGTTAAATAAAAGCTTCTAAAAAAGCATCACGCTTCGAAATTACGGTCATCTTCTAGTCACACCAATATTATAAAGGCAAAAGTTTGTAAGTTTATGTGTATATTTATTATTATTACTTCTTCTCGCTCAAGCAGCTGGACCAATTTTGATAAATTTTGGTATGAAGGTAGCTCATACCTTGGATTAACACATAGGCTACTTTTTATGACGAAAAAATGTAGTGTTCCCGTGGGACACAAAATCCTAAATTTGTATTGGAAATAAATATTCTATGGAGGGAGTTCATGATTTCAGGAAAAATCTTGATAGCGTGATGTTGGATCGTCATGTTTTTTTTTATTCAATTTTATGGGTCGCTACCGGTAAATAAAAAATCTGAAAAAAAAAATTAAAAAAGATTTTTTATGTTTCTATCTTAATACTTACAGAACGTACCTACATAATTGTATTAAAAAAATATTGAAAAGAAATGTCTACTTCAATATGGACTACCTAGATTTTTATTTAATACAGCATTACCTATAAGTTGATACATTGATACCTCAGGTTAAAATAATATCACTGCTGAAAATTTAAAAACAGAAGTATGTATGTGAACATTTATCTCGGAGTTTTATAGGCGGTAGTGATCCCTAAAACTACGTAAAAAAATTGTAAATAAAATCACAGACGATTTTACGTGTTCTGTTCTGGGACAAAATCAGGTGCTGACCGGAAAAAAAATCGACAACATAAGAAGCACTCTAACTTTATTTTGATTTGTCTTTCGCGTCCCCGATTTTCTTCGCGTCCCCGATTTTCTTCGCGTCCTCGTTTTCCTTCGCGTCTCCGATTTTCTTCGCGTCCCCGATTTTCTTCACGTCCCCGATTTTCTTCGCGTCCCCGTCAGCGTCCTTGTTTTTCTTCTGTATCTTGTGCTTGTACCGCCCGTGCCGGTAGAGGGCGCCCTGGAACCCGAACGTGGCGCCGCACAACTTGCACGCGTACGGCCGCGCGCCCGTGTGCGAGTTCATGTGTTGCAGGAGAATTTGTTTCATCTGCGAAAGGTTAAATGTTCATAGACAAGGTCCAATAGGCTGGGTACATAAAAGAAATATATAAGTAAAGCCTGACCAGAAATGTATGAGGATGCGCCATATTGCGGAATTTTACTGGAACTAATTTCTTACACTGGCAATGATTTTATGATGGTTTGTCAACAATGTCAATGTCATTCGTGGTGGTTCCTTTAAAAGGCAAATATTTAAAATAATCCAAAGAAAATTCCGAAAACCATTCACAGTCGTGAACGTAAGATCATAAATGAAGTGTATAGAAGTAATTCTTTTGGCTGAGCGAATCCACTTAGCTTTGTACCCGATGAACAATACCCATTATCTGTATTGTTAGCTGTGGCCACAACTGCCACTTCAAAATGTAAGGCGTTATAAGTGCAAATTACTTTTACACTAAATTAGTCTTTAAGTTAAACGAAATAAGGTTTACTCTTAAACAAAGAGAACAGAGATGTTGGTCACTTCATTGTCTTATAAGCATCGAAACGAGCTTCACTGCTCTTTCACTTACGAAGTGACCAACATCTGTGTTCTCTTAGTTTAAGAGTAAACCTTATTTCGTTTGACTTAAAGACTAATTTAGTGTAAAAGTAATTTGCACTTATAACGCCTTACATTTTGAAGTGGCAGTTGTGGCCGCAGCTAACAATACAGATAATGGTATTGTTCATCGGGTACAAAGTTAATGGGATTCGCTTACCAAATGTGATTAGAACTATACACGTGCATTCCATTAAATGATATAATGAGGTTAACATAGTGGAACTGACAGGTATTTAAACTAATGTTTTTATAGTGGGTTGCTTTAAAGTTAAAGCCTGACCAGAAATATATGAGGATTGTCAAAAGGGCGCTATTTATAAGATTTATATGGCAACAATTTTGCAACCAATCGCAACCGCACTATAATGACATTAGTTTAAATATCTGTCAGTTACTATGGTTAACCTCGTACTATCATTCCGTCCTCAGTGTCCTCACTGATTTTCGTGTAGTAAACACGTGTACACTTTATTTATAATATTACGTTCACAACTGTGAATAGTATTCGGCATTTTCTTCGGATATTTTTAAATATTTGTTTTTAAAAGAAACCACCACGAATGACATTGACATTGTTGACAAATCATTGCCAGTGTAAGAAGTTAATTCGAGTGAAATTTTGCAGTAAAACATAGAACCTCCTGCTTTTTAAATTCGCGGTTAAAATCTCTACAGAAGTTAGAGGGCTTGGTCAACCTTCAGTACTTTGAAGGACAATTTGTCCTAAAAGGTTGAACTTGGGCAGCTAAAAAAAATTCGTTTCTGCTATTTTAGACTACTCTATAACATATATCAAAATGAAACAAGTCGGAGTCGGACAGTTGGGTGGGTACCCCTGCTAGAAAGTTTTATTTTGTCGTAATAATTGATTTAAAACACACAAGATTTTATGAGATTCATACAGGTAATAAGGGAATCTGGGAGTAATCCACTGGCAACACAGAAACGGGTTGACAGAACAAACCAACCAATCATAGCGCGATGACGTCAGAAGTCTGGCCTGTCATTCCGGAATGCCATACCTTGTTGATGAGGTTACTCACAGTGAACGCCTTCCCGCAGTAGTCGCACACGAAGTCCCGCCCCCTCGGCCCCTCCCCTCGTGCACATATAGTAGGCAGTGTCCTGGCCTGGCCATGCGGTTACTCACAGTGAACGCCTTCCCGCAGTAGTCGCACACGAAGTCCCGCCCCCTCGGCCCCTCCCCTCGTGCACATATAGTAGGCAGTGTCCTGGCCATGCGGTTACTCACAGTGAACGCCTTCCCGCAGTAGTCGCACAGGAAGTCCCGCCCCCTCCGCCCCTCCTCTCGTGCACATATAGTAGACAGTGTCCTGGCCATGCGGTTACTCACAGTGAACGCCTTCCCGCAGTAGTCGCACACAAAGTCCCGCCCCCTCCGCCCCTCCCCTCGTGCACATATAGTAGACAGTGTCCTGGCCATGCGGTTACTCACAGTGAACGCCTTCCCGCAGTAGTCGCACACGAAGTGCCGCCCCCTCCGCCCCTCCCCTCGTGCACATATAGTAGACAGTGTCCTGGCCATGCGGTTACTCACAGTGAACGCCTTCCCACTGTAGTCGCACACGAAGTCCCGCCCCCTCGGCCCCTCCCCTCATGCACATATAGTAGGCAGTGTCCTGGCCATGCGGTAATACTCACAGTGAACGCCTTCCCGCAGTAGTCGCACACGAAGTCCCGCCCCCTCGGCCCCTCCCCTCGTGCGCATATAGTAGGCAGTGTCCTGGCCATGCGGTAATACTCACAGTGAACGCCTTCCCGCAGTAGTCGCACACGAAGTCCCGCCCCCTCCGCTCCACCTCGCCCTCGTGCTTATTTTTGATGTGCTCTTTGCGAGCTATCCGCGTCTTGTATACCTGGGATAAGTACAATTTGATTTTTTGATTAGATTAGATTATATTTATTTCACACATGTACAGGATACATTATAAATTACACATAGTCAATTTACACGAATCTTTACGGTGCGGTGTCAGCAAGTCATAATTCAATAGATAATTAAGCAAAAAACAATGTCAAAAAAATCAAAGAACAAATATAACTTTAAATAATGTACAATAAGTAGGCATCGGATAATCGGATGCTTTTGTGCCTAAGCTTTGCGGCGGCTTTGGTGTTCAGTTATAGGTATTAGACGGGTTTGTTTGAGGTATGAGTGAGATAGCAATAGAATTTTGTCAACTTTAGGTAAATATCCACCTGAATTTCGGATCCCTAACAATAAGGCATTTAGTCCGCCTTTTGTACG
The DNA here is from genome assembly GCA_932273695.1 of Apotomis betuletana. Taxonomy (NCBI): domain Eukaryota; kingdom Metazoa; phylum Arthropoda; class Insecta; order Lepidoptera; family Tortricidae; genus Apotomis; species Apotomis betuletana. Next base: position 4,717,741 of record OW026322.1, read on the forward strand.
ATAAGTTCTTTCTTTTGTGCAATAAAGATTAAATAAATACAATAGTTATATGAATAAAATTATCTCAATATTTCATCATTAAAATCCAAAAAATAATGTTTTTGAATATGTGCCTTCATGAAAATGGACACAGGGTCCGGGACGTCAGGGTCACGGTCCATGTCCATGTGAGACCACAGCAAGCTGAGTTTCAGGAGCTTGTGGCGGTTAAGAGGTTAAGGTTAACCTTTGGGCACTGCGGGCACGGATACAGGTCGTCCCCGTGCAAGTCCATGTGAGACCACAGCAAGCTGAGATTCAGGAGCTTGTGGCGGTTAAGAGGTTAAGGTTAACCTTTGGGCACTGCGGGCACGGATACAGGTCGTCACCGTGCAAGTCCATGTGAGACCACAGCAAGCCGAGATTCAGGTGGGCCATTTTTAACCCCCGACGAAAAAAGAGGGGTTTTATGTTATAAGTTTAACATGTGTATCTGTGTATCTGTCTGTGGCATCGTAGCGTCCAAGCGGATGGACCAATTTAAGTGCGGTTTTTTTTAAATCGAAAGACTTTTCCGTCGAGATGGTTCTCAGCTATGTTTGGTGGAAATAGGACCAGTAGTTTCCAAGATATTCAGCTTTAATTGGAACAAGTGACGAGATCTCAGCAAATAATGAAGTCGAAATATTGGCTAAATGTTAAGTTTTATTGGCTAAATGTTAAGTTTTATTAGCATTTTCTGAGTCGCTAATTGAGGGTCTCATGATGACCAGGTAGTTGTTAATGGATCTCAGCCAATATTGAAGCTAAGGATTTCCAATTTTAGTTAAATGTTAAGTTGTATGAGCATTTTCTATATCACTCAATAAATGAAGGTCTCATGACGACCAGCTAGTTGTTAATGGATCTCAGCCAATATTGAAGGCAATAATTCCAAATTTTGGATAAATGATAAGTTTTATTAGCATTTTCTATATCACTCAATAAACGAAGGTCTCATGATGACCAGCTAGTTGTTAATGGATTTCAGCTAATATTGAAGCCAAGGATTCCAAATTTTGGTTAAATGTTAAGTATTATTAGCATTTTCTATATGACTTACTAAATGAAGGTCTCATGATGACCAGGTAGTTGTTAATGGATCTCAGCCCATATTGAAACTAAGGATTCCAAATTTTGGTTAAATGTTAAGTATTATTAGCATTTTCCGTATCACTCAATAAATGAAGGTCTCACGATGACCAGTTACCTAGTTGTTATTGGATTTCAGCCAATATTGAAGCCAAGGATTCCAAAGTTTTGATTAATTGTTAAGTATTATTAGTATTTTCTATATCACTCAATAAATGAAGGTCTCATGATGACCAGCTAGTTGTAAAAGGATCTAAGCCAAGAATTTCTAATGTTGGTTAAATGTTAAGTTTTATTAGCGTAATCAACAGACAAATACATTTTTGACAGTACAATAATTAGGTACCTTGGAGCTGAAGATGGCCGTAGGAACTCCTAAACAGCACAAGATAAACCCATGGTGTTTGGGCTCGTCTGATTGTTCTTAATGAGCAATTAACGTTTGTGTAAGAAAGTACAGTCGATATTAAGCCGAGTCTCAGAAAATCTTTTTAACTTCTGTCACAATACTGGGTCACTGTTTCTAAGTCTTGCAATTCTGCTAAAGCTGAAATGTAATTAGGACTATTGAACAGGTTCCTTTGATTGAGGTCACAAATAGCAACACCTTGCAAGATTTTAACGCGACTAAATGACACGTAAGCTTTAGAAAAGTACTCTTGCCTAAGTGAATAGCAGCTTTTTAGGATTTTGTAGTTTGTGTCAGTCTGTCCACAGCTTTTTTTAAAACATTTTTTTGTGTACCTTCCCTACACGTAACAAAAGTGGGGATGTTTATCCCATGGTGTGGGGTATCGATGATGAGGTCTCTCAAAACTAAGTCAAGTTACCTAGCACCAACTGCAACTTTTATGGAGCTAAGTAAGCCACCCGTATCTACTATTTGGATCTTGTAGAATAGAAACCTGGTTCTGTTTTAGGCCATAAGTAGCAGGTTCTTGCGACTCGTGCAGTGCATTTAAAGTATAGGTATATTTTGATTGTCATGGCTAATAACTTCGCCATTTTGCTATTATAAGCATTCACTACTCTGACTTTAACGATTTTTTCCCAGAATGTTGCTTAAGGCTATTGAAATCTAAATATATCCTAACTTCAATCTTAGAGAAGACGGCATTCATTACCACTGGCTTGGGATCCTGTTGTACCTATATAGTCAAGGATCAAGCTCGACGAAAGATTGGAAACCCTGGACCTTAAACGGTGTAAAACAAAAATAGTGTCAAAAGAAAAAAAATCCGGGACGAAACTTCTGTTTGCTTAAAAAATATGAAAAAAAAAAAATTAAAATTTAAAAAACCCTCGACATGACAACCAATAAAAAGAAACAAATAAAATCTACGAAATGTGCGTATACAATGAACAGTAGAAAAAGAATCCAAACTTCGTTACGTCGGGGGACCGCTAAGTAAATAAGTAAAACAAAAATAGAAGAAATAAATTTATCTGAAATAAGGATTATACAAAACGACTTTCAATCAAATGAAAATTAGGCAAAGTGAATAGTTATGCTAAATAATATTAGATTATATGAAATTAGGCAAACCGAAAGTACGCAAAACAAGGTACAACCGCTGCGATATAACTGATGGAGACTGTAAGAAAGAGAAAGAGGCATGACAGCTGACCTTGTCGCACTTATCGCACGGGTATTGGGCGACGCTGTGTACATCCATGTGCTTGCGCAGGTGGCTCATGTTCGGGAATTTCTTGCCGCAATCGTTGCATTCAAACCTGAAATATAATAGACCGGGAGATAGTGACAGAATTTTCTTGGTCATTTGTAACAGTATGGCGGTTCTTCAGGGGTCTTAGTACGCAATGACAAAAAGAAAAATGATGGTCATAGCGCTGGTACCGGCGGCCCGATCGCGTGGGCGTTAGTCGAACTCGTCGGATAAATTACGAGTGTCAAACGATTTGTATCACAAAAAATTTAGTATTTTCCGATAGCCCATAAAAAACATGTAGGCGGTAATGTCATGCCATACTTCTCCGGTGTGACTTACAGCCCGCCATACCGACGCAAATGCGTTAATAAAAAATAAAAAAATTCAACCATTTGTACCAGGCTAATTTTTGCACAGTTAATTATCGTCGTGCAGCCATTTACGAAAATCACCATGCCATACTTTTCCGACGGTTCTAAATGGCCGCCATACCACCGAAAATCAGCAAATTTTTTTTTTCGCCAAACGATTTGTACCACCCTAAATTTTTTTTTCAACAGCTCCTGAATGATGATAAATAGAAGTGTGATAATGCCATACCTGTGGGAGGTGGCGAATGTGTATAATATTTTTTTTTTTATTGTAAGATTTTATTCGTATTTTGAACGATTTGTAACAGTATGGCACTAATTTTTCCTGTAAGTTTGAGGTTCAACGAATATAAATACAAAATTTCAAAGATCTAGGTGGCGGCAATCTTGAATTATAGTCAGATGTTTATATCGTATAATATTGAACGGCTACCATCGCTCGAACGATTTCTCGAGAGATCTCGGCTCATCGTGTTGTGAGACACAATGTCTGGCAACGCAGGTATTACGGCAGCTGCTTGTCAGACGACCCACAACATAGCAATAATTGGAGTTATATGTATTAGAATAAGTCGACCGTTATAGTGTGCCCATGTTGCATGCAAGATGAAGAGGAAAAAGATGAAGAAGAGAAAGATGAAGGCGGCGAAGGTAAATATTTAAGAAATTAATTTTATGTTAACGATTTGCGATTGTGTATTGCGCTTGTGTGAAAAAATTAAATGATTTGTAGATACTGATGCAGTAAGCAGCGACGAGGACGACGAAAACGAGTTGGAGCATGCCGGGGATTTCGGCTTAGATGACCTCGAAAGTCTGTAAATCTTTCGGAATAAACTGCATTAATATTGATATTGCATATTTTTTTTTTTCACATGTACGATGTAATTTTCCCAAACCATACTATTTTTTCAAGTTTCGAAAATTTGAAATGCCATACTGTAACAATTTGGTCCAACTTTTTTATTAATTTATATCTTGCTCGAGTGTGACAATCTTCCGCCCCATGGTTACAGTATGGGATAATTATTTTTAGGTAGAATTTCATCCAAACGAACCAAATACAATGATGCCATACTGTAACAAATGATTTTATGTCTTGCACCTTGAAAACCCGTTGTAAAATCAAGTTTTTCAAGTATGTTGCCCCTTTTTCCCTCTATTAGAAGTATGGCAAATATAATAATGGTCCCATTGCATCATATAATTTCCAAAAATCCAAATGCCATACTGGTACAAACCGTAAATTTTTTTTTTTTTTGGTTTACGTCTTGGCTCAAGTCTCACAGTAGTCCGCCCCATGGTTACAATCCGGAATAATTTTTTGTAGGTAGAATTGTATCCAAACAAACAGAATATAATGATCCCATGCTGTAAAAAAATATTTTACGTATTGTACAGTCGTATTTTTGAAACGTGTCGAATAAATAAGTTTTTCAAGTATGGCAGCACTTTTTCCCCCTACCACACCTCGGACAATGGCGATCAAATGTATGAAAGAAACGCGTTGCTACGCACACAGTCTAAGCTCGTGTAGGTGAACGCGTACCATGCTTGTGTGAGTGAGATAAGACATGCTAGGGTTGCTGCCATTTTGAACGCACGAGTCGGGAACACAATGTGCAGCAATATGAGATGACCTTGTAATAGCGGCGTCGAATTAATTTAGTGTGCTTATAATTAAAGTAATGTTAATCTACGATTTCTTATTCCGCCCGCGTTCAAATTCGATAACCTCAATGACTAAAAACTCATTGCGCGAATTAGGAAGAATTAAGAATCATATTACGCTGTAAGGTGGGTATCTAAGCTCTATTTATACAAATAGTTTCCTATTTTGAATCAGTATAAACGAAGTAACTAAATTTTTGTAAGGAAATTCAGGCCACCAAAATATTACGTAAGTTGAAAACATGATTTTTTGTTCATATATATATTGTGTTGTTTTCAGTGTGATCTGATAGGTTTAGGTCGAAAACGGATAGGGCAAAAAAATAACTAAACATAAGTACCTATTGTAAGTTGGTTTTCTACTAAAACATAAAACACTTTGAAAATAACTGGGTATGTACATGCCTTGATTCATCTAATGGGAATCTGTAGAACTTTCTTTTATTTTTGTTGTTTATAGAGCTTAAACAACCGTACACAGCACAACACACGCCCATTACAAAAGTATTTGTTTAATATTTGAATATTATACGTGGCCTCCGCTCTGCGCACCGCGTCGTCGCGTCCCTGCCAGCCGGTAACTGCGAGGTAACCGAGCGCGGGTGGGCGGCACTTTCGGGGGGAGGCAGGGAGTGTCCATACTGTACGTTAGTACTCTTTATTATACTGTGCCCCTACTAGAAGTATGGCAAATATGATAACGGTCACATTTTATCAAATACTTTCCAAATATCCAAATGCAATACTGTTACAAATCGTTTGGCGAAAAAAAAAAAATTTGCTGATTTTCGGCGGTATGGCGGCCATTTAGAACCGTCGGAAAAGTATGGTATGGTGATTTTCGTAAATGGCTGCACGGCGATAATTAACTGTGCAAAAATTAGCCTGGTACAAATGGTTGAATTTTTTTATTTTTAATTAACGCATTCGCGTCGGTATGGCGGGCTGTAAGTCACACCGGAGAAGTATGGCATGACACTTCCGCCTACATGTTTTTTATGGGCTATCGGAAAATACTAAAATTTTTGTGGTACAAATCGTTTGACACTCGTAATTTATCCGACGAGTTCAACTAACGCCCACGCGATTGGGCCGCCGGTACCAGCGCTATGACCATCATTTTTCTTTTTGTCATTGCGTACTAAGACCCCTGAAGAACCGCCATACTGTTACAAATGACCAAGAAAATTCTGTCACTATCTCCCGGTCTATAAATAATATTAAGGGACAATCTTACACAAAGCGACCTAGTCCCAAACTAATCTATGCTTGTACTATGGGTACTAGACGACGATATACATAATATCTATCATCATCATAGGCCGTTTCGTCTGTTACAGACGATTTTATGCAGTGCTGTGGAGACACCTTTTTTGGTGACTGTGTAGTCCGATGCGAGACCGGCATGATCGCCCGCACTTCTGACATAAATAGCTTATGTCAGTAGTTGATCTGGAGCTGGCATTTATTTTAGGCAACTGTAGCGCGTAAAAATCAAATACAAAATAATAAAAACATAAGTAATACGTACCGGCATTGTTCTTGCCCGAGATGTTTACGGCTATAAAGATGAGTTCGGTATGCCATCTTGTTCCGGAATTGCATGTTGCAATCTACACAATACGCTGTCTCGTCTACCTGCGAAAATAATGTATAAACTCCGGATTTTAATTAGGCGAACTAACTTGACAGTTCATTGCACACGAATGTTGCCACAGTTTCGCTAGTGTTGTTAATATCGATAATTAAAAAAACCAGTTCCTAACAGAGGTTTAGTTAAACAGCATTAAAAAAAGTAGACATTACGTATTTCATAAATTTTGAATTATTGTGTTTGAAATCTAACTAATAATTTTATTACACGAATCAATAATAAAAAAACGGTTGCTATTAAAATATTTTCATCGAACGAACTTTATTTTAGGACATCACTAAGAACGCTGTCCGCCTTTTTGTTTTCTTGACAGTTCCATAGTACTATCGAATACACTGATAACTGTACATTTTTAAACGAATATAAACCGTATTACAACATAATTAAGTGTCTATGGATGTATTGTTAAGGTTATATCGACATATTTGTATCGACATAAACCAATCACTATTTTTTTTTTTTCAATTCCTGACAACACTTTGAGCTGTCAAGTTAGTTTGCCTAATTAAAATCCGGAGTGTAGTAGACATTATTTTTTAACCCTTTTCTTGGCAAAATAAATGAGATGTCTACATTTCAAGTCTCGTTGTCATTGAGTTGTTGTTGGAAAGGCGCACAGATTGGCGAAAGTGTGTGGCGGACGGTCGCAGATGGTGCGATGCATGGTTTGGCGCATTCACTGACAAGAGAAACGCATCAGGCTACTACATAAACAACGGCCAGTGTCTCCTGTCACGTTTGCGGTCGGGAAGTCGGTCGTTTATAGGAAAGTGACAGGTAGTATCATATTTATCCTACCTCGTGTGTTCATAATCATAAGTTATGAGACGAATTTAACAAGTTGAATTTGAATTAAAAACATTCCCGCAGCTTTCTTCGAGTGTTTCGAATTTAAAATTTGGAATATTGGTATTTGACAAATGAAAACGAGTATTTGCCATTCTTTATCGAGATGGCGTGAAGCGAAATCTACGCAGAAGTGGCTAAGAGAGAATTTACCAAGCTTTATTAGTAGGTACTGAAGAATGGCCTACATGTAACCTTGACTTAAGCCCGTGGATTGTGCTTTGGGGACAGAATTGGAGCTAAGAGCTAGCCGAAAGTCTCATCCAAACCTTCAGTCTCTAAACGCAAGCTCTAGGGAGAGAATCGAAGCTAGTCCCTATAGAAAAAGTGCGTGCCGAGTGATCACCACGCTTAAACACCTGTATAAAAAAGAGGTTATTTAGTGAATTTTATTATATTTTTTATTTGGGTCGGTGGGTTTAAGGTCTATTTTCTGCCCCTCGTTGCCATGGTGATGTCCCCTGGGTCACTTAGTAAAACTACGATTTCTCGAGAGCAAAAAGGTTATCAATTCCTTGGAACGCTAAAGACTGTTGTTGTACTGAATGAATTGTTATTCAATGTTATTTCATAAGTTGTCAAAAGCGACTCGAGTCCAGAGAAGTTGCGAAAAGTATAAAAGACGTTTGCATAAAATTAAAAGGTATTTAAACTTAGCCATTAGTTATGGTAAAAACTATTCAAAATTGCATTTTATCGATATCGATAAACTTAGTCAATAATCAATTACTGGTACATTTTTGCCCCCATCTATCCGTGGTTTGTTTATAATACGAGTTTTTTTCTCGTCTCAGAAATTATTGAACACACGAGGTAGACGTGCAGATCGGACAGTTACCTCTCCCCGGTGTCTCCGCATGTGGTACCGCAGGCCCGCCTCCCCGCGGTATTGCTTCCCGCACTCCTCGCATTTAATGTTAATATGTGTGAGACTGACGGGAGTGGACCAGATCGGACAGTTACCTCTCCCCGGTGTCTCCGCATGTGGTACCGCAGGCCCGCCTCACCGCGGTATTGCTTCCCGCACTCCTCGCATTTAATGTTAATATGTGTGAGACTGACGGGAGTGGACCAGATCGGACAGTTACCTCTCCCCGGTGTCTCCGCATGTGGTACCGCAGGCCCGCCTCCCCGCGGTATTGCTTCCCGCACTCCTCGCATTTAATGTTAATATGTGTGAGACTGACGGGAGTGGAGCAGATCGGACAGTTACCTCTCCCCGGTGTCTCCGCATGTGGTACCGCAGGCTCGCCTCCCCGCGGTATTGCTTCCCGCACTCCTCGCATTTCATCAGGGGTAAACCGTTTGTGTGTGCCCTGTCGTCGAAATCAGAACATTTCATTATTTAACCCTTAAATGCATACAATGACACTAATTTTATTTCTGAAATGACGTAATTAGCAATGAAATCCACGTCCGTTTGAGGTTTCGGGACAATCTTGACAAAGCCTATTCATCTATCATTTCAGTAACGTGTAAATATATATCATCAATTCATCATGCATTTATAAGGGTTAACTATTGATACAAAGATCAAAGCTTAAAGACAAATTGCAATTAGTTACCTAGTGGGAGACCGGGAATCGAACCCGGTACCCCTGGATTGCCGGTGCAGCGCGTTAATCTTTCCGCCACTTCATAAATTTATAAAGGCTTGTGTTATAATAATGCAATACTATTATCCATGAACTTCTCAGCTAATGTGTCGTCATTACAGTTTAATGGAATTCTAGAATTTGTTATTTCGACTTTAGTCCACCTTTTACGCTCATATACCCCTATGTGCGGCCTGTGCGTCGCTTGGTGGGGGCGGGGCGCGGGTTGCGGGTAAAGAAATAAAGGGAAGCTATTGTAATTTTAGATTGACAATAATATATTTTGACTAAAGGTTAGATAATTTGATTACACTAAAGGAGATTGGACTACAGATTTTGGTATTAATGTTTGTTTTATGAACACAATATTTGGTAAGCAAATAATCCGTTTTGGGAAGCAAAAAGATATACGGACTCAACGTAAAATTATTCTGGTGTATGTATCTTGATTTTGGAATACAAAATTATTTAGTTTAGGGAGCTCTGTATAGAGTGGGTTTAATTTATATGGATGTAATTTGTACGGTCCACATACCGCACATTGCCATCTCAGCGAAATAACCAACAATCGCGTAAACCATTGACATACGCGTCAGTACACGTTCACATTAGACAACAACCACGCGTGTCCTCATTAGCATTATCATTCATAATATCGCGCTTTTATAGTTTACTTTGACATTATAATTAAAGTGTGTATTTTCGACTATATTAGTGAGTTATTATTACATCCAGCAAATAACATTTTATAATTGGTGTATGTGACACTAGCAGCCCGTACATAATTCATTTTACGTAGAATTTAGTTTTAGGGTATAAAAGCCAAGATGGACACACAAAGCAAAAGGAAAATTTCGAAAGCCTGGCGTAGGGTGGTGGTAGAGGTTAACACGCTGGAACGGCCTTTTTTGCTTTGATCTCTCTATCAATGGTTTAACCACAGACCATAAGAATACTATAGACTGGGTATTGGGCGGGGCACGCGTAACCGAGCTTAGGCCCAAATGCCCAAAGATATGTCAACGTGATGTCAACAGTCACTTAGTTACCGTACGAACGTGCTTGAGTAATCATGTGCAAAAAAATTAGAAATATGCCGAATTGTGGCATTATAATCGTCACAGGCGAGATCTGCATACTCAAAAAGATACCTGATACCGTTTAATTTCACTGGAAAGTAATAAAATTCAGTATTTTGTAATATTTCGTAAAATATTTCAGTGCATTATGACAATTATACATTACTAGCTTGACATGGCAACTATTCACGCAACATCTTTAGGAGCACGCAATGTATACGTCCGTCTGACAATTTAGTGCGGGGGAACAAGTCTAAACCATAAATTGTCGATATTCTGTATGGAGGTTTTAATGTGAGCCGCTCGTGTTTCATACTAACTTGTACATTATAATTATATAATTTACACTTTATCACCTTGTTTTTTAGGGTTCCATACCTCTATCGGAAAAAACGGAAATCTTATGGGATCACTTTGTTTTCCGTCCGTCCGTCTGTCTGTCTGTCTGTCAAGACCCTTTATCTCGAGAACGCGTGGAGGTATCGAGTTGATATTAACACTATATGTATATATACTCAGGTCTAGGGTCCCTTAAAGCTGTGAAAAAAAAATCAAGCTTCTACGTTAACGTGAAAAAAAGGTACAGCCGTTTATGTCGCCAAAAACGCACATTTCGTCACTCAAGGGAATCAAAGTGATAGAGTACTTCCCGATGACCTAGAACTATGAAATTTGGCAAGTACTACAAATACTTATAAAAATCTGAAATCGCCACATACTTACTACAAATACTAATAAAAATCTTAAAATATATAGTCCTTTTCCAACATCAAGTCCACCTTTTGTACGATACGTTTTCTTTTGTGCAATAAAGATTAATTAAATAAATAAATAGGTAAATCATATTTGGAGAACTTGATTGCGTTAAGTTTGATTCAAATTCAAATTCGTTTATTGCAAGAACATAGTAATAAATTAGGTGATACAGGTATATACAGTGTTGCTTATGTTCTAACAAATAGGCATGCAAACAAAATAAAACAATATTCAAATACTTAATTGTTACATATTTCAATTTGTTACTTATGTCAAAAATAATTACTAAAACTCAGAATTTGCAGATTAAATTACATTAATTATTACATTATTTTTATTAGTATTTGCACCTCGTTTGTATGCGGCGCCATACATTTCTGATACAAACTTAACTCAACCAGGCCAATTAAGATGGGATAAGTGAAAGTTTGTACGGAACCCTCGGTGCGCGAGTCAGAATCGCACCTGGCCGGTTTTTTTTAATTCAGACAAGTAATTTTATCACAGCGAAATCAATAGCAGTGGGTGACAAAATCATTAGATTAAAATAGTATTATTGTTTCGCTAATCCACAATGTAATACATACGTGCTAGTCAGTTGACGACGAGGTTGGCGCAGTTTTAAAGCACCTGCCTACTGAGCCGGCGGTCCTGGGTTCGAATCTCGGAAAGGGCAAATATTTGTGTGATGAACTCGAATATTTGTTCCTGGGTCATGGATGTTATCTATATATTGTTTATATCGTCGTCTACTATTGGTTAGTATAAGGCCAGGTCGAGTTGTGTACGATTGTCCCTTAATTATTTTGTTTACATTTTATATGATGAAATAAATAAATCTACTCCGTTTATAATTTACCTACTACCTGTTCCAAATGTTCTAAGGTGATGTTTTTATTATTCATATATCACTACATGTAAAGTAAACATTCTGAACGATAGGAAGATTGAGATGGACGCTTCCATTTGATTTCGTCGCCAGAAATTAAAAGGTCTGATAATTTAATTTACGACGTTTACGACCATACAAAATAAATATTTTCAACATGCATTATACAATATACATATTATAAGCCTTTACATACATATTATTATTATTTTATCGATATCGACTATTTTGATTTGATCACGCCCTTAACCTTTAGAATCATTAGACGCATACCGCTGGCAGAGCTTACATTATATTTTCTGGGTCGTTAAAATTAGACCCCGTGTTACAAGGATAGGGTTCAATTTTAAATGTTTTAAAATTGTAACATAAAACCTTGCGATATTTAGCCAGCGTTAATATCAAAAGTGACACTACTGAATTGACGGAAGTAGAAATCAATTTCTTGTCAATTCGAGTCTTTGTCGTACTGAATCATAAAGTCTCATTTGCCTTTTATTTTATTTCTATTTAAGTTATAATAAAAATAAAGACATTGTCTGATATGCATATAAGGACTAAAATTCTCGATACATTGATCGTAGTAGTGTATGACCACGTAATACGCACACATTAGCTCAGCCAATGTCAACTCACTTCTGTTTGTTGTAAAACCTTATTCTTATACGAATATAATTGTGTGCGTGTAAAAGTCGGCTACAGCGGTGCTAGAACAAACTGCGCTGAATGCCGTCTCCATATACTCCGTGGGTTTAACTTATATAGAGTTAATTAAAAATGCAATTTACTTACACCATATGGCTCTTGAGGTACTGTTCATTGAGAGTCAGTCCACAGACGGTACATTTGGCTCTCTTGTGGTTCCGCACGTGCTGGCTCCACTGCCGAATCGACCTACAAGTAGATAATAACAGTTTTCTCAATAAAATAACCTGAATTGTAGTACTAATATTATTAAAACTATCGTGAGACATCTTTAATAATTATAAAAACTGTTTAAACTCACGTAAAAAATGTCAGGAACGGCCCGACATGTCTCGAACTCATATGGAGCTCTTCATCAGGGGCGTGATTCTACGCGACTCGCAGCCCACTGCACTATTTATCGCTCTCCTCGCCGCCATCAGCGCACGCGCAGATAGCGCGGCGTGCACCGTCTCGGTTGAAACTGGACGGCGCCCGAATTTCAAACAATAAACAATTTTTACGTGAGTTTAAACCGTGTTTATAATAGACATGTTGACTAATTTTTTTGAGGATGTCAATCGATTTTATTTTTTATTGTGATCAAATGTCTATATGGGACTGACTACACTTAAACTGCTCTAAAAGTCAGAAATGACCGTCAAAGTTCAACATTCTATGTAGCGCTAAAAACGCTCCATACAAAAGGCGTCAGGCTAGTGACGTCACAGACCGGTATAGGTACCAATAATTGTATGTATGGAGAAATTAAGAAATTTGCCATTTTCACCGTGAAAAAGTGCGTTTAAGTTCATGGTTGTCATACAATTATTGTTTTGTAAAATTATGAGGATTCTGAAAACATTTTCAAAATTTCTTTTGGATTAAAAAAAAAATATCATAAAATATGCGTATCTTTGAAGTCACATATTTCCAAGAAAGATTTATTTTTCTGGATTTTTTTCTTTGTTTCGTGATATATTTAGCTAATTTTATTCATATAACTACAGTACGCTGTAGAATTCAACATCAGTCAACATGTCTATTATTATAGTACATTACGTAACAAGGGTGGTAAACGAGGAATTACAAACGAGTGTCTATTAGAAGCCCGAAGCCGAAGGCGAGGGCTTTAATGACACGAGTTTGGAATTCCTTTACCACCAGAGTCACGTAAGACGTTTTTCATCACACTTTGGAGGAAATAAAACAAAGCAATAAAATAGTAGTCAATACCAAAAATACTTACCGCCCTAGGGCGTAATTTACGGCTTAATGCCCGGTTTTCTAGCATGTAACACCATGTTAACGAGCAAGTGTGATGAAAAAAAAATTAACACGCCCCCGATACAAGTGGCTGGTCATCGTGAGACAACTGATAAAATAGTGATAAAGAAAATGCTACTGAACGTAACTACAAAATTTGGAATTCTTATTGGCTTATAACACCCCTCTTTTTTCGTCGTGGGTAAATCAATTTTTTTTAATTTATATTTCATAATTTTCTTGTAAGGTGAATTCCACGGCGCGGCGATACTTATTTATTACAATACAATACAATACAACAATACTTTATGGCACACCAACAAGAAAAATATTACATGAGAAATCTTAAATTAAACAATGGTAGACAATAGGCGGTCTTATCGCTAAAGAGCGATCTCTTCCAGACAACCTTTGCGGAGAGCGGAGAAAACAAAATTAAACAGAAAATAGGTGGTGAGATAGGAACTTCAGTAATTTGAGAAGTAATAAATAAATGTCACACAAAATATTAACGACAGATAGGTGATACATACACAGATAAGTATCTACATATATATACATATATATATATACATACATAAACGTACATACATACAAAAAGGAAGAATGAAAAGAATATCACAGCTAACATAAGAGTCTTATGTTAGCTGTGATATTCTTTTCATAAGACTTATAATGAAAATCGACAGCATAGAATTATAAAAGGATTAGGCTACGGTAGAGACAAATAGTGATATTTTAGTTTATTTTTAAAAATTGCCAAAGTTACAGTTCACTGCCACGAACGCAATTTTTTGCTATCGATAATTATCCATATTTTATCATCGCGATAATTATCATAATAATTAAGGATAAATATCCTTTCAAACCCTGTCGGGCGTTCGAGTTAAAACCGTTTTTAATAATTAAAATCATTAAAGATGTCTCACGATAATTTTAATAAGATTATCCATTCATTTGGATTTGGTTTGACGACGCGGTTGGCGCAGTGGTTAAGCAACTGCCTACTGAGCCGTCAGTTTTGGGTTCGAATCCCGGCAAGGGCAAATATTTGTGTGATGAACTCGAATTTGTGCCTTGGTCATGGATGATATTTATATTTATTTATTTATATATAAGTATGTTTATCGTCGTCTAGTGTCCATAACACAAGCCTACTAGAGCTTGGAGGGATCCTTGGACGGCTCTTAAGAGGCCTTATTCCTTTTAAAATGCTGATTGTTTTATACATTTTTCTCTATGATCAAACATGTTTCTTAACATATTTTTGATGTTACTACCTGGAACAGGGCTATTGGGTTTTTTTTTTGTATGTATTTGATACCCTCCATTTGTATTTTTTATTGATAATTTTTGTTTCAAAAGGCGGGAAATTCGTTTTTTCAACTTATTTTCGACTGCACGCAATAAAAACATGAAATAGAAATGTTACTATTTAAGTTAACCTAGAACTCGGGGAAAACTCACTTCAAAAATTTGGTTGAAATTATCAATATATTTGTCACAGGGATATATTTAAATGCACATCTGTATAATTTTTCAGTACACTAGGTAACTCCACTAACTAACTGAAAAACGAATGCTGTGCAATAAAAACAATTGATTAACTGAACATGTCCTACAAAAAAAACTTAAACATCATACAAAACGAGATGACCTTTCTAACCGAATTCACACCAAAAATATGGTTCGTACATCGGATATATTTGAATGTTTCACCAAAAATACTGACTTGCACACTAATTATCCTCGCACTGCACACTAAGATCCGACTCGGCCGCGTTAGGTTAGGTTAGTTTTTTTTTTAATATCCAGTAAAACAGTTTTGCAAATACCTTTAAATAGTATATTTAATTCGCATTATTTAGTGCGCATAATTAGTGTGCAAGTCAGTATTTTTGGTGAAACTTTCAAATATTTTGATCGACAAAAGGGAATATACAGATATCGATTTAAATACATGCCTTTGTCAAATATGAGAAAAATAAATTTTAAAAGGAATAAGGCCTCGTAACTCAAATAACAGCGCGCCTAAAAGAATAGACCGCCAGCGCTTGTGGGACGATGCAGGGGTGACGCGGATGCTGTGCTCTCTTGTCGATGGCGCAGAGGGGGTGGATAGGGCAAGATTAAAGGCAGTTTCGAAGCCGGAGTCTAGGGCGTGGTTACATGCGCTTCCCTCCCCCCACCTCGGCACTCTGCTCGACGACGACTCGATGCTGTTTGTGAACCACATTTATGCATCTGCGGTACCATGGTGGAGAGCAACGGGCACCATGCGTTGAGTTGCTGTCGTTGCGCGGGGAGATTTTCGCGTCATCGCGCTCTGAACGACATCGTCCGGAGAGCTCTGGTATCAGCCAACATACCATGCGTGCTGGAGCCTCCAGGATTGAGCAGGTCGAAAGGAAGGTTTGACTTTGGTGCCATGGCAGAAGGGCAAGTGCCTGCCGTGGGACGCAACATGCGTCAGCACCTTTGCTGCCTCGTACCTGGGTCACACCATCGGAGCGGCCGGAGCTGCAGCCGAGACGGCTGCTCTCAGACGCGGGACAAGTATTCCGCATTGACAAATTATTTATTTGTCCCGCTCGCGGTGGAGACGACTGGCTGCTGTTGTTCTGAAGCCAGAACTTTCTTGGCGGAGGTCGGGCGCCGTTTGCGAGAGTGAAGTCAGAGGTTGTCGATCGCGATTCAACGTAATACAGCGAGCGTGATGGGCACCTTTGCACCCGGAATGACTCGGGCGGGTTATTTTGACTAAACAATATTGTTTGTATTCGTGTATATTGTTTTATTTTTACTTATGAAGTGTTTATTATTTTGTAATTTGACAGGTTGTATGGTTCTTTGAATAAATGATATCAGTATACTAGAGCTTACTGTGGGACTAGATTAATTTGTCGATATTTATTATTACTTATTTATTTATTATTATACAAGCAGGTACACTTACGAAAACTTACGCTCGCATCTGTCACAGTCCCAGAGAACCTGTGGTACATTATGCATCTTACGACAATGGTGACGCATGGTGTTGACGTTGTCCCAAACGAAAGGGCAGTACCGACACTTCAGCAGTCTGTAATAGAAAGATTTCACTGTGACCAAGATACAAAAAATGTGAGAGAAAAGAACGTGATATCACGTCAGTACAGAAAACCGCATTAAATTACCTGTTAGTTTAACAGTCATAACAAGTTGGCTTCTCGAAAAATGTTCCATCCAGGAATTTATGAATGAACAACATAATAATAAGCCACAGCAAATTTCTCCAAGGGGCCTCTACGTGTTGGTTGGATCCATATCCCCACGCAAGCCTTCCAAAAGACCGGGACGTATGAGCCCGAGACTCAATAAATTTAAAACAAATATATTCCCCAATTTTGACATATACTATTGTAATCATATTAATAATAAATCGACATTTAATATATTTGGAATTGTGCCTACTGTCTAAGTTATGTTCTTCATAATATTGTAAACAGCGAACAAAAATTCATTATATTGCATGCCTATTTTAGGTCGAACATGAACTTCCTGTGTGTTATCAACATCCATTGTAGCTACACTGTTCTTGCAATAAATATCTTTATCTGTAATGCTATTTCTTGTGTACGTCCATAACTTACTTGTCGAGCGTATGTTGTTGGCATATCAGACGGCATATTTGACGTGATATCACGTCACTACCGAAAACCGCATTAAATTACCTTTAATGCCAATGCACCTCCATGACTTACTTGTCGATTGTCTGCTGTTGGCATATCGCACGCCATTCGACGAATATCTATGGACGTGATATCACGTCACTACAGAAAACGGTATTAAATTACCTTTAATGCCAATGCACCTCCATAGCTTACTTGTCGATTGTCTGCTGTTGGCATATCGCACTCCATTCGACAAAACTCCGTGGACATGTTTTCACGTCACTACAGAAAACCGCATTGAATTACCTGTAATGCCACTTCTTATGCAACTCCATAGCTGGCTTATCAATTGTCCGCTGTTGGCATATATCGCACACCAACTCGCCGTATGCCTGTGTACGGGATATCACGTAACTATAGAAAACCGCATTAAATTCAATTAAGAAAATCTAATCAAAAAAATGAAGAGGCATTAAAATATCAGACTTCGAAAGTACGCAATTTTTTTTTTGCCAGAATCCTCATAATTCAACAAAGCAATTGAATGACAACCATGTCCTTTACGCCTTCTATTGTATTCTATTGTACCTAAGTACCTCTGTGTGAAGTGTAGCGTGTGCCCTCATGAACAGTCGATAATCAAACGGCTCTATGCACCTCTCGCACCGCTCCGAAGGGACCCCGCGCGCGTAGAACTCTGTGTGAGACTTCATCTGTCTCCACTGTGTCATCTCCCCTTCGGTTAATATCTGTTCTGTGTATATGTAGTCGGGTTGTGCAGTGGCTGGTGTTTTACTTTTATCTGAAAATAACACTTTTATCAAGTTTAAGACAAGGCTGGTAGTTCGGTAAAAAAAAACCGGCCAAGTGCGAGTCCGACTCGCGGACCGAGGGTTCCGTTTAAACACTTATCCCATCTTAACTGCAGCAATTGATGGATGTTCAAAGAAAATTACAGTCGGCTATAGAAGCTTGTCGCAAAAATGATTTTTTCGACAGTAACTTATTAAAGCAGTCACGTCTGCACAAATGTTTACATTAAACAGAAATTTGGTTTGCGGTCACCCAGCCAAGTAACTTTTAGATTTTCGTTGCAATGTTAAAATTTGGATTACATTAGCAATCAGTGGATGTTATTGCTTTACTAATACTTTATTAGTTTGGTTGGCACACACTTTCGATGCTTAACATAATTTGAAACGATGCCAATCATAAAATCGAAATCTTTATAGAAGATAGAGCTACAAAACTATAATAAGGCATGTAAGAAATGAAGCAACTGAAAGAAAATTCAATGGCTCTCGCATCGGTTCAATGGTCTAATAGGTAAGACGCCCGTGTCATGTTGGCCTGGAATGCCGTTGGAAAACTGCATGTTTTTTTCACCTCAATGTCACCATATAACATCATTATTAATTATTATTATTATCAACTAATTTAAATTTTTTACTGATAAGGCAAAATCATGAAGAACTGAGTTATGGACAATATCCAATCAACTTACTTTTACCAACAGATGCTTTGTTTGGCTTCACTTCCTGATGCGTAAATACAATGACCTCAACACTATTAGTGTTTCTTTTATGCACATCATCAGCTACACCAATATCACTTATATTTTCAACAGGTCCAGGTTCAATGATCCGCTGTGAATTTGAAGTCGCCATTGCTCCCAGGTTAGTCCCTATTTGATTACGACAATGGATCACATTTTGATGCAGATTCTCATAAGCTTCTACATCATCATTACCGTTACATTTATTGTCAGGGTTTGTTAGAGGCATAGCTGTCACAGAAAGCCCTAAAGCCAAATCCGCACCGTGATTTTGCTGCAGATTCCTGCAAGGTACAATATTTTTAAGCGGAAGAGCTTCTGCATTATCATTACAATTGCCATCATTGTCATCTATTTCAGGTTTGATCAGCATAGCTGAATCTGAAGGTACTGCCGCGACAGGGACTCTGCTGTGCGTTGGCTGCAGTTGGTAAATGCAAGCCATGTTTTGATGCAAATTGCCGTGGGCATTATCTTCAATCTCAGATTTCATTACCGTATCTGAATTTACAGATCTTGGGATATGAGGTGCCAGCTGCTGAAAGTTGCCGTATACATTCTGATCCAAGTGGATAGAAGTTTCATTCTGTTTCAATTCAACCTTGATCTCTTGATGATTCTCAGGTTCTGATTTTACGTCAAGTGTGAGAGGATCTGTGGTGTTTGGTGCCATGACATTCAAGCCCGGTGTAAGAGGAGTTACACTCAGTAGCTTCTGTGACTGAAATGTCATGTTCTGCAGCCAAGCCTGAGCCTGCTGTGCTTTGCTCTTGAAGGCAATCATCCTCTGCACAAAGTCATGGCATACCGGGCAAACTCGGTCAGTCAGACGCAACTGAAAAACACATGTTAGTTACACTACTTTTCTTTTATATTTAACCACTCAATTGCTTCGAATTTTGAGTTAGACTCTATTTATATAATAAAACAAGAGCGGTGACAGGTAGCCGTAGTTACCAAAAGCAATCTAGTGGCTAAGGAACTTATTTTGTTAGTTTAATTTAAGGCATATAGTTTTTAACTACGAATAATTTGCACCGATTAAGATTACTCATAAGTATGACCTACAAGAAAATAAATAACAAATTAAAAATTTAAAACAACCCTGTCAGAAGTAGCTAGTTGTCATGAGACCCTCTTCTTTAATGGGTGATACTTATAGCAAATGTTACTAAAACTGAATATACAACTACAACAAATTTCGGAATTCAGTCACAGTCACTTGTTCCACTAACAGCTGAACATCTTTCGGAAACAAGAGCTCCAATTTTCATCAGATAAAAAAAACAAACTCTAATCTTAATAACTCAAATCGGTTCACCCGTAGGCGCGCTACGATGCCAGAGTTAGACCACAGGATACACATGTTAATTTTATAACACCCAACAACAAATTACTTATATATTATGAACACAAATTATAACCGATCTATCGCGATATTTCTTATTTCCCTTCATTATCCAACGTTTCAGCGTAATTAATGTATTGTTACGTAGATGTATTATTAACAATATACTTACGTTTAATTCGGAATAAAATAACATGCACACTTGCGAGTCTCTTACAGCAATTAGTATACCATTTTGACTTAAACAAGTGGCACAAAATGAATCTCTGTTAAAATTATATATTATAGCACTCATTTTAACGCCGTAATAGATTGAAGTTTTGCCACTTTGTAATGAAATAACTGAATATGCTGAGTGTAATAATGGTGATGGTGTAAAATTGATGGTAGTTTTTTTAATTGTTTTCATCCAACTGTCACTGTCAAACCTTAGATGTCAAACATACACTTTTTTCTTTGGGAATTTTATGGCCTGGTAACTAGACCTTTAAGCCAATCAAACATACACGGGCCCGGTCAGGGTTGCCAGATGAGTGCAACCGGCAAGGAATATATCCCCGACCTACCCGACTGCACTACTTGCCGACTGCTTGAGTAAACTTTTCCTAAGGCGACAAAATTCGTGTGTATCCTAGAATTAAAATTTTTGATTACATCAAAAAGATCTTCGATGATTTTTCATATGTTATCGACCATAGCAATGGCAAGACGCGGCGACAAGCAGGACGAAGTGGTGGATACTGGGGAAGGCCATTATTCGAAACGAGGTCCATCCGTACAGTCTGAACAAAAAGAGTAGAAATTAAAAAGTGAAAATACTGTAGTGTCGTCCCCTTTTTCTTAGGTCGATTAAAAATGTTATTTTCATCTATTATTATTTTTGATCATATACTTAGTTCGCCATACAGATAGGTGGATCCTTAGCATTATAGAACAATACCTCAAGCCTTAATATATAATGTTTGTCAGAAAAAAAAACTGACAGATTCTAAAGAGCCGAAACTCGGTAGGATTGGTTTAATCTATAACAGTTCCTAGGACTATTAGACCAGCCCGATGGGACCATATTATTCTATAGTCGTCAAAGTAGTATGCAAAATTTCAGCTCCATCGGTTGAAGACATCTGCTTCAAACTTTAGTTGCAAGATTCTACTCGAACAAACATGTTTGCAAGTTAAATAAAAGCTTCTAAAAAAGCATCACGCTTCGAAATTACGCTCATCTTCTAGTCACACCAATATTATAAAGGCAAAAGTTTGTAAGTTTATGTGTATATTTATTATTATTACTTCTTCTCGCTCAAGCAGCTGGACCAATTTTGATAAATTTTGATATGAAGGTAGCTCATACCTTGGATTAACACATAGGCTACTTTTTATGACGAAAAAATGTAGTGTTCCCGCGGGACACAAAATCCTAAATTTGTATTGAAAATAAATATTCTATGGAGGGAGTTCATGATTTCAGGAAAAATCTTGATAGCGTAATGTAGGATCGTCATTTTTTTAAATTCAGTTTTAGGGGTCGCTGCCGGCAAATAAAAAATTTGAAAAAACAAAATGAAAAAGATTTTTTATGTTTCTATCTTAATACTTACAGCACGTACCTACATAATTGTATTAAAAAAATATTGAAAAGAAATGTCTACTTCAATATGGCCTACCTAGATTTTTATCTAATACACAGCATTAAGTTGATACATCAGGTTAAAATAATATCACTGATGAAAATTTAAAAACAAAAGTATGTGAACATTTATCTCGGATTTTTAATAGACGGTAGTGATTCCTAAAACTACGTGAAAAAATTGAAAATTCGTTTTTACGTGTTCTGTTCTGGGACAAAATCAGGTGCTGACCGGAAAAAAAATCGACAACATAAGAAGCACTCTAACTTTATTTTGATTTGTCTTTCACGTCCCCGATTTTCTTCGGGTCCCCGATTTTCTTCGCGTCCCCAATTTTCTTCGCGTCCTCGATTTTCTTCGCGTCCTGGTTTTTCTTCTGTATCTTGTGCTTGTACCGCCCGTGCAGGTAGAGGGCGCTCTTGAACCCGAACGTGGCGCCGCACAACTTGCACGCGTACGGCCGCGCGCCCGTGTGAGAGTTCATGTGTTGCAGGAGAATTTGTTTTGTCTGCAAAAGGAAATGTTCATAGACAAGGTCCAATAGGCTGGGTAAATAAAAGAAATATATAGGTAAAGTCTGACCAGAAATATACGAGGATGCGCCATATTGCGGAATTTCACTGGAACTAATTTCTTACACTGGCAATGATTTTATGATGGTTTGTCAACAATGTCAATGTCATTCGTGGTGGTTCCTTTAAAAGGAAAATATTTAAAATAATCCAAAGAAAATGCCGAAAACCATTCACAGTCGTGAACGTAAGATCATAAATAAAGTGTACACGTGCATTCCATTAAATGATATTATGAGGTTAACATAGTGGAACTGACAGGTATTTAAACTAATGTCTTTATAGTGGGTTGCTTTAAAGCCTGACCAGAAATATATGAGGATTGTCCAAAGGGCGCTATTTATAAGATTTATATGGCAACAATTTTGCAACCAATCGCAACCGCACTATAATGACATTAGTTTAAATATCTGTCAGTTACTATGGTTAACCTCGTACTATCGTCCTCGTACTCGTATTTAATGGAATGCTCTCCTGTCCTCAGTGTCCTCACTGATTTTCGTGTAGTAAACACATGTACACTTTATTTATAATATTACGTTCACGACTGTGAATAGTATTCGCCATTTTCTTTGGATATTTTTAAATATTTGTTTTTAAAAGAAACCACCACGAATGACATTGACATTGTTGACAAATCATTGCCAGTGTAAGAGGTTAGTTCGAGTGACATTTTACAGTAAAACATAGAACCTCCTGCTTTTTAAATTCGCGGTTAAAATCTCTACAGAAGTTAGAGGGTTTGGTCAACTTTCAGTACTTTGAAGGACAATTTGTCCTAAAAGGTTGAACTAGGGCAGCTAAAAAAAATTCGTGTCTGCTATTTTAGACTACTCTATAACATATATCAAAATGAAACAAATGAGGAGTCGGACAGTTGGGTACCCCTGCTTGAAAGTTTTATTTTGTCGTAATAATTGATTTAAAACACACAAGATTTTATGAGATTCATACAGGTAATAAGGGAATCTGGGAGTAATCCACTGGCAACACAGAAAACCAATCATAGCGCGATGACGTCAGAAGCCTGGCCTGTCATTCCGGAATGCCATACCTTGTTGATGAGGTTACTCACAGTGAACGACTTCCCGCAGTAGTCGCACACGAAGTCCCGCCCCCTCGGCCCCTCCCCTCGTGCACATATAGTAGGCAGTGTCCTGGCCATGCGGTTAATACTCACAGTGAACGCCTTCGCGCAGTAGTCGCACACGAAGTCCCGCCCCCTCGGCCCCTCCCCTCGTGCACATATAGTAGGCAGTGTCCTGGCCATGAGGTTAATACTTACAGTGAACGCCTTCCCGCAGTAGTCGCACACGAAGTTCCGCCCCCTCCGCTCCGCCTCGCCCTCGTGCTTATTTTTGATGTGCACTTTGCGAGCTATCCGCGTCTTGTATACCTGGGATAAATACAATTTGATTAGATTGTATTTATTTCACAAATGTACAGGATACATTATAAATTACACATAATCAATTTACACGAATCTTTACGGTGTCAGCAAGTCATAATTCAATAGATAATTAAGCAAAAAACAATGTCAAAAAAATCAAAGAAAAAATATAACTTTAAATATTGTACTGCACTTCATTGTCATTATAAGCATCGATAGGAACTTCACTGCTCTTTCACTTACGAAGTGACCAACATCTGTGTTCTCTTTGTTTAAGAGTAAACCTTATTTCGTTTGACTTAAAGACTAATTTAGTGTAAAAGTAATTTGCACTTATAACGCCTTACATTTCGAAGTGGCAGCTGTGGCTACAGTTAACAATACAGATAATGAGTATTGTTCATCGGGTACAAAGCTAATGGGATTCGCTTAAGAAATGGGCTTCGAACTATAAATATCCACGTGAATTTCGGATCCCTAACAATAAGGCATTTAGTCCGCCTTTTGTACGATAAGTTCTTTCTTTTGTGCAATAAAGATTAAATAAATACAATAGGAATGACAAAGCATGCTAAATTCTACAGCATACAGTAGTTATATGAATAAAATTATCTCAATATTTCATCATCAAAATCAAAAAAATAATGTTTTTGAATATGTGCCTTCATGAAAATGGACACAGGGTGTCGCCGTGCAAGTCCATGTGAGACCACAGCAAGCTGAGATTCAGGAGCTTGTGGCGGTTAAGAGGTTAAGGCTAACCTTTGGGCACTGCTGAAACGGGTATACGGTATCGCTGTGGAAGTCAACCTGCTTCCCCAGCAAGCCGAGAATCAGGTGGGCCATTTTTTCTAAAGGTTGATAGTGCAATACCGCGTAAGTAAGAAGTGTAGATACGAATCAATATTCAAACAAATGTTAAGTACACATTCTAAAGTGGTACGCCCCACTTTTTTTATATTCGATATTTTGGGTATTTTCTACTCAGAATCACGAGCTCTTTCGATCTAATTATAAGAAAAAAGTGTCCCAATGTTTTTTCGTTCTATTCCGTTATCATTTCCATATAACCTGCTACAGCGTGCAGCGGTAACGGAATGGAAAAACAAAAAATGTATGATTATTTATTTTGGGTTTTTTTCGCCTAATTAGATCGAAAGAGCTCGTGATTCTGAGTAGAAAATACCCAAAATATCGGAAAAAAGAAAGGGTGTACAACTTTAGAAAAAAATGGCCCACGTACTTGTGGCGGTTCAGAGGTTAACCCTTTGAGCGCCAAGCGGCAAAGCAATTCAACGTGCCACTGACGCCAAACAAAAAAAAAAAGTGCTTCAAAATCAACAGAGATTCAAAAACACAGATAGTGGTTTGAATTAGCATGTTTTGACCATTGAAATTTTTGACGTCAATAGGCGTCGTTGGCGTCAGTGGCACGAATACCCGATGACGTGATTTGCCGTCTTTGGCGGTTAGGAGGTTAAGGCTAACCTTTGGGCACTGCTGGCACGGGTACAGGGTGTCGCTGTGGTAGTCCATATGCTTACGCAGCGAGCCGAGATTCAAGAACTTTCTGCCGCAATGATCGCATTCAAATCTAAAATAATAGAAGGAAGAAGAAAGAAATAAGTTTATTTAGCATAATAATATAGACATAAACA
Organism: Apotomis betuletana; assembly: GCA_932273695.1. Taxonomy (NCBI): domain Eukaryota; kingdom Metazoa; phylum Arthropoda; class Insecta; order Lepidoptera; family Tortricidae; genus Apotomis; species Apotomis betuletana. The sequence goes on from OW026322.1 coordinate 4,743,136, forward strand.
TGATTAACGCGTAATACTTATATGTAGATTAAATTGCTAAAAAGGTCGTCACTCAGCTTAATGTCATGACGTAAGAAATACTCACTTCATGACGCTGATTTTCAGTGACACTGACAGTGCAATAATCCAGTGAATAAAGGGGTCTTACCTTACAAACGGTCCGGTAGTTTTGAATTTTTGATATGTTGTCTATGGTTAGTGAGTGTTTAAAATGCAAAATTGATAATTCCCCATCATCCGCGCCCGCCGCCATATTGAAAAATCCGGCAATTTTTTCAGACTTTTGCTTATATCTTCGTTTAGGAGCATTTTAGATAGAAAAAAGCTTAGACAAAGAGAATTAAATTTAATATAAATCCTAAATAAAGATATAAGCCTGAAGTTTGATACATCACTGGAAATTGCGACTTTATAATTTTTTTTAAATGTGCATAATATATCTCCGTAAATATCTGTCCTTACAACGAAATTTGAAATGTAAATTATGGTAAATTAATTTTTCTTTAACATTGTCGCAGCTTTTTTCTAGCTAAAATGCTCCTAGACGAAGATACATATAAGAAAAAATCTGAAGAAAGTGCCGGTTTTTTTCGATATGGCGGCCATCGCTTTGGGAATTGTGCATTTTAAGAGTCCGCAGCAAGGTCCGCTCAACTCCGCGTTGAGATCGCGCGCTTACGCTTTAAAATGTTGTTGTTTCACCTAGAGGAAGACAGGGCGCTAGCAGTAAAGCGAGAGCGCGCTAGGAGCAAAGAGTATGTAATCACTACGTTTTAAGAGACGGGAGTGCCATACGAAACATACTGCCAATATGAAGCCGCAAACAATATCAGTGTCAGTGTCAACTCATGACATAATGCCAACATCAAGAACAAAATAGGGATGTCACATGTTACACAAATTATCGATATCGATATCGGTATTTAAAAAAAATGGTTCAGGCGGGGTTCGCATTCGCACCCGCGTCTCCAACGGCTTTCCGGTAATTTAAATCATTAAATATTTCGCTTCAATGTAAACATTTGGTTTACTTTAGGTTACTGACTTCATAAAAAAAAACAAAAGTGTGCAAATAATTTTATTTCGTTCAAACTTTGCTTGGCTTGCTGATAAACATAGACGAAAAAAGCCGTTTCATCACTCCAGTCTGTGCTCCAGGTTGGAAGTTCTGCAACACAAATAATACAGGGTAAACAGAAAATTACAGAGTAAAATGAATCTGTTTGTCCAGATGAAACCGTACCATTCATAGTCCATTGAAGATTTTTCGTAAAATATTTCTGTGACCATAATCTAACTCAAACTGGCATAAAAAGTAGTGGCTTTTGCTTGAAGAAAGATATTCCGTATTTACCCAGGTATTTTTCACTTCAAATGAAAATTATCGATAAAACTTACATACAGCACTATTGGTATTACCACATAAAAAAATATAGAATCGATAAAAAGATTCTATACAAATATACAGCACTATTGTTTACATACGTATAAGGGTATGTATTATTTTACCCGAAATACCAAGTTTTCAATGAAACTTACGATTAACATGGTTATAACACGCAGTAATTAATTATATTTTTTACTTACCGATCTTCGTCCGGTGGAAATCTTGCCATGAATAGTCTTTTTTGACCGTCCATTCGACACGTTTTCATTCTGCATATTTCGCACTTTTTCCTTTTCAATCCACTCATTTTTGCAATTGTGATTGTCTTGTGTACCTTCTAGACGACCACTACACCCAAAGAATGCAAATTATTAGATTATTTGTGAAATTTGAATTATTTGAAAAGATCGCAGAACCTTGACAAAACCAGACAACACAACAAAAGAGAAACGTCAACTAATATGGCATGGCGGACAAAAATGGCGGCTGAAGTACAACCCGCCTAAATTCGATTGTCGCCAATTATCTAATGCTTTGTAGGTTTCAACGTTCTTTCAAACTTAGATAGGTAAAAATTCACCCCCGTTTCATATAGCCGTTTGTCGTTCGTTTTTTACCTTGAGAGTTGCGCGAGGCTGGCTAGGAGTAGCTATGATAAGGGCGGTGCTTACCGCCGCCCCCCCGGACCGTTCCCCGCGCTAGAGTAATTCGCTGCAGTTTCGCAACAATTTTTTGTAATTTATTTTAAGGTTTTCGTAGTTACGCTCTCATTTTAAAACTACGAGATCAATTTTGATAAATCTTTTTTCTTATCAAACTGCATAGTTTAATCGACACCGGAAATAGGTTTTGACTTCAATCTAAACTATATTTTGGTCGTAGTATGCCGCCAAACTGAACAACTTTCTGGGGTCTAAAAATGCAAAACTTGTACTCGCTCTATTTTCTTTCTATTAACATTTCAAGAGTCATAAACTAGTTTTAGCCCTAGATATATCTTATCTCATTATATTTAGAGAATTTCATGATAATGTGACATGTTATATTAAAATAAGGACGTAACTACGTTTGTATGAAGAATCGAGCTTGCTGCGGACTCTTAAACACTCACTAACCATCATAGACAACATATCAATTTTTTTTTCAAAAATTTGCAATGTCACCCTAGTACTTTAATCTCTATTCACCGAACTAAAACATACTATAGGACCTCAGTTACCGAAGAAATAACGATAGGTACCTACATGTCAAAAGTTTTAGTCACAATAGTTTTTTTTGAGACACGCGCACCCAAACGTTATATTTCTTATTAATCTTATTATACGTCTAGCCTTCGCCTAAACGATAGGTAGAAGAGTACAGATAGATGTGCGTGAAAAGGATGACGTCCTGATGCGCACGCGCGTACCTGTAGTCATCTTTAGAGGCATGTTTCCCGCACCGCATGTGCTGCCTGAATTGGTACGGGGTTCGGAACTGGAAGTTGCACTTGATGCAGTAAGAACTCTCGTCTATCTGTCGACAGAAAACATATTTTTTAGCACACTTGCTCGTAAATAGAGGGTTTACGTGCTAGAAAACCGGGCGGCAAGTCGGATATTATGCCCTAGGGCGGTAAGTCATTTTGGAATTATACAACATAGTGTAGTTATGTGAATAAAATTAGCTCAATATGTCAATAAACAAAGAAAAAAAAACAGTATATATTTTTTTTTGACCCAAAAGAAACTTTGAATTTGTTATTAGAATTCTCATAATTTAACAAAACAATAATTGTATGACAACCATGAACTTAAACGCACTTTTCAGGTTGAAAATGGCAAACTACGCGTATGACGACGCGTTTGGCTCGGTTTGTAGACACCTGCCTACTGAGCCGGCGGTCCCGGGTTCGAATCCCGGCCGGGGCAAATATTTGTGTGATGAACTCGAATATTTGTGCTTGGGTCATGGTTGTTCTATGTATTTAAGTATATATTTAACTATATAAGTACGTATATCGTCGTCTAGTACTCATAACATAGTCTTCTTGAGCTTTATTTGGGACTATCTCGATTCGTGTGAGGTTGTCCGATACTTATACTTACTTATTAGAAGCCCGAAGCCGAAGGGGAGGGCTTTAATGACACGAGTTTGCAATTCCTTCACAACAGAGTCACGTACGACGTTTTTCATCACACTTACGAGGAAATGAAACAAAAGTAATAAATAGTAATCAATACCAAAATTACTTACCGCCGTACCGTAATATACAACTCACCGCCCGGTTTTCTAGTTTCCCTTTATTTACGAGCAAGTGTGGTGAAATACTTATAACACCCCTTTAAATAAAACAATTTAAACGGATTATATCGCGTATATTAATTATTTGAGCCTCCCTGACGTTTCAGTACCTTTACAGATACCGTTGTCAAAGGTTGACTGAGAAAAACACATTTTTTCTCTGTCAAAGTTACATTTGTGCAAACTACCCATTTTGTAAATATTAATTTAAAATAAAGGTGTTCATACATGCCAGATGGGCCTAATGTGTAAAGACAGTTACACATGTGCCAGAAGGGCATTTATTATTTTATTTAAAATATCTACCAGCGGTTCACTAAACACACGTCACACGTCAGGAAGGCTCAAATAATTAATATACGCGATATAATCCGTTTAAATTGTTTTATTTAAATGTGTGACAGTCGTGGAAACGGAAGAAAATATTATAACACCCCTCTTCGTCGGGGGTTAGAAATTGTGTGAAGAAGATTACCTCGGTCCTGTGGGTCAGCTTGTGGGAGCGGAGCCCCCCCTCCCCGCGGCAGTGCTGCCCGCACTCCTCGCACGTCATGATGGCTGAGGGTCGCCGGTCTTCGATATCGGCAAGATTTTGTAACTTGCTCCAATTAAAGCTGAATATCTTGGAAACTACTGGTCCTATTTCCACCAAACATAGCTAAGAACCATCTCGACGGACAAGTCTTTCAATAAAAAAACCGCACTCAAATTGGGAGTTTGGCAGCTACGATGCCACAGGCAGACACAGAGAATTACATGTTATAGTACATTACGTAACAAGGGTGGTAAACGAGGAATTACAAACGAGTTTCTATTAGAAGCCCGAAGACGAAGGCGAGGGCTTTAATGACACGAGTTTGCAATTCCTTTACACCAGAGTCACGTACGACGTTTTTCATCACACTTACGAGGAAATGAAACAAATGTAATAAATAGTAATCAATATCAAAATTACTTACCGCCGTACCGTAATATACAACTCACCGCCCGGTTTTCTAGTTTCCCTTTATTTACGAGCAAGTGTGGTGAAAAACTTATAACACCTCTCTTAAAAACTTATAACACCTCTTAAAAATTTATAACACCCCTCTTAAAAACTTATAACACCCCTCTTAAAAACTTATAACACCCCTCTTAAAAACTTATAACACCCCTCTTAAAAACTTATAACACCCCTCTTAAAAACTTATAACAACCCTCTTAAAAACTTATAAGACCCCTCTTAAAAACTTATAACACCCCTCTTGAAGACTTATAACACCCCTCTTAAAAACTTATAACACCCCTCTTAAAAACTTATAACACCCCTCTTAAAAACTTATAACACCCCTCTTAAAAACTTATAACACCCCTCTTAAAAACTTATAACAACCCTCTTAAAAACTTATAAGACCCCTCTTAAAAACTTATAACACCCCTCTTGAAGACTTATAACACCCCTCTTAAAAACTTATAACACCCCTCTTAAAAACTTATAACACCCCTCTTAAAAACTTATAACACCCCTCTTCGTCGAGGGTTAGAAATTGTGTTAGCAAGATTACCTCGGTCCTGTGGGTCAGCTTGTGGGAGCGGAGGCCCCCCTCCCCGCGGCAGTGCTGCCCGCACTCCTCGCACGTCATGATGGCTGAGGGAGGCCGGCCTTCGTGCAGTCTAGGGACACCAGATTGGGCGGATTTTTATTTTGTTGTCGATTTTTTTCTCCGATTTTAATCAAATGAGTAACACAATAATAAATTAATAATAATAATATTTGAAATTTTTGCATGCTGTGATAAGCTAAGTGTATGATCTAAAAACAAGCCATTTACTATGTCAGCCAAATGTAACTACACTTAAAGCAAATAAAGATTTTCATTTCATTTCAAACTTGGTGAGTTGATACAGTTGCTAATTCTGAACAAGGTAAGCCCAATTTCACGAATTTTTCCATTGAGTTAAGAATAATGTATGGAAATTTAGAACAAAATGAGAAGCTTGGAATGAAAAATAAATAAATCGACAACAAAATAAAGATTGGCCAATGGGCGAATTTCTGTAATACGTTTAATGTAACTCAATGGAGAAAAAATTGTAGAACATATCGTGAAATTGGGCTTACCATGGTCAGAAGAAGCAACTTCGCCAACTCACCAAATTTTATTGAAATCTGAGAAAAAAAAAGAAATCAACAACAAAATAAAAATTGGCCATATTTTGACAACATTTCATTTTTTTGTCCAGGCCTTTATCCGATATATTAAACTAGCGACCCGCCCCGGCTTCTCACGGGTGCTATGTTAATAAATTATGCATGCATTATACATATAAACCTTCCTCTTGAATCACTCTATCTATTTAAAACGCATCAAAATCCGTTGTGTAGTTTTAAAGATCTAAAGATCTAAGCATACATATGGACAGACAAACAGACAGACAGACAGACAGGGGACGTAATTTAGGCGTAGTTAGCCTTAGAAAATAAGCGATCGGAAAAAGTTCCGTTGTGCGACAAAAATTAACGACACAATAATGAACCTCAAAACAGTACCTTAAATTACATTAATCGATAGTTAATTTGTCGTCGTACAAGGGAAAAGTTGATACAAATTTTATTCAAATGAGTTAAGGAAGTAAACTTTTTGGTCTTCACCCACACAGGCAGGAAGCGACTTTGTTTTTATACTATGTACCGTAGAATGGGATTACTTTAGAAAAATTTGGGGCTACTTTGACAGATTTAAAATGGTTATACAAACGCAAACATTCATAGTTCGATTTAAGCAAATGAAGTAGCAGGTTAGGTCATTTTTAAAGGTAGATATTCCATTGCCACAGATGGTCAAAAAAAATAAGGACACGGCGTAAAACACTTTTCCAAAGTAGCCCCTGCATTTTAAAGTAGTGAATAGGGCGGAGAATTCGTCAACGTCCCAGTGAACGGTGAGGGCCATAAATATGCGATCTGGAGCTTCCGCGATCAGGGTTCGTTCATATGTCCCGCATTGCACTACAAAATATGTCATACGAAGATACAGAGAAGTTACTGATTGTTCTAAGTTGATTTTCATGTATTCATTCTAATTAAATATTATTGTATCTGATCTATCTATCTATCTATCAGCCACAGACGTCACTGCTGAACATAGGCCTCCCCCATGACTCTCTTACTTCTGATCTATAATTTATCAAATAATTTAATAAGAACTAAATTATTGTTTAATGTGTTTAAGATTATTTATTTAAGAAATTGTTAATAAGTTAGTCCTCTTTATGCCTGAAACACAGTTCAGGCGCATGTAATTTTTTGCCAAGTAGAATGTCTTAGGCTATAGTTATTATTACTGTAAAATAAGTTATTATTCAATAAATATCTTATCTCATCTCTTATCTTATCTTATTGCACCCGTGCGAAGCCGGGGCGGGTCGCTAGTGTTCCAATTTACCGCGCATGGTACTTGAAGCAAAGTTCCGTGACCCGTTTCCCGCAGACGCGACACTTGATGTACTTGTGTCTAGGGGCGTGCATCTGCAACGACTTGTGCGATCTAAAAATAACAATAAGAGACCTTTAATACAAAGATCAAAGCTTAAAGAAAAATTGAATAAGTTTCTGTCAAAAAAATCATTTTAGTGACAAGCTTTTATAGCCGACTGTACTATTGGATATCAATCAAATGCTCACTGAGACGATTCTAAAGAGCCCAAGCTCGGTAGGATTGCTTTTTAGGGTTCCGTACCCAAAGGGTAAAAACGGGACCCTATTACTGAGACTTCGCTGTCCGTCCGTCCGTCCGTCCGTCTGTCACCAGGCTGTATCTCAACAACGGTGATAGCTAGACAGTTGAAATTTTCACAGATGATGTATTTCTATTGCCGCTATAACAACAAATACTAAAAATAAAATAAAATAAATATTTAAGGGGGGCTCCCATACAACAAACTTGTCATAGATTATATATATGTATAGGTACGGAACCCTTCATGCGCGAGTCGGGCTCGCACCTGCCCAATTTTTCTATTATAGAGTTCCTATGGCCACCTTCCGGCTCCATCATCAGATTAGCTCCATGGTACCATATTATTGTATTGTCATCAAAGCTAAGTAAGTATGCAAAATTTCAGCTCAATCGGTAGACGATATCTGCTTCAAAATTGAGTTGCAAGATTCCACCAGAACAAACATACTTACATACATACAATGCAAGTTAAATAAAAGCTTGTAAAAAGGAGCTACCTGATGGAATAGACCGGGAATCGAACCCGGTACCTCTGGATTACCGGTCCAGCGCGTTAACCAGCTTCCAAATTTTGTAGTTATGTTTAGTTTCAGTAGCATTTTTTATATCACTCATTGAATGAATTCTCATGATGACCAGCCACTTGAGTCGGCGGTGTTTTGAATTTTTGACGTGATAAGTTGATAACGTCTCATAAATCGATGAACGCCGGCTGCACGCACGAAAAATCATGACTCATTGTCACGATCCGCCTGAGCCGAGCGTGCAAGCGAGAGCGCGGAACAAGCGATAGAGAGACACGATCGGCCTAAGCGTTCGGCTTGTGACGCATCTATCTCTCTTCCACTCCATCGGCCGGCATATGTAATCATGTAAAATTGTAGTCCGTAAACCGACTCAGATAACCATTTTTTTTAAATAAAAATATACACATGCTTACGGAAATTGGCGTTCACACTGGTCGCAGTCCCAAGCAACTTGTGGTATGTTATGTATTTCACTGCAATGGTGGCGTAGTGTATTGGCGTCATCCCAAGCGAAAGGGCAGAAGCGACATGTTAGCAATCTGTAATGGAATGGCTCGAATTAATAACACGCGGTTGGCTACTTTGTAGAGACCTGCCTACTGAGCCGGCGGTCCCGGGTTCGAATCCCGGCCAGGGCAAATATTTGTGTGGTGAACTCGAATATTTGTGCTTGGGTCATGGTTGTTCTATGTATTTAAGTATATACATATTTATCTTTATAAGTATGTATATCGTCGTCTAGTACCCATAACACAAGCCATCTTGAGCTTAATTTGGCACTAGATCGATTTGTGTGAGGTTGTCTGATATTTATTATTATTTATTATAATAACAAATTAACAAGAAAATTTTAAGGGAACACATTATTTAACTTTTTTTTTATAAAAAAAAGCATTACATTCGCATAATTTAATCGTCTGATAAAAGAGTCATTTTCAAAAAACATGTACATAGTTAAAGGCTTTATAAAAACAAAATTACGATCGCGTCTATTGTGTAACGAAACTTATGCGTTATAGCGCGTTTTACTTATTGCATTATTTTATTTCCCCCAGATCTATGAACTGTAGGTTAGGCTAGGTTATTTTATTTCAATGTGGGAGTAACGGAAACCGAAGGAAATATTAGGTTAGAAAGTCGAATACATTCAGAGAATGTGTTAAAAAAGTGTCTCCAAATAGACTACATTCATTTTTTTTTTAATATCTGGAACTTACAGTACAGAAATTTCATTTTTACAATTCGCTATAATTCTGTGGACGCGATATCACGTCAACAAATTACCTGTAATGCCGGTTCTTATGCGCCATCATCGCTCGCTTATCGACCACCCGCAAGTGGCATATCGTACCTCCAGGTCTCCATAATTCGGACTCCAAAAGACGGCATATCACGTCAACAAAATACCTGTAATGCTGGTTCCTATGCGCCGCCATCGTTCGCTTGTCGACCACCCGCTGGTGGCATATAGTGCACTCGATGTCGCCATAATTTAGTGGTCGGGATATCACGTCAACAAATTACCTGTAATGCCGGATTCTGTGAGCTGGTGGCACAACGTGCACTCCATATCTCCATAATTCTATGGACGTTAAATATCACGTCACCACAAAAATACCAGTAATGCCAGTTCTTATGCGCCATCATCGCTCGCTCATCGAGCAGCCGCTGGTGGCATATCGTGCGTCCACGTCTCCATAATTCTGTGGACGGCATATCACGTCAACAAATTACCTGTAATGCCGGTTCTTATGCGCCATCATCACTCGCTCATCGAGCAGCCGCTGGTGGCATATATTGCACTCGATGTCGCCATGATCCTGTGGACGGGATATCACGTCACCACAGAAAACATCCCAGTCTTGTTAAACGGCCTCATTAAGACAAGAAAGTGGGTGTATTTATTCCAAGCCTCTATCTTATGTACTATTGACAGGGTCCGGATTTGGATGTGCAATTTCAGCATTAATATGGATATGACTTATATTAATCCCGGGATTATAATCGTAAAGCTTGAATAATATATATATATATATATAATAATATGACGGTTGGCGCAGTGGTTAAGCAACTGCTTACTGAGATGACGGCCCTGGGTTCGAATCCCGGTAAAAGTCTATCTATTCCCCAAAAACGCACTGTTAAACTATGTTATATAATGTCACCAAAAAAACCGGCCAAGCGCGAGTCCGAATCTCGCGCATGGAGGGGTTCCGTACATACACTTCGCATTTTAACTGGTTGGGTTAAGTTAAGTTTGCACCTAGTGCAAACATGCATGTAGGTAATGAGGTGCAAAGTTAACGCATCCGATCACGTTTGTTGTAAAGGAGCCGCACCTTAATATTTACTGTGTTTTTAGTATTTGTTATTATAGCAGTAACAGAAATACATTATCTGTGGAAATTTCAACTCTAGATAGTTCATATCATGGTTCATGAAATACAGCCTGGTGACAGACGGACAGTCAGACAGACAGACAGACAGACAGACAGACGGACAGCGGAGTCTTAGTAATAGGGTCTCGTTTTTTACCCTTTGGGTACGGAACCCTAAAAAGGGGTTTTCCGGGAATCCCCGAAGCATATCCATATTAAGTATAGCATTTAAGGTCATTCACCCGTTCACCGCAAACTGTCCACCCTAATCGGCTATTAGTTACCTCAGTATGCCTCTTGGCATGCATCTTAGCGGACCTGGCGTGGTCAAATACCTCCAGGCACATCTCACAGCGCTCCGAAGGTATACTTCGAAGAAAGTACTCCGATTTCGCTTTGGTCCTCCACCACTGATCCATCTCTTCTTCCGTTAATATTTTTTCTGTGTATATGAATTGATTCCCACCCGGACTGATTGCTTGTAGTTGTGAGGCGGCTGTGTTTCTTGGTTTTTCTAAAATATATCTATTACTGTTATGAAATTCTAGACTTATATTGAAAACCAGTTTTCTATGGATTTTAGGAAAACTCTTAAGAGGCCTTATTCCTATAAAAAAAAACACATATTATGACAAATATATTGATCATTTCAAGTATTTCAACCAATTTTTTGAAGTGAATAATACGTTTCTCTGAGTTCTAGAAAGTAACATAGCTATTTCATGCAGTCAAAATAAGTAAAAAAAAAAAACAGTTTTCTGCGTGAATTTTGTCAAGTTCGAGTAGTTTTTGAAACAACAATTGACAGTGAAAAATTCAAACTGTATGTTTGAAATATATACCAATAAATCGCAATGACCCTGTTCTGCGTAGTCACATTGATAATATGCTAAGAAACATGTCTGATCATAGTGTAAAATGTCTAAAACAATCAGCATTTTTGAACGGACAAGGAGCCTTAATTTTTATTTTTTTTTTAATTCGTCCTTCCGGACAGGCTAAGACCATAGGCCATACTGCCTCTTCATAGAAGTATCTCTCGGACCAGCATGACAGTGTCAACTGACAAGGTACCGTTGGTTTCTCGTCAGTTGCCATTTTAATACAAGTTGACCTACTCGTACATACAAAGTTTCGTTTCGTATGTTGTATCAGTTCAGACTTTTTAGGTGACAATACAATAATTTGGTATATTGGAGCTGATCTGATGATGGAGTCAGGTGCCCTTAACTTCGCCCGCTTTTTTTGGGGTAAAAAGTATCCTACAACCATCTTTGGTTGGTCAGCTCTCCCTGTACTAAAATTGGTTAAAATCCGTCCAACCGTTTCGGCGTGATGAACAAAGAACATTTTACCAACAGATTTCGCTGTACGACTGGCGGAACGCCGCGGCATCACGGTGTTAAGATTGTTCCTAAAATAATTACCCCGCTCTATACAATAGTAGTTTATGTAACTGCTACATACTGAGGTCTTAAAACACGAGCGTGGTTTTATGAAACTGTATGTTTATGGAACTCCTTGCCTGTTAGCTTAAGGCGACTCCGTACGTGGAATGGTGATTTTTAAAGTCCTAAGGCTCGTAATCTAGCCCACGGAAAAATCTGAAAAAAATATATGTTATTTTTGACTATTTCTTCTAAAAAATTATAGTTGGATTTTTTTTTAAAGCAATAATTACTATGGAAAAAATAATGTTGAAATAGGGTCGTTTTCAATTTTCAATTCCCTAAGGCTTCTAAACTAAAAATGATATTTACACGGCTCTTTCGCAAGAATATTGACAATTCATTGATCTTTAATCGTATTGTTTAAAAGTTTGTAAAATGTAAATTCGGTCTAATAAAGCATCAAAAAAACTGAATTTCCGCGAGCGCGGCCGTGCCCGGGCTGCGAGCTCAGTGTAAATCTAACCGTCGAAGGGGAAGGCTGTGTCACTTGCTCTCGCGATCCATCTAGTTACGGAAAATTGTTATTAGTACCGGATACCGCGGAGGTTCGATCTGTCTTCGTGCGTTTGAAGTGTATTTTAAGAGAGTGTAGTTCGTTTTTTACGACTACGCTATGCGGCATAACAAAAAGCACTCATTTTCATATAGAATTAAATGTAACTGTTTTTTTTTCGTATTTAGGTATCTATTAATTTTAAGTACTTATAAAAAAAATTGTCATAGCTTAGCATTCCCGGACACATTTTGATACTTAGATATTCTCAGTCATGGGCCCACACCAGACAGGATTCCCAGAAAATAACACTTTTGGTGTGGGTTTTAGGGCCCTTCTCTGTGTAAAATTAGAGTACCGTAGGTATTTCGGTTAGTAAAAAATTCTGATAATACAGATATTTAAGTATGATAACGTCTAATGATCTTTATTAATTCAACCCTAAGAGATATGAATATCGTAATGCAGAACAAGTATTGTTCGTTTGAATACCATTGTAATATTCGGTAAAACGCTAATTTACGAATACGAATATTTATTGTAAGTATTCACATTCGTTGCGTCACTAGTACAGTACATGACATATGATATAAAAATACATTATCAAAAATTACAATAATTTTCTAGTTCAAGAAGGCAAGTGACAATCTGGCCATGAGGGCTTATTTATGTAAATATAGTCAGAATACATATTTGCATCAATAAATTTCCCACTTCATATTTAAATCTAAATGAGCGTTAGTAATTATTGACATATCCGCCGGGCCTAGCTAGACATACCTAGCCTGGCCATAAGTTCTGTTCCAATTGTTTACCGTTTATAAAATAAAAACCTGATTTTTATTACATATCGTTTAAAAGCCATATATTAATGATCGGATTACAGTTGAATTAATGAAAAAGTATATAACTTTATTTAGACTCATCGTAATGCCCAGACTTGATTTTTGACTAATGCTCAGAATTTTTCTCTCTAAGTTTGCCAGAGGGCAATGAAACGATCTTGGATCAAATTAATCGATCGCGGAAGGAACGCCAAAACCCAAATAGCTTACGTAACTCAGACAACCGCTAAACTAAAGTAGGGCTGACACGTTTGCCGCATGTCAACCGATCTGCAGATCAAGAAATCTACACCCACCCAATAAAATTCGGAACTTCTAAGTTAACGTAAAAAAAAGATACGGCTCTTTATGCCGCAAAAAAAACGTATCTACGCTGGAAAGGAAAATTATCCAAGAGACACGGAGCTAACTTTACAGGACATCTAAAAAACTACGAACTTTAAAAAAAAAAAAAAAGTTTTAAATATTCTGTGGACCTACTTTTTAAATGAAGCATTTATAATTATAAACAACATCATGTTCTCTACATGTCGCTTTTGTTATTTTGTCTATTAATGGAATAATTTAAAATTTAGCATCGCTTACGCAAAATGGCTGTCAAAATAGAATTAGGTAAAATTATCTAAACGACACGTTTCCCGAGATATTAGGTAAAATAGTATAATCTACATTTTACACAACAATCAACACAGTAAACAATATCTATGTGCATACGATGCTCATTTTATATAAACAATATCATGTTTTTTACATGTTGCTTTTGTTATTTTGTCTATTAATGGAATATTTTAGGATTTAGCGTCGCTTACGCAAAATGGCCGTCAAAATAGAATTAGGTAAAATTATCTAAACGACACGTTTCCCGAGAAATTAGTCAGGTAAAATAGTATAATCTATTACACAACAATCAACACAGTTAACAATATATATGTGCATGCTCATTTTATAGTCAGGTAAATATATAAATGTGCATAAATTAGCATGAAATAAATCAAGAAAAATTATCTAATCGCCTTTGTAGGAAATATTTCAGACATGAAAAGCTATTTATCGTACAATAAAACCTCACGATTAATGTTTTAATTAGAGAAAAATATTTATTTTCAAACATTAAAATTAATGAAGTGACATTTAAAGTTCTCTAAGACAAAAACTTATGGTCCAACTACGCAAATACAAAAAAAACTGCTTTAGGAATTAAAGATTTATTCATCAGATATCACGTGAAATTTCAATTTTATAAATTTTTATGTGTGATCTGCTGAAAGATTTCCAGTAGTTCTAGACCAATGTATGGTAGCAAACGATAGCTATGGCTAATGAGAACAGCACAAGAGTTCTCAAGACTGCAGTCACTCGGTACTCATTAAGGAATTTTAAATCACGAACTACGTGAAATTTCAAGTTTTACAATTGCAATGAGATAATATCCTATCCTAACAAGAATAACAAAACTACCTACAACTCTGTGTGGTATAAGTGACGTCTCGTAAGACACTGTTTGAGTGAGATGGCGTTTGGGTCCATCAAGCGAGTCCAAAGTAATGCCTTAGCGCCACAGACACAGATTTACGCCGCGGATGGGCCTAACGGCCTTTATAAATATATTGAATTACTACTAAATGTGATATTTTATAAAACAGAACCGGTAAATTTGTCTAACTACCAATTTAACGAAAATATTTGTTTTTTAGTACATTCTATGCGACAAATACGACTCAATTGTCATTCAAGCAATTCAAGATAAGCGACAGTAGTCGATCAAAGTCATATTAGGTAAAAAAGGATAAGCGACAATGGTTTCATAGTATCAAAGCAGGTAAATTTGGATAAACGCCAATAGTTAAGATAGTTAAGATAGACAATCAGGTAATTTATCTAACTATGTTATTTTTTTATAGAATCTTATATCGATTCTGTTTAATAATGTGGAAATACCACATTTTTACTTTTTGGCTAATGCGCATAAGCATTTTAAACACACATGACATGACACAGAGGGCGCTCCAGTAGCGAAGAATTATGGAATCAAAGATTTAGTGTGATTGACGTAACGATATGATAGCTCAGTTGGTAGAGCACTACGCCGGAAACTTAGGGTCGCAGGTTCGAGTCCTGCTTACATTGCAGTGGATCACATTCAATTTTTCTTTCATAATTTACCTTTATGTTAATTTTATCATAAAGACATAGGTAAAATGCCTCAAACGACATTAAAATATATTTTACGATCAGATAAAAACAGTTAACCAACAAGTGCAAGGTTATTTGCAATAAAGAAAATTATCCAAGTTGTTTGATCTGTTTTGACAAATAAGTAAAAAAGCTCTAAGGTTCATTATTATGCAAAAAACTTTTTATGTTATCTCCATTTTGCTAAAAAAAACTCAAAAATCAAGTCGTTTAGTAGAAAAAAAAGTAGAGATTCTCTAAATCACCGACGGGATAAGCGACACAAAAGTCGTCAGACAGATGTATACGGGACCCAACCCATTCGATGCAGAAAAATCTGCCGATCCCAACAGTGTGTATAACTCAATATCCCCAAAAATGTCGCTTAGATAAGTTCTCCTTTCCAGCATCGGCATATTTTGACACTCAAGTAAATTAACATTTATAGGGTATCCATTGACCTTGAACATTGAAATTAGCCAAAAAATTCGTCTAGTAAAATATCGTCAATATCAACAAGTATAGGGGAAAATCTGAGAACATTACTAATGTAGTCATAAAAAACTATCACTGTTTATAAGTAGGTAAAGGACGTAAATCCGTTTTCCAACGGTAAAGTTGAGTTTGTCGCTCTATTATTTATAGTTTATCTTTTCATTAGAGCAGCATGACCCGGGGGATAAAGCTGTACCTCCACTACTACTTATGTTAAAATATCGGTTCATCCGCTGGGTCACGATATGATTTATTTTTTAAAAAACGGTATTTTTTTTTTCTGCATGATTTTACACGTATAATCAAGAATCTTGTCGGCGTTTTAACTATTTTTGGTAGGTACCTACACATACAAAAGAAACTAAAAAGTATTTTTCGATGCGAGACTTCCAAATGGCCAATTTCACTTATTTTTTTGGAAAATAGCTTTAACGCATTTTATTTTTAATATTCTACTGTAGTGGGTAAATAGATATTTAGTAATCCGCAATAATTATATCATTGTTTAAATGATTTATTTTACTTCGAGATTTTTCAATGCCTTTAAATATTATACCTATGAGGTTTGTTGATCTTCAACTCTCGCTCGGACTATGCGAGTGTATGAAGCTGCTTGGACGCCACTCAACGAGATTATGAACGAAGTAATGTTCCGGGGGCGCACGGTCGGCGGGGGGAATAACGTTAGGCTCCGCCCAGATCCTCAAGGACGTTGGGATTAGGAGTCGCCTTAAGGCGCGCTAAATCTCTTGTTTCTTTCAAAGCTCAACTGAAAGAACACTATCTATCCCTTTCATAATTCGTATTTTATTCAAATGGTCCTATTATCTGTTGGCTGAATGTATGTATGTATTTATTTTTTATTATATTTATGTATTTATTTGTTTTTTATGTATCTATATATTATTATTATCCGACTTTTGCACCGCCTAATAACAAAATCTTATTTTTTCAAGTTCTCCACTACACAAAGGTTGTCTGGAAGAAATCGTTCTTTAGCGATAAGACCGCCTGTTGTTTACCTCTAATTGTAATGTCTTGCATTGTATTTCTCCTGTATATTTTATGAGGTGTGCAATAAAGAGTACTTGTATCTTGTTTTAGGATCCTCGGTTTGGTTAAAGAAAACAAGAGCATCTGCTATGGAACAATTGTATTTTCCTTCTGTCAAACAAAACCATGGCGTATCCCGCCGAAAATCGACCACAGAGTCAGTCGCGCGGTGATCCGCGCGAACTGTCAAACTAGATGATTATCGATAACTATAACACAAACTTAAAAATGTGTATTTTCTATGTTTAACCTTACAGCTCGGCCATCCGACACATAGCGAGTCCCTTCGCTACGGTGAAACATATACTCATACGTATTGCAAAGAAAAAAAAAAACAAAAAAAACGACCACTCAGAAATTAAGTAATTAAAGTTTTTCATCCCATTTTTAAGTTTCATTATTTAATACTAGTTATTAACATGATCATATACTTGTTCACAACCAAAATCAAAACAGTTATAACTAAGCACCAGTAACAATTGGATACTCAACAAAATTGTATTTCGCTACTTTCAGGTAATACACAACATACACTCATATCTATTACAAAAACGACAGAACTAAGAAATTAATTAAAGTTTCTCATCCCATTTTCAAGTTTCATTATTTAAAGTTATTACCATTATCATAATTATACTTGTTTCCATCGAAAATCAAAACTGTTATACCTAAGCGCCAGTAACAATAGGATACTAAACAAAATTATATTTGACCATTTTCAGGTAATGGTACCATATACATCACAATCTTTAAATCAAAGACATAACTAATTATGTACTTGACATTAACCATTATCAGAATATTTATATACTATCAGTCTTCTTAAAATGATTAGCTTGAAATTAACATATTTATGTTCTAATTCTTATCAGTCTGTTTAGTAAGCTAATTATCTTATGAATTACACAAAATATCTTATACAAGTTCTCAATAACAAATTAATAAAATATTTGAAATAATTAAATATTGTAACAATCATATTCGACTATCAATATTGTTTAATTACATTCATCGACATCATCATCCGAATTCTCCATTTCAATACCTCTGGAGAATGTCATCCACGGTTGGATCTTATCTATAGATACCACAGCTTCATACTTCCTATTATTTTTACGTGTCATTGGCGTGTCCTCTATGAAAAATCTGTCATTTGGTAGAATTTTCAGTATACGGTAAGGGCCCTGGTATTTATTGACGAGTTTTTGTGATTTACCATCATGTGGGACTTGTCGCGCAACTCGTACCAAGTCGCCCTCCATATATACTGTCGCCGGCTTCCTGTGTTTATTAAAATTAATTACATCTTTACCTTGTTGTTTTCTTATTTTATCACCGGCTTCCCGTCTTAAATCCGCCAAATCTTCAGAAGCGGTCCGATTTAGTGTGTCATTAATGATTGAGCTTACGATACCTTCTGTCCTGCTGATTATATCAAAACCGAATAGTAGTTCTGATGGACTCTTCTTTGTCGTTTTGAGCTGGGTAGTGTTGATACCTACCTGTATATCAGTGATATGATCGTCCCAGGATTTATCATCTCCACCATGGCTCATCGTCGCTAGTGCGTCTAAAATAGTCCTATTGAACCTTTCGACTTGTCCATTTGCTCTGGGAGTTGCGACTGCATTGATAATGTGTTTGATGCCCAAATATTGCACATAGTCCTGAAATATTTTGCTTGTAAAACTTGTACCTTTATCCGTTACAAGACGGGTCGGAACGCCGAAGTATTTCACATGCTCTTTTAAAGCTCGTACCGATGTAGCTGACTTGGTATTCTTAACCGGGAATATATTGACGAACTTTGTGAACCCGTCGACCAGGACGAGCAGGTAGCAGTTTCCCCTTTTACTTTTCACGAATGGGCCCAGGTGATCTGCATGGAGCGTATGGAAGGGAATGCTCACCTTTTCAATGGGGTGCAGTCCGCCTTCCTTTTTACCACCCGGTGCCTTATGATGAGCACACTCGAGACAAGATGTTACATACTTCTTTACGAAGCGACGCATTTTGGCAAACCAGTAATGTTTTCGTATGCGTTCAAGGGTCTTCTCGAATCCACAATGACCTATGTCATCATGATTCCTTTTCAGTATCTGCCAGCGTACACATTTAGGTACAAACCACTTTAACTCGTTACCAACAATGCGGTAGACACGATTGTTTTTGAGCTTATAGTTTGTGTGTACCTCCGCTATGTTTGCTGAATCCGGATCAGAGAGTATATGCTTAATTTTCTTTACCTCGTCATCTGCCATTTGCACCGTCGTAATCCAGTCTTGTTCGTCAGTCGCATGCCGTACTTCCAAAACATCTAACACATGTAATTCACTCGACGATGTATCCACCGGATTCCTGCTAAGAGCATCGGCATGCGACATCCGAGTCCCTGGTCGGTACTCGATTGTACAGTCGTATTCTTGCAGTTGGACCCACCATCTCGCGATACGAGGTATCAGGTCCCGTTTGATCAGAGTTGATCTAAGGGCATTGCAATCAGTTAATATTTTGAATGGGATTCCTACTAGGTAAACCCTGAAGCGACTGAGAGAAGCTACGACAGCTAGCGTTTCCAGCTCATACGAGTGAAATTTGCGCTCGTCTGTCGTAGTTTTTCGACTAAAGTATGATACTGGCTGTAAAGCTCCGCAAGTGTTGCGCTGGAGTAATATACCTGCTACGCCCTCCTTGCTGGCATCTGTGTGCAACTCGATTTCAGCCTGGGGGTCATATAACGCTAACACCGGTCGGTCCATGAGCTGTTTCTTTATACTTACGAATGCTTGTTGCTGATTCGGACCCCACACCCAAAGCGAATCCTTCTTTAGAAGATCAGTAAGTGGCGAAGTTATTGTAGCGTACCCTTTAATGAAACGCCGAAAAAATCCGGATAGTCCAAGAAATTGGCGCAACTCATGCTGGTTAGAAGGAGTTGCGAATTTGGAGACAGCGTCTGTTTTCCTACTCCCAGGTCGAATTCCACTCGCACTCACTTCGAAGCCCAAAAAGTCTATGGTGTCTTGAAAGAAATTGCATTTACTTAGCTTTAGTGTTAAGCCGCCTTTCCTCAGAAGTCCCAGAACTTCAGTTAACCGTTGGATACCCTCAGCAAAGTCTTTCGAAGGGATCAATATGTCGTCCATGTAGACGAGAGCATATTTAATGTGGGCTTCCTTAAGAATTTTGTGGATTGTCCTTTGAAAGACCGATGGAGCGTTCACCAACCCAAACGGCATGCGGGTGTACTCGAATTGGCCGTCTGGTGTTACGAACGCAGTCTTACTACGAGATCCTTCCGACACTGGAATTTGGTAGTACCCCGATGCTAAGTCCAATGAGGTGAACATGGTATTGCCCGACAGTAAATCCAACTGATCTTCGACGCGGGGTAGAGGATAATGCTCTTTTTTTGTTTTCCTGTTAAGCGCGCGATAATCAACGCACAAACGTTTCTCACCTGTTTTTTTTTGAACCAGCACAATGGGGCTGGCGTATGGAGAAGAAGACTCCCTAACTATGCCATTGTCCATCATGTCTTGTATCATGTCTCTTACCAGCAACCTTTCAGTATGTGGTAGACGATAGGGTCGATACACCACGGGCTCAGCATCATCAAGTTCAATCACCATTTCAGCGATGTTGGTGAATCCAAGGTCACGGAGACTGTTTGAGAAACAATCCTTGTATTCAGCTAATACCTGATGGAGCCGGGTACGTTGGTCGCTGCTTAGATTGGGATTACAGTTTACGTCGCTTACCTTCTCATCTTCGCTAACTGTCACACTGCAGGTGTTAAGTACAGGTTCCGATTCTTGTGTGGTTTTTATAAGTGCTCGTGTTAACAACGTACCTTTTTTAATGTGTAGTAATTCCGAAGAGACGTTATAAGCGAGTAGTGTGCTGTGCTTATTCGAGATCTCGTACACGCCGGGGAAGATATAGTATTCTTCTCCCTCGGGGCCCCTCAAGGATCCACTGACGTAAACGTTGCAATCATACCGGATATCTGCAGTGACTAGAATGGGTTTTAATACGTTACCAGCGATCTCCGTATCCTTCTCGACTATAAGGTGTATTTTGGTCTCAGCAAGCCGTTGTATTAAAAGCTCAGTTGGCGTTTTTGTGATAATTATGTCTGGCTTTTCTGTAAATGTATGTCCTATTAAAACGGGATAGCTAAGTACGTAATCGTCTACTACGTAAATCTCAATAGTTTCCTTTACGCCTTGAATCTCCACGTTAACGACAGAGACTCCTACAGGACACGTCAAATTACCGCCTATGCCTTTTAACAGAGGTAAGCTATCTCGTGACTCAATTGAGAGATTCAAATTTGTCGCCGTACTGCGTCTTATTAAAGAGCATTGACTTCCCAAATCAACATGGCACTTCACAATCATTCCATTTATCTTTATATCAAGAACATACTTATCAACAACTTCGCTATTTACAATTACATTAGAAACTTGTTTGGTACCGTTATTTTTAGTGGTGGTTTGGGAATCATCCTTAGACGCAGTCGCCCTATTTATGTGACATTTTGAAGCTTCATGTCCTATCCGATTACAACTCGTGCACGTCCGTAAAGGTTTATGACATTTGAAGCTCGGGTGGCCCACCTCGTTACAATTGTAGCACCGTATATTAGGAGATTTAATTCTACTGTTTTCTCCAAAACGACTAGGCGTAATTGACGTTTTGCGTTCATTTGATCCTTTTATACCTGTGCTACCACCGTTATCACGAGTTGGACCTACCTTTATAGTTCTGAAGTACTTAAGTACATCTTCTGGCTCCTTGAATTGAGCCGCCTGAGCACTAATTTTAACAGTGCGATCCTCTATGCCGTTAAGAATGCAGTCTACTGCCGGTTTGTGGTATATTTTACAGCGATTGAGGAGGTTATCTTTGGCATAGTATATAGTAGTGCTCAAACGACTCGCCATATTTTACCTTTTTAGCTAACATCTCAATTAAAAGTTCCGCGTAGTCCTCACGATAGGGGAACGACTCAATAAGTTTCTGTTTCCATTCCGTCCAAGTGAATAACATAGAGGGTAAGCCCTGGTACCATGTTTTAGCAAGACCGCTCAACTTGGGTAACGAATAGTGAATTATTTCCTTGTCTTCCCATCCATATATTTCAGCACATTCTTCCACTTTTGTTATCCAAGTAAGAACGGTCTGCTCTTTTGAAACCGGATTAAATTCCGGGACCACATTTGTATTAAAGGTCAATTTAGGTTTGTCTGATCGTTTAAAGTTATCAAGAATAGTTAAAAATTTATCCAACATAATATTAGTATCGGGTTCCTTACTATTCTCTCGCTGTCGTGTCTCTTTGGCCGACAGCTGGGATGTCCCTTCCGATGATTCCGAAGACGAATAACGCTCTCTTCTGGCGCGCAACCGCTTCCTCCTCCGATATTCCTCCTCACGTTCAATACTGTCATACCCGTCCAAACGCCGTCGCCGTGACCGGCTCCTCTTATGATCACCATCCGCGCTATTACGAGCTGTATGTCCCGTCCGCGAGCCTGCCGCACTCTCCCTTCTGTCATTGCTGTTGCTCATCATTTGTTCCTCCTGTTGTCCATCCTCATTATCGGGTAATACCGCGCCTCCATCTGTATCTATTCCATGGCATTGACTATGCGACAGTCCTTCCCCTCGACTGCGCACATAGTCTCCGCCTCCATCCTCATCCAATCCGTGGCATTGGCTATGTGATAGCCCTTCCCCTCGGCCATGCACATAGCCTCCGCCTCCATCCTTATCCAATCCATCTCCTTCCATCACAGTACTGAACCCTATCCTCGGGCTAGTACAGTCACTCGATCAGCTATTATCTGAAACTTCCATAATTAGCTTTAAGATCCACAAAAACAATCCGTCATTACCTAGAAATTATAGACTAACCAATTATACCTAGTACAGTATCCAAGAGAAGATCTAAGGAATCTAATTGAAAATAAAACAGAGCAAGTTTCTATAGGCACGGAGAAAAACATAACTATTTTGTAGTAAACTTTCATTGCTGACTGTACTTTTTCCACAAGCATGAATCATCAATACTAATCAAACAGGTTCAAACTCAATAAAGTTGCATCCTCCTTAACCTACATTCCTGTTTTATAATCAGACTGGTCCTATGTCATATTACAAATATTGCAAACGGTAAAATAAACTACAATATTCTCACTAAAAAAAAAAACTCACAAGTAAATATATTAAATAAATGTTTACTCAATAAGACCATCCACTTTGCATATATGTACATACAAAATCACAGATCAGTAGAGTGCCAAGATCCGGATCAAGTGTAACTTGCAAGACTTTACTGGACAGGGAACAGACACCGAGGTAGGTAAAAAAAATCAATAAATTGCTATAACATGAAGTGAATCACCTATTATTTAGTTCCGCAATTACTGAATAGGGCATTTAATTTTCGTTTAAAATCCAACAAAGTTGTGCAGCGTCGGGTCAAGTAATAAATAAGTATTGGACTATGGCTTTATTAGATTCAACGGGGTAAGGGAAATCACAGTACCTTTATCTGCATATCATCAATGAAGACAGCCATATATAATTATCATGACATGTTTCAACAAATAAATGTCATATATTTAGCAGAGTGAAACCCTTGAAACTTATGGGATGATGAAATGAAATAAATATATATATTACTAGCTACAACACTGACTCTTCATTTTCCACACATAACATGAAAGGAATGCATTTAAACCACTGTGATCAATATACCTACACTTAGCATTAACAAGAGTCAGTCCTACCATCCGAAGGCCATCCCTTCTAATTCTATGGCTATTTTCCTGACAGGGTCTGGATGAATCCTATGGGATAAGTTTATATTGATAACCCCAACAACATACACACACATATAACGCAACCAAGCCTGTGCTAATTCAGAGATCCCTATGATTTCATTATTGATTATGTGTTTGCTTGTGTTTAAATAAAATAAATAAATATTGACAACCTCACACAAATCGATCTATTCCCATTGTAAGCTCTAGTAGGCAGTTGCTTGGCCACTGTGCCAACCGTGTCGTCGTCGTAGCGCGTTGCTCTTTACTGAATTAAAATTATTTATTTCATCGCGTTGACACATACCACTTCATATTACGAACTTGACACAGTGTAAATAATCCTTTACGCAATAAACTAAACTAATGGCTTGGCACTAGTGCTGTTTGAAAGGAAGACGCGAGGCAATGATGAATACCTTTAACAGTGACAGTGTGAAACTATTTCCAACAAACTCTGCCATGAGTTAGCCCAAAACAGCGGAGAACCATCCCCAGTTCTCTGATACAATCCAGATTAAAGTTCTTTACCCAATAAACACAGATACAGTGGTATATTCCAATACTGTATTGGTGTTCTCGCTTTAAGAATTTCATGTTAAGTATGTTATGATTTACTTACATATTCCTCCGAGCCGTGGACGTAGTTAAGGCAGTTAGTATTAAGCCTTATTATCCCAGTTCTGACCTTTTAGGATCCTCGGTTTGGTTAAAGAAAACAAGAGCATCTGCTATGGAACAATTGTATTTTCCTTCTGTCAAACAAAACCATGGCGTATCCCGCCGAAAATCGACCACAGAGTCAGTCGCGCGGTGATCCGCGCGAACTGTCAAACTAGATGATTATCGATAACTATAACACAAACTTAAAAATGTGTATTTTCTATGTTTAACCTTACACTTGTATGAAACGAGCCGAAGTCGAGTTTCATAATAGGATCACACGAGTGTTTTAAGACCTAATTATGTACAGTTGCATACACTACTTTATCTACACACATATGCACCAATCATCATCATTAACATTGATTTCCTCTTATGAAATTATGAAACACTCAGTCCTGCCAGCCAGTCCGTGGAGCAGAGAAACACATATAAGGTGACTCTCAAATTTGATACTGTCATGGTGACCTCGCGGGGGCTGTGATACTGTTATGAAATTACATCTTGTCGGGGATAGTGCAATACCGCGCAAATAACAGCTGTCAATAAAGTTCTCATTTCAATAAGATGCTTAGCATTAGTTTGAATATTGATTCATATCTACACTTGTTACTTACGCGGTATTGCACTATCCCCGACGATCTGTGATTTTGGTCGCTGCCAAGTAATGTAGGTCCTTACCTATAATATCTGAACTTGTTATAGTAATTTAACAATATGGCTGTAGATAAAACTGATTTTCATTACAATTTTAGAATTTAAACCACTTTACAACTTAGCGACCTCTATGTGAATACGTTAATATTCACATCTTACCGCACTACTTTACAGTAGTGATCGAGCAAGCGAGAGACGGCGCCGTTATTATATAAATATGAAACATGTAGGTACAGTGCAACATAAGAGTAGAAAATAAATGAGGGCGCCACTTCCTTCGCAACTGCCACATTTTTGACGTAAAGTGCTTGAATATGGTAACAATTTTGTATGAAAAATTGTAGTTCCTTTATCATCCGTTTTCTACTCTTTTGTGTCGCACTGTAATGTCTCATTATTTTCTTTTGTGCTTTAATTTTTTGTATCGGTGATTTAATATATATAGCCCCACAGGTTTTTTTTTCAACCCACGCCATATTGCGGATTTTCAGTGGTACTAATCTATTTTACTGGTAACTACAAATTTTTGGTAATTGACGTTGAAAGTCGGCGAATGTCAAAATCAAAACGTTCTGTAAGTAGGCCACAAGGGCACTTTCACATGTCTACATCTGAATCTACCGGCATTTCCCAAGAGGAGACCGCTGTTGAGAAGAAAGCGAAAGAAACTCAACAGTCACTGATATAAACTAAGAGGAAACAGTACTAAATATTCCGCAAATTTCAAGTATTTTTCGCATAATAAAGCCAAAATTATCCACAGTGATGGATGTCAAGTTTTCTTCAATAGGATTCAGTATTTATTTCGCAAGAAGAACGAAGGTTTGAGTAGCATTCCGGTAAACAATGATTTGAATTTCTTTAATGACAAATCCTTGACAAATTGCTATGACGTTTAATTATGCAAATATATGACGTATGCTCATTATTGCCATTTGAAAGCTGTTTTTAGCGCCACTATCCCTGGGCCATTCCAACATCTGCTATAAAAAAAAACTGTGGTGTCATAAATTTATAAGTTTTAAAAGAGTGGGGAGAATTGCGATACGATCCGCGGGCGAGTATCGCAAAGGCGCCATGAGTGTTTTTGACTGAATCATACAACTTTACATACAATACTTTTTAGAGGATACTTTTTAATAAAACAAAACATTGAATTTTAAGCTTTATTTATGGAAATGCAAATGCAAGTGTTCT
The DNA here is from genome assembly GCA_932273695.1 of Apotomis betuletana. Lineage (NCBI taxonomy): Eukaryota > Metazoa > Arthropoda > Insecta > Lepidoptera > Tortricidae > Apotomis > Apotomis betuletana. The sequence goes on from OW026322.1 coordinate 4,769,289, forward strand.
ATGGAGTTCTTTGAAATGGTGATAGGAGGAATCAGAGACGTCTTCTTAATATGTATGACAGCGTTTTTGTTCATAACTTGCGATAAAGTCGGCCCTTTGACCGACGTAGAAGGCACACTCGTAGTATTGACATTAGATTCGTCACTATTGCTGGGACGTTCAGGCTGTTCGTTGTTTAGAGATGACATCTGTTTTGACACCATTTTTTTATTTATCGACTCTAATTCCTCTACAGTAGTAGACTTTCTTGGTTGCAGTATCAAAGCATCACCAACTAACGACGCTGAAGTCCTTCGGAAGCAATGACTTGTGTATAGTTCTGGGTTCTCAAGTTTCAGTTGTGTGGCTACAGTCTTACCAATTTGCCCGAAAGCGTTGATACCAATGCTTTGAACGTAGCATTTGCCGTTGAAGTATCTTAGAAAGAAACTTGGATTCTTGCACGGGCTCGGTCGTAGGTCCATGTATTTTTTGCATATGTCGTAAAATTTGTCGGTTATAATGAATGTTCGGTCGATTCTATTTTTATTGTTCATTATGTGAACTATAAGTCTGTCATGCGAGTCGATCACATCGTTTACTTTGAATTTGTAAAGTTGCTGTCTGCTGCACGCACCTATTATTCCAAATATAACCGCAACCTGTAAGGAAAATATAATTAGATCTCAATATATGTATATCTGAAATTTAATATTTTTCGCAACATGCAATTTTTCTCAAAAATTTTCGGGCGGAATAACTCGAGGGAACTGTAAAGGATTTTCATCCAAAATTGAAGGCCTAGGCTAAACAGCAGATTTTTTTTTTGAGTGGTGTTTTTTTTTTTTTCGTCGCATATGTTTGTGAAAAGCACTATACATGCCTAATGCCTAGCCGTGAAAGGGGCTTGCCGGCTTCGTATCACTATCTTATACCTACTCACCCGGCAAGCCCTTCGTTCGCGGCGTCTACAGTAACCTACAGATATTATTAAATTGTAAAAGTGAAATGCCTTGTATATTGAAGACATGTTCCAAAACATAACCAATTAACACTGGGAATTCCTGGACTCAACGGGCCTCAGCAGTGAGCTTTAAGACAGGGCTGCCACAATAGATCAACTATGGTCGATGCGGCACACAAAAGGCCCAATTAATTAATAATAATAATAAAACATAACCAAATGATCTAGAATACCATGCTAAAAATCGTGCTATATGTATGTTATAAGTAATATGAGCATGCGTTTGAAGTGTTTAAATTTGCTAGCAATGAGCTTGCTCGAAGCAAAAGCTCCAATACACACTATTTGATAGCGTTCCCTCTACCACTCTTGTACTCTGTCTTTATAATACTTAGGCAGGTAATATTGTAATTGTACTGATGTGTTATCTTGAATAAAGCTTTTTCTATTCTATTCTACCAGTATAAACAAAATTGGGCAAATGCGAGTCCGACTCGCGCATGAAGGGTTCCGTACGATAATCTATAACAAGTTTGTTGTTTGCGAGCCCCCTTAAATATTTATTTTATTTTATTTTTAGTATTTGATGTTATAGCGGAAATAGAAATACATCATCTGTGAAAATTTCAACTGTCTAGCTATCACCGTTCTTGAGATACAGCCTGGTGACAGACGGACGGACGGACAGCGAAGTCTCAGTAATAGGGTCCGCTTTTTACCCTTTGGGTACGGAACCCTAAAAACCATGGAAAACCAAACAGCCATCCGCGTTGAGCTGAATAAAATTAACTCTCAGTTAGAAAATAGAAAGATTTGGGTCCGTGATTGATTGGAACATGCTCATTAAGCAAACGCGTTCACACTTCGCTGGCTTAATATTACAGGGTTCTATGTTTGACTTTTGAAGAGTTCAAATTTGAATATTGTCATAATCACATTATGTCTAATTTTAACTACCCTAAATATGTAACATAGAACATAATTAAAAGGTATTCCGACTTAGCCATTAGTTATGATAATGGTGATTCAATTGTATTTTATCGATGTCGGTAAATTTCATCTAAATTTAATCAATCACTAGCACCGGTACATTTTTGCCCCTGCTATCCGTGGTTTGGTAATAAAAGCGTGCTAAAATAAAAAATTACCTTGGTTAAGAGGTAGGTATGCTCCGGTGCTTCCTCGATAAACTTTTGCAATTGATCAGAAGTAAAAGTCCGCGCCTTTTTGGCTATAAACCCCTTAGACTGTCCATTCAAAAACGCCAACAACTTTGAATACTTCGATATATCCACCTGATGGTATATGCAAATTGTAGCTTTCAACTTGGAATACTCAGTCCATAGTGACGATGGCTTGAATTTGGTGAGGAGATTTTCAAAATATGCCATGAATACGTTTTCCGAAAACGACGCCATCTTGTTTTGCAGTTTCCACACGATGAAATTCTCGTATGTCTTGTTGTATGATTGTCTAGATTTCTCTGGTAACTTTTCCACGGCTGTCTCAATGTCCTCGGGGGTAAAATTCATTTCAGTTTCCGTGTTCTTCTCTAATAAATCTACGCAACAACACTCAAAGTCAATTTCCGAAATAGAATGTGGGAAAATGGCGGTAAAGAATTAATGTCACTCACACAATGATAAAAAAAAAACTAAATTTTAAATTTTAAAAATCCCCGATTCAACCAAACATAGCTAAGAAGCAAATCGACGGACAAGTCTTTCGATTAAAAAAAACTGCTCTCAAATTGGTCCAACCTTATCCGGTATCCGTACCGGTCGATAAAAAAAACTCATTAAAATCAGAGCATCCGTTTGGGAGCTACAATGCCAAAGACGAATGTTAAGCCTTTGACAACGGTAGCCGGACAATTGCCGAAACGTCAGGGAGGCTAAAAAACGTGATATAATCCGTTTAACCCCTCGTATGCTTAGACACGTATCCGTGCCAGTTCATGAACTGCCTAAGCACGGATACGTTCTAAAGTTTGAAGCGGGCAGCATACAATGACGTAACGCGGCCGCACCGGTGTGTCAAATTCTGAATTGGTTGCCGCATACGAGGGGTTAATTATTTTTTTCGATTTCGATGCGACGAAATTTTATTTCGGAGAACAACTCAACGATTTGTAAAAAAAACACCGAGTTGAATAAAAGTATCAGTATATTTGTCATAATATGAAAAAAAAACATTAAAATGAATAAGGCCTCTTAAATGTTTAAAATGTATGCCAACCTAAGGTATATAAGTCATCAGGTGATACTGAGGGCAATCGCCGGTCAGTTTGTGAACAAAAAAAAATGAATTACGAAATTGAATGGACTTACTTTTTTCACTCCCCTCCGGCGCTATAACATGGGTAAGTACACTCATTTCAACATCTTCATCAGTGTCACCATACGCATGCGCGTCATCTATATCGATATCATCATTATTTTCATCACGTTTCATCACGGTAGGCACGGTGTCTACCGTAACGGTGACCCTCGCAGACATCGGTAGCCCGCGGCTTTGCTGGGTTTCCTGGCGACAATATTAATTAACTAGAACCTTATCGAAGTCGAGTAAAAAGTATCCTATAACCATCTTTGGATGTCCAGCTCCCTGTATCAAAATTGGTTAAAATTTGTATAGCCGTTTCGTGCGTTCAGAGGTCAAAGAAAATGATGCACAACAGATGGCGCCAGGCTGTAGATTAGACTAGTTGGGGCAATTTTTATTTTCTTATCGATTTCTTTTTTTTCTCAGATTTCAACAAAATTTGGTGAGTTGGTAAAGTTGCTTCTTCTGACCATGGTAAGCCCAATTTCACGATATGTCCTACAAAAAAGGGTCCAGCAGGCTAAGCTACCGAGGAGTTTACTGATTCTGTCAGGTGGTGCACTGGCAGGTCCTAAGAACACTCCATGCTTCATATCAGTCCTCGATCTACTTTTGTTTACAAGTAATTTAGGACAAAAAAAAAATCAGGGTGTCGTTTAAAGTGTCATATTTGGTAATTTTTTCAAGGTAGAGTAACCAAACAAAATTATCATGAATAAAATAGAACTTACTTAAAAAACTTCAGTACTCGAAACTACATTGATTATAATTAAAATATGAATTTACTAGCTGTGCCCCGCGGTGTTACCCGCTCATCCCACGGGAACACTAAATTTATTCGGGATGAAAAGTATCATATGTCCTTCCCCGGGACTGAAACTATCTATATACCAAATTTCATCTAAATCGGTTCAGCGGTTTAAGCGTGAAGAGGTAACAGACAGACAGACAGACAGACACACTTTCGCATTTATAATATTATAGTATGGATTAGAGAAAAAAACGACACAAAATAAGAGTATATAACTTAACCTTAAGAAACTTATGTTCTAATTAAACCTAACCTATTGGGACCTAAACTATATGTACAGTCAAGCAATTTGATTCCTAGGCCATTTCGTACCTCGTCACTGTAAACGCCAATTTGAAAGCCGCTTGAGATCTCATATCATTGTCATTGTGACAAGGTTGTATAGTGGCCTAGAGATCAAATTGGTTGACTGTACATATATATATTCGCTAAGTAACTTCATTAGTAAAACTAAGGGCCTTATCACATTTGCGATTTGCGAGCGTATTTTCTATACAAATAAGCGACGCGGCGAACACGCTGCGCGATCGCCTTCATACAAAATACGCTCGCAAATCGCAAGTGTGATAAGGCTCTAACCTGTCGGTAACTGGTAGAAGCATCCGGCAGGCTTCGTTGTAGATGTTTGGTTTTTATCTCATCGTCATCAAACTCTTGTTTGATCATCACTTCTAGTGGGTCTGCTTTTATGTCTGTCGAAGCGGTGGGGACAGGTGGAATGTCCACCGATACACCCGATGATGAAGTGAGCGTAGATAGATTGGATCTGATCTGATCTTGTTGCTGAAATGTAATAAAGTAACATGATAAATATCATAATATTAAAAACAAGAGTCGAGCATTTCTCAAGTGAGTGTCAGGATGGAGGGTGTACATCAACAAATAGAGCTGGTATATGTCAAGAGTTAGTGCTAGCAATGTGCTAAATGTGCGCCAAAATTGAAGCAATGTGCTCGTTAAACTCCATAGATATTTAAAAAAACGACGCACGCCATCCTGACGTCAGGTTGGCGGGTACATTTCCAGTTTTAGCTAATGGCTGCCTACTCACTCAAGGGTGAAAGAACTGCCTAGGGTTGGTGCTCGCAATGTGCTTCCACGTGTATGGAGCACAATCAAATTCAGAGAATGGTTTAAGAGACTGGTTGGAGTGGTCGGCGACCTACAGGTCATCCAATATACGCCCTTTTTACCGACTTTTTATCATCCGACATTCTCTCTAGATGCCGTTTGTATGTTACACTTATTAAAAAATTAAAGACTAAAAGAAATAGTTACAGCTAAGAGCTGTTATTACATACTAGTCCACTTGTCATGCTCCGTAGGCATGCTTGTGCCGTCTGCGCCCTGCGTTTGAATTGTCCCATCCTACGAAGAAAGCTATGGCACTCCCAGCAAATCATGTCAGACAGTTTCAACTGAAAAACAATATTTTTTACATAATGACTTCAGTTTGTATGATTGCCTCATTGTTTTACCACAAATGTGCTGAAGAAATATTTAGACAAGTTATAGGTTTAAGCTCATGTAATACCATACCCCAGTCTGGGACACGTTTTAATTCTTCCTGCCATGACTTCAATCTCATCGGCCCACCACTTGAATTGCCTGCCTCGGTTTCTTTTATTGCCTCTAGGGTGCCATAATGTTATCGCTCTGCTCCAGTTGTCTCCTTCTCTAATGGTATGTCCTGCCCACTTCCAAAAAGAACCGAGGCAGGCAATTCAAGAGGTGGGCCGATGAGATTGAAGTCATGGCAGGAAGAATTAAAACCTGGCCCAGAATAGTGTATGACAGGGAGAAGTGGAGAAGAATGAGGAGGCCTTTGCTTAAAGGCACACAGACTTGGTTACCATATAATATAAAATATAATGTATTTTTATTTATCTGATATAAGGCTTAAATATAAAAATAAAAAAATACCATACCCGGAATTTTCGGAGCAAAAATGATTTGACACTAGGCGTCTGAAAACCCTTGGGTATGCATAATACATGTAATATAATACTTAATTTACAAGATTACTGGATTATTTTAAATGGAAATCGCAATTAACTTTGGAGCATGAAATGTTGTAGTAAGTATTAGAAGTATGTAGAATTTTATTAGTTAGCATAAAGGTTTGAAACTGGTTGTGATTGGTGGAGTGGAAGGCAAGAGAGGCCGCGGCTGCTCACCAACTAGATGGACTGACCAGGTTAAAGAAGCCACTTCCTCAAAGAAATTCCATCAAGCTGCAAGAGCAACAATGGATCGAGACTGATGGAGACGATCCTCAGGAATGAGGGAGAGGGAACAACTAAAGAAGAATAAAAGCAAGAGATTGAAAGGTTTCTGTTGTACATTAAATAATAGCTTAAATATCAACATGACAAAAACTTTTTATATTCAATTTAATTCATACAATAGCAATTCAATTCCATTAAATATTAATTATAATAATTTGCCCATAATTAAATGTAAAAGCATTAATTTCTTAGGTTTACATATTGATCAGCATCTAAACTGGCAAGAACATGTAAATTATGTTTGCTGTAGGCTTGATAGGTTTGTATTCGCATTGAGGAGACTAAGAAACACCATAAATCTTGAGGCAGCAATCACAGCCTATCACGGCTATGTATCGTCAGTCCTGAACTATGGATTGTTATTGTGGGGGAACTCTGTAGATATAGAAAGAGCATTTTTTCTACAAAAAAAATGTATTCGGGCCATAACCAAAGCATGGATAACAGATAGTTGTAGACCTCTATTCGAAAAGTTAAATATTTTGCCGTTACCATGCATGTACATTAGAAAAGCTTGTCTCCTTGTAAAAGACCGCCCGGATTTATTTAAAATGAGGTCGGAGGTATACACAACAAATCAGAGAGCCCAGTATCAAAATCTTTTATATCAGCCTAGATGTAGATCAGCTATTTATAAAAAAAACGCTTATAACATGTGCATAGTCCTGTATAATAGCTTACCTAAAAATATTAAAGAAATGAAGGCTTCCGACTTTAGGAAAAATTTGACTAAGTATCTACTAGAAAACTGTTTCTATAGTGTTAAGGAATTTATAGATTGTACGAAACAGCATGATCCTTGTTAGGAATAAGTAAATCAAATGCATGTACTTGTTCTGAACTAGCATAATATTTGCATATCGTTTAATTACGATTGAATACTGTACCTACTATAAACAACAATAACACCCTGTAACTAGTCATTAGTATTCTTGCAAATAAACATATTCTATTCTATTCTATTCTATTGTAGATAGTTTATTTCTGATACTAAACTGACCTCATTTTCAAACACTTATTGAAAATAAAAGTACTACAATAGGTATAATATGAATTTTACCTCAAAGTATATTTTAGGCCTACATGTTCTGAATAAATGAAACACCAATTATAATAAATGTAATCACAAGTACAATTTCTACATAATGTCATTCTAGTACACCAAATTAGTAAACAAAGTAAATTATCTCTATACCATGTTCCATCAGTTATTTTTTTCAAATGTACTCAACCATGTTAGATTAATGTAATGGAACTTATCGTTTAAGTAGATCTTAAGACGCAGGATAACATACAGTAAGAAAAAACAATCGACTTACGGATAATTCCAAGTAAGTAAAAATGCACGCTTGCGAATCCCTTATAGCAATTAATTTGCGATCTTGAGTTAAACATGTGGCACATATTAACTGTCTATTCAAATTTAAAGTTTCAGTACTCATTTTAAAGCCAAAAATCTTTATCAACGTAGTTTTACGACTAGGAATAAAATAAAATTGTTCTCTGTGCCTGCCTGCGAATACAACAGCGACTTTCCGTTTGGCAGCGCCATGACAGATGTCATATGAAGTTTTTTTTTTTTTTTTGGGAATATGAGGCCAGGTAACTAGACCTTTAAGCCAAAAGATGTAAACTATTATTATAGGCTATGCGTACACGTATAATTCCACTGGCCAACTCTCAACTCTACTGCCACACGTGCAAAAGAGAGTTTAAAACTAAATTTGGCTAAGCTAGCTAAATCAGAGGCCACAATATACGAAGTCCATAATGCTTATATAGGCTATATATGAGTTTCTGCAGCGAAGTGCCTCTTCCACAGTATCATATTCACCCCGATTCATCCAACCTCGGTTAACGTCTAAGTGTCGTCCCCGTTTTCTTAAATTGATTAGAAAGGGACGACACTACAGTATTGCCACTTTAATTTTTACATTATTTTGTCAGACTGTGATTTCGAATAAATACAAATACAAATCGTTTATTTGTTCAACATAGGTGCATATGTACATAATACAGGTGTGACAATTTTATTTCAGTTCCACTATGCTGAGCCGTTAGGCATACAAATATTATAATTATAAGTAACTAGCTGTGCCCCGCGGTGTTACCCGCTCATCCCACGGGAACACTAAATTTATTCGGGATGAAAAGTATCCTATGTCCTTTCCCGGGTCTGAAACTATCTCCATACCAAATCGGTTCTAAGTCGGTTCAGCGGTTTAAGCGTGAAGAGGTAACAGACAGACAGACAGACACACTTTCGCATTTATAATATTAGTATGGATTAATAGAGTACAGGCAAGTTGTGCTCCGAAAGAAACGTCTCGTGTAGAATGGTGCGTTTTATGCACTTGCTGTACAATCTACTATTCTTTGCAGTGCAAACATTCTTCGTAAAGTATTTTCTATAAATTAAATGTATATTTCCATAAATAACTATAGCGTTGTCCACCACCATCAAGAGGTTGTTTATTGTAGGTTGTTTAAACACGCCATTCTCCGATGTTTTCGCCCAGTTACATGTGCCCACATACTTTTAACAGTATTTGATAAGTCACAGCCACAAAACGTGCATCGGACTGACTTTGCCGACTCTTCTTTGAACGGATATGGTATTTTAGAAGTACTGCTGTCATTCGCTGTGTCTTTGTTAATACTGTTATCAGCGATTACATCAGGTGTATATGTTTTTGTTTCAGTAAATCTACCATGATCTGTTTCTTCTTTGTTACCTGCAGTTTCATCTTCTTTAATTGTTTCTGTTTTAGTGCATTCACTGTTTATAGGCATTAGATGTTTTTTGCCATTCGGTGTATTCTCATTTACGTCTATGTTAATGTTTCCCTCTTGGTCAGTAATTTCATCAGGGATTTCATCAATGACTGAAGCGGCTGTTTTGAAGTTTTTACACCCAATTGTTTTCAGTCTTTCAATGTCAAAATTACTATTCACATTGTGTATGCCTTCTTTCTTATCCGCTGTTCTCTGAGCTTCTCCATTATTGGTATCTATGTAAATTTTTGCATCTTCAACAAAGTGTCTTGATGTGTCATGAACGCTTTTATTCTTTGCGTTCTCAATAATGTCTGCGTTTCCATTTTTGTTGAAATTAACTGTTTCAAGTGTTTCTTCGTTGGTTGTGTCAGTTTTCGTTTCAGTGTATAAGGTTTTATTTTCAATGTGTTGACGGGATTTTATATGAGTATCGACTTGTCCTTTTTTAAGCTTGAGGTTACATATAATGCAGTGTCTGGTGCGAAACAGTGTCTGTAAAAAATAATTATCTAAGGCGCAAGAAAAATAAAGTTACTAAGCCATGCCAGTATTTATATTAGTAGTATTTATAGGTCGTTCGTCGTTTATGTAAAAATCATACAATTCATACATAAAGGCTCTAATATTTTTAAGACTAGGTTAGTTTTTTGGAAGAAATCCTGACCTAACCATCTTAAGTAGCTTGTCATAGATCACAATGCCCGGGCATTATGAAAAATCCACAATTTATCTCTTATGTTAATGGACACATACAATTATGTATATGTCTTTTCTCTTATAAAGGATTGCTATAAGCGTACCCCGGGGTTTCCGGTGCCCTAATGATTTGACAAGAAGTTATGTGTCCATAAACGACGAAGGAAGTGTAGTTAATTTAAAACGATGGTATTACCTTTCTTATGTAATTACTGTCACAGACATTCACAACTTGGTTCATATGAATTATGTCATACTTGTGGGTTTCTGCGTAATCTGCATGAAATCTTGCCTTGCAAAGCACACATACAGCATTCCCATCTTTATCATATACTATGCTGTGAAAATTATCTGCTGGTACATGTATTATCTCATTTTCTTTAAATATTTCTATCCCATGAGCTGATTCTCTTAAGCAAGGTTGTAAATACTCCACGTTATTTACTTTGCATAGCAGTTCTATATATGAATCTTTAGCATGCTTGTCACGCAATTGTTTAGCATAATTTTCCCTTGTGGTTGCAGTTTCTTCAATTAACTCTTTGGCTTTAGTAAGAGATCTAAAACCCCGGCTGAATGCTGGTATGACTGTTTGTTTATTAAAATTGCCAGCTACAACTTTGGAAGAGTTCGCATGCTTCGATTTAGAGTCACTAAATATACATGTTACTGAATTGTCAGTAACTATCTCAACGTTGCCGTCTGAGTTGCCATATCTATCAATATCTATAACATTAGGATCATCTTTAGAACTCCGATCATTACTATTACCCGTATCAGCTAAGTCTTTTGGACCTTCGCTATCTTTTACATATGCGTTCATCAGATCCCATAGAAGTTTATCATTCATGACAGCTCTTTCGTGTTCTTTTGTTTTATCATGATCTTTGTCGACTATGATGGAGCAGTTAGCACAGAATGCCTGAGGTCGGCTCGTGGTGTGCGGGAAAGGGACAGCAACAGCGAACGCACGTATACGTGATGCGGCTTCGCTCGCAATGTTCGCGTTTGCACGATGCTTGATGCTCGCCCCGTGCTCGCTGGCGAACGCCGTCGGCACTTGTATGTCACAAATGTGGCATGTGTAGTAAATGATTGGTTCTGTAAATAACAATAATAAATACTTGTATAGAATATTTTTTTTTACCGATTCATATTTTTTATGTGGTAATACCACATTTTTATTTTTATAAATAATGACACAAAGATAAATTAAGAAGAGGTCGCGGGTTCAAATCCCGCTTAGATTGTAGTAGATCGCATTCAATTTTTCCTAATTTACCTTTGTGTCATTATTTATAAAAAAAATAAAAAGGGCCAAGTGCGAGTCGGACTCGCTCACGAAGCGTTCCGGACCAATAGCCAAAAATACGTTTTTTGTACGGGACGCCCGCTTAATATTTACTAATTTTTTATTTGTATCATTTGTTATATAATAGCGGTAATAAAATATACAATTTTTGAAAATTTTAACTGTCTACCTATTACGGTTCATCAGAAACTGCCCGTCGAAGGAAATATCATGGGAAACCCCCTATTTTTTAATGGGAGAGCGCACCTTAACTACTATTATTTTATCATGAATAGTATTTGTTGCTATAGCGGCAACAGAAATACATCATCTGTGAAAATTTCAACTGTCTAGCTATCACGGTTCATGAGATACAGCCTGGTGACAGACGGACGGATAGACAGCTGAGGCTTAATAATAGGAGTCCCTTTTTTTACCCTTTGCGTACAAAACTCAAAATATGAAAGAAATAACAATAACAAGAACATGCGGTCTGACTGTAACGATTGGGGATGGTGATAAGGTAAATGTCTATAATTTCGGCAAAAACAAACGAATAATAAAATTACCGCTATTTTGTGACTCGATTTACAATTATAAGAGATTTCTATTATCTATTTATTTATTTATTTACACGTACTATGCTTACAAACAAGTTTTTTATCTGTTACATCTATTGTTAAGGAACACAAGAAAGCACTATCCAAAGTTTAATTAAAATGGAGTAACAGTTCGTTTAATTCATATGGATTACTCCCAAATTACAGAATTTTATGTAATTTGAAGTTGATAAAAAAAAATTCAATTGCTGATTTTTTGTACTAGAACATGAGGCTCTTTACCTTACTTATGGAACCAATTTACTCCAGAAAACAATTATTTACATATCGTACGATGACGAACAAACAATACCTACCCAAATTGCATACTGTATAAAGACAGCCGAAAAAGGTGGAACAAATTTAACAATTTTTTTTTGACGGTAATTTTTTCTAGTTTTAATATACATATTAATACTAATTACATCGCAAGGCACGCTTTATGAGAGAAAAAAAAACATAATATTAAGACTTGGAACAAATCGCTGAGTACGATACTGGGTTGGCTTAGAACAAGGATATGCACTGCTATAATTCGAGCCACCAGTAGGTATGTGCATACGGGGCACACGTCACCAATTTAAACCTGCAGCGAAACTGTTGGGGTTTGACGACGGAGCAGCCATTCCCAGTTCTCAGCACTAACTACCTATACTGCAACTGCATTGCAGAGATGTGTTTTGTAACTTTTTGCTACACATTATTATTTTCATTACTATTTGTTTGTTATAAGTTAAGTTTTTCTTGCAATAAATGTTTTATGAGTTAATATTAAGACTTCGGCTCCGGCTTCACAAGGGTGCAATCGAATATATTATGCATGTATTATATATATAAACCTTTCTTGTGAATCACTCTTTCTGTTAAAAAAACCGCATCAAAATCCGTTGCGTAGTTTTAAAGATCTAAGCATACACAGGGACAGACAGAGAGCAGGAAGCGGCTTTGTTTTATACTATGTAGTGATTGTACAGTGACGAAAAAAACAACACTTACCCAAATGGCACGCTGTATGAAGACAGCCGAAAAAAGTGGATCAAAAACATAATAATATTAAGATATGTAAAGCTAACCCTTTATCTGCAACAAACATTATCTTATCATATGAAAGGACTTAACATAACATACCTTCAACTACATCCTTCTTCATAACATGGAACTCAAAATACTCTTTCTTCAAGAAATCATTGTGGTGCCGGGGTTGCACAGGCAATGGCACAATATCCACATCATCCAAGTCTATAGAGTATGTTGTCATCCTGAAAGTTTTTAATGATCCTTCGGTTTCATGGAAAATTACTCGTATCTTATTTAAGTTTCTATATTGTTTTATATGTACGTAGTTGATACACATTCCACGTAACTAAAGAATTTTCATAAATAAAAACTACTAGTATTTACATAAGCCATAAGTAATAAATTTATTTTATCTATAAAGAGTTCAGTTATCAAGTTCTGGAACCTTGCTGGTCTATTATGAATATTTAAAAAGTTTTTAAACAAAATTGCTAAGTAATTACATTTCAAAAAATATGAATAAAAGCATTAAAGTTTTATAACTTCATTATATTATGGTATGATGATGCTTAATTTTTCACATGCCACATCAAACTGCTAGCAATTTTAGACTGTCCTGCTAAATATTAGATTATTATTATTTTATTCTAAGTTACTATGGAAGATAAACTACAATTTCTTTTTTAGCCTTGAGAAGGTTGGGGTGTTCTGGATAGGGACAACTTTCATAAACATTTTTTCATTTCATGTGCGTGCATGAAATATTATACTGCATTTAGTTGTATTTTTTGGAAGGTAATATAAATGACTAATATTTTGTAATGTAATAAGTGACCTTATTAAGTTAGCACGTTCTTTTTTTACATTAGTTAGTTATTTGCCAAAACTCAGTGGATTATTTATCCACACTTTCATTATTTTTGAAACTGTATACTTAATGAAATAATGACCTTTTCATAAAATGTATTATAAGCAGATTATCTGCGATGAAATGCCAATGCTAAAATCGGGTTCCTTTTCTGTAATGCAAGTGACCAGAAGTTGTTTATTTCACAATTAAGTATATTTGCTCATATTGCAATTTTTCTTTATCGTATGCACTCCTTGGTTATGCGTTCTAATTAGATTAAATAAAATATAAGTGACCATGGAATTATCCAGGAGACGAAAATGTAGCTGTAATGTTGTAGTTAGTAATTGGTAAGATGAAGTTTTGCAGAAGATCTACTAAACTAAAATCCACAGACCTACGGACTAAATTGACAAATGACTGACAAGTAAAATGATACCAGGAACAGTAAAATAAAAATAGTGAAGGGTATATGTCGATAACAATATATCGACAAGTTGTAAAGTACAAATAACAGACTACTTTAAATCAAAAATAAGTATATTAGTTTCAAATAAGAGGTACAAATTTTGGTTTGTTTGATTTTCGAGGTAGTGGATGGATAAAATGCGTTTTTACCCACTAGTTTTAAAGCATAAAAAGGTTTCCGATCCTGTAGGTAAAAAAGAAAACACCTTGTCCAACGATAACTAGTCTTTATTATAAAATATTATTCATTCCCAGGCTCCGTTATTTCGTCATCTTGATTCATTCATCATCATCAGTTACATTTATAATAAAACGATCCGAAACATTGTCCACGGGTTTCAGAGGCGAAGTAAACTTCTCTTGTTCTTTGTGTTCCTTCAAAACTTTAAAAACGGAACTTCTCGAAATACCAAGAATTTCGGATGTTTTCATGACACACTCGTTTTTATTGACATGAATGTCCTCTGGGATATCTTGTTCGTCCTGCAATCTGTCTACCATCTCATTATTAATATGAACGTAAACTGAATGAATCGTCTCTTTTTCAGTTTCACTAATAGATTTTTTTCTCCTTTTTGTCGGAGGCGAACATTTTGATGAACATGGCTCTGGTCCCGAATCTTGCGAATCCATAATAACACGTAACAATTTCAATAAACACTCGTAATAGCAATGATAACGTATATCGTTAGATACATAAAAGTAGTTTGTAAACAGCAGTCACCTATTTCTGAAGATACCCGCTTTTTTTTTGTTAAAAAGATGGACCACATTGTTTGGAATTTGAAAATAATGAACAATAATTTTATTAATTCATTTAATTAAATGTATGTATTCAATAAACTATCAATTATCATAAATATATAATTTTCCTGTACATTATTTTATTGCTGGTTTGACATTAAATTTTTATCTGTAATTAGGGGTCTACAGACCTTGTCATTTGTCAAAATCACTGGAAAAAGTTGGTATATAGATTACCCGATCAAATTGCCAATTTGATTGTCCCGTCTGGGTGGACCCTAAACCTACGATGTAACAATAATTTTAATATCGATGAGAACGACACTGGCCAAACTGTGGCAACATTTGTTCATACTTACTTGTCAATTTGGTCCGTAGGTCTGTGGATTTTACTTTAGTTACAATTTTGCAATAAATTGCTTATCGAATAACAAAGAGATGTGCTGTGTTTTCAGCCAATAGATTGTAAGTACGTACCTTAAACACCTGCCTTATCAAGGTAATAAGAATTTATGTCTTCTTTTTTATTATGGCTTTCACTTCTAGCGAGTTTATGTTTTATTAACCTCTATGACCCGACCGTCCTTTTTATAGGACATAATAGTAATAGTCCTAACAGCCCAAGATTTTAAGTTGAAATTTGTATGTGTTAGAGTTACCGGTTTGATGTGGAACTTTCAGGATATAATTATGAATATGGCTGGGCCAAAATTACTATATTAAAGGGAATTATTGAGTCATGTAAAATTATATTTTTTTTAAGGAATATGTTTATTTCAATTATTTTTCAACTAAATGACTTACATACTTCTATTACAGTATTAATTTTTAGGGTTCCGTAGTCAACTAGGAACCCTTATAGTTTCGCCATGTCCGTCTGTCCGTCCGTCCGCGGCTTAGCTCCGTGATAATTAGTACTAGAAAGCTGAAATTTGGTATGAGTATGTGTATGTATCACGCCGACATAACGGTAAAATAAAAACTAAAAAAACTTTTTTTTCGGGTACCTCTCGAACACCTAAAGTGGGGGTGAATGTTTTTTTGTTTCAACTCTAGTGTGTGGGGTGTCGTTGAATAGGTCTTTTAGAAATAATAGGGGTCTCCAAACATTATTTTTAAAAGTAAATTGTAATATTTTATAAACCACCATAACACAAAGCCAAAACCTAAGAACATTAAGATATATTTAGTACTAGCTTCGGCCCAACCGACTTCACAAAGTACATATTATTTCAAACCAAGATTTTGGCAGAATTTCAGCTCTAAAAATGCAAACTAATTATCTTAATTTAAGAATTACTTATTCATCAGCAACTTTTTGCATAAAAACATACTCGACAGTCACGGATTATTATAAAAAAAGCGATTTGCTTACGACGTCCTCGTGAGCCAGCCATGTCGCCGTCCATTTTCCAAAAAATTACATCCATCAATTGTGACAGTCAATGGTAGCATACCGGAAACTGTTCCCTAATATTTCGTTCAGAAATCAAATTAAATTATTTCTTTATACCGCGAATTTTCAAAAATCTATACAGTGTTTAATAATATGACCTTTTGAAAGGCGTATGGGCAGTAATTGAAAGTTAGTTGAAAATAGTTCTGGGCTGGAGTCGCCATTTTTATTTTGGGTTTTCAAAAGGCGCGGGGGCGCCACGAGGTTAAATACTGAAACAAAAAATGACCCGTGACCTGATATTTATTTATCAAGTCCAGTCCAGTGTTGCCAACTCAGATTTCGACAAATAAAGTGTTAAATATCAACGGATGTCTAAAATTTCCCAAATAAAAAATCCATTACATTTCGCTAAAATATTCACACTCAAAATCAGATATCTAAGTCCGTTTTAGCAGTCATTTTACAAAATAAAAATAATAGGGTTATAGCAGCATTCTTTACGATTCACTCACACTAACATAAGTAGGTAAAGAAAAGTACTCACGTCACAAAAGTGAAGTGGTGAAACTCAATACGGCCAGACTTATACACACGCATACACAATTAAGCGGGAATTCCCACATAAACATGTGGCGCGACAAAATGAGTTGGCAACACTGTCAAGTCAATCAGTTTTTCTCCCAATTTAACCCGTTCCAGACCTTCCGATCCTACCCGAACCGATCCGATTCATCGGATAATGTAATCGGATCGGATCGGAGAGTCTGTAGGAGGTTTTTCGTTTATCGATAAACAAAAAAACAAGAACAAACAAAAATGTATTTCGTTTAAAAATAACGTCATGTTGCAGTTTCACTTATAGAAATTATGAACTAGAGTGAATATTTAACGAGGCCGATGCAGAGTCAGCCACCGGCTGCTTGCACCATAGATTGGAGCGGTTTTTTATTTTTTTAATTTTCTCTTCGTCACGACCTAGCGAAATTTAATTTGTGCATTTTAAAACAAAAATTTCTAAAATCGGTTGAGAACTCGCTGAGATCTGCGCATTGTCACAAAGTCCATTCGAGTCGATCCATGGGAAATATAGAAATCTTCTAGAATCAAGGGTTATGAAAATTATAGGTATATGCTTCAAATTAGCTAATTTAAACAATATAACAGAATAAATTAATAAAGGTAGTCAATAAAGACATTTTTAATATTTAATCAGACAGCTTTTTTTCTGAACGTTACTAAAGTGTCAATGTCAGCTTGATGATATGCGTTCAGATATAACCCTGAGTTAAGGAGAATCACGATACATTGTCTTCTATGAAAAAGCTACCGCAGCAAATAAATCTTAACAATAAAAACATAAGATGAATAAATTTAGTAAACTGTATGGTTTCATAACTTATACTTCAATATGGGGATGTCGGTTGCGAAAACCATTCATATTTATTTAATTTTTGTTACAACTGGGGTAGTATCGGAGCGCAGGCAAAGTTATCAAAATCGTGAATACTATTTGTTTGTTTTGTTATACATATATTCATCTATGTTTGTTTTTATTTTATTTTATATCTAATCTAAACATATATTTATATCATTGAATTATTGTGAATAACGTCGAACACAGAGCATATATTACAATACAGTTCTCGTCCTATCTTCAAAATGATGCATGAAGCCGCAATCAAGCAGGAATTTAAAATAGACAAGTTGCAGTGCCATACTTGTCTAAGTTTTGGCCGTAAGCTTACAGCCATAGGCAAACATGTGGACATATTTAGAAAAATAGCACCACAAACTGGATATTGGGTAAGATTTTTATATGAACATGATGTAAGTGATTGTTAAGATATCATAATCACAATTTTAAAATAAATAAATACAATTATCCATCATTTTCAAATTTAGATATTAATATTGTGTCTTCTTATTATAAAAATTTTGAGTTTGACAGCAAAAAATAAACTCAATATGCAGAAAGTTAAGGAAGGTTTAGTTTAACTGAGGGGTACCCAAACCATTTCTATTTATGGTGTACATAGTCTGTGGGGTACCCCTTTGTTATGGTAGGTACACATTTTTTTTTTTTTATAGCTGTGTTCTTGATTACTAATAAGCCATTAAATAAGTAAATAAATATTAAGCGACAATCTTGTATTTTTTTACTTATTTAACTATATAATTATGTTTATTGTTGTCTAGTGTTGTGTGAGGTTGTCCGGTAATTAGTCATTTATATTTATTTGTTCTCTCTCACACTGGCATTTAACACCATGTCTAACTATTTTATGTTTATAGACCACCTGTAATATGGAATCAGTTAAGATTTGCTGGGAATGCAGTGGAGCACTCACAAAAATGGCAAACTTCCAGGATCAAGTATCCAGAGTCACTGATCTACTGGAAAACAGACAGGTCTGTTTTTTTCATTTAATGGTTAATTTTTAGGGTTCTGTACCTCAAAAGGAAAAAAAAACGCTTATAGGATCACTTTGTTGTCCGTGTGTCTGTCTGTCTATCGAGACCCTTTTTATCAGGAACATGTGGAGGTATCAAGCTGAAATTCATAATCAAATACTCAGGTCTACTCTCCCTTGGAGCTGTGAGAAAATGTTACTTCTAAGCCAACACAATCAAAATATACAGCCATTTATGCTGCAAATTTTCGACAATCGCAAGAGAACCTAGAGGGTTCTCGTAAACTCAGAATCTTGAAATGTGGTACGAAGCAACTTCCCTCTTGACAATCCTCATATATTTCTGGTCATTCTGTGGTCACACCACTAGATATGTAATTTTTGGACGGCCCCTATTTGGATGTTTATCATATAACCTATGTAAATAATAATCTGTTTCTTCTCCAGGCATATCTATACGGAACCTTATCAAGTCTTACAACAGTCATTTACAATGATACCCATCCTAACACTATCTATATCACACAAACGAGTGAAAAAACGCACACAGATGCAAAACGAGAGACAGATCCGACAGATGACGTAAATGACATGGACATGTCAGATTTCATAGACAATGCCACAGATAACATAGAATTGAAACCTGAACTAGACATAGATGAAATTCAGAACGTAAAAACTGTGAAAGTAAAAAATAACAAATGGGCTAGAAAAAGGGCATTGCTGAATAAAAAGCCTAAATTTAAAATATTACATGATTATAAAGTATTTAGGAAAGTTAGAATAAATCCTGACCAACTAAGCAGATGTTTGGAGAAGGAACGAGATAGCGAATGGTTTAAATCGAGTAAGTTTAAATGTGAAAGCTGTATGCTTGTGTTTAAGGATGGAAGTTCCTTAGCAAATCATGAGAAAACGCGCCATAACCAGGTAATTAACTAATAATTATTATTATTACCAAAAACATTAACCTCTTGCACGTCACAGTCGGCCGCCGACATCGGCAACACCTGTCAAAATTTCAATGAACACAATCTGTAATTCAAACTGCTTCACATATTTTTCAATACCTGTTGATTATGGAGCACTTCTTTTTAAAACGGAACTACGATTACTTCCTAAGTAGGTGCAACACCTGTGCTATATATAAGCAGCGCTCTCCCCTTGCGCTCGCGCATTTTTATGTGTGTGTGTGTGTGTGTGTGATTATTTGTCAAATGCAATTCTACGACAATTTGGGAACTGATAATTTGGAAAACATATTTTGAACCATTAATACAAAGATCAAAGCTTAAAGAAAAATCGAAAAAGGAGCTACCTTGAGGAAGAGACCGGGAAACGAACCCGGTACCTCTGGATTACCGGTCCAGCGCGTTAACCACTTCGCTACCCTAGCTCCAGGTAGACCTGACGAATTTTTCCTTATGCTTTGTGTGTCGATCTTTGCATTGTTTATTTGAAAGGTTTTTACACCTTAGCAACCTGTATGTGAATACGTTAATATTCACATCTTACCGCACCACTTTACAGCGGTGAGCGAGCAAGCGAAGGCGCTTAAGTAGCATCCGTTCACACTAACCTTACATTTCAGACGATCGGCTCATACATTTGCGACATCTGCCGCACGCGGACACCCGAGAAGGGTTCGTTAGTGACGCACGTATCCGCACACTACTACACACATGTGTGCAGTGTGTGCGGGTTCGCCAGTGTGCTCAGGGCGCACAGGAACGCGCACGCTAGAACGCACAGGACGGTACTGTTGTGTGGCAAGTGTGCTAAGACTTTTGGGTACGTAAGTATCCATACTAATCCATACTCCATACTATATACTATACTATATTATACTATTATACTATACTATATACTATACTATATACTATATACTATACTATACTATACTATACTATACTATACTATACTATACTATACTATACTATACTATACTATACTATACTATACTATATACTATAATACTATCCATACTAATATTATAAATGCGAAAGTGTGTCTGTCTGTCTGTCTGTTACCTCTTCACGCTTAAACCGCTGAACCGACTTAGATGAAATTTGGTATGGAGATAGTTTGAGACCCGGGAAAGGACATAGGATACTTTTAATCCCGAAAAAATTTAGTGTTCCCGTGGGATGAGCGGGTAACACCGCGGGGCACAGCTAGTAATAAATAAATATCAGACAACCTCACACAACACAAATCGATCTAGTCCCAAATTAGGCTCAAGAATTAAGGCTTGTGTTATGGGTACTAGACGACTATATACATACTTATGTAGATAAATATTTACTTAAACTAGCGACCCGCCCCGTCTTCGCACGGGTTCAACGCTATGTTATGCATGTATCATACATATAAAATAAACCTTCCTTTTGAATCTCTCTATCTATTAACCAAAAAATCGTTGCGTAGTTTTAAAGATACATACATTAGGGACAGACAGAAGTAAGCGACTTTGTTTTATACTATGTAGTGATAATAAATATCAGACAACCTCACACAAATCGATCTAGTCCCGAATTAAGCTCTAGAAGGCTTGTTACTAGACGACGATATACATAGTACATACACAGATAAATATATACTTAAATACATAGAACAACCTTGACTCAGGAACAAATATTGTAGTTCATCACACAAATATTGGCCCTGGCCGGGATTCGAACCCAGGACCGCTCAGTAGGCGGCTACGAACTGCGCCAACCGCGTCGTCTTTGTGCGCAGGTCACGTAAAGAGTTCTACGCACACTACAAGGAATGGCACGAGAGGTTCATCTGTGACCACTGCGGCGTCAGCTTCAAGATGCGCTACTGTATCAAGGATCACATCAGGTTAGTGAAGTATTAATGGCTCAGTTTCATTGGTTTCGCCGTCAAAATAAACATTGTTCGGTTCATGACGCATTGGTGTAAACTGTAATGTTATGTAACCTGTTTTTCAATAAATCCATACTTCCATACTAATATTATAAATGCGAAAGTGTGTCTGTCTGTCTGTCTGTCTGTCTGTCTGTCTGTTACCTCTTCACGCTTAAACCGCTGAACCGACTTAGATGATATTTGGTATGGAGATAGTTTGAGACCCGGGAAAGGACATAGGATACTTTTCATCCCGAATAAATTTAGTGTTCCCGTGGGATGAGCGGGTAACACCGCGGGGCACAGCTAGTAAATAAATAAATAAATAAATAAATAAATTGGTCGATAGGGTCCGCATGCGGAGTGCGGTAGATTTCCATAATGACCGGATAAACTGTGATATTCTATTGCGAAAAATGGCTGAAGCAGGTTTCTCGCGGATGCTGCTACATCTTTTTTCCGACTATTTTTCTAGCCGTACACAGTATGTAATTTACAGGAAAGCCCATTCTGCGCCATATGCAGTGACGTCAGGCATAGGTCAAGGTAGCAGCCGTGGTCCCCTCCTATTTTTAATTATAATAAATGATCTACCCGAAATCATTAAGCATTCTACCGTACTGATGTTTGCTGATGATGTCAAACTGGCTAAATCAATTCACGAATCGTCTGACGCTGGAAAACTCCAGTCTGACATAAATGCCATCCATCAGTGGGGTTTAAATAATAGTTTACACCTAAATATCAGTAAATGCGCAACAATGACATATTCAAAGACAAGCCTACCGGCCACCCGGTCATACACGCTGAATGGCCACGTCCTACAAAATGTCCAAACTATGCGAGACCTCGGCACATGCTTCGATACACAACTAAAATTTAATCAAAACACAGTGCAAATCTGTAATAAGGCGCGTAAGGCTCTCGGATTCGTCCTACGGCAATCCAAACTTTTTAACAAGCATCATGTCATTTCGTTACTCTATAACGCGTATGTCCGCAGTGTCCTGGAAAGTAATTGTATCATATGGAATCCACAATACCAAAAACACGTAACCTTAATTGAAAAAGTACAAAAATCATTTGTCCGTTACCTCTACTATAAAATTCATGGTTTTTACCCCTATTTGTACCCAACACTATTTATACTTGGAATGATCTCTTATCAAAGCCTTGAATTGCGTAGACAATTAGCCATGGTAAAATATTTTTTTAAACTGATTCGAGGCTCAATATTCAATCCCTCATTACTACAATGTGTATCGCTTAAAGTGCCATTACTCATAAGAGGATCACTCCGTCCACGCTTGCGGCCCCTATTTGTAGTCCCCCGTGCGAATATAACTCTTAGCACCTGTCCCCTGTACGTAGCCTTGAACCACATCAACAACATTTTGATGTATGACCCAACTCTGGACTTGTTCACGGAATCGGAGCCGAGATTTTTGTCCACAGCCACCTGCTATCTGGAGTCAATTAGCAGGCCCACCACAGTACGACAGTAGATAAGTGTGACAAAAAATGTATAATTACAACAATGTTTATTCTTGTTATTTCTAATTTAATTCTAATTTTTTACTAATTCTTATTACTTTATTATTGTGTAATGTGACCTATAACTTTCATGTGTGGCAATTTGCTGTAAGTGTAAGTTGGTTAATAATAATAAATAAATAAATAAAATAAATAACGCACGACATTATGAGTTTCACTGGCCGTTATACCGTCTGCGGGGAGTCCCGCATGCCGTATGTCGACCGAGTTATCGACTTGTGAGTTTCACTTGTTGTTATACCGCATGCGGGGAGTCCCGCATGCGGTATATCGACCAATGAAACTGAGCCATTAGTTTCTTAACACTTTGGCGACCAAGGATCGCGTAGCACTACGCGTGTAGCCATTAACATGCGGAAATGCGTAGGTATGTAGCGAAAACTCGGTACGAGCACTGTGCCCACGGAGCGGGTTCCCGGTGTTCAAAGTGTTAGGTAATAAAAGGCCTTATTCATTTTAACTATGTGTTTTTCGTATTATGACCAATACATTGATAATTAATTTTAACCAACTTTTTGAAGTGAATAATACTTTTCCCTGAGTTCTAGAAACGAACAATAGCTATTTCATGCTTTCATTGCGTGCAGCCGAAAATAAATTGAAAAAAAAAAACTAATTTTCCGCGTGAATTTGGTCAGTATCGAGTAGTTTTTAAAACAAACATTGTCAATGAAAAATTCAAACTGTAGGTTTCATATATATACCTATAAATCTCAATGGCCCTGTTCTAAGTTCTAAAATTGATAATATGTTAAGAAACATGTTTCATCATAGAAAAAAATGTCTAAAACAATCAGCATTTTTGATCGGATAAGGACTTAAGGAGCCAGGAGCCTTAACCCCCGACGGACGACGAGGGGTGTTATAAGTTTAACATAATATGTATTTGTGTATCTGTGTGTCTGTCTGTGGCATCGTAGCTCCCAAACGGATAAATTTTAGTGCAGGTTTTTTTATCAAAAGAGTTATCCGTCGACATGGTTCTTAGCTATGTTTGGTGGAAATAAGACCAGTAGTTCCCAAAATGTTCAGCTTTAATTGGAACAATTAACAAAATATCTCAGGGAATATTGTAGCTAAGAATTCCAAATTTTGTATTTATGTTCAGTTTTAGTAGCATTTTCTATATCACTCATTGAATGAGGGTCTCATGATGACCTGATGACTTGACTTGGCTTGTGTCGGGGGTGTTTTAAATTTAGGTTATCATTAATTAGTAGGTTGTTTTTAGTTAAAGAGTGACAACATTTTTGCACAGGAAACAACACTCTCCAATTGAATGCAAGCTTTGTGACAAACGGTTCTCTCGATACAACGGACTGTGGCTACATAACAAGGTAAATTGTGAATACAACATTATTTTTTAAATTTATGAAACATTTAATGTCCCATTTTTTTAATGTGGGTACACACTACAATTTTTATTAGTGAATGGGAGTTAGGGTAGCGAAGTGGTTAACGCGCTGGACCGGCAATCCAGAGGTACCGGGTTCGATTCCCGGTCTCTTCCACCAGGTAACTCCTTTTTAAATTTTTCTTTAAGCTTTGCAAATATTTTGTCTCTAATTAGGTTTAATTGCCAATTATAACCTTGGTTCTTTTGTGTATCTCATAATTTCAGATGTTTACAATTTTTTTTTCATAAATAAGATCTGACTTAAGTCTATTGATGCAGGTGTGCCACTCCGAGTCTTCTCAAAGCGCGTACTGCGTGGAGTGCGATAAGCGGTACGCTGACGTGTACCGGTACCGCTGGCACCTCAGCAACAGCGCGCGCCACCGGCCCCGCGCCAAGCAACGGTCAGTACCGCAAGGAGTCCTATCGGTACACGTACCGGTACATCTACCGGTGGTACAGGTACCGCTGGCACCTCAGTCATCACGCTATGATTGGTAGGTTGGTTCTGTCAATCCGTTTCTGTGTTGCCAGTGGTGTATCATAATACTCCCCGATTCCCTTGTCACATGAATCTTATAATCGTGAGTGTTTTAAATCAATTATTACGACGAAATAAAACTTAGTCAAAGAACATGACAATCGTATTGCATAATTATCATTTTTTGTACGACTGGCGGCAAAAATTTTTACTCATATAATTATTTTGTTACCATAAAACGGCAACTAATAAGTGACGTAGAAAGTCTCACTAGCTGGAATACCTTATTTTCTTATACAACGGTTAGGCTACAATATCGGCTCTATAGCTCTCTAACGTCCCACCGTGCTACGAGAAGTCCGTTGCCTAGTGATTTTTCTCTGTGAAATGCTTTTGATTACATTTTTATACATTTTTTACATAGGATCCCATGCCCCGGCTGCGACAAGGTGTTCTCGAAGAAGATATACATGAAGGACCACTACGACCTCGTGCATCTCAAGCGGTACAAGTACCGCTGTGAACAGTGCGACAAGGTAACGTAGATAATATTGTACTTGTAACTAAGAGCTAATTAACTTGTTATTTCTATAATGAATATTAACCTAGCTTTTAAAGACATTGCTTAGCATAAAGCTTTTGACATCCTCAAAAAATGAGTCAACATATCTATTGCATACATGTAAATTTAAGGCCGTTTTTCACTTGTGCCATTTTGACATAATTTGCACTTAGGATTCCGGATAGACTATACCTTTATATTTTGAAATGATGGAATGTCGTATGTACTTTTCTCGTCTCTTCTTTTCTCCCGTTGTTCCAGAATTTCCTACGCAACGCGGACCTGGTTCAGCACAGAAGGCGGGTCCATGAAGGCATCCTACCGCCCAAGAACAAGATTTGCTACATGTGCGGCCGGGGATTCACCGTACGTACTTAAAGCTTGCGTTAAATGTTCACTAAATTGGCCAAACAATATTTCTCAGTTGTCTTGTATAAGGCCCAAAATTATTATTTTCGTGTCCATTTTACTTGTTGCAAGTTACCGAACAAATCCTAGAATACTAGTCAAAATTATCTGATGAATGCTATCTAAGACAATCATTTTTATTGCTGCTCTCATACTGCTATATCATTTAACAAAAATGTATGCTGTGACATATTTGTCGCAATTTATGACAATATGTCGATTACCATGACAAAAAAGTCTTGACAATTTTCTTAAATACTGACATTTTAAAACTGACAATTGTAGACCTTTATGAAACGCGATTGACACTGAAAATTTTGTCAACTATTTACCTGTCGCAATCGGACATATTTGTCACGTTTATGAAACAGAATTTGTAGCTACAATTCGACAATTTTGTCAAAAACTGACAAATTGTCAACTTGTCACGTTTATGAAACAGGGCCCAGATATATATGAGGATTGTCAAGAGAGCGCTATTTATAAGATTTATATGGCGACAATTTTGCAACCAATCGCAACCCACTATAATGACGTTAGTTTTAAATACCTGTCAGTTCAGTTAACCTCGTAATACCATTTAGTGGAATGCACTATTTTCCTGTTTTTCGTGTGGTAAAAACATGTACCTACATGAGGTTGTCCGATATTTATTCTTATAAAGATCTTACGTTCACGACTGTGAATTGTTTTTGGCATTTTCTTTGGATAATTTTAAATATTTTTCTCGAATGATTTTCAACAATGTCAATGTTGACAAACAATCATACAATCATTGCCAGTGTAAGAAATTAGTTCCAGTGAAATTCCGCAATATGGCGCATCCTCATATATTTCTGGTCAGGCTTTACACTATCCTACGGGACCCGGGGACCTGGGACAAACAGTAGCCTATGTGTTAAGTTAGGGTAATGTAATAGTACATTATTGCCGAGGCCCGGAAAGTAACGGATTGTCTGACTCGTTGACCTGGTTTGCAAAAATGCGAGTCTGGCAATCCCCGTTCCGCCGAGGTATATATAATGCTTTTCTCAAACGATGTGAGGAAATAATAATAGTACACTTGAAAATAACAAGTAATTTAATAGGATCGACGAACAAGAATCACACAAAATTAAGTAGGTATCTAGATAAATTGATATTTTTCAATTTTAATAATAAAAAATATTCGCTCCTTGGGGGTAAAAATAAATGTATAAAAACGCATTTTTGCATAATATGGAAGCGGGCAAAAATGCGTTTTCATACATTTATTTTTCCCCTTTTTATTTTTTTAGGAGTCTAAGCCTATTTCAAAATTGTTTCATCTATGCCTAAGCCCTATGCCTATTTAAATAACAAGAGTAGTTGTCATACTTATGCCATATTACGATTGTCTTCCAGACGAACAAGATCCTGAACAATCACATGCGCACGCACACGGGCGAGCGGCCGTTCGCGTGCGCGCACTGCTCGGCCGCGTTCGCGCAGCGCGCGGCGCTCGCGCAGCACGCGCGCGCACGACACACCTGAACACGCCTGACATTGAGCTTGTACTGAGCGTGTATTGAAATAATTCTTTTGGTTGAGCGAATCCCATTAGCTTTGTACCCGATGAACAATACCATTATCTGTATTGTTAGCTGCGGCCACAACTGCCACTTCAAAATGTAAGGCGTTATAAGTGCAAATTAATTTTACACTAAATTAGTCTTTAAGTCAAACGAAATAAGGTTTACTCTTAAACAAAGGGAACAGAGATGTTGGTCACTTCATTGTCATTATAAGCATCAAAACGAGCTTCACTGCTCTTTCACTTACGAAGTGACCAACATCTGTGTTCCCTTTGTTTAAGAGTAAACCTTATTTCGTTTGACTTAAAGACTAATTTAGTGTAAAATTAATTTGCACTTATAACGCCTTACATTTTCGGGTACAAAGCTAATGGGATTCGCTTAAGAAATGGGCTTCGAAACAAGTTGAAGCTATTTTTTAAAGCTTTTATTTAACTTGCATGGTATGTTTAAAGTATGTTTGTTCGGGTGAAATCTTGCAACTCAATTTTGAAGCAGATATCGTCAACCGATTGAGCTGAAATTTTGCATACTTACTTAACTTTGATGACAATACAATATGGTACCATGGGGCTGATCTGATGATGGAGCTGGAAGGTCGCCATAGGAACTCTATAATAGAAAAAGCAATCTTACCGAGCTTGGGCTCTTTAGAATCGTCTCAGTGAGCATTTGATGGATATCCAAAGAAAAGTACAGTCGGCTATAAAAGCTTGCCACTAAAATGTCATTTTTGACAGAAACTTATTATAGAATCTTTTTATCGATTCTATTTTTTTATGTGGAAATACAACATTTCAATTTAATAAATAGTGACACAAAAGTAAATTAAGAAAGAAAATTTGAATGCGATCTATTACAATCTAATCTTATAGTATGTAAATATATGTATAATTGTATTTATGGTAGTTAAGTTCTATAATATACATGTATTCACTTGTATCTTGGATGCTCTCCGAACGATTAATTTTCTACTCTGCACCCACTTGAAGCATCTCTGTTTGGCCCTATGGTTGACTGGTAGAGAATGCCATTAGGCATTAAGTTCGCCATTTGTACTGACTTTCGTTTTGTGCAATAAAGTTTAAATAAATAAATAAATCTAAGCAGGATTTGAATCTGCGACCTCTACGTTTCCGGCGTATTGCTCTCCCAACTGAGCTATTAGATCGCTACGTCAATCGCACCAAATCTTTCATTCCATAATTCATACGCTACTGGAGCGCCCTCTGCGTCATATGTGTTTGAAATGCTTATGCGCATTAGCCATACCCTAGGATGTGCGCTTTACACGTAACGGAAACGTAGAGGTCGCAGGTTCAAATCCTGCTTAGATTGTAGTAGATCGCATTAAATTTTTCTTTCTTAATTTACCTTTGTGGCATTATTTATTAAGTTGTTGAAGCTTCTACTATACTTTTTAGCCCCCGACGAAAAAAAGTGGTGTTATAATATAAGTTAAAAAAGTGTATCTGTGTGTCTGTCTGTGGCATCGTAGCACCCAAACGGATGGACCTATTTGAGTGCGGTTTCTTATCAAAAGACTTGTCCGTCGAGATGGTTCTTAGCTGTGTTTGGTGGAAATAGGACCAGTAGTTTACAAGATATTCAGCTTTAATTGGAACAAGTGACTGGATCTCAGCCAATATTGAAGCTAAGAATTCCAAATTTTGTAGTTATGTTCAGTTTTAGTAGCATTTTCTATATCACTCATTGAATGAGGGTCTCATGATGACCAGCTACATCTGTCGGGGGTGTTTTTAATTAAAACATTTATTTTGAACACAGATGCATTTACTTTATAATTTGTATTATATTTATATTATAAGTATTTGTACTTGTAATCTTTTTAAATATCTGATACTTACATATTTTGCTAAAGCAAATAAGAACTGTTATTATACCTAACAGCAAAAAAGAACTATTATTATACAAATGTTGTATTAAATTTAAATAAAATTATTTATAGTTAATTCGTAGTTTTCTTTAAATTCTGTACTCCTAAACATTGTTTACCATCTGTAAGGTTTCGCCAAATTTTCATTTGTCCGATTTTTTTTGACGATTTCGAGTAGTTTTTGAAACAAAAATGATCAATGAAAAATTAGTTGTAGGTTTCAAATATGTACCAATAAATCTTAATAGCCCTGTTCTAAGAGTAACATTGATAATATGTTAAAAAACATGTTTGATCATAGAGAAAACTGTCTAAAACAATCAGCATTTTTGAAGGAGCTTGAAAGTGTGTAAAAATACTTCATAATGGAATCAATATTTTATTTATGTTAACAATACATGATACGGTGGTCGAAATAGCGGACTTATTGCTTGATACTGTTGGATTTCTTGTGCACGTTGTGTTTGTATCGCTTGTGGAGGTAGAGAGCGCTCTTGAACCCGAAGTCCGCGCCGCACAGAGCGCACGCGTACGGACGACGGCCCGTGTGCGTGTTCATGTGCTGGGCTAGTGTGGGCTTGGTCTGTGGACGTATGGATTTGACAACATTTCATATTTATAAAACGTGGAAGACACAGATCGACAGAGCTTTGCGTCGATCTAATTAGAAGAAAAAAGTGTCCCAATGTTTTTTCGTTCCATTCCGTTACCATTTCCATATAACCATACCTAGGATTACTCGGGGCACGTTCTAGGGATAGGATATCGATAAAAAAGATGTCGATATAATTAAATTAATATATGTGCTCAATGAACATTCTGGATTACTATAAAGAGGTTCGATGTCATATCTGATCTGATATCGAGCCTCTTAAATTTAGATAATAAAAGTATGAGGATGTGATTTCAATCAAAATGTCAATTTTCGTATATTATGACAATTATTTTAAAATAAAAATGTAAATACACGTTTTAATATGTTTATTTTTTCATTTGAAAATGTGGAGAAATAAAGTAATATTTATTTATGTCGATGACATTTAGATGTTGACAGTAACATCGACATATTTTATTGTCGATAAAATATTTTGCTACGTCACTTTCGTATAGGTGCCCCGAGTTATCCTAGGTATGCATATAACCTACTACAGCGGTAACGGAATGGAAAAACAGAAAATGTATGAATATTTTGAGACAGCTTTTTTCTCCTAATTAGATCAAAAGAGCTCGTGACTCTGAGTAAAAAATACCCAAAATATCGAAAATTAAAAAAGTGGGGTGTAAAACTTTAGAAAAAGATGGCTTACTTCCTAAAAAAATATCTGAATAACCTTTTCTGTATAGAAATATAAGAAAATACACAAACACGTAACACGTCACGTAATCTAAGACCAGCAACAACCATGACCCAAGCACAAACATTCGAGTTCATCACACACATATTTGCCCTGGCCGGGATTCGAACCAAACCAAACGAGTAAGGCGTCGTCAGAATGAGTAAAGGAATGAGTAAATCTTAAGAAATTAATCTAGAATTTTATAATAGTATAGATGAAGGTACACCCGCCAATCTGACCCTCACTCCTCGGAGTTAGAAGAGCTGAAGGTCTGAACTCACCCGAAAAGCCTTCCCGCAGTGGTCGCACATCTTATCACCGATCGTGATGACGTCACAAGTCTTGGCTGTCATTCCGGAGTGCCATACCTTATTTTCTTATACCATGGTATAGAATATAGATGAAGGTACAGCCACAAAACAGATAGGTACAGAAATGAATCTACATACAAGCGCGCTCGAGCAAACGCACACATATACATTGCTCACGGACACGATATCTCGGACCAGTTCGGACCAGTGCGAGCGCGAGTGCCATCCGCTTGACGTGTCCGTGAGCAATGTCTATGTGTGCGTTTGCTCGAGCGCGCTTGTATGTAGATTGATTTCTGTTCCTATCTGTTTTGTGGCTGAAGGTCTGAACTCACCCGGAAAGCCTTCCCACAGTGATCGCACATCTTGTCCCGCGGCGCAACGAAGCCTTCGTGTTTCTCCCGGCGATGCTTGTTCCGGGATTGCGTCGTTTTGAATGTCTGTACACATAACATAATCTAAATTAATAGTGTAATGATTCCAAGATCACCCATAGGAGAGCCGCACTCATTGGCTCGGTATAAAAGAGAGAAAGAAAAGAAAGAAATACATTTATTCGTGACGTGACCAATTGACCATCCATACTAATATTATAAATGCGAAAGTGTGTCTGTCTGTCTCTCTGTCTGTCTGTTACCTCTTCACGCTTAAACCGCTGAACCGATTTAGATGAAATTTGGTATATAGATAGTTTCAGTCCCGGGGAAGGACATAGGATACTTTTCATCCCGAATAAATTTAGTGTTCCCGTGGGATGAGCGGGTAACACCGCGGGGCACAGCTAGTAGAACATAATTATATGGTATGGCACTAGAGATGTGTAGCTCGCGAGTGAGTGATTCAAACGAGCTATATCATTTGGTTTAGCTCACTAGCTCTTTCGCTCACTGAAGATTAAAGTAGCTCAATATATCATCTATCATCTCAGTATTACTCGCTCCCTCTCGCTCATGAAATGAATGTTGCCATGCTGCCGTGAATCTAATTCATCGAAATCTCTAGTTCTCTGCTCACTCGTGAACGATATAGTCTAAAGATCTACTGAGCTAAATGAGTGATACATATCTCGGTGAGCTAAAGACACATATCACTCTTTTCACTTTAGTGACACATTCTGCGCATCTCTATATGGCACCAGCGGGTCAGACGACCGGCTCAGCCGGTGGCTCTAACGTGACTGTCTTACCGTACTGTCGAGACAACGTCAAAAGTGACCACCATTAGGTAAGGTTTTATACAGATCCACATACACTACAAATAGTACATTACTGCAGACGCTGGTTTGAAGGGCTTTAAACCATTAATACAGAGATCAAAGCTTAAACAAAAATTGAAAAAGGAACTACCTGGTGGAACAGACCGGGAATCGAACCCGGTACCTCTGGTGTCAGACAGACAGTAGAGTCTGAGTAATAGGACGTTTTTTACTTTTTGTGTACGGAACCCCAAAAAAAGACGAAGAAAACACCGAATAACGCTGAACTTTCACCCATGCGTAAAGATCTCGGCCGAACACGTCTCGCACCGGTAGTTCATCGTTATACCGGGTGAGTAGGTATAGAATAGAATAGAATAGAATAGAATATATTTTATTGTATAACTGTGTACAGAGATGGTAACAAAATGTATTTAGTTACAACAGTTTATCCGTCACGGACGTACAATAATTAACATTTCATATTACACGTTATTACATGCATGAATTACTTATAACTATAAAACTCATTCATATTATAGAAGACCCTATCGATGAGCCAGTTTTTTAAGCTGGTTTTAAATTGTTTACTTTCAAGTGACTTTAATTCAACTGGAAGATTATTGAAGACACGCATAGCGGCAATGAATGTGCTTTTATACATAAGTTTATTGTTTACCTTCGGAATCTGATAGTTATATTTGTACTGGGTGCGCAAATTGTTGTTAAGTGATGACTTTTTAGTGAAGTATTCTCCATTGTGTTTGACAAAGAGGCAGAGCTCCAGTATGTAAATCCCAGTTAACGTAAGTAATTTCTTTTCCTTGAAAACATTTCTGAGTGAATGTCGACTGTGCAAATGATACATGGTGCGTAAGCATCTTTTTTGCAACCTAAACGTGGTTTCAACGTCAGTGGAATAGACGGATAGTGATACGAAGCCGGCAAGCCCTTTTCACGGTGTCGTGTATGCATGCATAGGTAGATATAAGTTACAGGCGGTGGTTGCGCCCACCGAATAAAACTAGTTCGTTGACAGCTACCCGGCGTATTACTTGTGTGCTTGCCCGCTCCCGTATCTATCACACGGCTAAGGCATGTTTGCTTTTTTCAAACATATGCAATGGAATAAAAAAATACACGACTTAAAAAAATACAATTCAGCATTAATGAACACAGACGCCTTGTTAAAAAAAATACATATAAAGATTACTTATATAAGTTATATACATTGTGAGAAGTGAAGAAGAAAAAGGTAGAACTTTCACCCATTCGTAAATATCTCGAAGCCAACTCACCGCCGAACACGTCTCGCACCGGTAGTTCCGCCGCGAGCTATGCTTGGTCTCCAAGTGTTTCCGCAGAACCACTTTCTGCGCAAACCCGCGCCCGCAATCATCGCACGTATACCTGAAATCATAGTCCGGTGAATAGACTAAAGTACTAGGGGTGATCTTACAAACGGTCCGGTAGTTTTGAATTTTTGATATATTATCTAAGATGGTTAATGAATGTTTAAGATGCAAAATGCACAATTTCCAGTGATGTATCAAACTTCCGGCTTATATCTTCACTTAGGAGCATTTCAGCTAAAAAAGAGCTTGGGCAATGTTGTAGAAAATTAAATTTACTATAATATACATTTCAAAAAATTTAAACCGTCAACTATTTGGGATTTTTCTCCTCAGTAAGCCTTTTAGTGAACCTGGTAGCTATTTTTAAAATAAAATAATTAATGCCCTTCTGGCACATGTGTAACTGTCTTTACACATTAGGCCCATCTGGCATGTATGAACACCTTTACTTTAAATTCATATTTATAAAGTGAGTAGTTTGCACAAATGTAACTTTGACAGAGAGAAATTGTGTTTTTCTCATTTCACTTTTGACAACGGTATCTGTAAAGCTTCCGATACGTCAGGGAGGCTCAAATAAATAATATACGCGATATAATCCGTTCAAATTGTTTTATTTAAATATTTGCGATTGTTATAAAAACAAACCTAACCTAATTAATATAATTATATTTGCAAGAATTATGAAAAATATATGACTTAAATAAAAATTCTACGAAGTAAAAATTCGGCGAAATAAAATATTCGACCAAAAATAATAGGGGCGTGCACTGATGTTGAATTATACAACATATTGTAGTTATATGAATAAAATTAGCTCAAAATGTCATAAAGCAAAAAAAAAAACAAAAGAAATAATATTTATTGAAATATGTGACTTCAAATGTACGCAAAATTTATGATATTTATGAAATTGCTTTAAAAATACCCTTAATTTAACATTTTCGCTACCAGGAACCCGCCTGGTAGGCACTCGTAATCATTGCTCAGATGCCGGTCACGTATTTTTGCTTAAAGAGCTACCCACCTAGCGGGCTCTCGGTTTCTGGGGTAGGGTTAAATTTTATATCTGGTTGCGAAAGTGTTAACAAAACAATTGTATGACAGCCATGAACTTAAACGCACTTCTTCACGGTGAAAATGGCAAATTACTTTTCGCCTCCAGACAAATATTGGTGCCCATAACATATAATGACGTCAGGATTACGTGGCCATTTGTACGGAGCGTTTTTAGCGCTCCGTAGGAATGTTGAACTTTGACGGTCATTTCTGACTTTAAGAGCAGTCTAAGTGTAGGTAGTCCCATGTAGACATTTGATCCCAATAAAAAATAGAATCGAATGACATCCTCAAAAAAATTAACTACACGCCTATTCTGCGAAAAGGCAGTATACCTGAAGATGTCCGCCGAGGCGTGTTTGACAGCATACTTCAAGTGGTTCTTGTACTGGTGCATATCTCTGAACTGTTTATTGCATTCGGCGCAGTACGCTTTCTCGTCTATCTGCAAGTGAAATCAATATTAGGACGATACATTACGGTAGATGGCGCTTCGATGCCATAAGGCATGCAGAAGCAACTGGTTGAAAAATTCAATGGCTCTCGCATCAGATTCGGTGGTCCAGTTGGTAGGACGCCCGTGTTGGCCCGGAAACCCGTTGGAGACGCAGGTTTGAATCCTGCATGAACCGTTAAATTTTTCGGTTCATTGTAAACATTTGGTTTACGTTAGCACACGTTACTGCTTTAATAAAAATAATAAGACTAGAAATAACACAACGAAAAAAGAATGAGTGACGAATGCAGAATGAGACGAATAAAGCTGATACCTTCAGAGCTAACTAGACCTCGCTAGTTTGTCTCGAAAATCGCAATTTGTTTACGTTTTTTGAAAAACCGGCTAAGTGGGAGTCGAACTCGCGCACCGAGGGTTCCGTACAAACCCTTATCCCATCTTGACTAGCCGGGTTTAGTTAAGTTCGCACCTGGTATGCATAGCGCCGGATAGAAATGAGGTGTAAAGTTAACTCAACCGATCACGTTTGTTGTATGGGAGCCCCACTTAAATATTTATTTCATTCAGTATTTAACAACAAATACTTAAACAGAATGAAATAAATAGCTAAAATAATATTAGCTGCAACAGAAATACATCATCTGTGAAAACTTCAACTGTCTAGCTATCACGGTTCATGAGATACAGCCTGGAGACAGACGGACGGACAGCGAAGTCTTATTAATTGGCCAAGCTGGAACTGAATCGCTTCGCTCGGTCAACAAGCGGACTTACTTCAGTGCCGTGGATGTGCATATGTTTCTTCAATAACCGCTCTTGTCGAAATTTCCGACCGCATTCTTTGCAAGCGTATGGTTTTTCTGGGCCGCGTTCGTGTGAACTGAAACCAACAATAATCACACGCGAATGTTTCTGAGTGTGTATGTTTGTTACATCTTCACGCTTAAACGGCTGAACCAATTTTGATAAGTATGAGTATGAAGGTAGATACTCTGGAAACCCTTAATTTGACAAAAAAAACGAAGGTCGATAGTTCAATGTAGTTACTTCCTTAACATTGATTTGGAGAATCTATACATCTCCTTTACGTATACCAATGTATTTAGTTATATTACCATAAATATAAATTATTGTTTAAGTATGATTTACGAAAAAATGACTTGCTGTTGAGTTTCTTTCGGCTTTCAACAGCGGTCTCCTCTTGGGAAACGCCGGTAGATTCACAATCTGACTTGTAAAAGTGCCCTTGTGGCCTACTTACTGAATAAATTATTTCATTTCATTTCATTTCAAGTCTCGTTAAGGTTGCATAGAGCAGTGAATTCACGCTCGAAAAAAAATTAGAAAAAGATGGTCAAAGAGTTTGTACATCCTGGTGTACATTGCCAAATAAAGGGTTAACACATAGGCTTCTTTTAACCCGGTAAAATGTAGTGTTCCCGTGGGATGAGCGCGTAACACCGCGCGATGCAGATAGTATTAAAAAGGCGAAAGTTGGTGAGTGTGTTTGTATGTTTGTTACTTCTTCACGCCCAAACGGCTGGACCAATTTTGATAAATTTTTGTATGAAGGTAGCTGACACTGGATTAACACATTGGCTACTTTTTATCCCGAAATAAATTAGTGTTCCCGTGGGATAAGCGGGCAACACCGCGCGATGCAGCTAGTAACAATACCAGATCGAGTTCATTACACAAATATTTGCCCTGGCCGGGATTCGAACCCAGGACCGCCGGCTCAGTAGGTGCACTACACACTGCGCCAACCGCGTCACAATATGAATCACTCACAGTTTATGCAATTTGATGCTCCCCGGACTAACTCTCTTGCCGCACTCTTCGCACTCAAACAGGCGGTGATTCCGCGAGTGACATAATAGCTTGTATAGCGATCTGTAACAAATAGGAAGTTCTTATAAGTGGCGTGGTGTCCATAATCCTGACAACTGTATTTTATCTTATGCAACAGTTGTATAAGGGGGGTCAAAAAAGAGCGGCATGGATTACAATGTGAGCGTAGCGAATACGAGCATTTTCTGACTTACTTATACAACGTTGCATAAAATATTTTTTCTACGACTCAGTATTTATTAAAATGCAAATAAACAACACGTTGTCTCACCCACCACACTCACCAGTAGGTACACATACACTATAAGGTACACTATAAGGACAGTATAGGGACAACATAAGGTACACTATAAGGACAGTATAAGGTATACTCACGGGAACTCGCGCGGACACAGGTCGCACGTCCAAGTCGTCACGGGGACGCCGTGCTCCCTGCTGCAGTGGATCCGCATCGAGTTGGCATTGTCCCACTTGTAGCTGTACTTCAGTATAAGGTACACGATAAGGACAGTATAAGGTACACTAACGGGAACTCGCGCGGACACAGGTCGCACGTCCACGTCGTCACGGGGACGCCGTGCTCCCTGCTGCAGTGGAGCCGCATCGAGTTGGCGTTGTCCCACTTGTAGCTGTACTTCAGTATAAGGTATACTATAAGGACCGTATAAGGTACACTCACGGGAACTCGCGAGGACACAGGTCGCACGTCCACGTCGTCACGGGGACGCCGTGCTCCCTGCTGCAGTGGAGCCGCATCGAGTTGGCATTGTCCCACTTGTAGCTGTACTTCAGTATAAGGTACACTATAAGGACAGTATAAGGTACACTCACGGGAATTCGCGCGGACACAGGTCGCACGTCCAAGTCGTCACGGGGACGCCGTGCTCCCTGCTGCAGTGGAGCCGCATCGAGTTAGCGTTGTCCCACTTGTGGCAGTACTTCAGTATAAGGTACACTATAAGGAAAGTATAAGGTACACTCACGGGAACTCGCGCGGACACAGGTCGCACGTCCACGTCGTCACGGGGACGCCGTGCTCCCTGCTGCAGTGGAGCCGCATCGAGTTAGCGTTGTCCCACTTGTGGCAGTACTTCAGTATAAGGTACACTATAAGGACAGTATAAGGTACACTCACGGGAACTCGCGCGGACACAGGTCGCACGTCCACGTCGTCACGGGGACGCCGTGCTCCCTGCTGCAGTGGAGCCGCATCGAGTTAGCGTTGTCCCACTTGTGGCAGTACTTCAGTATAAGGTACACTATAAGGACAGTATAAGGTACACTCACGGGAACTCACGCGGACACAGGTCGCACGTCCACGTCGTCACGGGGACGCCGTGCTCCCTGCTGCAGTGGAGCCGCATCGAGTTAGCGTTGTCCCACTTGTGGCAGTACTTCAGTATAAGGTACACTATAAGGACAGTATAAGGTACACTCACGGGAACTCGCGCGGACACAGGTCGCACGTCCACGTCGTCACGGGGACGCCGTGCTCCCTGCTGCAGTGGAGCCGCATCGAGTTAGCGTTGTCCCACTTGTGGCAGTACTTCAGTATAAGGTACACTATAAGGACAGTATAAGGTACACTCACGGGAACTCGCGCGGACACAGGTCGCACGTCCACGTCGTCACGGGGACGCCGTGCTCCCTGCTGCAGTGGAGCCGCATCGAGTTAGCGTTGTCCCACTTGTGGCAGTACTTCAGTATAAGGTACACTATAAGGACAGTATAAGGTACACTCACGGGAACTCGCGCGGACACAGGTCGCACGTCCACGTCGTCACGGGGACGCCGTGCTCCCTGCTGCAGTGGAGCCGCATCGAGTTAGCGTTGTCCCACTTGTGGCAGTACTTCAGTATAAGGTACACTATAAGGACAGTATAAGGTACACTCACGGGAACTCGCGCGGACACAGGTCGCACGTCCACGTCGTCACGGGGACGCCGTGCTCCCTGCTGCAGTGGAGCCGCATCGAGTTAGCGTTGTCCCACTTGTGGCAGTACTTCAGTATAAGGTCCACTATAAGGACAGTATAAGGTACACTCACGGGAACTCGCGCGGACACAGGTCGCACGTCCACGTCGTCACGGGGACGCCGTGCTCCCTGCTGCAGTGGAGCCGCATCGAGTTAGCGTTGTCCCACTTGTGGCAGTACTTCAGTATAAGGTACACTATAAGGACAGTATAAGGTACACTCACGGGAACTCGCGCGGACACAGGTCGCACGTCCACGTCACGGGGACGCCGTGCTCCCTGCTGCAGTGGAGCCGCATCGAGTTGGCATTGTCCCACTTGTAGCTGTACTTCAGTATAAGGTACACTATAAGGACAGTATAAGGTACACTTACGGGAACTCGCGCGGACACAGGTCGCACGTCCACGTCGTCACGGGGACGCCGTGCTCCCTGCTGCAGTGGAGCCGCATCGAGTTGGCGTTGTCCCACTTGTGGGGACAGTACACGCACTTCAGAATCCTGTAAGATGAGTTTCATTGCTAGATGCGATAAAATTATTATTTATTAAATAGTAGGAAGTAGGAAATTGCTGGCTGAGTATTAATTTTAAACGGAAGCCAGCAATTGGCCATCTGGCTGAGGCAAATATAGTGCATTTCTTAAAAATGGTGCTAGATAACAAAATAGGCACAGATAACTTTTAATAGCCACTAGTCAAAATCAAAACTGATTTCTCGCATTGCCGCCTTTTTATATATTTTTTTATGAAAAAATAGAAGCGTATTTTTCTTCCGATTTTTTTTCCGTAAGCTCTTTGAGGCAACTAAAAAGTCGCAGGTACTGATCTTCCCTTTTGGCTATTTAGGACCTATGCCTTTTTTACATGGTCGTTTTAACTTTCTTAAGAGTTTGTCCCTGGACAAATAAAGGAATTTCATACAATATTATATTACTGTCAATATTCCTGTCAATTTTGAGAAAAATAAAATAATAGACTAGTGTCGTCATAGATCAAACCAGTTTTTTTTTATAAAAGTTATACCCCGAATTTTTGTATAGGCAACGAGTATAGTATATGTATAGTTTTCAAGCGGCTGCTACGTAAGCATCTGCTGGAACAGAAGCCGAATAGTGTCCATCAGCCTATGCAGTAGATACGCTCTCCGAACGATGAATTTTCTACTCTGCTCCCACTTGAAGCATCTCTGTTTGGTCCTATGGTTGAATGGTAGAGAATGTATGGCATTAAGTTCGCCATTTGTACTGACTTTTGTTTTGTGCAATAAAGTTTAAATAAATAAATGAGGCCTCACCTATAATGGCCTGCCTTATGGACCGCCCGAGCCGCCTCCGACATGAACCTCAGGTCGCAAACGCTGCAAGCCAACTCACCAAGCTCCTGTAGAATAGTTATCATTATCAATCAATCTATCTATTTATTTCAGGCATCAAAGACTTGTCCGCCTAGACGGTTCTTAGCTATGTTTGATGGAGATAGGACCAGTAGTTTCCAAGATATTCAGCTTTAATTGGAACTAGTGACAAGATCTCAGCCAATATAAAAGTAAATAAAATAGAGCTTTCTAGCTCAATGAAAAATTAATTTTCTGAATACAAAATACAATTCTTTATTCTTTAACCGAAGGAAAATAAATTTAAATCAATTGTAAAGCAAGCTTTGCAAAAAAAAAAAGCCTATTATACACTGAAGACATATGGCCGGATGCCTCAACTGCAGCCCAACAAGCCATTACCATTTTGTTAATTAGGTGTTAAGTTAAGGGGCTCCCAGCAAAAATTTGCGACTTTTCCTGGTTTTTGCTGTGTATCTATTCCCTGGAATCGAGAAAATAAGTTCCAAACCATGTACAATTATATAGTTCAGTTTCTATTAAACACTTTCTCGTGTTCGGAAATTTTAATATATTTTTATGTATTTAATTATGATTTTTTACACACAGGTCTATAAAAATAAAGATTACGTAAATAGTGTCTCAATAAAGCTTGAATCGACTCAAAACCTATGCCTAATTGTTCATTTTGCTAACGCCTAACACGCTACGTAAGCCTTTTCTTTAAGTTAAGTTATAATTTTCAACAAAATAGCAAAAACTAATTTCGCGACGTAACAATGTTGCGGGACGCAGGTGAGACGTGTGCCAAATTGACGCTGCGCCTTCAATTTTTCTAGTGCGATTTAGGCAATTTGCTTATTGGTGGAATTTGGGTATAGAATAACGATACGGACGTATATTGTAGTGTCTATAGTTAAGTATTTGATGTAAAACCAAAAAATAATCGCTTAGAATTTACTTAACATATGAATAACATACTTTTGACTTTTTTTGTGCTAGTTAGTGTGCATTTCAAATATATTTCAGAAACGGTCAGGTAGCACATTAAACTTGTGCCAACATTTGACTATTGGACCACAAAATTAAAAAACCATAAACCTACCGCTGTATGTCTGTTCATATGCGCCAAAAACGACCTCCTCGTACAAAAAGGCTCCACACATTTCTCACAACGGAACACAGGAATACTCTTCACATAGAACTCTTCTTCTCTCTTCTTCTCCCACCATTGTAACATCTCCTCTTCTGTCAGTCTTTCTTCTGTGAAAGCATCTGAGCTCTTAGGTTCTTCAGAGGTTTGTGAATCGTTTTCTGGTGCTTTTTCAAATGTTTTT
This sequence comes from Apotomis betuletana, assembly GCA_932273695.1. Classification (NCBI taxonomy): domain Eukaryota; kingdom Metazoa; phylum Arthropoda; class Insecta; order Lepidoptera; family Tortricidae; genus Apotomis; species Apotomis betuletana. The sequence goes on from OW026322.1 coordinate 4,810,843, forward strand.
ACAGTTTTAGTACTGCTGTGTATATGTTGCGGAGGGATTTGAAATGTAGGGATATTAATCTCCGGGAAAGACAGTCGAGAGCCTGAAAAATAGATAGATATTCACCGTTTGAATGCAAAGTTTATTGACAAATGAAATTAAATAATTTATTCAGTAAGTAGGCCACAGGGGAACTTTTACAAGTCAGATTGTGAATCTACCGGCATGTCCCAGGAGGAGACCGCTGTTGAGAAGAAAGTCGAAAGAAACTCAACAGCAAGTCGGGCATATTTAAAAAGATGATATCATCACTCGCATCTTCAAAGAGTAATAATACCAATCATACTCACTTTGAAAGATTGATACAAAAATCAAAGCTAAAAGAAAAGTAGTTGAACATGTTAATCACTCCACCATCCTAACGCCAGGTGACCTCCTGAATTTTTCTTTAAGCTTTGTGTGTGGATCTTTGTATTTTATATTGAAAGACTTTACACCTTAGCGATCTCTATGTGAACATGCTAATATTCACACTTTACCACTCTCCCTTTAAAGCTGTGATCTTTGTTCTTTGACCTTTGTATCAATTTTTCAATAGCAAAATGTGGTGTTTCCATATTAGGTAAAAGAAATAATTAAACATTAGATGTTTCACAAATTAATACTCACTTTTTCTATTCAACAGAGTCAACAGAGTCGCATTAGCTATGCTATCGCCTTTACCATCAACTTTACAGCTTTCATTAACATCTACATGTTCATCTTTATCATCATTTGCTACTTCAACTTCAATTTTATCGCAATTTTCATCACAATCTATACTTTCATCTTTAACATCAATAACTTTAGTAAATCTCTCATCAGAGGATCTAGCTTCCTGCTGAAAGACTTCAAAATGTTCAAAGACATTGGCTACTTCATGGGACTCGAGGTCACGTTCAGGCTCTGTTTTTATTGGATCTTCCAGAGTTGGGGTAATTTCTAAATAGATACCAGATGATTTTTTGAGTTTGGAGAAACTATGCAATTGAATTGGCTGTAACACAATACGGGTTATTTTATTATATTCCACGATAAAATAAATAAATAATTAAGGGACAATCTTACACAAATCGCTTTGTCCCAAACAGGTAAGGTAAAAAAAAACACAGACGAACATGTGGGCGCCTCTTATGCCTTGTGAAAAGGGATTGCCAGCCACATATCCCGATCCTCCTCTGTCTATACCGGCAATTGGTACTGGGTTTGAATAGCGGCCAGGGCAAATATTTGTGTGATGAATTCGAATATTTGTTCCTGGGTCATAGATGTCTAGTCATATAAGGCATTCATAAATATCTGAACATGTACTGTAATGCCTAGTCAATAAGAGTCGTGTTCAGATATTTATGAATGCCTTATATGCTGCGATATGTCTGATGGCGACTGTACAAGCTTTGCTTAGTTTGAGACTAAGTTGATTTGTGTAAGTTTGTCCCTTAATATTTATTTATAATATTTATATACTTACTTGTCTATTTACCAAGGCAGAGAGACAAGCCTGTGCCCTCATAGCTTTGTATCTGAAGGCAGCCATCTTTAAAATGAAATGGTTACACTCCCAGCATATCTGGTCCTTTTCCGAAAGCTGTAAAACATGAAACTATATAACTAGTGGCTGTGTGAGCCATAGACCGCAAGAGTTTATATCAAAATGGCAGAATTTTTTAATTTAAAAACAAAACAAAATGGTGTGGAAATGGGGGTTGAAAATGTGTAATATGTTAGCCATTTTAAAAACTATTGCGAGGTATACAGCTCATTGTGCCACTACTTTAAAGTTTCTCAGCATTGATTCAAAAAATCTTATTATCCATTCTGGGAAATCACTCACTGCTGGGATGAAATAAAGTCAATGTATCTCAGCAAACTTTAAGTAGCCTCCGTGCAAACTATTACGTCTATACGATGCTACCTTAACGTTAAAGATGAGAAAAATAACAAACACATACAAATAGTAATTAAAATGTGGATGAGGATAGATCTATGATGACTTGATCAAAAATATATGCCATTAGGATTCAAACAAAATCTTTATAAAGCACGGAACGGTTCCTAAAACAAACTTACCGTTAAATCTTTGAGAGTAATAGAAAAATGTTTCGTATATTTCACTCGAAACATTTTCCTGCCTTGGCTTAGACATGTTGCACACAAGGATTCTGGGTCTACGTTCATTTTACTAACACTTACTATGTATTTACAATGAGAGCATTCGTAATTCTAATATTTTTAAAACATTAAGGAATATAATCTTTACAATAAATTAATTTCCACTAGTCTTAGAATCAAAAAGCGTTCGGATATTAACCCATTGACCTCACCTACGTAAATCGCGAATTTGTGACTATGTATTTGGACAAAACTTTTGATTACAACCAATCCACAGTAACAATTTAAATGTATTTTGATAATATATGTGCCCTTCGAAATTTAATTTAAGAAAAATCTTCTGATATTCAATGGGTAAACAATGAGAATATTTTATGGAAATTGAACGCTACTTGTATTTGTTTTGACAAGTTGAGAAATGTCAATCAGTATTTTTTATCTCATGCTATTTTTTGCAGCGCTTTTCACTATGTCTTAAACATTTCCTTAAATTGTGATATCTATGGCGGCTGTACACTCTCGCCGAGGTCGAGCGAAACATGCCTGCCTTTCTTTTTCTATTCTCGTGAAATCATTTTCCATTCAGTTTTCGATTAATTTCTATGCAAAGATATGGGAATTGAAAGTGCATGCAATATACTTGGGATGATCAGTCAAGAAGTAAATAAATTGTGAAATAAAAACTTTAAACCACATATATTTTGGTACGCCTTTTATTATTTGTTACAATGCCCATTTACAAAGATCGTATTGATATTGATAGTAGGATTGTTTTTACACACACATAAATAAATGGTAAAGCAAAAAACAGCAGCGTCACCCGCCCCGACTTGCAGAAGCTACTCGTGCAAGCCATACTTGGACTTGCACTTCAAGTTCACGTGACTCAACGCGGCATCTTTCTGGTTGAACTTGAGCGCTGGCTCGAGTACTGACTCGCCCGAGCTACTCGTGCCAGTGGGAATACTCATTGCTTTTCAAGTGTTTTTACTTGACGTGACTCAGCATGGAGTGTTTCTGGATCAACAGGAGCTAGTACTCGCTCGAGCTACTCCTGCTAGCTGGACTGGCGCGTGCTCTTCATGTGTATGGACTTGACATTTCTCAACATGGCGTATTGTTGCGTGTACTTGAGCCAGTACTCGCCCGACCTACTCGCGCTAACTGGCCTTGCTTTTCAAGTATATGTACTTTACATGTGTCAACGTGGCGTGTCTCTGCATGAAATTGAGCCAGTACTCGCCCGAGCTACTCGTGCTAGTTGACCTTTCTCTTCAAGTGTATCGACTTGACATGTGTCAACACCTACTACTCGCGCTAGCTGCCTTAGTGGCCTTGCGCTTCTTCAAGCGTATGGACTTGACATTTCTCAACATGGCGTCTTTTTGCGTGAACTTGAGCCAGTACTCGCCCGAGCTACTCGCGCTGCCTTGGTCTTCAAGTGTATGGACTTGACATGTGTCAACATGGCGTATTTCTGCGTGAACTTGGCGTCGCAGTGTTCGCACGCGAACGGCCGCTCCCCCGTGTGCGTTCGGATGTGGTTGATTAACGTTGTCTTGAACTGTTGACAAACAATCGTGTTAAGAGGCCTTATTCCTTTTAAAATGCTGATTGTTTTAGACATTTTTCTCTATGACCAAACATGTTTCTTATCATATTATTGATGTTACTACCTAGAACAGGGCTATTGGGATTTACTGGTATATATTTGAAACCTACAATTTGAATTTTTCATTGATAACTTTTGTTTCAAAAACTACTCGAAATTGACAAAATTCACGCGAATAATTAGTTTTTGCAACTTATTTTCGACTGCACGCAATGTAAGCATGAAATACCTATGTTACTACCTAGAACTCGGGGAAAAGTATTATTCACTTCAAAAAGTGGGTGGAAATTATCAATATATTCGCCATAATATGAAAAAAAAAAACATTTTAAAAAGGAATAAGGCCTCTTAAAGTAAATCAATTTTTATACAGCATATTTAATGTGATTTTTGTAATCAATGACACCTGAACCTGAACGACCGAGCGAAAGGAGCGAGTGAAACGCCTCCAGTTCAGTCAGACAACAAAACAAAATCGTATGCCTAAATCCCGGATATCTAGACACACAACTCACAAAATTTCATGAGAATCAGTTGAGAAATGCGAACTCTAGATGAGAACAGCCAAAAAGCACAGAGACATTCAAATATTCGGATTTTCAAACTAAAACTTAAACTGAGACGACTCGCTCGTTTCGCTCGCTCAGCAAATATAAGACAACTATTTGTTACCGCAAACGCTCTCCCACAGATGGTGCATTCCTTGTTCTTCGCCCGCTCCGCCCCCTCGTGCTGGTATCGCCTGTGGTCCATGAATTTCGTGCGGTTTAAGAAGTGCTGCAACAAATCGAAATGATATTAATACAGTGCCTGAGCTGACAGAACGCGATTCGAGTTTTATACCTGTCTCGCTTGCTGTTACGCAACCCAGATAAGAACCTCTCATGTTTCACCCGAACCCGAATCACAATCTAAGAGCTCACGGGCTGTAGAAGGTGCTCAAACTTCGTCCGCGTGGAAGAAAAAAAACATAATACCACTTTTTCGTAACCTTGTATGTGTTTGCGTATAATATGAATTTTATTTTAGCTTTATTGCACAAAACAGAAGTCCGTACAAATGGCGGACTTAATGCCAAATGGCATTCTCTACCAGTTAACCATAGGGCCAAACAGAGATAGTAGAAGTTGGTGCAAATCATAAATCTGATTGTACAGAAAGAGAGTAGTTTATTCAGCAAGTAGGCCACAAGGGCACTTTTACAAGGCAGATTCTGAATCTACCGGCATTTCCCAAGAGGAGACTGCTGTTGAGAAGAAAGCCGAAAGAAACTCAACCATAATCCATTAGTAAATAATACTGTTTTCTAAATTTTTGGATAACTGTCACGGGAGTAGAGATGTGTAGCTCGCGAGTGAGTGATTCAAACGAGCTATATCATTTGGTTTAGCTCACTAGCTCTTTCGCTCACTGAAGATTCAAGTAGCTCAGTATATCATCTATCATCTCAGTATTACTCGCTCCCTCTCGCTCATGAAATGAATGTTGCCATGCTGCCGTGAATCTGATTCATCGACATCTCTAGTTCTCTGCTCACTCGTGAACGATATAGTCTAAAGATCTACTGAGCTAAAAGAGTGATACATATCTCGGTGAGCTAAAGACACATATCACTCTTTTCACTTTAGTGACACGTCTTGCCTGCTAACCCACCGCCAAACAGCAATGTTCGCATTGTTGTGTTCCGGTGTGGGGGTAAGATAGCCGGTGAAATTACTAGCATAGAGGCATTCTATCTTCGTCCTCCGGGTAGGCAAGCACTTGTGACTCCTCTGGTGTTGCAGGTGTTTATGGGCGACGGTAATCGCTTTCCATCAGGCGATAGGTACGTTTGCTCGTTTGCCCCCTATGACATAAAAAAAAAAAAAAAAAACGTTTTGCGCATCTACATGGGAGTCGTTTTCTATGTACCTGATCGCAATCCTCGCAATAGTACTTGCTCTGTTTGGAGTGCACGTGGCGGTAGTGGTTATTCATGTATGTCTTCCGAGAGTACACGTTACCGCATTCGGGGCAGGGGTGCTTCTTGTCGTTACTGCGTTTAGGTCTGTGGGCATAACAATACATACTGAAATCCTCGCAAGTTTGACTTGCGAGGAAATTTTTGGGCTATGTCTTGAAGCTATTACCTATATCGCCTACGTATAGTGGTTACGGGCAAGTGTGATGAAATCAGCGCAGCGTGGGTCGCCCCCCGACTAGACGGACGGATGACCTCGTGAGGATAGCGGGGAATCAATGGATGCGGTCTGCACGGGATAACACTCTGTGGCGAGTCATGGGGGAGGCCTATGCTGAACAGTGGACGTCTATGGCTTATAGATAGATATTTAGATAGTGATGAAAATAGTAACTTGCAATCCAAAGTGGTAACGCCGCCAGCGTAATGGGGACTATGCCGCAGGCAGACCTACTGGATGGAATGTTCTTTAATCTTTTTAGAACAAAACATATATATATATATATATAGATATACTTTTTCTGAGTAGCTTTAGGCAACTGTATATTGTAAATATGTTTTAGTGTCTATAAAAAAAAACTATTATGCCATTTTGTATGTAGAGGGTGGGCCATTTAGATTGGTCAGTATGGAGATCAGGAGATCGTTCATGAATGTTTTGTCGCGCAGCACACAGTACAAGTTATCTGAGACGGAAGATACGTGCTGGGATTGAACGTGGATCTTAAAGGTGTTCTTTAGTTTCCTCTTAGACAATGTTTCCAATTCAGCCTTGTCCCAAGTTAAGTATAATGCTTTTAGTATTGGCCTATACTCCGCATCAGTTAGCATGTCAATAGAGGTCATTGACCGAACATATACAGCGTCAATGACCACTATTGACACGGTAACTGGAGCAGAGTATAGGCACTAATGTATTATGTACTATTCAATATAATTTTACCTAGTCTTGCCACTTTCTCGCGCATGCGCCGCGCTATTATACAAATGCTGCTTATACAGGAGATCGTTCATGAATGTTTTGTCGCACAGCACGCAGTACGAGTTTTCTGAGACGGAAGATACGTGCTGGGTTTCGACGTGGCGCTTGTAGGAGCAGGGGTTCTTTAGTTTCTTCTTGCAGTGTGGACAATCGTACCCGAAGTGGTATCTGTAAATAGATAACCTAAATTAAAAATTTAAATCTCCCCCGACACAAGTTGTCATCATGAGACCCTCATTCAATGAGTGATATAGAAAATGCTACTAAAACTGAACATAACTACAAAATTTGGAATTATTAGCTTCAATATTGGCTGAGATCTTGTCACTTGTTCCAATTAAAGCTGAATATCTTGGAAACTACTGGTCCTATTTCCACCAAACATATCTAGCTAAGACCCATCTCAACGTGTCTTTCTATTAAAAAAAAAAAGCATTAAAATTGGTATCTCCGTTAGGGAGCTACGATGCCACAGACAGAAACACATTGATACACATGTTAAACTTTAAACACCCCTCTTTTTTCGTGAATACATAACACTCTCAAATCCAAACCAAAGAAACAAAAGAAAAGCACACATATTAAAAATAAAAAATAAGTTTTATGCATCACAGAGTATCACAATCATCGAGTTCGAAATTCAAATGACTTTTGCACGCTAGTGGATAATATAAACTTTTGCACGCTAGTGGGCAAAATAAACTTTTGCACGCTAGCGGATAAAATAAACTTTTGCACGCTAGTGGATAAAATAAATTTTTGCACGCTAGTGGATAAAATAAACTTTTGCACGCTAGCGGATATAATAAACCTTTGCACGCTAGTGGATAAAATAAACTTTTGCACGCTAGCGGATATAATAAACCTTTGCACGGTAGTGGACAAAATAAACTTTTGCACGCTAGTGGATAAAATAAACTTTTGCACGCTAGCGGATAAAATAAACTTTTGCACGCTAGCGGATAAAATAAACTTTTGCACGCTAGCGGATAAAACAGACTTTAGCACGCTAGTGTATAAAATTAACTTTTGCACACTAGTGGATAAAATTAACTTTTGCACGCTAGCGGATAAAATAGAATTTTGCACGCAAGCGGATAAAATAGACTTGCACGCAGATTTTGCGCTATACGAGTAAACGGAGGGAGTTCCAAGCGAGTGAAGTGAAAACATCATTGACTAACTTGAGGTGTCTTTCTATGATGGCTCGCGAATTGCACCGCTTTCCGCACACGTCGCATTCGAAAATTTTGTGCAAAGCTTTGTAGTGTGTGTAAAACAGCGGTACGTTCCTAGAACAAAAAAATATTACTCGAAGCAGCCCGCAACAATACAATACAATACAACAATACTTTATTGCACACCAATAAAAGTTTACAAAAGGAAACAAGACAAATACAATTTATAAATAACGGTAGGCGGTCTTCGCAACTTCTTTTTTCTTCACCGTAGTCGGGACGCCGTCAATTTAAGGCAGTGAAATGAGTAATTTTAATAACTCGACTAAATTCTATTTCGACTTTTTTATTCCTCGACCTTATAATACTTTATAATAATAAATAAATAAATAATAAATATCAGACAACCTCACACAAATAGATCTTATACATTTATGTAATGTCTCATTATTTTTAATGTAATTTTATGCGTAACCTGGCAGAAGAAACCGGGAATCGAACCCGGTACCTCTGGGTTTGAAAGGCTTTAAGCCGGTCTCTTCGTGCTTTGATCTTTGTATCAATACTTTGTCATTTTTATAAAGCATTTCTTGACATTTTTATACCCCGTTATTTCTCCTTATAGACATAGTATCCTAAAGCAAAGCATACTAACTTGAAACACATCTCACACACAAGACACTGCACTAGACGATGGTGCTGTTCCAGATGCCTCTCCACGATGCTCTCAGAGCAGAACTGAATCCGGCACACCTTGCATTCCCTCATGAAGAAATGCTTTGTCTGGTGTGCTAGCAGTTCATCTTGAGACGGGCAGCGGATTTGGCAGATGTTACACTGGTAGGAGCCGTTAGCCTGCAAAAAGAAGTCTTGAGTATGGGCATTTCAATTTCCACCAGTGTCTTAACTTAACAATTTTTACTTAATAATTTTGTCCTTTATATTTTTAACCCCCAACGAAAAAAGAGGGTTATTGTTTAACATCTGTCTATCTGTGGCATTGTAGCTCTCAAATGGATGGACCAATTCGAGTGCTTTTTTTAAAATCGAAAGACTTGTCCGTGGAAATGGTTCTTAGCTTTATTTAGTGGAAATAGGACCAGTAGTTTTCAAGATAGAACCACCTAGCTATCACAGAGGTAACCAGACAGACAGACAGACGGACAGTTGTTGTTGTGTTGTTGGTGTTCCAAGTTTAACTTACCTCATCATGCCACTTTTTAATATGTTTCCCAAGACCATCTTCATCATTCCACACTGCAACACAACTCACACATTTATAACTCTCCTTTGCAAGGAAACCTCTCTCCTCTTCCAAACCAATCAATACCTCATTAAGCTTAATCGGTATCTTCCTTATTAACAAACTTCTGTGTTTCTTTAACTTAATGTTCAGAAATCTATACTTGGCTTTTCTATTGATTAACTGTTTAGTTTGTTTCATATATTCCTTCTGATTAGATTTGGATGCTTCTGGAATTTCCGTATCAACTTTAGCTTCTTTAATATCAGTATTATGTTCTTTTGTTTTTTCGCATGGGACATTAATGTCGTCAGAGACATCAAAATTATCAAAATCGTCATCAAATTGTTTGGATTCCAGTTTGATCAGTTTAATTTCTTTTTCTTCATAAATTATTTTTATCTCATTAGTATCAGTGGAGTTATTTGTGCTAAGGTTTGATAATGACCATGGGAAGTCCTGGAATTATTAATTAATTTAATGAGAAGTCAAACTTAAGAATAGGTAAGTCTAAACTACAAGGTGTGTAAAAGAAAAGTTATTACTCCAATTTTTTTCTTTTTGAGTGCGAAGACGGCAGCTGTCGTCAACGGAAAGCTGTGCCCCAGACGCCACGACGTCATTTGCCGCTATACAATGCCATACTATCTGCTATCAGCTTGGCGTGCGGGACACAGTTTTCCGGTGACTGAACAGGCATGAGGTTAAATACAAGAGTATTTTATTGTTCTAGTTTCATTTGTTGATAAAATAAAAAAAATTGGGTTTTTTAGGAACTGTTTGCCAAAGAAAAACAGCTGTTTATTCTTCAATTTTTTTTATGGTAAGTAATGGTAGATTAAGCGTCTGATGGTTCAGGGCACATGCTAGACCACATGGTAGGTCTCCCATGAGGTGGACTGACCAAATCAAATCTTCCACAAACTGCCCTCTGCACGAGAGCACCAGACGCGCGCCTGTGAGAGAATGGCACCGTGCTTGACACAAAGAATGACAGCCTCAACCACTCTGCCTAGAGTGTAATGACAAAGAAAAAGGAGGTAAAGCAAAATGAGTTTATCAATTTTGTTGTGCCATCGTCGAAAATATATCTTGTATGTAGTGAGAACTTTTCTCTACAAAACAAATAATGTTCATGAAAATTTCTGGTTACAAGACTACTCTTACCTGTTTATTTGTGTTAAAGCACTGAAGAATCCTCTGAGCTTCTGCTACTTTCCTTGTGAACATCCGCAGCCTTTTCAATAACGCTGTACACTCCCAACATAGGTATGTTTCAATTGGAAGTTGCTAAAAATTAAACTAGGTTTAAATGTAGCCAATTGGTAAATTCAGTTTATATAGGACTTCATGTGATTAAAACGAAATTATTTCAACTTTATAACTGTACGATGACTGTGATCTTATTAAATTTATCAATAAGATTACTAAATTGCTTACCATGTTCTGATTTTCGCAAATTTTGTAATAAATATCGAGATATTCGGTTGCGCTTGAAAGTTCTCTGTCTGTGCTGAGACACGCATGACAGATAGATATAGCTCTGTAGTCCGTGAAGAATTCATTTTTAATACAAATTTCCATTTCATTCGAGCAAATACATGTAAAATGGTTAAAAATAATGTTAATGTGTTGTTGTTATTCCGGATATGACAGCTCGCGGATATGTGCCAAAACTGCCAAAATAATGCCAATGTCAAAGACAGTTTTTGACAATTTTGACGTTTTGATATTGCTCGGAGTTCCACTTTGAAAATATCCGGCCATTTTAGTTTTGAGAAAGTTTTTGGGGACATCAGCTACATGACGACAAAATAATAAATATTAAACGTGTTTTTCGTGCCTTTTGCATTTACTGAAAATGTATCTGATTTAGACGAAATAAAAAAAATGGAAATGTGCGATTTCTCATGGCCATGACATGACATTAAGTTCGACAAGAAAGCGCAATTAAAAAGTCCTTTCTATTTTTGTTTTGTTTTTCCTCATGTTTTTTTACTGATATTTGTATCGTTTTTTCATTGTAAATCTCTGCATATCCAAGTGTCCGTCAAATTGGTGGCGTACAGTCATAATAGTTGTCAGACCCTTGCGTACAGTGCATACATAAAATACGCATGAGTGACCAGATAAGAAAAGGTGAAATAAAAACTCGAAAACACGTACTTTTGTGTATAACTTTTAATTGATAAAATGTACATTATTGTTAATACATTATACAATTATTGTATTCAACACACATAAATTGTAAATAAATAGTAAAATATAAATAATATAGTGAAATGAAATGACTTTTCTAAGGGGTTCTCAGAAAAATCATTTCTACAGTGAGTTACTCGTACTAGCTGACTGGCAGAGAATGCCCTTAAGTCCGCCTTTTGTACGATAAGTTCTTTCTTTTGTTTGCTTTTGTGCGAATAAGATTAAATAAATAAATAAATGTTATTCCGCGTTGAACTGAGCTAATTGAGCCAGCTGTAATTTTGCTAGCTCTTTAAGTATTTATCTCTGTTATTACTATTAAGAAGTGAAACCATAGTTTATTGTGAAAATTGGTTATAGTGAACTTGATCCACTTGCCCATGCTACTTACTCGTGCTATCTGGACTTAATCTTTAAGTGTATGTACTCGACATGGGACAAAATGGCGTGTTTCCGCGTGAACTTGAGCCAGTACTCGCCCGAGCTACTCGTGCCAGCTCGTCTTGAGCTTACTCTTCAAGTGGATGTACTTGACTTGGCTCAGCATTGCGTGTTTCCGCGTGAACTTGAGCCAGTACTCGCCCGAGCTACTCGTGCCAGCTGGACTTGCGCTTGCTCTTCAAGTGGATATATTTGACATGGCTCAACATTGCGTGTTTCTGCGTGAACTTGGCCCCGCAGTACTCGCACGCGAACGGCCGCTCGCCCGAGTGCGTTCTGATGTGGTTTATCAACGTTCTGTTTGCCTGTTAACAGATAATAGTACATTATTGTCGAAGGGAGGAAAGTAGGCAATTGCTGTCTGAGTATTAATTTTAATTTTATTCTTAAAAACGGGACCCTAATACTGAGACTTCGCTGTCCGTCCGTCCGTCCGTTCGTCTGTCACCGGGCTGTATCTCAAGAACGGTAATAGCTAGACAGTTGAAATTTTCACAGATGATTTATTTCTATTGCCGCTATAACAAAAAATACTAAAAATAAAATAAAATAAATATTTAAGGGGGGCTCCCATACAAAAAACTTGTTATAGATTATGGTACGGAACCCTTCATGCGCGAGTCGGACTCGCACTTGTTTTTATATTAAACTGGAAAAACTGTTAACGATGTTACGATTTTAGGCATTTCACTGATTGTCTATGCCTGCTTGACATAATTAAAAAAAATAGTGTGTTTGCGCATATTTTAATTTTTAAGTATTAATGTTTATTTTCTCGCACTCGAAGTGAAAAGCAGAGTGTATAACGCGTTGTTAAAAGCCATTGCGACACGAAGTGATTATTTGGACGACAGAGCAAAGCGAGAGAGGATATTTTTTTTTTTTTTATATCATAGGGGGCAAACGAGCAAACGTATCGCCTGTTGGAAAGCGATTACCGTCGCCCATAAACACCTGCAACACCAGAGGAGTCACAAGTGCTTGCCTACCCGGAGGACGAAGATAGAATGCCTCTATGCTAGTAATTTCACCGGCTATCTTACCCCCACACCGGAACAAAACAATGCGAACATTGCTGTTTGGCGGTGGGTTAGCAGGCAAGACGGTAGTAACAATAAATATATTCGGAGTGTCACAATGGCTTATTTTAGCCCCGTGCCTTGTTAAACAATCTACTATTTAGTTTGAACTGTTTTCCTTTTTCTTACCGCGAATCCTCTCCCGCATATGTTACATAGTTTGTCCTTGTCTCTCTTCGCGCCCTCATGCTGGAAACGACGGTGGTCCAGGAACCGAGTGCGGTTCAAAAAGTGCTGTAACAAATAATATATAATTAGGGTTCCGTAACTCAATCGGAATGAACCCTTATAGGGCACATTGTTGTCTGTCTGTCCGTCAAGGTCAAGACCTTTTCCATTGATCAAGATTCATGAATTTGACAAGAAGCAACATCACATAAGACAAGTAAATAAATAGTTCCGAAAGCCGTAAATCTATCTTTTTGACATTGAAAATGTATTTGCAGTTGGTAAACTAACCCTGACCTATGTAGATATATGGGGACAACAGTCTTCCAACGGCAAAGTTAAGTATGTCGCTCAGTACAGTCTATCTTTTCGTTGGAGCACTATATAGCGCCTTTATAGTTTGTACAAAACCCTCGATGCGCGAATCTCTCTCGCACTTGACGGCAAAATCCGCAGACGATACCCATAATCAACATTAGGTTATGGGTATCGTCTAGTTAATCGTTTGGTTATGATACCCATAACCTAATGTAGGTTATGGGTACCGCCTAGTTAGTCGTTTGGTTATGATACCCATAACCTAATGTAGGTTATGGGTACCGCCTAGTTAGTCGTTTGGTTATGATATCCATAACCTAATACAGTGTAAACTCTATATAACGGCACTCAAGGGACTGCGTATATTTTGACGTTATAAAGAGTTGTCGTTAAATGGAGAGAAGAAAAATCTGTATTAGAAAAATAAAAAGTTTATTTCAGACTAGTGTTAGTTATTATGTACATAAAAAACAATTCTAGAGATAGGCATATTATTCGGGCCCTGTCGGTGAAGCCATGATAGCACTATTCAGCTTGATCCAAATATTCGTATTTAGGTTTCTTTAATTTTTTGGAAGATTTTCCATCCTCCTCTGCTTGTATTTTTTTTTCTTTATTTTTCCATATTGTGGACACGGTAGAGCGACTAAATCCAAAGCATCTGCAAACATCACTTATCTTCTCTCCCGCCTCTATTGCGCGTATCAGTACAACTTTTTCGTCAATACACAGTGATTTTCTCTTACTTGCCATGTTTACAGTTTGAAAGTTTGCGAGCAACTAAAAACTATGATAACGTATAGATAATCCATGACTCCTACTAACAACAGTCTACAACTCTACACGTGCACAAGCAATCCCAATTTGTAAACAAAAGAACGGATTTCTTAGAAAGTTCGATATGTATGATGCCGACAGTCCAGTTTATTACGGATAATAAAGGGACAAAATAACGTACACAGCTGCACAGTTTTTACTAATTTTGGCAACTAAAAAAGTCCTTTTTATTATTTCATTCTTGTCGTTATTGAGAGTGGGTGTAATGCTATATAGAGTGTATCATTGTATGGAAAACAAGCTAAACCAACCAAAGCAGAGTGATTTCGACGCTTTAGGGAGTTTGTCGTTAAATCGAGTGACGTTACATGGAGTTCACACTGTATATGTAGGTTATGGGGATCGTCTAGGATTCTAGGTATTCGTCTGTCATAGTTGTCGTTTTGTAGGTGCTCACCCGATCGCAATCCTCACAATAGTACTTGCTCTGCTTAGAGTGCACGTGGCGGTAGTGGTTATTCATGTAGGTTCGGCGGGAGTATACATTACTGCATTCCGGACAGGGGTACTTCCGTTTAGCCCTGTTGACAAAAGTCTGTATAAACCATTGATACAAAGATCAAAGCCGAAATAAAAATTGAAAATGAGTTACTTGGTGGAAGAGACCAGGAATCAAAACAGGTACCTCTGGATTACCGGTCCAGCGCGTTAACCTTTCCGCTACCCTAACTCCCAAGCAACCTTTCGATTGTTTTCTTATGCTTTGTGTGTCGATTTTCATTGTTTATTTGAAAAGCTTTACACGTTAGCATAAGCTAAGCATATTACCAAGGGGTTACCCTTATATCGCAGAAAATTGTTTAACCGAACGTAATATTTCACATAATACTCATATGGCAGAATTTTTCAATATCTGAAACGGGAAATATATTTTAAAATGTTTTGGTGTAGCCTACTAGATTAGGGTAGGTTAGGTTAGGTTTATTATAACTTTCAGAGAAGTCAATGGTGTCCGTAGAATAACAATTATGCGAAATGAGCATTATTCGAAATATAACGTGCGGTAAAATAATTTTCTGCGAAACATTAGTAAACCATTTCCTAGTATCGTCTTTCTCTATCTTGTATGCACCACGCTGGCCTAAAAGTGCCGCTTTTACTAAAAGCTTGCTCGACTTTAAAGCTACATTTTGGTTGTAGCGGCTAACTTGGCATCGACAATAGAAGTTGGGAAATGTCATCTGTTGCAAGCAAAACTGTTCTAAAAGTGGTCGCCGCTGTAAATCTTCTGTCGCACTGCACGCAGTATGAGTTGTCTGAGACGGAAAATCAGGCACCCCACCCCAAACAATATCTATCTATATCTACGAGTTAGACTAGACACTTATACTCCGTGTCAGTTATAATATCATTAGAGGTCATTGACACGCCACATACAACGTCAATGACTGCTATTGACATGATAACTGACGCAGACTATACATCACTTATCATTACAATAGAGGTAAACAATAGGCGATCTCATCGCTAAAAAGCGATCTCTTCCAGACAACCATTGGGTAGCGGATTAATAAATGAAATGAGATGAGTAAGCGATGCAAAAAGTAACCAAGAAAACTACTGAAATTATTAAAATCTACTGAAACCTATAATAATATTTATTGATACATACATAGTGTTGTCCCTCTCTCGCGCATGCGCCGCGCTGGCTTGCAAGTGCCGCTTGTACATCCGGTCGCTCGTGAATCTTCTGTCGCACTGCACGCAGTACGAGTTGTCTGAGACGGAAGACGCGTGCTGGGTTTCCACGTGGTTCTTGTAGGAGGATGAGTTCTTTAGTTTTTTCTTGCAGTATGGACATTCGTAGCCGAAATGGTATCTATGAACAAACAAACAATGTGTCTGATTATTTTGAATATTGATACAAAAGTAAATATTTTTTCATCACACTTGCTCGTAAACAAGGGTTTACATGCTAGAAAAGTGGGCGGTAAGTCGTAAATTACGCTTTAGGGCGGTAAGTAATTTTTATCACACTTTAAGGGTTTACATGCTAGAAAACCGGGCAGTAAATCGTATATTACGCCCTACGGCAGTAAGTCGTATATTACGCCCTAGGGCGTTAAGCAATTTTGGTATTGACTACTACTAATTTTGTTTTATTTCCTCCAAAGTGTGATGAAAAACGTCGTACGTGACTCTGGTGGTAGAGGAATTCCAAACTCGTGTCATTAAAGCCCTCGCCTTCGTCTTCGGGCTTCTAATAGACACTCGTTTGTAATTCCTCGTTTACCATCCTTGTTAGGTACGTAATATACTATTTTCACAAACAGGCAATGAAATGCCATCATAAAGTGCGTTATAACAGGCTTCGAAGTATCACGTTTCGGGCGGAACAACTCGAGAGAACTGTAAAGGGGTTTCATATGAAATTGAAGGCCTAAGCTGCGAAGCAATTTTTTTAAACATGGCGTCTGTGTTAATGAACAGGCTAAACAGCTGAATTATATTTTTATTGAATGGTGTATTTATTTCATTGCATATGTTTCAAAAAAGCACTATACATGCCTTAGCCGTGAATTCAAAACGTCCAGCTTAAGAGGCCTTATTCCTTTTAAAATGCTGATTGTTTTAGTCATTTTTCTCTATGATCAAACATGTTTGATAACATATTATTGATGTTACTACCTAGAACAGGGCTATTGGGATTTATTGGTATATATTTGAAACCTACAGTTAAAAATTTTCATTAATAATTTCTGTTCCAAAAACTACTCGAAACTTACAAAATTCACGCGGAAAATTAGTTTTTTCATTTTATTTTCGACTGCACGCAATGAAAGCATGAAATAGCTATGTTACTACCTAGAACTCGGGGAAAGGTATTATTCTCTTCAAAAAGTTGGTTGAAATTATGAATACATTTGTCATAATTTGAAAAAAAAAAAAATTAATAGGAATAAGGCCTCTTAAACGTCTCGGGTACTAAAATTGACATTTCATGCAAACGGCTCTTTGATCTGTGACTATCTGTGAATCTCTAATATCAGATCCATGGACATTCACACAGCTAGCACATATGTAGCTATCAGCGCCGAAATGGCAAAATCAACCACCTTCATTTTGGCAACGACAATATGAAGTCCAGCGTACTTGTATGAGAAGTCATTGGTTGACGCGTTTGGCTCGGTTTGTAGACACCTGCCTACTGAGCCGGCGGTCCCGGGTTCGAATCCCGGCCAGGGCAAATATTTGTGTGATGAACTCGAACATTTGTGCTTGGGTAATGGTTGTTCTATGTATTTAAGTATATATTTATCTATATAAGTACGTATATCGTCATCTAGTACCCATAACACAAGCCTTCTTAAGCTTAATTTGGGACTAGATCGATTTGTGAGAGGTTGTCCGATATTTATTTATTTATTTATTTATTGGTTGTTTAAGCCCGAAAAAACCGCGAGCTTCGTATCACTATACCTACTCACCCGACAAGTCCTTCTTTCCTCTGCAGTAATGTACTATTATAGTTAAATAGTAATAATTCAATATATTAATAGTTTCGTGCGTGTAAAGCGCACATCCTAGGGTATGGCTAATGCGCATAAGCAGTTCAAACACATATATGACGCAGAGGGCGCTCCAGTAGCGTATGAATTATGGAATGAAAGATTTGGTGTGATTGACGTAGTGATCTAATAGCTCAGTTGGGAGAGCAATGCGCCGGTAACGCAACAGTCACAGGTTCAAGCCCTGCTTAAATTGTAGTGGATCGCATTCAATTTTTCTTTCTTAATTTACCTTTGTGTCATTATTTATAGTAATAATTCAGTTAACCTGAGATGTTTCTCTATGATGGCTCGAGACTTGCACCGCTTGCCGCACACGTCACACACAAAGCTGCCGTGAAGTGCCTTGTAGTGTGTGTAGAACAGGCGGACATTCCTGGAACACAGTATGAAACAATAAAATAACAGTAGCTTTTATGAATTACTTTGTTCCATGTATTTTATTGTTTTTTATTAGGGTTCCATACCCCAAGAGTAAAAAACGGGACCTTATTACTAAGACTCCGCTCACCGTCCGCTGTCTGTCTGTCTGCCTGTCACCAGGCTGTATCTATCTCATGGACTGTAATAGTTAGACCGTTGAAATTTTCACAAATATTAAAAAACAGAATAAAATAAATATTTAAGGGGGCTCTCATACAACAAAGGTGATCAGTTGCGTTAACTTTGCACCTCATTTGTATCAGGCGCCATACATACCAGGTGCAAACTTAACTTAACCCGGCCAGTTAAGAGGTTATTATAATGTTTTATTCTATCTTTTATATTGTCTGTGTTATTTTAGATCTGTTGTTGTTTTCGTACCGTTATATAAGTAGTTCGTATCGATATTTTGTTAAGTATGTCACTTTAGTATAGAACTTAAGTTTGTCAATGACATGGTGTATTGCTATAATGCTGGTGATTAATAGCAATCACTACATAGTATAAAAACAACGTCGCTTTCCGTCTGTCTGTCCCTACGTATATGCTTAGATCTTTAAAACTACGCAACGGATTTTGATGCGGTTTTTTGTAATAGATAGGGATTCAAGAGGAAGGTTTATATGTATAAGACATGCATAATTTATCAGCATTGCACCCGTGAGAAGCCGGGGCGAGTCGCTAGTCGATTTATAAGACGTTATCACGTCAAAAATGAAATGTTGTCAATTCCTAAAGAATATACTTACTTGAAACACAGCTCACACGCCAAACACTGCACCATACGATCGTGCTCCTCCAAATGTCTGTCCATGATGCTCTGTGAGCAGTACTGGATCCGGCACACCTTGCATTCCCTCCGGTAGTAGTGCTTGCGTTCATGAGCTTGCAGTTTATCCTGAGACGGGCAACGGATTTGGCAGATGTTGCATTGGTAGGAGCCGTTTACCTGTAAAAATGTTTTTACTTTTTAGGGTCCCATACCATACCCAAACATCAAAGGATACAAAGATCAAAGCTTAAAGAAAAATTGAAATTTGAAAATTGTAAATTGGGTTCTATATTGATCGAATATCCATTTATGACTAGAAAGTGCATGATATTGACAATAAATTGAGTTAAATTAGGAGTTTGAAAATATTGTAAAATAATATTTTATTTATAATTTTAGTCATTTAATGCTTGGGAATGTTAACCATGATGAATGAGTATGAATTGTATTTTAATGTTAATAACGGCTCCATAGTTCTCCATTAGTCCTACGTGCGAACGAAAGTCCGAGGCCTGCTCATGATCGTGAGCCGTGATAGCTAGACAGTTGAAATTTTCATTAACAAATACTAAAACAGAATAAAATAAATATTTAAGTGGGGCTCGCGTACAACAATCGTGATTTTTACGTTATAATTACCAGACTTATACAATCGAGGGATTCCCCGTAAAACTTAAGCGAAAAGGGTTGCCAACTTCGGAGTTTTAATTCCCTAAATTTTTTAAGTAAAAAAAAAGAAGCAATGTGTAACATTTTGTAAGAGAGACCCCCTCCCGCCCCTGTATCGCGCATCGTAACGTTTTACGAGACCCCACCTGCCCTCCAAATTACGTTACGTAATACTTGAAGGCCCCCTGAAAAGCCTGTTTATGTTTTTTTTTTTACCAATATTTTGTATGCAATAAACAGCCGAGTGTCACTTACCTCATCATGCCATTTCCTATTATGTTTTTCGAGCTCATCTTTGTCATTCCACACCGCAACACAACACATACACTTATACTCCTCCTTCATAAACAAACTGCACCTATCGTCTTCCAAACCGGTCAAAACTTCATTCCTCTTAATCGGTATCTTCCTTATTAACAATCGTCTGTGTTTTTTTAAATTAATGTTTAAAAATCTGTACTTCGCTTTTCTATTCATAATTCTTTTCATATTAAACTCTTTCCAATCCGATTTTGATGGCTCCGAAATCTCCGGAACATCCTTTGTTTCTATAGTATTAGTATTAGCATGTTCTGATGGTTCATCATCCGGTTCAATTTTGATTGTATAGTCAAAAGTATCAAATTCATCATCAATCTGCTCCGTTTCTATTTTTATAGGTTTTAATTCTTCTTCTTCATGCATCAGTTTTATTTCGTTGTTATTAGTGGTGTTATGTGTGGTAAGGTTCGATAATGAGTGTGGGAAATCCTGAAATTATTAATTTATTTGAAAAATAACTTAAAAATAAATTAACATTAAAACATTAAAGGGCTGGCAGCTTCCTCGCTCAGTATCACAAATATCACAATACAGCGAGGAAATGTGGCCAGTATCTTTTGACCTTGTATTAGACGCAGTTTAGGTCTAGTTTAGTTTTAATTTATTTACGTTGAAGTTTCTATATAAAGAAATTTATTTCAGTCAAACTATAAATGTGAAGGTATTGTTCAAGAGTTTATTGTTGAACTTTTTTTTTTATGAAGCAGCAAGCAATGGATTGAATTTTTTTGTACAGAAAATATATCAGAATAGGATAAGTGACTTTTTCTCCAATAAAATGAATGGTTAGTGAAGTTATTAAAGCAAAATGTTATTCACTTATTTTTTTCTCTGTTTGGCATTAAGTATGGTTTTTGTTTCTTGTGTAATGAAGTTAAAATAAATAAATAAACTAAAATAAAATATTAAATGTTTACCTGTTTATTTGTACTATAAAAATTAAGTATTCTCTGAGCTTCTGCTACCTTTTTCGTGAACATCTTTAGTCTCTTCAGCAACGCTGTGCACTCCCAACACAAGTATGTCTCCGTTGGAGGGTTCTGAAAATTAATTATCAGGTTTAAAGTTTTTTTAATTAGGTTCATAGGATTTCGTTGGTAAAAAAAAAAACAATTGCTACTTAGATCCTATTGAATATTCCAATAAGAGCTAAATAGCTTACCACGTTCTGATAATCGCAAATTTTGTAATAAATATCGATATATTCGGTCACAGTTGAGAGCACCCTGTCCGTGCTAAGACATGCGTGGCAGTAAGATGTGGTTCTGTAGTCCGTGAAGAATTCATTTTTAACGCCGATAGTCTCCATTTCATTCGAATTCGAATAAATATATATACAAGGGAGGAAATAAAAATAAACACAAACAATACTTAACGTAAAGTGACAGTTCAATAGACGGACTGGGGAGTTTATTAAAGGTAACTTCAAAAACGCTTTGAACTTGCGTGTTCAATAATTTAGGGTTGACTCGATTTAAAAAGTACCTGGAATAGAACTTTTGACAGTTCAGCGTTTGCGACTGCGTTGTATATGTTATGTATTTTATTATATTTTATTTTAATTTTGTATGGGATATCAATTCATCACTATCGTGACTAATTCCAATTAAATTAATTGCTTCCAAGCCAAAGACTAAATAAATAAGTACGCTAGTTCAGCAACCGTAAATTGTCCTTTTGTAATGTTCAATCGTTGTCTTAATACAGCTCTATTAAAATCTTATAACTACGAAAGAAGTGAAATAAAATGGACTGTATAAAAAGGGAATCCGATGATACTGTGTGCCGTGGCTGTCTCAGTAGGGACCGGCGGCTCTCTCCTATGACGAACTACGAACTGTATTACAGTCTTTTGGAAGAAAAACAAAGAGTAGAGGTAATTTAGTTCTTTTCTAATTGGTTTCTGTTTGTCGAATAATTTATGTTTTAGAAATGTTCAATCCTTTTAGAATCTTTCTAGCTGTCTCACTTGGGCATCCTCTGACTTTTGTTACAGAAATTCCACAATTCTGATTTAATTCTTATTCAAAATATAGATTATGAAGCAACAGCAGCTAATTCATAAATACATACTAAGCATATGTTAGTTTGCCCTATAGTAAAACAATATAGTGCATAGGAATAGTATATCTGCTTGCCACATAGATAGAATATATGAAATTGAGCTGGGCATATTTTTTTGTAACTGTTGTTTTTTATACAGAAACTGCTTCTTATTAGACCTAACAAACGATGGCCTAAAAAACTATAGTACTTGATTTATGAGTTAAAAAATGCCGTAGTGCCAAAGTCGCAAACAAATGAAATGAGTGAGGTACTGATATCAGCTATACAGCAAAAACAGTTTTTGTGAAACCAATGGTTACGTTTAGTTTTATCGAAAAGTTGACCCAGCTTTAATTCAAATATGAATATTTTAATTTGAATAAAGTTTATATTTGTAAATAGATATGTAATTGATTGGTGGATTGTGCTGTATTTTCAGGCATCAAAAAAACTATACATAGTGGTATGCTGGGAGTGTAACGCAACGCTGAGGAGGTTGCAGTTGTTTCGAGCACAGGCCCGGAGAGCCCACACTATTCTAGAAGATTCCCTCACAACTGTAAGAGTTTAAAATTATTGACAACATAAATAAATATCGGACAATCTCACACAAATCAAGCTCTGGTAGGCTTGTTTTATGGGCACTAGATGACAATGAACATCAATACATATAAAACATCTATGACCCAGGGACAAATATTCAAGTTCATCACACAAATATTTGCCCATACCGGAATAAGAACCCAGGACCGTTCTACTGAACGCAGCACTAGACGTTATAAATATATATTACAAAACTACTTGTCTGAGCGCTAGGTAATACAATATTACACAAGATAATATACAAATGCTTATAGGTCTTGAATTTGTAGATAAGCAAATTTACAGTTTAATTATTTTTAACTTATGTGATGTTCATAAAAAAATATTAATAATAATTTATTTTCACTTGTCTAATACCATATTCTTTGTTTGTAAAAGTTGAACATAGCTTTATGACAGGTGTTACATGATATGATATTCATATGTATGGGCAAAAACTACTGAAATAATATATTTGTTTAATGGTCATATAAATAATTTTTGAAAATGTATTTTTTATAATTTCCAGCCAACTAAAGACACACTATCCTGCTTAACTATCAGAATTAAAGACAAATATGATGCTTGCTTCGAAGGCACCAAGGATATCCAACAGGCACCAAATAGACTACCTACTGACATAATAAAACACGAAAACTCTAACACAGACGATAAAGAAACAAATAGTAATAAAATTAAAGTTGAAACAACCCTAAATGATCTAGTAAAAACCTTTGAAAACTCAATTGATCATCCTAAGAAAAGGAAAGCAAAAACTAAGGCTGGAAAGAGTAAAAGAAGAAAAGTATCTGTTGATGATGATGATGATATAGTAATTAGCAAATTGAAGGTAGATAAAACGTTTAAAAATGCTTCCAATGAAAGAAGAGATAGTAAGACAGATAAAACACATAAAGGAGTAGAAATTGAGATTTGCAATGTCCTTGTGAATAATGATGATGAAAATGATGAAAAAATAGAAGTTAAAGTGGAATGTTTAAGTGATAATATTGATGATAATCATTGGATGGATGATTCTGCATTCGTCGACGAAACACCGATTAGGACGAAAAAAAAGAGTAAATCAGGATCTGAATATAGTTATAAGGCAGATAAAGAAAAGAAAGATGATAAAAAGAGAATTTTCACATTTAAGAAAACTATTGTTAAGTATTCTCTGGATGTTTTAAGTTATTTTACAGAGGTTGAAATGAGTGAAGAGGAAATAAGGGATGTTCTAGCGAATCAACCAGAATTAGTTAATAAATCTAAACCGTATCCTTGTGAGTTTTGCGGAGTTTGCTTCAAGCAGAAGAAGACTTTGGATGGACATGTGAATCATAGTCACAGAAAGGTGAGAAAGTTAACTATTTTACACTATTTTTGAAACTAATACAGGAAACGAATATTGGAAGAAAATTACACAAAGTAAACGGCGAGCGTAGTCACTGTTCCATACTGTATGGTGCTGTGCCATTGCTTGATGCCCTAGTGATATCTATTGATTTATTTGTATGAGACAGAGAACTTGCTATAATGGCGCCATCTACAATAGGTTGTTGGCACTTTGTTGAGATATTGCTAGTCTTCTTCAATCCTTCTGTCTTATTATCAAGTCTTGACAACACCGACGGTCAGCGTTCCTGTCAAGAGCAAGGCCTGTTGAAATTTAAATTAATTTTAATTCATTTGTAGATATTTCAGTTTGCTGTTCTGTAATTTAGTTTGTCATTTGTATTTAAATCCATTTTTGTAAATAGATATCATTCGTTTGGGACTCGTTTGGGAGATTTTTCATGAACTGGGACGCGGAGCCGCCGGATCCCGGCGGCAGCGAGTATGAGGTCTGTGAGGAATCTCCCAGGCCAATTGAGCCTAAGGCCTCCGATCTCAATCCTCGGCCCATAAAGAGAAGCGCTGAGAAAGGTGGTGATGACCAAAATCCTAAGAAAGCTGCGGTAAATTCATCCATCCCATCCCAGGCTTCCATTCAGACTTCATTCACCCACCCGGACTTCGATGATGTACGCACTAAATATGCGGATGCTGATGTCGGTCCTTATGTCATCCACTTTCAAAAAAATTCGGTGGATCCGTCCTCAGGGGTAACTTTGAGGGCCACTAATTTTGGCCACTTCCTTTTTAAAAATAATGTTCCTGGCGTGACAAAAGACGGAGTTAAACGTGTTGGTCGTAATCGTTTCGCGGTAGAATTCGAGTCTGCACACCATGCAAATAACTGCTTAGCGCACCCTGCACTGGTAACTGCAAATTTTTCAGCAACAGTTCCATCATTCTGTGTCACAAGGATGGGTATTGTGAGGAACATCCAGACGGACTGGTCTATGGAGGAGGTAGTTCTGAATGTGACTGTTCCTATCGGGTTTGGTAGGGTTATTAAGGCCCGCCGACTGAGTAGGAAAGTTTCAGGCGAGAACAATTCCAATCAGTGGGTTCCTACTCAGTCGGTTGTTCTTACCTTTGCCGGTAGGGCACTGCCACCGCACGTTTACTGCTTCTACAACAGTCTTCCTGTTGAGTGTTATCTATACCCGACAATACAGTGCAACAATTGCTGTCGTTTTGGGCATGTAAAGGCGCAGTGTAGGTCCAAGCCTCGCTGCTACAAGTGCGCTCAGGAACATGAGGGACTCTCATGTGGAGCGACGATTTTTTCTTGTCTGTTCTGTTCGGGCAATCACTGTGCAAATAATCAGGCTTGTCCAGAGCATCACAGGCAACGAAACATCAAACTTGCGATGTCCCAGGACAATCTGTCGTATATAGAGGCTGCTGCTCGATTTCCAGGTGTTAAAAAATCTTTTGCTGAGTCTGCAAATTCTTCTTCTCCCCCTCGTTCTCATCTCTCCACTTCTCCCAATTCACGTTCTCCATCTCAGCCCCTGTCTGGAATACCTTCTCTCTCGTATCGCAAAACTATTTCTTTACCTCGCAAATCTTATTCTTCTGTATCTTCTTCTGGCAACCTTGGTTACGACAGGTCGGCTCACAACAACATTACCCGGGATCCGCAATCAGTGATGCCCAATGGCTGTGGATTGCAAAATCAAAATGCCCGTAGTGAAGACAACCTTATTGAATTGCTCAAATCTTTTATTGACTTGCTAGTAAACTCTGACTTTGAACCGAACAACATGCGACAAAAATTGTTTAACGTTATTTCTTTATTCCTTTCTCAAAATGGCTCGATCGATTCTGCAATGGAATTGTCGCAGCATTCGCAATAAAAAATCGGACATTATCCAACTTATTAATAAATATAACCCGTTCCTTCTTGCCGTCCAGGAGACGTGGTTGAAGCCTGACTCTATTTTTAGAGTCCCCGGCTTCGCCTGTCTGCGGGACGACAGACGGGATGGACATGGTGGTGCAGCCATTTTGGTTGCCCGATCAGTTACTTATTCTCAAATTCCTATTCCTGCTCACAGCGACTTCATTAGTGCAGTTGCTGTGAGAGTGAATAATATTTCTTTTCTCTCTGTTTATATTTCTGATCCTCATGTGGCTGTAATGCCTGAACTGAGGTCAATTATTTCGGCTCTTCCTACCCCTCGACTGATTTTAGGAGATTTTAATATTCATCACACGTCGTGGGGCTCTTATTATTGTGATTACGTTTCTGGTGTATTCCTTGATATTGTTGATTATTTTGAGTTATGTATCCTTAATGATGGCTCCCCTACGAGGCGTGTCACTTCTTTTCAAGACCCTAGAAGTGCAGTAGATATTTCTTTATCATCAGCCTCAATGTCTTCTAGGCTGTTGTGGCGTATTCTCCTTGCTTCTTTTGGTAGTGATCAATTTCCGATTCATGTATCCTTCCCCGATCCTGTCCCTTCTTTTTCCCCTTCCCCTAGGCTTAAACATCAAGTATCCAAAGCGGACTGGCCTCTGTACAGTCTCAGTTTGGATAGTGAAATTACGCGTATATCTGTCCCTAATGTCAATAACGTAATGGCAGTATACAATGACTTTAAAAATGCTATTACTAGTTCAGCCAATAAAGCCATTCCCCTGAAGAAAAAACATTCTAGTAAAATTCCGCTTCCCCCTTGGTGGGAACCAGATTGTTTTGAATCTGTCAAAAAGCGTAAGGAGGCTGAAGTTTTACTTTCATCGAATTTTAATAGGATTAATTATGATAATTATTTAAAAGTTGCAGCTGATACTTCTAAATTCCTCATAAACAAAAAGAAAATGGGATGGCAAAAGTTTTGCGAGAGTCTTTCGCCGTCCACGCCGTCCTCTTTGGTCTGGAAGGGTATTAAACGATTTCGCGGTGTTTTCTCACCTGATTCGGCTTTACAATCCAATGACCCTTCCGAATGGATTGAGGCGTTCGCCCTGAAACTTGCTCCTCCTTCTATCCCTTCTCTTGAGGAAGTTACTCCTGTTGTGTCACCCTTGAACCAAGGGCCGGCTAATTTCTTCGATAGTCCTTTTTCTTCTGAACAATTTTTTACTGCTATTTCTCATCTTAAAGACTCTTCCCCTGGTGTAGATGGAATCCCTTATTCTTTTATTGTGCGCGCTAGTTATGATTCCAAACAGTTTTTTCTTAATATTCTTAATAACATTTTTTTATCAGGCATTCCCCCAGAAGACTGGAAGACCCAAATTATTATTCCCATTCTTAAACCTGGGAAGCCAGGTAATGACCCGTCTGGTTACCGCCCTATTGCCCTTTCTTCCACTTTAGCTAAAATTCTTGAGCATCTTATTAAAAATAGACTAGAGTGGTTAGCTGAAAGTAAAGGTTTATTAGCAAAAAGTCAATTTGGTTTCCGTAAGGGCCTCGGTACTATGGATAGTCTTGCTATATTTACGACTGATGTCCGGGTTGCCTTTTCGAATTGTTATTCTGTTGTTGGCGTTTTTCTGGATATCGCTTCCGCATACGATAACGTTCTTCTTCCTCGTCTGAGGCAAAAACTTCATGATCTGGAGTTCCCAGAGAGGCTGGTGAACTTTACTATAAATTTTCTTCTCTCTAGATCTATATTAATTAGCGTTAATAATACTACTCTGCCGGCTAGGTTAGTATGGAAAGGCCTCCCACAGGGGTCTGTTTTGAGTCCACTTTTGTACAGCCTCTATACTTGCGACTTGGAATTAACGGTAAATCCTTTTTGCAGTGTTCTTCAATATGCTGATGATATCTGTTTATATTCTTCTGTTTCTAATATTCCGGATGCTGTTCCTCGGCTTAACTCAGCACTCAATTATTTAAGCGTTTGGTTAGAGGAGCATGGTTTATCGTTGTCTATTCCCAAAAGTTCGGTCGTAGTTTTTAGTCGTAAAAGACGGGTTCCTGATGTTTCGGTAACATGTAATGGGGTCCAAATTCCGGTGTATGATAGAGTTAAATTTCTAGGGGTTATTTTTGATTCGAAACTATCTGGTATTCATCATTTTAACAACGCCGCCCAGAAATGTGAAAAAAATATTAATATTATTCGTTCTCTTTCTGGTGTGTGGTGGGGTTCCCATCCTTATTGCCAAAAATTAGTGTACAATGCTCTGATCCGTAGCCATCTTGATTACGGATCGTTCCTTCTCGAACCTTGCAATAAGGCTGCCCTAGGTGCCCTAGACAAAATACAGTCGAAAAGTCTTCGTATTGTTATTGGTGCAATGCGATCCTCCCCTGTGAATGCTCTCCAAATCGAATGTGTAGATCCACCTCTTAAATTGAGAAGGCAATATTTATCGGACCGGTTCGTTTTCAAAATTATGCAGTCTGCCACTCATCCTCTTATCCCGAAACTCCTCCTCCTTTCCAGGCTAGTAAATACCTCCAGTTACTGGTTCCACAAGAACAGTCCCTGTCTTGTTAAAAGTTTCCTAAAATATACTCGGCTTCCCTGCCCAGTATATAATTGCAGGCTTAATCCAATATTTGAGACTCCATATGAAGCAATTATGTTTCGCCCTAGTATTATAATTGACTTAGGGATAGATAAAGATTCTGTTTGTGCGAATTCTCTTTTAAATAAAGCTATTGATAAGCACTGGCCTAATTGGACCACTATTTATACGGACGCATCTCAGTTGTCTGATCAGGGCCCGGTGGGGTCAGCTGTGTGGATCCCTAGATTTAATGTTATTTTAAGTTTTAAATTACCTTCTTTCTCTTCTGTATTCACGGGCGAGGCGTTAGCGATATTAGAATCTCTTAAGTATATAGAATCGCATAATCTAAATTATTGTGTTGTATTTACTGATTCTAAAAGTTCTCTGCAGGCTATCTTAGCTAATCAATTGCGCGCTAATGTTAAATTTCCAGTTATTCTAGAAATAAAACGTGTTCTTTATCGCCTATCTAGTCGTGGTGTTGGGGTCTCATTGGCCTGGATACCCAGTCACGTGGGTATTCGCGGTAATGAGACTGCAGATCAGTGTGCCAAGGATGCGGTAGTTAGTGGCTGCCTCTCAGCATACAGATGCTACTCACACGATTTGGTATCTTTAGCAAAGGTTCATCTCGATGATGAGTGGTTCGTAGAATGGGCTCGATGCAGGCAAACTAAAGGTTTGCATTACTCTGACATTCAGGACAATATTCCGGTAAAGCCTTGGTTTTTTCGATATCGTGATGCAAATAAAAAAGTGACTTCCTCCATATGCCGGTTACGTTTGGGACACTCGTGTACCCCCGTCTTTCTTTTTAAAATTCACGTTAAAAATAACTCTTTGTGTGAATGTGGGTTGGATGAAGGTAATTTGGATCATTTATTTTTTGAATGCAATAGACTTTCTTCATCTCTCTATGATCTTCTTCCTCCATTCATCCCTCGCCCTGTAAATTTCAAGTCTCTTCTTCGTTTAGTTTTCTCTCCATTTATCTCTATTTTAAGTGACTTTATGAAAAATAATAGTATTCATCTTTAGTTTTCCCTTTTGTCTCATTTATCTTTTATATCATTGACTCATTACGTTGTATATAACAGCATTCTGATTTGTTTACCTATTGGCCGTTTTGTTTTGTTTACTTTCATAAATTAATATTCTTGCTTTTTTTCAAAACTTGACTTGACATCAAGCAGAATTAAAACGCGCCTCACAACTGACATTGGCAAAAGCCTCGAGCTGCCATTCTTGGCTTAATAATAATGACAACACCGACATGTAGTCTCCCCTCTTTATTGTGTTCCGGCGAGCACTGAGAATGAAATTCGGGTATTAGAAAGAGACGACACGCGAATGCGATATTGCTGTTCTTTTTCCCGAAACTCGCTCGGATATCTCCGTTCCGTAAAATTTCCATTCATGCATATGGGGGATTAAATAATTATTACAATATTCAGTTCTTATATGTCAAAACAATTAAACTAACTATTACAATTTACTGAAATAATAATAATAATAATAATAATAACTTCTTTATTTTCTCCACAAACATCAATCTTAAGACTAATACTTAAGTAGTATACCTAAATAGTATCCTAAAGAAGCAGCTACAAAACTAAGATGTTTGTGGGACTGGTGTCCGTACTAAGTAATAATACTTGTATTACAGATCACCAGGCCCCCATCGTTTATAAGACATACTCGTGCTTTTTTCCTATATATAATCTATTAGTAGGTATATTAAACATATATTTATAGTATTTATATATTTATAAGTATGTATGTATGTATATATACATAATATGTATGTGTGTGTGCGCGTGTGTATGTGTGTGTGTGTGTGTGTGTGTGTGTGTGTGTGTGTGTGTGTGTGTGTGTGTGTGTGTGTGTGTGTGTGTGTGTGTGTGTGTATGCGTGTGAGTTAAGTTAACCTGGATAAAATTTCATTTTATATCATACCTGTTAATGAGCTGCGTTGATATATGATCTACATCAGGAAGACGGAATAAGTAAGCGCTCGGTATCAAAGTAATTGAGACTTTTCAAATAAGTTTCAACTATAATTTTGCATTTGTATCGAGTCAAGGAATGTATATCTAGTATATGGTGTAAGTAGTTGTAGAGATAGGGTCCTAAGAAACAGTAAAATTTATCACAAAATTTAGCATTAAAAAGAGATTGTTTAGCTACAAGGTGGTTACGTCTTGATGAGCTCAGTATAGGATCAAAAGGGGTAGAACAATGTTGTTTGAGAACTGTATTTAGAATAAATAGTTGTCTTACAGTCATGACATCAGCAATTTGATAAAGTTCTTGCGTTGGGAATAGAACAGGTTTGAAGAAACTTACCTTGAGTAAGGCTCTTTGAGCACGCTCAATCTTAATGAGGTGCGTTTTGGAGGTACCACCCCAGGCAGTGATGCAATAAGCAAGGATAGACTGGCATAGTGCGTAGTACACTTTTTTTATAATATCTTTATCAGCTGCATTACGAAGTTGTCTAAATATATACATAAGCTTCCTTATTCTACTACTTAAAAGGTCTATATGTGGTTTGAAAGATAGGACGTTGTCTATTGTGAAATGATGTCGTTTAAATTACAATTTATTTAATTATTCCCACACGTACCAAGAAGTTCACTTAAAACGAAGAACTTCATCTGCCAAGCTATTAAGAGGCCTTATTTCTTTTTAAATGCTGATTGTTTCAGAAATTTTTCTCTATGATCAAACATGTTTCTTAACATATTATAGATATTACTACCTAGAACAGGGCTATTGGGATTTATTGGTATATATTAGAAACCAACAGTTTGAATTTTTCATTGATAATATTTGTTTCAAAAACTACTTGAAAATGACAAAATTCAAGCGGAAAATTACATTTTTCTACTTATTTTCAACTGCACGCAATAAAAGCATGAAATAGCTACGTTACTACCTAGAACTCGGTGAAAAGTGTTATTCACTTCAAAAAGTTTGTTGAAATTTTCAATATATTTGTCACAATATGAAAAGAATAAATTTTAAAAGGAATAAGGCCTCTTAAAATATGGAACTCTTCGCCGGCTCATGTGTTTCCTCCTTTTTCAGGCAAAGCACAAAGATCATATTAAAAAAGAAGACCCAGAGCCTGATGGACCAGCACAAGACAAGCACTCACTCTTCAGGTGTTCGCTATGCGATAGAATGGTCAAGAAAGCTCACACTCAAGCCCATTTGCAGGAGTACCACCGACACAAATACCACTGTCTTGGCTGTACATGGTCTAAGGCCTTCTTTTGGTGAGATCCGTTACTTCCTTTCCTTATGGATAAATAATGCAATGATCGACACACAAAGCATAAGGAAAAATTAGAAGGGTTATCTGGCGTTATGTTGGTGAAGAGGTTAACACACTGGACCGGTAATCCAGAGGTACCGGGTTCGATTCCCGGTCCTTTCCGCCAGTATCAATGGTTCAAAATAAACAATCGCATTAAAAATAATGAGACATTACCAGGTATCGGAAAATCGGATAAATATTTACCTAAACTTGATTAAATCCTGTTGCTATCTCACTCACACCTCAAACAAAGCCGCCTATACCTACAACTGAACGACAAAGCTGCCGACAAAGTGTAAGTAAATATCTACACGAATTTCCGAACCTTGGACATTCCATTATTACATGTTTCATAAATTTACTTTTTTACACCTTGTTTTCACAGAAGTGAAGTGAAGATATTCATATGAATTTTAACGTCGCTTACGTTGAATATTACTTTATTTTTTATTCAGGCAAGGAAGCCAAATGAAATAAAAAGGCAATGTGAAACATTAATTATTTTTATTAAAGCACTAAACGTCTGCTAACGTAACCCAAATGTTTACGATGAAGCGAAAAATTGAAAAATTTAATGGTTCAGACAGGATTCGAACCTGCGTTTCCAACGGCTTTCAGGGCCAACACGGGTGTCCTACCAACTGGACCACCGAACCATATGTCAGAGCCATTGAATCTTTCAACCAGTTTCAACATTCCTTAGGGTGGCATCGTAGCGCCATCTACCGTAAAGATTTAGACTTAATCGTCGGCACCATCGTCTCAAATTAGTTGAGAATCGATAGTAACGATGTGCTACACCCGAATTAATTATTTTTATTAAAGCAGTAACGTCTGCTAACGTAAACCAAATGTTTACAATGAAGCGAAAGATTGAAATCTAAGAAATGTGAAACATTTGTTAGATTTCGAATCCATCTGTATTCCAGGAATAAAGACGACCACGCGTCCCACTGGCAAGCTGTCCACGCGCAACTGGTGTGTGATCTCTGCAAGCAAACTCGACGGAACACACATGACATGGAACGCCATATGCGGTAAGCTCTGAAACCTTTCGAGCGCCAAGCGAAATGAAATGAAATGAAATAATGAAATGAAATGAAATAATTTATTCAGTAAGTAGGCCACAGGGGCACTTTTACAAGTCAGATTGTGAATCTACCGGCATTTCGCAAGAGGAGACCGCTGTTGAGAAGAAAGCCGAAAGAAACTCAACAGTAAGTCATTTTTAGGGTTCCGTACCCAAAGGGTAAAAACGGGACCCTATTACTGAGACTTCGCTGTCCGTCCGTCCGTCCGTCCGTCCGTCCGTCCGTCCGTCCGTCCGTCTGTCACCAGGCTGTATCTCAACAACGGTGATAGCTAGACAGTTGAAATTTTCACAGATGATGTATTTCTATTGCCGCTATAACAACAAATACTAAAAATAAAATAAAATAAATATTTAAGGGGGCTCCCATACAACAAACTTGTTATAGATTATATATATATATAATTATGTATAGGTACGGAACCCTTCATGCGCGAGTCGGGCTCGCACCTGCCCAATTTTTTCGTAAATACATAATAATTAAAACAATTACAATGATTACATTTGTGTTATAACTAATTACACTGGTACACGTAAAGGAGATGTATAGATACTCCAAATCAATGTTAAGTGAGAACATTAAAATATAAATTCATAATATTAAATATACCCAGAGATGTATAAAGTCTCTGGGTGTCACAACATGCAATAAAATATAAGCGGAAAAGCAATTCACCGTGCCACTGACGCCAAACAAAAAAAAAAAGTTGCTCCAAAATCAACAGAGATTGAAAAACACAGATAGTGGTTTGAATTAGCATGTTTTTGACCATCGAAATTTTTGACGTCAATAGGCGTCGTTGGCGTCAGTGGCACGAATTCCCGATGACGTGATTTGCCGTCTTTGGCGGTCAAAGGGTTAACACAAATTCACTTTTAAGAGCACATAGTCATGATTAACACAAATTCACATTTAAGTGTATAAAACAAAGTCGCTTCCTGATGACTGTCCCTATGTAAAATAAATAATGAATATCGGACAACCTCACACAAATCGATCTAGTCCCAAATCAAACTCAAAAAGCGTGTTATGGGTACTAGACGACGATATACGTACTTATATAGATAAATATATACTTAAGTACATAGAACAACCATGACCCAAGCACAAATATTCGAGTTCATCACACAAATATTTGCCCTGGCCGGGATTCGAACCCGGGACCGCCGGCTCAGTAGGCAGGTGTCTACAAACCGAGCCAAACGCGTCGTCGATGTATGCTTAGATCTTTAAAACTACGCAACGGATTTTGAAGCGATTTTTTTAATAGATAGAGTGATTCAAAAGGAAGGTTTATATATATGCATAATCCATCAGCATTACACCCGTGCTAAGCCGGCGCGTTATTTATAAATAAGAAAAGTGGCATCACCACAAAAAAAAAATAGGATAAATGTTGATTCTGTTCAATAATCATTGAGGTATTATTACGTCAATAAATACAATAATATATGTTCTATCGTTTCAGAGCCAGTCATCTCCCTATCAAATGTCCACAATGTCCAAGAGTGTACTCCAAGTGGAAGTACTATCGGCAGCATCAGAAACTAGCGCATCCTGTCCTGGCACAGGAACCGCCAGAATCTAGGTAAGTTGTCAACCATATTGACGACGCGTTTGGCGCAGTTTGCAGACACCTGCCTACTGAGCCGGCGGTCCCGGGTTCGAATCCCGGCCGGAGCAAATATTTGTGTGATGAACTCGAATATTTGTTCTTGGGTCATGGATGTTATCTATATATTTATTTACTAGCTTTTGCCCGCGACTACGTCCGCGTGGAACTTGGAAGTATGGAAGCAACCTCGTAAAACACGATAGATATCCACCTAATCACCTTAATTAATAAAAGGGATTATTAAAAGCGCCTAAGCAAATGTAAGAGCAATTGTGCTTTTGGTCTAATCAATACATTTCCTACAGTGTCATCAATGTCATCATGAATTACTTACTTACTTTTCAATCTTTTTAGGGATAATTTCCAGGATGAAAACTCTCCTATGTCCTTCCTCGGATCTTAAACTATATCCATGCCAAATTTCATCAAAACCGATTCAGTGGTTTAAGCATGAAAAGGTAACAGACAGACAGACAGACACATTTTCGCATTTATAATATTAGTATGGATATATTATGTATATCGTCGTCTAGTACCCATAGTACAAGCTTTGCTTAGTTTGGGACTAGGTCGATTTGTGTACGATTGTCCCATAATATTTATTTATTTATATTGTTAAAACTTTCGTGAGACACAGTATAAAATGGAGTCGCTTCCTGCTGTGTGTCCCTATGTATGCTTAAATCTTTAAAAATACCCAAAGCATATTGATTCGATTGTTGTAAAAGATAGAGTGATTCAAGAGGCAGGTTTATATGTATAATACATGTAAAGCCTGACCAGAAATATATGAGGATTGTCAAGAGGGCGCTATTTATAAGATTTATATGGCAACAATTTTGCAACCAATCGCAACCGAACTGAAATGACATTAGTTTAATATACCTGTCAGTTCCTATGGTAACCTCGTAATCTCATTTAATGGAATGCACTCTTTTCCTGACTGTTTTTCGTGTAAACACGTGTACACTTTATTTATAATATGACGTACACGGCTGTGAATGGTTTTCGGCATTTTCTTTGGATATTTTTAAATAAAATAAATCACCACGAATGACATTGACATTGTAGACAAACCATCATAAAATCATTGCCAGTGTAAGAAATTAGTTCCAGTGAAATTCCGCAATATGGCGCATCCTCATATATATTTCTGGTCAACAGCGTTGCACCCGTGGGAAGTCGGGGCGGGTCGCTAGTGTATTTATATATTACTTTGTTTTATACTATGTAGTGATGACTTAGAGAGCGGATTTGAAGTAGCGATCTCAATATTAATATGGATACGACTACTTAGTGCAATTTGTTAAATACATGTCATTTTATTTATATAAAGTCTTACAGTCTATTATTATTACACCGCACACCGCAAACTTAGCTAAATAAATAATTAGATTAAATTAATTATATTTTTGCAACATAAACTACATAAAAAAAAAAAACATTTGAAATAAAGGAGTTTTTATACAACTCAAAGACAGTAGTTTCTATTTATTACGTACCTACGATATGATAGTTCATGTCAACAATGTCACTTTAATATAATAAAACGTGAGTGCACACATGAATGACTCATTGTTTAACGATGTTTTTATAAACATCATAATTTTTGCCCAATATTTACAAAAGCTTCCAAAAAGGTTTTTTACTTTTTTGTTCCGAAAAGTTGCATTATTTTTGGGTGTAGAAAAATAATAAATTATACCAGTCATATCCATATTAATATTGAGATCGCTACTTCAAATCCGCTCTCTATATCGTCGTCTAGTACCCATAGTACAGTCGCCATCAGATATATCGAAGCATATAAGACGTCCATAAATATCGGAACACGACTCTTATTGACTGGGCGTTACCGTACACGTTCACATATTTATGAACCTTATATGCTGCGCTATGTCTGATGGCGACTGTACAAGCTTTGCTTGATATGGATAAACGTCAATTTGTGTAAGATTGTCCCTTAATATTTATTTATCTAATCATATTATTGCAGGTACTGCGTGGAGTGTGACATGCAGTTCCCCTCCATCATGGCGTATAAGATGCACGTCATGAACCAGCACCGAAGTACTCCTAAGAAAAGGTAAACTCTAAAAAGTAGAATAACTGACCCACTGGTCTGCACAGCTGATTATCTTTTTATCACTAAAAGCATTGTGTGTATCACGGGTAGCAAGGGGATAACAAACTCGGGCCGTTACCATACCAAGAGATAAACAGCTGTGCAGACCAGTGGGTCAAGTTTGTTATCCCCTTGCTACCCGTGATACGCACAATGCTTTTTATCAATTTTGCGAGGAAATAAAAAAATAAGGTTAAGCGATTGTGAATCAACTTTTTTTTTATTGTTTGTACGGGATTCACCATACTAAAAATCCTGGTATTGGAAGCCTTAAGGGGCTTCTAAACGGGCTATGTTTTTCTGCAATTTGTGGCCGGCCATTATTTGCATCTGCTTCTAACGTAGTGTCAGAGAAGGACGGCCATAGTTGCCGGCCACAAATTGCAGTAAAATATGGACCGTTTAGGAGCATAATTAACATAAATTATATCGGGTCTAACGCGATATTTCTTATTTACCTTCATAATAATGAGTACATCTGAGACCACGGCGTGTGCAACCCCGCCGAAACGTTAGATTATGAAGGTAAATAAGAAACATCGCGTTAGACCCGTTATAATTGGTGTTAATTATGTGTACAAACCGCGAGAGTAAAGTGTCGTTTAGGAGCACCATTAGATATGACAATTGCCTTGCTACAGATGGCCGTGTCCCGCGTGCGACAAAACCTTAAACAACAAAGACACGATGAAGAAACACTACGCTCTGTTCCACAGCGACAAGACAAGCTACCAATGCCAACACTGTGGAAAGGTGAGTTTGGGAACATCGTCTGTACTGTAGCACAAAACAGATAGGTACAAAATCAATCTACATACAAGCGCGCTCGAGCAAACGCACACATACACATTGCTCACGGACACGTCGAGCGGATGGCACTCGCGCTCGCACTGGTCCGAACTGGTCCGAACTGGTCCGAGATATCGTGTCCGTGAGCGATGTCTATGTGTGCGTTTGCTCGAGCGCGCTTGTATGTAGATTGATTTCTGTACCTATCTGTTTTGTGTCTGTAGTCAGTTATATTCACATATTTTATGTATTTAGGTATAAGACGAGTAGTTTCCAAGATATTCGGCTTTAATTGGAACAAGTGACAAGATCTCAGCCAATATTGAAGCTAAGAAACAGTCGCAGCCCACAAAAAGAACAGTGGTACAATTTCGATACTAAATCCGCCTTAGGAATAGTCCGACTGTATGATTTACTGCGCTATGACCAATTACTTGTCGCATACGTTTTTTTGGTGAACTTTTCAAATGGATTTTATAATCCCCGAATAAAAAAGAGGGATGATATAAGTTTAACATGTCTATCTGTATTTGCGTATCTGTGTGTCTGTCTGTGGCAACATCTCTCCCAAACGGGAGGACCAATTTGAGTGCAAGTTTTTTAATCGATAGATATGTCCGTCGACATGGTTCTTAGCTTTGTTTGGTGGAAATAGGACCGAAAGGAAATAGGATTCGAAACATGACGAGCAATATTCGGCTTGAACGACGTGAGTTTCACATGTTAAGATTATGTTATTGAAACAGTTTATTTGTTTCAGTATTTATCCTCAAAGTGCTCTCTACAACACCACATGAACTCTCACCTCAATATAAAGCTGCCGAAAGACAAGCTGTGCTCGGTCTGCGGCCGCGGCTTCTCGGTAACTGTTATACTCATACTCATACTCATTTATTCTCTTACGATAAGCGTGCGGACAACTTTTGAGGATGCCAATCGATTCTATTTTTTATTGGGTTCAAATGTCTATATGGGACTACCTACATTTAGATTGCTCTAAAAGTCGGAAATGACCGTCAATTCAACATTCCTACAGAGCACTAAAACGCTCCATACAAATGGCCTACCGACATATGACGTCTCTGGGTTGGGTACCAATATTTGTATGGCGACAATAAGTAATTTGCCATTTTCACGGTGAAAATGTGCGTTTAAGTTCATGGTTTACCAATTATTGCTTTGTTAAATTATGAGGATTCTGAAGGAAATTTCGAAATTTATTTTGGTTTAAAAGAGACATAAAATTTTCGTACCTTTGAAGCTAAAAACAATTCGTAGCTTTTCACATATTTAAAAATATATATTTTTTATTTCTTTGTTTCATGACAAATCGAGCTAATTTTATTCACATCACTATATTGGTCTTATAGCGAAAACATCTAAAAATATATTAAACCATTGATACAAAGATCAAGGCTCAAAGAAAAACTGAATAGTTACCTGATGAAAGAGACCAATCCAGCAATCCGGCAATCTAGAGGTACCGCGTTCGATTCCCAGTCCCTTCCACCAAGTAAAGCCTGACCAGAAATATATGAGGATTGTCAAGAGAGCGCTATTTATAAGATTTATATGGCAACAATTTTGCAACCAATCGCAACCGTACTATAATGACATTAGTTTAATATACCTGTCAGTTCCTATGGTAACCATGTAACATCATTTAATGGAATGCACTATATTTCCTGACTGTTTTTGTGTAGTAAACACGTAAACTTATTATTTATAATATTACTTTCACGACTGTGAATATGGCATTCCGGCATTTTCTTTGGATATTTTTAAATATTTGTCTCTTAAAGAAACCACCACGAATGACATTGACGTTGTCAAACCATCAAAAATCATTGCCAGTGTAAGAAATTAGCTCCAGTGAAACTCCGCAATATGGCGCATCCTCATATATAGTCGGCTTTAACTATTAAATTTTTCTTTAAGCGTTGATCTTTTTATGAATAGTTTAGTATTGTTTTCCAATGAACATGTTTGTCGCCAGACTAAACGCATGCTGCGTTTCCACACGTACACGCACACGGGCGAGCGGCCGTACGCGTGCCCGCACTGCCCCGCAGCGTTTACGCAGCCGAACCCGCTGCGCGTGCACGCGCGCAAGCAGCACCCGCACCTGCCGCTCCAAGTGCGGAGCGACCCCAACACTAACGATAAATAAACAGGATACAAAGGATTTTGTGTTTGACTTCTATATATACGCCAATCACACCAAAATATACGCCAATCACACCAAAATGTACGCCAATCACACCAAAATATATGCCAATAACACCAAAATGTACCCCAATCACACCAAAATATACGCCAATCACACCAAAATATACACCAATCACGCCAAATATACACCAATCACGCCAAATATACGCCAATCACACCAAAACATACGCCAATAACACCAAAATGTACCCCAATCACACCAAAATATACGCCAATCACCAAAATATACGCCAATCACACCAAAATATACGCCATACGTGGCCATACACACCAAAATATACGCCAATCACACCAAATATTTCTTTCCGTAATTCTACGCCACTGGAGCGCTCTCTGCGTCGTCTATACTATTATAAAATTCTAGATTTGTATTGAAAATCATTTTTCTATGGAGAGAGGTCATGATTTCAGGAAAAATCTTAATTAAGATTAAAAAATTTAAAAAATTGTACATAGTTAAGGGCTTTAATTAAAACAATGTTAATTGATTCCTTTGCGTGACGAAATTTACCCATACATTTTGTATAACTAACTTTCCTCACACAAAGGAAGCGATCGTATTTTATGTTAACTAAGCTTTTAACTATGTTTTTTTTTGCAATAGACCCTAATGCCTTGATCACACGTACCGAGACAGTGGGCGAGACAGTGCTCTCGTCCCTGTCACACACAAGACAAACGGGCGAGACAGCACTGTCTCGCCCGTTTACTCGGTACGTGTGATCAAGGCATTATAGCGTGATGCAGGATCGTCATTTGTATGGGGCCATCCGTTGGTCATAACATAATTTCTTTTGTCCTCGTATCACACCGAAACGGCTGGATAAATTAGGCTGGACAGATAAATTACGGAGTTTCATTTTATTTGCGGTGGGTTTTGTCAGGAAACAGACGCCTACATAAATTGTATAATAATAAGCCCGAGTGACGATGGCAGACCTTAATGGAGACTTTAAAGACCAAAAAAGCTGCAGATATTTTCCATATTTAAATCAATTTATTTACTCTTCTTTATAAAGTCCACCCACGTGTTTAACAACGTATTTTACGACGTCGCGAAGTCACACGTGGCGGCAACGTGCCACGGCACGACGCCGTGACGTGATTTATTACGTTGCACCGTAGATATCCACTGTTCGACGTCGCAACGTGCCGCACGTCGTCGTAACGTCTAATTATGTGTCGGCCCTTAGTCAACATATTTATTTGTGCGCAGACCTGACATGCGCAGTGAGCGCCTGTTTCTGCGCGAACGCGGCCGAGCAGTGCGCGCACGCGAACGGCCGCTCGCCCGTGTGCGTGCGAATGTGATTGTCCAGGATACGGTTGTTCTGAAACAATACATTATTTTAACGTGACCCGTTTCATATGGGTATTTTCAT
The DNA here is from genome assembly GCA_932273695.1 of Apotomis betuletana. Taxonomy (NCBI): domain Eukaryota; kingdom Metazoa; phylum Arthropoda; class Insecta; order Lepidoptera; family Tortricidae; genus Apotomis; species Apotomis betuletana. The sequence continues at coordinate 4,851,742 of OW026322.1, forward strand.
CTCGCTTGCTCGTATCAAGGGTTTAGAAAGAAGGGGTTAAGATGTTAGAAAAGCGGGCGGTAAGTCGTATATTACGCCGTAGAGCGGTAAGCAATTTTGGTATTGACGACTATTTATTACTTTTGTTTTATTTCCTCCAAAGTGTGATGACAAACGTCGTACGTGACTCTGGTGGTAAAGGAATTCCAAACTCGTGTCATTGTTGTTCGGGCTTCTAATAGACACTCGTTGGTAATTCGTCGTTTATCGCCCTTGTTACGTAATGTACTATATTAACGTGACCAGTTTCATATGGATTTTTATATGTCTAAATTCACGGGAGTGTTTATAAATATTGACACAAAGGTAAATTATGAAAGAAAAATGTAATGCTATCCACTGCAATGAAAGCAGGACTCGAACCTGCGGTCCTACGTTTCAGGCGTAGTGCTCTCCCAACTGAGCTATCACATCGTTACCGAAATCGCACCAAATCTTTGATTTCGTCATTCTACGCTACTGGAGGGCCCTAAAGTGTAATATCCGCATTACAGTCGGGTATAGAAGTGTGACGTCACATAAGTCGTTTTCAAAAAAGATGTCTTAATTATAATGAAAACAAAACTTATTGATTCCTTTGTGGATCGACAGTAATATCTTATATCCCATATCTTAACTATTGTATGACTAACTTTCGTTACACAAAAGACGCGATCGTAATTTTGTTTATATTAAGGGGCTTCTAAACGGGCCATGTTTTGCTGCAATTTGTGGCCGGCCATTATTTGCATCTTGCTCTAGCGTAGGGAGGGGAGGGGAGAGGGACGGCCATAGTTGCCGGCCACAAATTGCAGTAAAATATGGCCCGTTTAGAAGCCCCATTAAGCCTTTAACTATGTACATGTCTTTTGAAAACGACTGCATCGCGTTTTGGCGCGAAAATTTAAATGGAAAAATGGATTCTACTAAACGTATACAGCAAAAAAAACAAACCTACATTGAACCCTTTTCCGCAGTACTTGCATAGCTTGTTCTTCGGTTTCGGCCGCTTCTCGTGGAAGAACTTGACGTGGTATCGGAGCCGGTAGCCGTTCAGGTAGTACTGTAATAAAATACACAATAAGTACGTAAATAAAACGTGCTCGCTTGTTAAATCCGTTTATTTATTTTAATACCTAAATAATTCCTTTAGTTCTGACTACACCACTAATCTAAGGTTTGAAATGTGCGAAAACACCGACATTACGCATGATGGCCATTTTTAGGGTTCCGTACCCAAAGGGTAAAAACGGGACCATATTATTAAGACTTCGCTGTTTGTCTGTCTGTCTGTCTGTCTGCCCGTCAGTCACCAGGCTGTATCACATGAACCGTTATAGTTAGACAGTTGAAATTTTCACAGATGATGTATTTATGTTGCCGCTATAACAAAAAATACTAAAAAACAGAATAAAATTAATATTTAAGCTCTTATACAACAAATGTGATCCGTTGCGTTAACTTTGCACCTCATTTGTATCTGGCGCCATACATAGTAGGTGCAAACTTAACCCGGCCAGTTAAGATGGGATGTGTTTGTACGGAACCCTCGGTGCGCGAGTCAGACTCGCACTTGGCCGGTTTTTTAGGATGTAAATAGATATTTGCATTGTTTATTGAAAGGCTTTACACCATAGCGACCTATTCGTTTAGTCTGTGTTGTTTGAAATAGGTAAATGAATTTAATTTTTTACTAGCTTTTGCCCTCGACTACGTCCGCGTGGAACTTGATAAAAGGGATGTAATTGTTAGACTAAGAGCAATTTTGCTTTTGGTCTAACAATTACACTTTCTACAGGGTCATTTCAATCTTTTTAGGGATAATTTCCAGGATGAAAACTATCCTATGTCCTTCCTCGGATCTTAAACTATCTCCATGCCAAATTTCATCAAAATCGATTCAGCGGTTTAAGCGTGAAGAGGTAACAGACAGACAGACACACTTTCGCATTTATAATACTAGCTGTGCCCCGCGGTGTTACCCGCTCATACCACGGGAACACTAAATTTTTTCGGGATGAAAAGTATCCTATGTCCTTTCCCGGGTCTCAAACTATCTCCATACCAAATTTCATCTAAGTCGGTTCAGCGGTTGAAGCGTGAAGAGGTAACAGACAGACAGACAGACAGACACAGTTTCGCATTTATAATTTTAGTATGGATTAGTATGGATTTATTTATAGGCGGAAGTCTCTTTCCAACTTATTATATTAGAAAGAGTTGCGTGTTACATACCGTGTCGCAAAGAGCGCAGTGGTACTTGCTCTTCTTCAGGTGCACCAGGTCGTAGTGGTTCGTCATGTTGATGCGTTTCGTGTATATTTTACCGCATTCCGGACAAGGGATCCTGAAATATACAGTAACAAATATCATTGTATGCAAGCGTTGCATAATGAAGCTTCTTAAAGCCTTGACCAGAAATATATGAGGATTGTCAAGAGGGCGCTATTCATAAGATTTATATGGCAACAATTTTGCAACCAATCGCAGTCAGTTCCACTATGTTAACCCTCTTTTCCTGACTGGTTTTCGTGTACTAAATTTGTGTAGGTACACTTTATTTATAATATTACGTTCACGACTGTGAATGGTTATCGGCATTTTCAATGGATAATTTTAAATATTTGTCTTTTAAAGAAACCAGCACGAATGACATTGACATTGTTGTCAAACCATCATGAAATCATTGCCAGTGTAAGAAATTAGTTCCAGTGAAATTCCGCGATATGGCGTATCCTCATATATTTCTGGTCAGGCTTTAAAATCGTGTATCGCGTTAAGGCCACGAGGTAAGGTGCGTCTCCAATGGAGCGGAGCCGTGCGGAGCTGAGATACAGATTTCCACTTATTCCGCAAGTCTCCGCTCCGCTCCACTTCAGTGGAAACGAACCCTTAAGGCTTGTGCACAAATCACGTGAGGTTCAATAGGGGGGAGGGGGGGGGGGGGTCACGAAAAATTCACGATATATGACGTTGGGGGAGGGGGGGTATAAGGAGACCTCACGTGTATTTTTCTACAGTGAACGAACTAAGAAAAATATAATAATTTATACGATAATTTTTCTCGGTTTCCTTAAAAATAAATCTTCACTTGTTAAATACTTCAAAACAGCGAGTCTATTTTACGAAATTTTGCCGGAAAAAAAATACACTTGAGGTAGTGAGGGGGAGGGGGGGTTAGCAAAGAAGCTCACCAAATATGACCAGCGGGAGGGGGGGTCAAAAAGTAGCCGAAAAAACCTCACGTGATTTGTGCACAAGCCCTTAGTACGGCACGAAATTTTAACACCTTATTGTATGACTATTGCTTACAATGATTTTTATACGAGCGAAACGAAGAAAAACTTTGTTTTTTTTTAATCGTCATTCTTCTATGATTTTTTTCATTTTTGATGTAACCTTTTTCAGTCTCTACAAACTGGCTTATTAAAAACAACATGATCGCGATGGTCATCAACTAATCAGGGCGTGTAGCGTGTTTTTTTTTAAATCAAAATGTTGAAGTTCTCTTTTTGAAGTTCATTTGAGTTGAGTAGAGAGTTGCCTTATGAAATATTAAAGTTCAGTAGCAGGTATCATAGAGTATAGACTTTTGGGACAGGACAACTTAAAACTAAGTTGTTAACCTCAAAATCCAACCTGTGATAAAGCAGAACAGTGAAGATAAAACTCAGTCTTCAAAATTATCAAAAAATGACGAAGCATTTGAAAACTGCGACATCAGAAGTGGGATCTTTGAACAAAACAGGTCAAGTGAGATCAGAAGTGGGATGGTATTTAGTAAAGTAAACGTTTACAATTGACTATCTGCGCCGCGCGGTGTTAACCGCTCATCCCACGGGAACACTAAATTGTTTCGGGACAAAAAGTAGCCCATGTGTTAATCCAGGGTGTCAGCTACCTTCATAACAAAATTTAGCAAAATTGGCCCAGCCGTTTGAACGTGAAGAAGTAACAAACGTACACATAAACACACTCACAAACGTTCACCTTTATAATATTGGTGTGATATGCGACTTATGTTGATTGGTAAGAGATGATGTGATGATTTGGTAAGACTTGTGTGAATGGTAAAACAGAATAATGAATATAAAACCCAATCTTCAAAATTATTACAAAATTACGAAAAAAAAATTACTACGATATCAGAAGTGGGACAAAACAGTTAGGTGATGTCAGAAGTGGGATGCTATTTAGTAAAGAAAAACGTTTTAAACTTGACATGTGACTTACGCAGGGTTCGCTCTGTGTTTCACGCTGCTCTTCAGATGCTCGTTAAACTGCGTACTGTTAATGAACTGCATGTTACATTCCACGCAGTAGTTATGTTCCGGCGCTTCTACCACGTGTTTCCGCTTGTAGTGGCGCAGGTACGAGTCTTGTGTGGCGTAGGACACGTTGCATATCTTGCAGCGGTGGTCGGTGTGGCGTTTACTGTAGAAAATATATGAAAGGTGATATAAACACAGTTAGGTACTAGAGATATCCCTTTTCCGAAAACTTCCGAAAACTTTCCACATTTTGTACCTATGAGAGATAAGGAAAGTTTCCGGAAATTTTCGGAAATGGCACATGTACACACAGTACTGATATTACATGTATAAATCTAAATATTGTCGACAGAAACTTTGTCAAAATTGCCTTGAAATCTCAAACGGATTTGATTGCCAATTCGCAGATAAAATTTGTGGTATTTTATGCATTTAGGAAACATGTATGAATGCGGAATTATTATGGTTACATCAGTTCATAAACTATTATATAATTGGGATACAACTACAGGATCCAGACTTCCTAGTGCCTCTCGATTTCGTAAAATTATCTACCTAACATTCTTCCAATACATCGAATCTTATTGCTTGAATCGTTAGGTAACTCAGTCCAATATTAAAAACTACATCCACATATATATATTACATACCTAGGGCGGTGGAGTACCGTCAAGCCGGAGCCCCACTGCTGCGCACGGTCGAACTACACACGTGGGTACAAAAACGCTTTGTATGAAAATGTAGGTAGATACTTCCACAGTTGTGCACGAGCACGCTGCGCACGAAATGACGTCACTGATACCAATATTATAACAATGGACCCACGTGGGCGACGTGTATAGCGTGTCCGTGCGTAGCGTGCGCAGCAGTGGGGCTCCGGCCTAAATATTTTTTATTTTATTTATTTTTTATTTTATTTATTTATCCACACTTACAGCTATTTTTACAGGCCTAAACCTAAGACAATAGCGTAACTATTTCTATAATTTTACTTTATTAAACTTACTCCTATTTATCTATACTACTGCGTTTATAACTAATTACGATCTGGGGCTACGAATATGTGATCTGGGGCTTTAATAATTACCGCCCCTGGTTTGTCTAAAGCTTTACGTCTTCCCTTGGCCGGGAAGCGAAAATTTCACCCCGCATGGCGGCCAGTAAATACCACTTACTGCTTAGTTTGACGCTAAAGTTATTTATGCAGCTTGTCCCACTTTCTTTTACAATATTCCGATTTCGAAAAACGGGAACAACATACCCAATATGCTGAGCCAGAGTTTTCTTCTTAAGGTATTTCTTGCCGCAATAGTCGCAAATGAATTGCTCGTGCATCGTCCTGTAGTGCTCGAAGAATTCCCGTCTTCTTCTACAACTGTAAAAATAATTTTCGATAAATAACTACTAATATGTTACTTATATTATTGCCTAACAAGTGTCGGTCCTGTCCAGGGATAAGTAGTGGCGCTACAAACAGCCTTCATATGGCAATAATGTGCATACGTCATATATTTGCATTATTAAACGTCAGTAACGATTTTTCATCAACCAAATTCAAAACATAGTTTACCGCGCGCGTTAATCTCCCCGCGCGTGCAAAACGCCTGTTTGCACACGAACTGCACAAAGTGTGCACGCACGTGGTAGGAGAGCTTGTGCATGTCGGGGAAGCGGAAGCCACATATGTCGCACTCATATCGACCGAGACGCTGAATTATTTTTTACTAGCAACCCGCTCCGGCTTCGCACGGGTACAATGCTGATAAATTAATCATGTATTATACATATAAACCTTCCTCTTGAATAACTCTATCTATTAAAAACGCATCAAAATCCGTTGCGTAGTTTTAAAGATCTAAGCATACATAGGGATAAACAGACAAAAGTAACTTTGTTTTATATGGCAATAATGTGCATACGTCATAAATTTGCATTATTAAACGTCAGTAGCGATTTTTCATCAACCAAATTCAAAACATTGTTTACCGGAATGCTGCTCAATCCTTCGTTCTTCTTGCGAAATAAATACTGAATCCTATTGAAAATTACGTGACTTTTATCACTGTGTATAGCTTTGGTTTTATTATGCAAAATTTACTTCAAATTTGCGGAATATTTAGCCTTATTTTCTGTTTGTTTACATCAGCGGCATTCACTAACTTTCAACGTCACGTCAGTTACCAAATATTTGTCGTTGCCAGTAAATACCACTAAAAATCCGCAATATGACGTGGGCTCAAAAACCTGTTGGCCTATAATAATCGGCATAATTAGAGATTGCTAGAAACTTGCTAGAGACGATGGTGCCGAAAAAGTCTGAATATTTACGGCAGATGGCGCTGCGATCTGCGATGACACTCTAAGGCATATAAGATGAAGCAACTAGTTGAAAAAATCGATGCTTTAGCTAGTGGCTTTGATAGAACAATTGGCAGTTCACCCGTCTGGACGGAAAGCTGTGGAGACGTGCATTCAATCCCGCTCAAAGCATTTTTATTTCAATTTTTCGCTTTAATAGTTATAAAAATTTGGTTTACGCTAGCAGATGTTTTTTTTTATTTTTATTATTATGAGCCCATGATGTCCCACTGCTGGGCAAAGGCCTCCCCACTCTTCTTCCATTGTTCCCGGTTTTGGGCTATTTCTGGCCATTCCTTTATAAAAGAGTCTAGCTCGTCCCGCCATCGCCGATGAGGTCTGCCACGTCTCCGTTTCTGGCTGCTGGGCTTCCACTCTGTAGATGTTACTGTTTTAATAAAATAAATAACTACTTTTCCAGTTTTCCTGCTCAAAAAGTAGGTTATATTGCGAAGCACAATTATTCGACTTCATCACACAAATGGCTGGGATTCGAACCCGGGACCGCCGGCTCAGTAGGTAGGTGCACTATTACAAATTACGCCAACCGCATCGTCAAAATAGTATATTATCAAAATACTCAACCAACAATTCAGAGCGCAGCGAGTGAGTAGGTATATTAGAATCTAGAGTGCAGTGAGTGATTCTTAGCTAGAATCCTTAGCGTACCGAGTGCTTCGAAGCGAACTAAGGGCCTAAGGGTACAATAAATAGTATATTATAACACTTACTCAAATCGTAATCCACACTTCTTACACTCCCTCAATCGCCCGTGCGGCCCGTGTGTGAAGTGCAGATAAATCTCCCCGCGCGTGCAAAACGCCTGTTTGCACAGTTTGCACGAGAACTGCACAAAGTGTGCACGCACATGGTAGGAGAGCTTGTGCATGTCGGGGAAGCGGAAACCGCATATGTCGCACTCATATCGACCGAGACGCTGAAATAATATACGTATAGATAGAATAGAATGATATAGGCTTAAACTTTAGTTCTTTATTCTTTACTAGCGACCCGCGCCGGCTTCGCACGGGTACCTACAATGCTGATAAATTATGCATGTATTATACATATAAACATTCCTCTTGAATCACTCTATCTATTAAATAAACCGCATCAAAATCCGTTGCGTAGTTTTAAAGATCTAAGCATATAAGTATGGAGACAGACATCAGACGGACGCAACTTTGTTTTATACTATGAAGTGATAGTGATAGTGATGACTTTGTTTTATACTATGTAGTGATAGTGATGACTTTGTTTTATACTATGTAGTGATATAGTGATAGTGATGACTAGCTGTGCCGCGCGGCGTTACCCGCTCATCTAACGGGAACACTACATTTTTCGGAATAAAAAGTAGCCTATGTGTTAATACAGGGTATCAGCTACCTTCATATCAAAATTTATCAAAATTGGCCCAGCCGTTTGAGCGTGAAGAAGTAACAAACATAGACATAAACACAATCACAAACTTCCGCCTGTATAATATTAGTGTGACTAGAACGGCCGTAGCGTAGTAGGCGAGGCAGCTTCTAGTACAGTACTTTTATCTCACGAGCGCGGGTGAGCCATGTTTGTGTGAGTAGATGTACATGCACATTGGCTCTGTGTGGGTGAGCCGGCACTGAACACTCCCGAGCTCACCCACACAGAGCCAATGTGCATGTACATCTACTCACACAAACATGGCTCACCCGCGCTCGTGAGATAAAAGTACTGTAGCAAAAAAGAGTACATATTTCCGAGGCCCGGAAAGTAGGAGATTGCCTGCAAGGCCGTCTTAAAGCTGCCGGGGCCCCGGGCACTCCATAAATGGGGGCCTGAAAAAAAGTCCTCTATAGGTACGTTTTTTCGAGGTTGTTGGGACCCCCCACGTGAGATTGGGGGCCCTAGCGAGACTGGGGGCCCCGCGCAAGTGCCCAAAGTGCCCAGTGGGAAAGAGGGGTCTGATTGCCTGACGAGGTGGTTTGCAACTCGAGCATCGCGAGGCAACAGATGCGAGTCAGGCAATCCCGGTTGCCGCCGAGGTATATATAGTGCTTTTCTCAAACTATGTGAGGAAATAACAAAAATACACTTGCAAAATAACAAGTAATTTAATAGCATTAACAAGAAAAACGAACAACAATCAGTTACGCAAAATTTAGTAGGTATCTAGTTTAATTGATATTAAATTCGGACAATTACAATACGCATAAAACCCCTAAATATGGAGAATACTTACTACAGCGCCCGTAGCGGTCACTTTTTAGAACTACAATTCTCCATACAAATCTGTTACGCAGTCACTAGCGAGTACAGACACTGTAAACTCACGGTAAGGGTACTGATCTTTTTTACGATGGTAGCGATTTTTTTTGCTTATTCTATTTTCAAATAGAAAACGAAACATTTCCGAGCACGTTTGAGAAAATATCTATTCTATTCTATTATGAGGAAACCCTGACAAAATGAACTCAAATTGCACAAGACAGAGATCAATGGGCATGTTTGGAGGAGGCCTTCACCCAAATTAGGGTTCTTGCAGAAAAAATAAATGAATGATATTGTTTCTATACTCAATGTTTGCAAGAATAAATAGCATTTGTTAGGGTTCCGTACCCAAAGGGTAAAAACGGGACCCTGTTACTGAGACTTCGCTGTCCGTCCGTCCGTCCGTCCGTCCGTCCGTCTGTCACCAGGCTGTATCTCAAGAACGGTGATAGCTAGACAGTTGAAATTTTCACAGATGATGTATTTCTATTGCCGCTATAACAACAAATACTAAAAATAAAATAAAAAATATTTAAGGGGGCTCCCATACAACAAACTTGTTATAAATTATGGTACGGAACCCTACATGCGCGAGTCGGACTCGCACTTGCCCAATTTTTTTTTTTTTTTTTTTATGAATCCTTAACCAACCTTAGCATGGCGGACTTCCAGGTGGTGGTCGTAGAACTTCTGCTGCGAAAAGCCGCAGAAGCAGCGGCCGCACTGGAACATCTTGGTGCTGGTCTGTTTCTTCTTCTTCTCCATCCATCCTTCCAGACCTTTCTGGTCGATCTTTACCTGAAACAGATGCATAATTAAATTTGTGATACATTTTGAACAGTGTCGACGGTACAAACTTACGTTGCGACCTACTTATGGTCGCGTGATTTCTTTTATGAAAAACTATATTTTACAGAGGAGTGCGTAACTAACACGCGTACGTCGTACGATAAACGTCAATGGTAGGTACTGCCAACTATTTTACCTAGTTACATATTATGTGTTATAAGTTTAACGTGTGTGCACGTGTGTGTGTCTGTGTATCTGTCTGTGGCAGCTCCCATATGGGTGGACCAATTTGAGTGCGGTTTTGGTCGAAAGACTTGTCCGTCGCGATGGTTCTTAGCTAAGATGTTTGGTGAAATAGGAGCAAAATCTCAGCTAATATTGAAGGTAGGAGCTCCTTTATGTTTATGTTCACTTTTAGTTGCATTTTCTATATCACTCATTGAATGAGGGTCTCATGATGACCAGCTACTTGTGTCGACATGTTTTAAATTTTTTATTTTGGTATTTATAGTACCGCGTCAGCATTTGAATCACTTACCTTGTCATACAACTTCCTCTTATCCGGGATATCTTTCATAATAATAGTCCTATATTTCTTCTTCAAAACTCCACGTTTCTTTCTTTCTTGCTTAACCGTAATATCACCCTTCTTCTCAAGTAAATCCAGTGGCACTAAAACTTCATCACATTCCTTCTTCACTTCTTTTTCGTCTATTGTATCAATGTCATCAAAATGCGTATCATCTTCATCCTTGACTAGTTCCTCTTTAGTTATTTCAAGAAGATCCTTTGGATCTGAATGGTTAACTGTTATTTCTAATTTGTCTGTATCTTCGAGATAGTCAGGTTTCTCGTGTTTGACTTCAACTTGAATTTCTATTGGTTTGTTTTCGTTTAAATCTTCGTGAATTATTGATGTGTAATCGTCGACCTTGGTTTGAAGAGTCAAGGTTGAGAGGGAATTAAGCTGCAGCTGAAAATACAATAGACATACATGTATACCATCTAAAATTATATTGAAAGTCAGCTATAGATTTATAGTCATTTTTAGGGTTCCGTACCCAAAGGGTAAAAACGGGACCCTATTACTGAGACTTCGCTGTCCGTCCGTCTGTCACCAGGCTGTATCTCAAGAACGGTGATAGTTAGACAGTTGAAATTTTCACAGATGGTGTATTTCTATTGCCGCTATAACAACAAATACTAAAAATTAAATAAAATAAATATTTAAGGGGGGCTCCCATACAACAAACTTATAGATTATGGTACGGAACCCTTCATGCGCGAGTCGGACTCGCACTTGCCCAATTCTTTAAGGCTTAATAGCGCGATACAAGATACAGCACCATTTGTTGGTAAACAAATATTTGCTCGCTCATCACGCCGATATGGCTGGATGGATTTTAACCGATTTTGGTACAGGGATAGCTGGACAGTCAAAGATGGTTGTAGGATATCTTCTACCCGACTATGGTATAATATTAATAATAAAAATAATAAATATCATGGGACAATCATACAAAAATCGACCTAGTCCCAAACTAAGCAATTTAAGCAAAGCTTGTACTATGGGTACTAGACGACGATATACATAATATATAAATACATACATATATAGATAACATCCATGACCCAATAGAATAAAGAATAAAGCTTTACGCTGGCGAAATTGTGAACACATTGTTGATAGTTTGTTGTTCGTCCGTAAAATCTCTACATGGCCTAGCGAAAGTATGAGAATAAATCATTATAAATAAATAGTACCAAAGTAAGCATTGCTTGTACTAATGGGTACTAGACGACGATATCACTTTGTCGTCCGTCCGTCTGTCTGTTAAGCCGTTTATCTAGAGCACGCGTATCGAGTTGAAATTAAAACCAAAAAAATTTAATTTCTAAGTTAACGTTAAAAAAAGGATAGGGCCGTTTATGCCGCAAAATTCGTAAATTTCCACACTGAAGGGAATCTTAATGTAAAGGGTATTTTCCGTTGACCTAGATCTATGAAATTTGGCTAGTAATACCCTCTTATATTACAAGTGTAGGGGTAAATCTAAAAAACTATACATTTGTAATTAATCATAAAAAATATAGTCTTTACTTACAAAGTACGTTAAACAGTTTTCCAACGGTAAAGTTAAGTTTGTCGCTCAGTACAGTTTATTTTTTCATTAGACAAGTATGCGGTGCTTTCAAAGTTCGTGCGGAACCCTCGGTGCGCGAGTTCGACTCGCACTTGACGGGCTTTTTAATGTTAATATCCACAGATAATAATCTAGGTGAATAATTTCAGCTTTACTTTTATATTTACATGTAATATTCCTAAAAGCTAGGTAGTGAGGTATGGTCAGGTATTTATTCAGTACTGGTTTAATACTTAACATGTTTTAAAATTAGTATGAATAAAGTTTTAAAATTTATATGACACTTAAGTATCAATTAGATGCACATTAAGCCTTACTTATAGTATAAAAGGTATATATAGAATAAACAATAAAATAATAATAATAATACACCTGTATAAAAAAAAAACATAATAATTGTATACCTATACATTTTCAATTCCTGCACCAAGCAGAGCTTGAGTTTGTATTTAAAATAAATAAATAATAACAAGTTGTCATAATTAGAAAAATACCTACTATTTTTTTGTAATACTAACATAGCATAGTGCTTTCTGTGTAGATAGTTAATAAATGAATGAATAAATGTTTTTATTTCAGACATAATTAAATTCATAGCATATTTGTTAATAAATATTTTTATTATATAAAAAAAAAATAAGCAAACTTACCAACGGTGTACCCAGTGTACTGTCTAAAATCTTCTGTGCCTGTCTTACTTTTAAGCAAAACTTGTGAATATTATCCATGGTTTTACTGCACTCCCAGCAAAACAGCAGTGGGATCCTGGTCTAAAATTAATATAATGAAAAAATAAAAAAAGTTGAAACGTCCTTGGTCCTATATTATATCTGAATAAAATAAAATGTAAGTAGGTAAAAATAATACGCGGATTTTTTTTTATAATAATCTAGGCAATGCACGAAGTATTATAAAAATAAAGTTGTAAGGATATTGTAATTTATGTATTCATTCATACGACATGTAAACCTTTAAAGAACTAAGTAAAATGTGTAATAGAGATAAGACTTACTGGGCTGCTTGAATTACTCAATAATAGTTGCTGGTAAAGATTTAAATGTTTACCAATTGGTGCCAGGTTTCTGTCAAGCGATAGACAGCCCTGGCAAATATTGGAGAGCGACATTTTGGAAAAAAATTGATTATTCGACGAGGTGAATAGTTTTGTGGACGTACCTCGTCACTATAAATGAAATGTCAATACAGTGTTACTACTGGTACTGCTATCAAAGTCACTTGATTATCGTTTACAATTATATATTTCTTTCTTGGGTATTAATTAGTCATGTATTTTCAGTCCAATATGCGATATATTTAATTTATTTGGAAATTGGTTGATTTTGTAATAAACGAAATGTAAAGTTTTGTATTTACATTTTAAAATCCGTATACGATGCAAAATCGAATACGCAGAGTACCACACTTGGAGTGTTTGCGTTTAGTTTTTTCATCGAAAGTATTGTCATGGTATTGTCTCGCTTGTATCGTTATCTGTAGCAATTCGGCATTTGTCAATTTGTAAATATGGCGTCCGCCTCCCCAAGACTATTTGTTCATAGTATTTGTTATTAAATAAGCTATCTAATGCCTGAATTCACTAAATCTACGGATTTACGTAGCTAACTGAAGACTATTGAAAGTAACCTTACATTCAAGATGAACGTACAAGTCCACGAAGTGCCAGCTTTAAATCAAGTGCGTCCTGACCATACAATATTACAAAATGCTTTGGTTCAGTTACAAACACCACAAGAACAGCAACAGCAAATGCAGCAGCAGATGACTACAACTATCAGCGTCGAAGTTCAATCACTGTCCAACGACGAACCTAAGAAAACAAAAGCAGATAAGAAGAAAAAAGAGGCGATTGACGGACAAGCTCGCGAGATTATTTTCAAGGTTATTAAATTCTTTGAAAGCGAAAAACAGAACAGAGGCTATGCGTTTCCTGTCGAAAATGTAGTCAAACGAGCGTGCGCGGCCACAGGCTTGTCCGAGAGCACAATAAAACGCATCAAAAGGGACGGTTTACGTGCAGAAGCCACACAAACTCGGATGACGGGTCCTAAGAAAAAACGCGTTAGAAAAACTAAAGTTCAACTCGACTACTTCCAACTATGTGCTCTACGAGGCATAGTAAATAGTTACTCTGTTAGAAAAGAGGTTCCGACATTAGGAAAGATATTAGCAGCAGCAAAACATGAGTTAAACTATAGAGGTGGTAAGGAATCGTTAAGGTTAATATTGTTGAATAAGCTCGGTATTAAGTTTAAGAAGTGTGAGAAGAAGAATAAGAAGCCACCGGAGGCCCCGCCGCAGCCACAGCAGCAACCACAAGTACAACACATGATGCCTCCTCCTCCGATGCCCGCGATGAAACCGATTGAGAGTCAGTGTATCTATTCGAATATGATGCAGCAAGTGCCCCCGGTTTCGTATTAGACTTAGAGAGTCCATATGAGGACATTTAGTAAAACGTCATCTGTTAGTGGCTTCTGTCGAAGGAAGGTAGTGGGGACATTAAATAAGATGGCTCAGGAACAGTTATTTCATATTAAGAACAATGTTTAAAAAAAAACTACGCGCTACCCATGAAGCGCGGTCATAGGAGTGAGCAAGACACCGAACTCTGAAGCTGTGGTTGGGTCTTAATCAATGCCGTCTCTACAATACCTAAAACCATGGAAATGTTACGTTTGACAATTGCTTGGAGAAGCAACCATATCCAACCAAAACCAGTTTTTGGCATAACAGCAGGGCTTGCATATCTTGCGGTGACTTCATCAATCTTGCTCGCACGGTGTTGAAAGGAAATAGACCGATAGTATTTGACATGCGACAAAGAACCACTGTTGTGCTAGACGTACTGGTATGAATGAATTATTATTTTTTTGTACATAATAAGAACTGAAGTGATAATGTCAGCCCGTTTTATGTTATGAGAATTGCTGTAGAAGGGATTTCTTTTCGAGAAAATTAGATGAAAATTAAAGGGAGAATATTAAAACACATATCATATTGTTGGGAATAGTGCAATACCCTGTAAGTGGCATGTGTAGATACAAATTAAAACTAATGCTAAGTATTTTATTGAAATGAGAACTTTATCGACAGCTCTTATTTACGCGGTATTGCACTATCCGAGACGATATACATATGCTGTGGCGTGTAATAGAACCAGTAATTAAAACATGTATTCTACTCATCAAATGGAACAATATTTTGTTTAGCAACTTTTAATAAAATGCTCATTCTCCTCTCGTGTGATATGTCTAAACGTCGTAATCGGTAAAATACCTCTTGCTAAGAACGGTAAGAAGTGAAAGCCACAAGAAAAAAACAATCAGGTAGGATAATCATTTATCGGGAATGGACAACATTTTGAAAAAAATTAGATGTTTTGTTTATATCATTTGTAGAAAAACGTTACAGATTATCCTGTAGCTTAATGTTTTTTCCTGGCTTCTACAGGCATTGCAACGGAATCCTAAGAAACCTAACTCGGGTGCTCAATTTTTGAGTTGTATTGGAAATGTTGTTGATAGTGCTCCATTTTTATTTCTGCTATGGCACAGTATACAGTGTCAGTGGCACGGTGAATCACCGCGTGGCGTTGAAAAGGTTAGTTTACTGCTCCTTTTACAGTTATAGTTCATGTGAGTTGTTTGACTTCCCCTTAATTTTCATCTAAAAATAAATATCAACTTTTATTTGTGATTATGGTTTACGAGTATAATTTAAATGAATTATATTTGATTATATAAAATTTGAAGATTATATTTTAATTTATTATACTTTGAATCTGAATTATTTTTATCATATTGTTTCACTTTTATATGAGTGACTATTACGAAAATTATATAATTGGTGACAGTTCCAAACAATGTTATTATCCATACAGCCAGCATAATGGAGCTAACAGATGATCGGACGGTCCGGCGGACCGAGAGGTACTGTCTCATTCTAACAGATAGCAGCATCCCTCTTGGTCCACCGGACTGTTAGATCTCTAAGTCTCTGTACCTGAGAAACATAACGTAGTAAGTTCATGTATTAAACATCCGAAGTAGCACCTTGTGCAGCCTTTATACAGCTTAAATTAGAGTTATAATGGGTTCTCTATCATTTGCCCGAATTTCATTTGCCATAATCTATTACTTGCCATAATATTCATTTGCCATAAATCTATTTTTCTCTGTAAGCTGAAACTTTTCAGAATTGTCATAAAACAAACCTAACCTAACTTAATGATTTCTCCATGAATAGTATTAAAGAAATACCGAAGAGTTAATGGGTTATGAAATAAAAAGTTTATGGCAAATAAATATTATGGCAAGTGATACATTTATGACAAATGAAATTCGAGGAAGTGAAGGTATTCGGTTATAATGGGTGTATAAGTTCTTATAGAGCAGCTGTTTGCTTCTCAGGTACTGAAGGACTTGTAGATGTGGTTATAGGCTCCTTGTCTGTTTGATTGTGAATTTTAGCTGCATTTTTTCTTGCAGGAAACTGTTAGAAATGGGCATCAGACTTCTCATAGCATCACAGGACGTTAGAGTGCTAAGGAGTCGATATTAACATTAAAATGAAATTCATACTCATATTCATACTCATAACTGTATTTAATTCCTTGGCAATTTTATAGTTTCAATTCAGTTTTAATTCAGTTTTTATATATTTGTATAGAATCTTTTTATCGATTCTATATTTTTTTATGTGGTAATACCACATTTTTATTTTTATAAATAATGACACAAAGGTCAGTCAGTTTTTATAGTTTCAGGCAATTTGTAATATTGTAGCATTTTAATTTATTAATAATTTTAGACATTGAATATTTGGGATGATGGACCTAAGAACGAAATAAATTAATGAGTATGAACCCTGCTATGAGAATTCCGAATCCTAGTAAAAAAAAACATTGCATAGGACCATCCGTCTCTTCCATAATGTTATACTTAGTCTATTCGATGCAATTAAAAATGCAGTCAAGTATTACGCTCAGGGCGCAGTATTTATGTTCAAAGAGTTGATTATTATTTCATTTTATATTCTCTTAAGTCTATATCATATAGTGACACTGTGTGTAACAACATCTCGCTAGCTCAATATTACAGGGTTCTATGTTTGACTTTTGACGAGTTCAAATTTGAATATTGTCATAATGACATTAAGTCTAATTTTAACTACCCTGAAAATGTAACATTGAAGTAATATCGGGCCAGCGGTCTGTCATCTCACAAAGCTATGTTAAATAGACTTTAGTATGAGACAAGAATTTTAATCTATATAATTTACAATTTCAACGACGAAAATAGATTTTACTTCGCTATATGCTATCAGCATGGTGTTGTTAGTATATTTACGTCACCTTAAGCCGTAAGTACGATTTTCTGCCCGCTACGCTGCTACGCGAGAAGAAAATTTTACTTCCTGGCCTAGGCATGACGTAAAACTTAAGAAAAACCACGGGCGGTAATTCGTATAGTCCCAGATTTCATATTTATGGCCCTCACCTTCGTTACGGGCCTTTTATGTCTGACAGGATCCTTTTATGTCTGACAAAAAAGAGTAGAAACTAAAAAGTGGCAATACTATAGTGTCGTCCCTTTCTCATACATCTAAGAAAACGGGGACGACACTACAGTATTGCTACTTTTTAATTTCTACTCTTTTTTGTGACTGTAGTTGAATTGGGATATACCTAAAAAATAAAGACCCCATTTTTTTTACCTTTTGACCGCCAAAGACGGCAAATCACGTCATCGGAAATTCGTGCCACTATTGACGTCAAAATTTCAATGGTCAAAAACATGCTAATTCAAACGTCTATCTGTTTTTCAATCTCTATTGATTTTGGACCACTTTGGATTTTTTTGCTGTGGCGTCAGTGAATTGATTTACCACGTGGCGTTCAAAAGGTTAATCGTAAAATATAGGCCAGTTAAGATAATTTCGTAAACGTAAAATTGATTTGTCTCTAGTATTTTGTGATGATGTTACTATTGACTTGGATTGCAGGACGACAAGGACGAATGAAAGTCGAAAAATTAATTACGAATAACTTATCATAGGTTTCATATTGTCACAATTTAATTGTTTATTACAGTACAAGAGCCCTATTCCTAGAAGTTTCTGTGAAATTACAAAGGTTGTAAAAATTGGTACATTAAACCATTGATACAAAGATCATAGCACAAACATTAAAATGCGTAAACTGGCAAGAGACCGAGAATCGAACCCGGTACCTCGATTACCGGTCCAGCGTTTTAGCTTCTCCACCACCCTAACGCCAAAAACCTCTATTTTTTCCGTATGCTTTGTGTAGATCGATCTTTGTATATCTGAAATATAAATTGGTATATCCCAACTGGTATCCAAACTTAGAAAAGAGCATATTAACGAATATATAAATAGGAGGCATATGTTTTGAAAGCTCTCAGGATATTGTGATGAAACAAGAATAAAATATCAGCAGTATATTGACTCTTGATGATTTTTATAAATAAGAGAGTAGAACTGGGTTAAGATTCTTTAGTCAGTATACTGCTTATATTTGTATTGTGTCTGCTCGTTGTTCATTCATAAAAAGCGAGTCAAAATGGCGGGTGTACTATTACAAATATTAAAAACAACTATAGTACATTTGGAGTTATTTTTGTATATTATAGTTTGTTTTATATATATGTAAAAGTACATGCCATTCTGACTCACAATAAATAGGGCTAGAAAAATTACCCTCGAATACCTACATTCATTATATTAATGATAGGTTAAGATAATTATAAGGCTGAGTTTACATTATGTATCATAATTATTTTTACTATAAATAAAACTAAAGAGTTGACATAAATTATTTTTTATTTACAATACTATCCATAATCCTCATTATAAATAAATAACTAGTTCCTGACTTAATACTCATACAATTATTATATAGGCATCGGACTTGTGATAATGGTAGAGTTTGAGCCGATATTAACATTAAAATACAATATATTCTCATACTCATTCATCTAAGGGCCGATTGTTCAATCACCAGATAAAACATATCTGTCAGATAAATGTTGGCTGTCACTTCTCTTTTATATGACGAGAGAAAAGGATAGCAATAATTTTAACTGGCAGATATATTTATCTGGTGATTGAACAATCGGCCCTAAATCATACCAAACTGCTTTTATGGTTGTTGTGGTTAACATTCCCATGCATTAAATAATTATAAATGTAATAAAATTTATATAATATTACAAACTTCTATATTTAACTTTATTAATTGACAATTTCATGCATTTTCTCATCATAACTGGATATTCGATTAATATAGAACCCGATTTACTCCAGGAAACAGTAAAAGCAAATATTTACGTATATTATGATGACGTAAAAAACAATTGCTATACAAATCAGGTATATCTATATTCTTCTGAGTTATTCCACGACTATAGTATTTAACTTGCGAATTAAATACACTATGGAGTTGCATTTTAATGTCAATATCGGCTCAATAGCTAAAGTCTTAACATGTGAAGCGATGGTAGCCTAGTGGTTAGGGCATGCGACTTTCAATCCGGAGGTCGCGGGTTCGAACCCGGCCCGTACCAATGAGTTTTTCGGAACTTATGTACGGAATGTCATTTGATATTTACCACTCGCTTTTCGGTGAAGGAAAACATCGTGAGGAAACCACCTAAGCCCAATAAGGCCTAGTTTCCCCTCTGGGTTGGAAGGTCAGATGGCAGTCGCTTTCGTAAAAACTAGTGCCTACGCCACATCTTGGGATTTAGGTAGCCGACCCCGATTGAGAATTCATTCTCAAAAATGGGACAAAGGCTAGGAGGATGATGATACTTATTGTATTAAGCGGTTTACACTCACGTGAAATTGTCAGGGAAAGGTTGGTGGTTGAGGAGCGGAGCGTCGATCAAAGAATCAGTGACAAGTTGCCACGCCGGTGTACGTGTAGCAGTCCCTGATGAAGAGCTCCATACGAGTTCGAAACATGTCGGGCCGTTCCTGACAATTTCACGTGAGTGTAAACCGCTTAAAACAATAATTAAATATGTCACGAAAGTTCATATACTTCTACAGCTCACAGAGACAACAGTCTACGCTGTACTGTATAAATTCTCCCACAGACAACCCCCACTAGACGGAGCATGTAAGGCGACCCGCGCGCACCAACGACATGGTACGGCAGAACATTAAAGTATCAACACGGCGGCCACCGTTTAGTTGCGTCCATGTTTATGAGGTCTCTCTACACCACTTAACACTACAATTTACCATGTTATTTATTTAATTTCTTTTTTCGTGGACGTACGCATGGATCATAAACAAGGACGCAACTAAACGGTGGCTGCCGTGTTGATACTTTAATGTTCTGCCGTACCATATCGTTGGTGCGCGCGGGTCGCCTTACATGCTCCGTCTAGTGGGGGTTGTCTGTGCAATTCTCCATAAGGCCGGGCCTCGATGTCGGTCTTACCGGCGAGCGGCACGTATCTCGCTCACTCGTATGGCCGCAGCGCTCGGATCTCTCGCTCCCGCTCAACCGCTTGCCGCATCTCCGTTAGTCTGTTACTGGCACACTATGGCTTCTTCTAGCCGCGACAGTAGTAAGATATATCTACAGGTTGACCAAAAAGAGTATAAATTAAAAAGTGGCAGTAATAGGTTTTCTTAGATTGATTAGAAAGGAGTATTGCCACTTTTTAGGGTTCCGTAGCCAAATGGCAAAAAACGGAACCCTTATAGATTCGTCATGTCTGTCTGTCCGCCGTATGTCACAGCCATTGCCGAAACTATAAGAGCTATACTGTTGAAACTTGGTAGGTAGATGTATTCTGTGAACCGCATTAAGATTTTGATGCAAAAATAAAATAATAATAATAAATATTGGGGGCTCCCCATACTTAGAACTCAATTTTTTTTTTTCATCAAACATACTTCAAAAATGATATCGAGGTTTCTAAAATATTTTTTTTCTAAACCGAATAGTTTGCGTGACAGACGCTTCCAAAGTGGAAAAAAGTTGGTCCCCCCCCCTCTAACTTCTAAAATAAGAAAATGAAAAATCTAAAAAAAACATATGATGTACATTACTATAAAAACTACCAACGAAAATTGTTTTGAACGAGATCTAGTAAGTAGTTTTTTTTTAATACCTAACTTTGCACCTAATTTATATGGGGTGCAAACTTAACCACTTAGGGATGGAAAGTGTTTGTACGGAACCCTCGCCGCATGGGTCCGACTCGCACTTGGCCGGTTTTTAATTTCTATTTTTTTTGGTCAGACTGTAGATATCTCTTGCATGCTCGAACTGAGAAAAAAAGTGCGTTGGCTCTAGCTCCGTCCCGCTCACTTCTCCTTGTGTATGGCCGCGAGATGCGCTTTTAGAGCGACGCGCTGCGCGAACGCGGCCGAGCAGTGCGCGCACGCGAACGGCCGCTCGCCCGTGTGCGTGCGCATGTGATTCTCTAACACGCGATTCGTCTGAAATAAAGAAATAAATATCGGACAACCTCACACAAATCAATCTAGACCCACAGTAAGCTCTAGTAGGCTTGTGTTATGGGTACTAGACGACGATATAAGTACTTATATAGATAAATATATACTTGAATACATAGAGCAACCATGACCCAAGGGGGCGTTCAAGTATTACGTAACGCTATTTAGGCGGGAGGGGGTCTTTCTTACAACACGTTACGTAACATTGTTTCTTTTTTTTTTATAAAAAAATTGGGATTTATAACGCCCAAGTTGGCAACCCTTGTCGTTTATTTTACGGAGAACCCCTCGATTGTATTGGTCTGGTCGTCATTTTAATCATTTTAACATATCTTTTGTGAGTTTTGTGTAAAAATGGTCACTTTTTGTGTCACTTATGGTGTTACGTAACGTTTAGAGAGCGGGAGGGGGAGTACAGAAAGACGTTACGGTGCGTTACAAGGGGGGGAGGGAGGGTCAGAAATCTTCAAAAATTGCGTTACGTAATACTTGAACGCTCCCCAAGCACAAATATTCGAGTTCATCACACAAATATCTGCCCTGGCCGGGATTCGAACTCGGGACCGCCGGCTCAGTAGGCAGGTGTCTACAAACCGAGCCAAACGCGTCGTCAAATAAAATAAAGAAACGTTAATTGTTCACTTCTATAGTTGAAATTTTTTAAACTGTACGAATTCCATTAGAAATTATCTTACAGACAAGGACGCCGTCCGCACAAGACAAAAAAATATTTTTAAGTTACCTATTGATAATAGAACAAATAAACGCTATTTACAAGCTTTTATTTAACTTGCATTGTATGTATGTAAGTATGTTTGTTCGGGTGGAATTTTGCAACTCAATTTTGAAGCAGATATCGAGATAAGAGGTGGCCATAGGAACTAGCCATAGGTGCTACGATGCCACCCTAAGGCATGTAGAAGCAACTGGTTGAAAAATTCAATGGCTTTCGCATCAGGTTCGGTGGTCCAGTTGGTAGGACGCCCGTGTTGGCGTGGAAAGCCGTTGGAGACGCAGGTTCGAATCCTGTCTGAACCGTTAAATTTTTAAATGTTTCGCTTCATTGTAAACATGGTTTACGTTAGCAGACGTTACTGCTTTAATAAAAATAAACACCCCTAATGGCTTGTGCACAAATTACGTGAGGTTTTTCGGCTACTTTTTGGCTAGGTCCTTTGTTACCCCTCCCCCTTACCCCTGACAACGTCACGTGTATTCGCCAGTATTTCGTAAAATAGACTCGCTATTTTGAAGTACTTAACAAGTGAAGATTTTTTTTAACGAAACCGAGAAAGGGTATAATAATAATATCGGACAACGCTTTCTTAGTTCGATCACTGTAGAAAAATAAATAAATAAATAATAAATATCAGACAGACTCACACAAATCAACCTAGTCCCAAATTAAGCTCAAGAAGGCCTGTACAAATATACAAATACACGTAAGGTATCCCTATACCCCTTACCTCCCTCAACGTGATCTGTCGTGATTTTTTCGTGACCCTCCTATAGAACCTCGCGTGATTTTGACGACGCGTTTGGCTCGGTTGGTAGACACCTGCCTACTGAGTCGGCGGTCCCGGGTTCGAATCCCGGCCGGGGCAAATATTTGTTCTTGGGTCATGGATGTTATCTATATATGTATTTTATATATTATGTATATCGTCGTCTAGTACCCATAGTACAAGCTTTGCTTAGTTTGGGACTAGGTGGATTTGTGTATGATTGTCCCTATTTATTTATTTATTTGTGCACAAGCCCTAATATAATGATTGTTTGATATTCACCCCGAACCCGCGGCCGCAGACGCTGCAGATCTTGGTCTTGGGCATCGGTATCTTCTCGTGCACGTACTTGTTGTGAGAGCGCAGCGAGAACCCCGTCACGAAGTACTGGAATTAACAAAACCACGCTTAAATAGCTTTTCAGAATAAGTTTTTCACAAAAAAAAACATTTTTGAAACGCTGCTGTATTTGTTACATAGTAGGGTGTTTCTATTTTTGAATTTGTAACATAGTAGTGTTTCTATGTTTGTATTTGTAAAATAGTAGGGTGTTTCTTTATTTGTATTTGTAACATAGTAGGGGGTTTCTATTTTTGTATTTGTAACATAATAGGGTGTTTCTATCTTTGATTTGTAACTTAGTAGTGTGTTTCTATTGTTGTATTTGTAACATAGTAGAGTGTTTCTATTGCTGTATTTGTAACATAGTAGAGTGTTTCTATTGTTGTATTTGTAACATAGTAGAGTGTTTCTATTGTTGTATTTGTAACATAGTAGAGTGTTTCTATTGTTGTATTTGTAACATAGTAGCGTGTTTCTATTGTTGTATTTGTAACATAGTAGAGTGTTTCTATTGTTGTATTTGTAACATAGTAGGGTGTATCTAATCTATAACAAAGTAGAGTGTTTCTATCTTTGTATTTGTAAAATAGTAGGGTGTCTCTATCTTTGTATTTGTAAAATAGTAGTGTTTCTATTGTTGTATTTGTAACATAGTGGGGTGTATCTATTTCAGTATTTGTAACATAGTAGAGTGTTTCTATTTTTGTATTTGAAACATATTAGGGTGTTTACAAACATACCTTGTCGCAGAGCTGGCAGTGGTGCCGGGACTGATTCGAGTGGAACAGCTTCATGTGGTTGTTCATGTAGTTCTTGCGAGAGAATACCTTACCGCACTCCGGACATGGAACACTGAAACAAGTAATTCATGTTTAAAGGTAAAGTGTCTTGAGATGGGGATATGAATATTAATAAATATCAGACCACCTCACACAAATCGATCTAGTCCCAAATTAAGCTCAAGAAGGTTTGTGTTATGGGTACTACACGACGATATATGTACTTATTATAGATAAATAGACATAGACCAACCATGACCCATGCACAAATATTCGAGTTCATCACCCAAATATTTGCCCATTAGATACGTGTCATGTGATTTTGTCTTTAAAAGATCGACACGGATGTAGACTTCAAGGATTTTGGGGGTGTACATTGTCAAATTCAAAATGGCGGACGTCCCTTTTACTCTCCTTATGGGCTACCATCTCTCAGTAAAAACATATTGAGCACCATTTCTGTCTCCTACCTTATCTTCTTCCTCGGCCGGTGTCTCTGCGCCTGGCTGAGATGCCGCTTGTACTTGGCTCTACTAGGGAAGGAGCTCACCTTCCCCTCTTGGGCCACCATCTCTCAGTCTCCTACCTTATCTTCTTCCTCGGCCGGTGTCTCTGCGACTGGCTGAGATGCCGCTTGTACTTGGCTCTACTAGGGAAGGAGCTCACCTTCCCCTCTTGGGCCACCATCTCTCAGTCTCCTACCTTATCTTCTTCCTCGGCCGGTGTCTCTGCGACTGGCTGAGGTGTCGCTTGTACTTGGCTCTACTAGGGAAGGAGCTCACCTTCCCCTCTTGGGCCACCATCTCTCAGTCTCCTACCTTATCTTCTTCCTCGGCCGGTGTCTCTGCGACTGGCTGAGGTGTCGCTTGTACTTGGCTCTACTAGGGAATGAGCAGGCATTCCCCTCATGGGCCACCATCTCTCAGTCTCCTACCTTATCTTCTTCCTCGGCCGGTGTCTCTGCGACTGGCTGAGGTGTCGCTTGTACTTGGCTCTACTAGGGAAGGAGCACACCTTCCCCTCATGGGCCACCATCTCTCAATCTCCTACCTTATCTTCTTCCTCGGCCGGTGTCTCTGCGACTGGCTGAGGTGTCGCTTGTACTTGGCTCTACTAGGGAATGAGCAGGCATTCCCCTCATGGGCCACCATCTCTCAGTCTCCTACCTTATCTTCTTCTACGGCCGGTGTCTCTGCGACTGGCTGAGGTGTCGCTTGTACTTGGCTCTACTAGGGAATGAGCAGGCATTCCCCTCATGGGCCACCATCTCTCAGTCTCCTACCTTATCTTCTTCCTCGGCCGGTGTCTCTGCGACTGGCTGAGGTGTCGCTTGTACTTGGCTCTACTAGGGAAGGAGCACACCTTCCCCTCATGGGCCACCATCTCTCAATCTCCTACCTTATCTTCTTCCTCGGCCGGTGTCTCTGCGCCTGGCTGAGGTGTCGCTTGTATTTGGCTCTACTAGGGAATGAGCAGGCATTCCCCTCATGGGCCACCAACTCTCAGTCTCCTACCTTATCTTCTTCCTCGGCCGGTGTCTCTGCGACTGGCTGAGGTGTCGCTTGTACTTGGATCTACTAGGGAAGGAGCACACCTTCCCCTCATGGGCCACCATCTCTCAGTCTCCTACCTTATCTTCTTCCTCGGCCGGTGTCTCTGCGACTGGCTGAGGTGTCGCTTGTACTTGGATCTACTAGGGAAGGAGCACACCTTCCCCTCATGGGCCACCATCTCTCAATGTCCTACCTTATCTTCTTCCTCGGTCGGTGTCTCTGCGACTGGCTGAGGTGTCGCTTCTACTTGGCTCTACTAGGGAATGAGCAGGCATTCCCCTCATGGGTCACCATCTCTCAGTCTCCTACCTTATCTTCTTCTTCGGCCGGTGTCTCTGCGACTGGCTGAGGTGTCGCTTTTACTTGGCTCTACTAGGGAAGGAGCACACCTTCCCCTCATGGGCCACCATCTCTCAGTCTCCTACCTTATCTTCTTCTTCGGCCGGTGTCTCTGCGACTGGCTGAGGTGTCGCTTGTAATTGGCTCTACTAGGGAAGGAGCACACCTTCCCCTCATGGGCCACCATCTCTCAGTCTCCTACCTTATCTTCTTCTTCGGCCGGTGTCTCTGCGACTGGCTGAGGTGTCGCTTGTACTTGGCTCTACTAGGAAAGGAGACGTCACACTCGACGCAGTAGGCCTCCTCCCCGGGCCGCGCGTGTGACGCCCGCGTGTGTCGCGACAGTCGCTCCCATGTTGAAAACGTTAGCGGACAGTCTGGACACTTGTTCGGTAAGTGGTGGCGGCTGTAATATAAATAATAAAGGAAATGTAATTTCATGATGTCCACAATAAAAAGTAATTATAACCACCAAGATGGTTCTTAGCTATGTTTGGTGGAGATAGGACCAGTAGTTTCCAAGATATTCAGCTTTAATTGGAACAAGTGACAAGATCTCAGCCAACATTGAAGCTAAGAATTCCAAACTTTGTAGTTATGTTCAGTTTTAGTAGCATTTTCTATATCACTCATTGATTGAGTCTCATGACGACCATCTATTTATGTCGGGGGTAATTTTTATTTTATTTAGGCTATGTCTATTTAATATTGAATACTATTAAAAGTCATTAAAGTCATAAGTTCGATTGGCGACAAGCAGCACAAGATAGAGTAGGATGGCGTAGCTTGGTGTCGGAGGCCAAGATCCACTTCGGGTCACTGAGCCAGCGAAGTAAGTACGTACTATTAAAAGTGAAAGATGTCCTTTGAGTATTTAATTGTAGTAATGAACACATACTCACACAATGTGCTTCTCCAATGATTTCTTAGTAGCGTTCGTGTGTCCGCAGTGAGCGCACAGATACTTGGAGTGTAGCTGCTTCTCGTGGTACGAGAACAACTGCTTGTTCCTGAAATTATAAAATAATAGTATTGCAAACTTAAGAGGGATTCCTTTTAAAAATTATTTTTTTCATATTAAGACAAATATATTGATAATTTCAACAAACTTTTTGAAGTGAATAATACTTTTCCCCGAGTTCTAGGTAGTAACATAGTTATTTCATGCTTTCATTGCGTGCAGGCGAAAATAAGTTGAAAAAACGAATTTTCCGTGTGAATTTTGTCAATTTCGAGTAGTTTTTAAAACAATAATTATCAATGAAAAATACAAACTGTAGGTTTCAAATATGTACCAATAAATCCTAATAGCCCTGTGCTAGGTAGTAACATCAATAATATGTTAAGAAACACGTTTGATCATAGAGAAAAGTGTCTAAAACAATCAGCATTTTAAAAGGAATAACCTCTTAACGCGTTTGTTGTCACAATTTAATTCTGTTTCTTTTTAGCATTTGTTGTTATAACGGCAACAGAAATACATCAGCTGCAAGAATGTCAACTGTTAGCTAACACGGTTCATGAGACAGACGCCTGGTGACAGACGGACGGACAGTGGAGTCTTAGTAATAGGGTCCCTTTACCCTTCGGGTACGGTACCCTAATAAAACAATATACTTACTCAAAATCCACGTTACACTTGACACATTGGTATCTGTACTTGTGCTGCTCTAAATGCTTCGCTCTGTCTTTCTCCCTCGCCACCACACGGGCGCACAGGGAACAGCGGTTGACTGGATGAGATCGCCAGGAGTGGAGCTCCAGTTCCCAGTGGGTTTTGTATGGGAGAGCGCAGTGAGGGCATTTTCCGACGGTACTGCGCTGAAAAGAAAAGGGAATTTATTAATATCATAAACACTCGCACAAGTAGTTAGTCGTCATGAGACCCTCATTCAATGAGTGACATAGAAAATGCTACTAAAACTGAACATAACTACAAAATTTGGAATTCTTAGCTTCAATATTCGCTGAGATCTTGTCACTTGTTACAGTTAAAGCTGAATATTTTGGAAATTAGTCGTGCTATTTTCACGAAACATAGCTAAGAACCATCTCGACGGACATGTCTTTCGATTTAAAAATACCGCACTCAAATTGGTCCATCCGTTAGGGAACTACAATACCACAGACAGACAGACACATGTTAAACTTATAACATCGCTCTTTTTTCGGTGGTTAAAAATAACCGACGTTTACGAAACGAAATTATGACGAAAGGACCAACTAGAAAGTATATATACTCTGAAACAAAAAAAAAACGAAAATCAAATTAAAAATAGTTTTTGAGTAATCGCGTAACTCAGATTCTAATACGTGATGCTATAATTTCGTGTCATAATGGCCTCTTCTATCCCCTAGTCAAACAATCTACTATAAGAGCATTTCTCAAAAAGTTTGTACACAATTCAGACAGAAAATTATAGTCCAATATAATTTTCCTATTTTGTTACCAATTATTTTAGTAATTTTATATCAACGTTATGGTTATGTGCGGTAATTAAGGTTCTGTTATGCTTATACTTTTTTAATTATACATAATCTGATATCAATGTATTGGAAATCACAATAAAAAATGGTAACAAAATAGGAAAACTATATTTGACTTTAATTTTCTGTCTTAATTGTGTATATACTTTTTGAGAAATGCTCTAATACATGTTATTCAACATTATTTTTACAATTTTAGAGTACTATAAAATAAGAGACATACCCGTCTATGATTATTCTTCCTATGTGTATATAACTCAGTTTTACTCGCAAATCTGAACCCACACGTCGCACACTTGTGAGGGCGACTGACAGCATCTCTGTCATCTCTCTCCCTATCCAATATCTCCTCTATTTCCATCTCACTCAGACACGACTGACTAAAATACTTATTAGGATTATCCAAGTCTAAACCGGTATCAATTTTCTGCAAATCTCTTTTTTCTCTCTCTTTCCTATTAAGGTTTCTTTTCACTTCTTTAAGGTTTTCGTCAGAATTGTCATTGTAAGTTTCATAGTGGTTTGCGGTTTCATAACTATCTATCTCTTCTTTTATATCGATTTCTTCATGGTCTATTAAAATTTTGGGTACGTCTGGTTTAGACTCTGTGCTTTCTTCTATGCTACAGTCGAAGTCTACTTTATGGTTATGTTTGAGTGTAGATAAAGTACTTGTAGTAATCTGTAATACATAAAAATATATTTCACATAAAATATTGTATTAAATTGTTATTATAATACATTTCCCGTTTATTGCAAGAAACAGTACGAAATTGAAAACAAGAATTTATAGATAAAAAAAACCCTTCTTTACATGCTGTAAAAAACAAAGTAAGTCAAATGTGCGTAGTATCGGTCAAGAAAAACATAATCCTAAGCCTAAAATATACGGACCTGTATAGGTAACTTCAAGAAAAGAACATACTCCCATATAAAAGGCCTGCACTTGTAACTCCTCTAATGTTGCAGGTGTCCATGGGTGATAGTAATGATGACCAAAAAATATAATTGATATTACTCACAAAATTTCACAAGAAGTGTTTGAGAATTGCGGTTGGTAGGTGAGAACAGCTGGAAGCCCAAATATCCATACATACAAAAGAAATCGTGGCAGATCTGCAATAGAAGCTTCTCTCGCTCACTCCATGAATATGTGTGCTATTTAAAGTTCCGGAGCATACCTGTTTATGAGCAAGTGTGTACTGCGCATGTTGCAGGCGCCGCCGGAAAACCTGCGTGCGCCGAAGCAGCGCCGTGCACTCCCAACACAGCAGGACGTTGACATACTTGTATTCCTGGAACACCAACATATGACATGTATAATAATAAATTACTGGCTGTTATTTGTAGGTCTCGGGAGATTGGGAAATGAGGAAAGTTGTCAAGCATTTCCAGAACTGGGTTCATACTTTTCATTGGTTGATGGGCCCACAGCTCACATGACAGGTGCGAGAGATATTCAAGCATGCCATGGGCCTGATTGGAGTTCATTGGTTATCATACCGTGTGCGGGAGGCCCCGCATGCCGTGTAACGACCGAGTTACCGACTGAAGTTTTACTGGTGGTTATACCACCTGCGGTGACTCCCAAGCAAAGTGATCAATTATTTTATAAGTTAGACACTTACTTCTATTATCTCTTTAGCGTCTAAAAGGATAAAGTACAGGTCATAGTTCGTCAATGGCGTCAGCCTACGGTCTGTGCTGAGGCAGCCGCTACAGACAGCCCCTTCAGTTTCCCTTTTTACTATAGCGTACATTTTTCGAGAGACCTCAAGTGATAATCGCACTACAACATTATTATAGTCAATGGTATTTAGCACCAACACTTATAGGACTCGTGGGATAACAATACGCTGACTGATACATTAAATTCATCATTTTACAGCACGTAAACAACAAAAAATTAGAATACAGACAATACAGCAAACCGAAATGATGATAAAATCTGACAGTTTGTCACTGTCAAGTAAATGTCATTCAGAGGCGTTTTTTGCTATTAAATATTATAGTGCTTATTGTTAATACGGACATATAGTTCTATACGTTGCTACTGATCACTAGATGGCAGCAGCTTCCAAATTATGTAAGAATATTTGAGCTATTCGCCGATAGATGGCCAACAGCTTGTGTTATAAAAACAAAAACACACAATCAATTGTTAGTTATCTGTAAAAAGCCTTTCAAATTACTAATTATGGCTGGGTATAAAGATAGAAACGTAAATCGTATAACGTCACTAGTAAAAACTAAACGCAATTTAATCGATTTTTCGAAATACGTATCAGCTGGAAGGAAAAAAAAAAGAAAACAGTACAATCGTGGGTAGTAAGGCGGAAAAGCCCCCGAAATTCTGGAAAACTTACACAGTCCTATTAGCGTATCTAACGTATAAACGTTTGATTAGGTGAATATTAAAGTAATAAAAGTCCGCGTTTGTGAAATCTAGTCTAATTTAAAGAAAATTGGTGATGGAAGAAATGACTGATTCGGAAGCTACCTCGGCTCCTAGCTCGAATTCAGTCCCTACACAAACTCCAGAGATCGATAAGCAATGTTGTATCTGTATGCGAAAGGACAAGAAATTGTTACACCTATGCCTAGTGAATGGGGGAGGAAACAGCCTCTTTTCGCTGCTTTGCGATGACCAGGATGATTCTCCGGTAAGGGACAAAAAATCTCTATTAATGTTATTAAACCATTTACATATAGATACAAAGATCAAAGCAGAAAGAAAAATGTAAATGCGTAACATGGCGGAAGAAACCGAGAATCGAACCCGGTACCTCTGGATTACCGGTCCAGCATGTTAACCTCTTCACCACCCGAACGCCAAGATAACCTTTCGATTTTTCCCTGATGCTTTATATTTTTCTTCATGCTTTGAGCTTTGTATCTGTTTAAGTCTAGTTGAGTTGAGTTTGCACCTCGCTGATATAGGAAGCTCAAAGACGCCAGGATCAAACTTAACAGTTTTTTGTTTACAATGAACGCAGGTTCGAATCCTGTCTGAACCATTAAATTTTTCGCTTCATTGTAAACATTTGGTTTACAATGAAGCGAAAAGGACGTTACTGCATTAATAAAAATAATTAACAGTTTTTTATTTTTAATTAAGGAGTTTAGTTCATTATATTGAGTATGTCAGCACAAACAGGCCTTATACTTATTACATATGACAATTTGAGCTGTATATGAGTGGGTGAGTGTATAACCCACACACAACTTGTTGCTTCAAAAATAAGTTTCTGTCCAAAATAATCATGTTTATTTTTGCGACTACTTAGTTGTTATAGTCGACTGTACTTTTCCTTGAACATACATCAATTGCTCACTGAGACGATTCTAAAGCCCGCCAAACTCGGTAGGATTGCTTTATCTATTACAGTTTCTAGGGCCACCTTCCGGCTCCATCATCAGATCAACCCCATGGTACCATATTGTTGTATTGTCATCAAAGTTAAGAGGTATGCAAAATTTCAGCTCAATCGGTTGAAGACATCTGCTTCAAAAATGAGTTGCAAGATTATACCTACTTACATAGGTACTTAGTTACCCAACATTAATACAATGTAAGTTAAATAAAAGTGTATTACTAAATAGAGTCATTTTCAGCACAGAAAGGCGATTATTTTATTAATTCAATTTTTACTGAGCGAATTTATAGATGTATTTTTCTGACCATGGATAATAATGTTTTTGCGTATTTTCTTTACATATTTTGTAGTTCAAATCTCTAAAGTTGGCAAATTATTAGTTCGAATTCGTGTCCGTTATAAAAAGCCCAGTAATATAACTTTTTTTTTGTAATTAACTGCTTATAAAATACCAACAAAACGGGTTTACTCACGTCGTAGAAGTAGAATAACGCTCGACATGTTTCGAATTGGTACGCGATTCATTATCAGGAGAGCGATCAATCCGGCGCCGGCCAAACGAGCACGACGACGTGGGTAAACCCGTTTTGTAGGTATTTTAATGTCTGACACTCACGGTAATTTTTTATGTAAAACCTACTTATAAGTTACTTAAATAGTGCATTTAGTTTAATTTAACTTTCAGTTCCAAGTTTTTTTTTCACTGTCGTTGTGCAATGCGATTTAAGCAGACTTATGATGCATTTATTGCTCGATGAGCAGTCACTTTACAATTCGATGCGTTGAAACGGTAAATTTACTACGAAGAAATAACGAGTAAGTAGCTGTGCTGTGGTGGTAGGCTAGCCGCAGCCTAAACCTCGGCACCACGACAATAGGATTTGTATGAAGAATTTTAGTTCTACAAAGGAACCGCTAGGGTCGCTGTACTATTCTCCATACAAATCACTTATCGCGGCTCACACTAACTCGCGAAGTTGGCTAAGGTTGGCCGAGGCGAAGTTGGCCGGCGGCCTCGGCACTTAGTCGGCTGCTGCCCAACATGGGTGGGCCTAACGCAGACTGCCGTAGATTATACGCAGGCGTGGTGCGGTCGATGGCACTGTACGGAGCGCCAATCTGGGCCGGATGCCGGCGTCCGTCCCCGCACCCTGGTGGTATGCGTAACGCATAAGGCGAAGTTGGCCGAATTATGGGGTTCCAGCGAATGCCCTACTCTATCATATTCACCCAACCTCGGCCAATCTCGCGAGTAGTGCAGACCCTTATCATGAGTTTACAATGACAGTACTCGCCAGCGACAGCGTTACCCTACCCCAGTACCCTTACCATGGTATGGGTACAGTTACTTTTGATGCTGACCGTACTACTTTTAGACGTAGTCATGCAACAACGTTCCAGCCCTCAAGTAGCTAACAATTCAATGTACTATCCATCCATACTAATATTATAAATGCGAAAAGTGTGTCTGTCTGTTACCTCTTCACGCTTAAACCGCTGAATCGATTTTGATGAAAGTTGGCATAGAGATAGTTTAAGATCCGAGGAAGGACATTGGATAGTTTTCATCCTGGAAATTATACCTAAAAATATTGAAAATAGTGAGTGAACATTTCTGTTGGGGTGCGGTGACCCTGTAGGAAATGTAATTATTAGACCAAAAACACAATTGCTATTACATTTACTTAGGCGCTTTTAATAATCCCTTCAAGTTCCACGCGTACGTAGTCGCGGGCAAAAGCTAGTATGTCAATAAGTTCAAAATTCAATTTTAAGTGACGTGTGGGTTGGATCGTTTTTGCGTAACTAGAGTCAGACCATGTTAACTCTTCCAAGCAAATTAACTGTCAAACCATACAAAGTGAGTCAGTTTGTGACAGATCATTTGCTTGGAAGAGTTATATAGCGTGTACTATTGTTCTCCAGGACGGCAACAAGGAGCCAACACGCCTCATCATCTGCTGGGAGTGCGACGCCATCATGTCTAAGATCGTCCGCTTCAGGCAGCAGGCCTGCAAGGCCCAGAAACGTCTCTCCAGCATCGCTGAGGGCCGGACCATGGCGCAGAATACGTTTGTTTTGATTGTGAGTATTTATAGAACAGAATACAATATAATAGAATGAAAATTAATTCGTTAACATACACAAAATGGACAACAAATATTAGAAATGAAATAAAATCGTTGTTGTGTATGCCACGAAAGGGCCAAATGTGTTCCCATGGCATGAGCGTGTAATACCGCGGGGCGCAACTAGTGTTTCATAAATGTAGCTTCATATAAGCTCGATTAGTAAAAAACCGTACGTAAAATTCTTTTCTCAAATATGCAATGAAATGTTGCCATAACGTACGTTATATTATAACAGGCTTCGAAATAAGTATCAGGCGGAACAAATCGAGAGAACTTAAAGAAATTTCATACACAATTGAAGGCCATGGTCGTAAGTAATTTTTTTTTAAAGATGCCGTCTGTGCTCATAAACATGCTAAACCGTTGAATTTTTTTTTTTGAGTGGTGAATTTTTTATTTCATTGCATATGCTTGAGAAACTCACTAAATATACATGCCTTAGCCGTGAAAAGGGCTTGCCGGCTTCGTATATAGTATATATATAGGTACCTAGTATATATATGTATCTAGTCTCACCCGGCAAGCCCTTCTTTTCCGGCGTCTGCAGTAATGTACAGTCGAGTTCATTTACATCTACACACTTACGAAAACAAAAATATCTGAACACGACCCTATTGTCAGGAGCATAAAGTCGTGTTCAGATATTTATGTTCTCGTAAACGTGTAGATGTAAATGAACTCGACTGTTACAGATGCCGAGAAACTTCTTGACCCAAAATGGCGGATCTGCGCATGCATATTTGTACGTAAATCGGCTACTGCGCAGTCAAGGTTAGGCTCAAGAAGTTTCTCGGCAACTGTACATACTATTGTCTGTTTCAGCCGCCTATATCCGGCGCCCGCGGCGCTGGCCCGGAGGCCATATTGGAATACCGCACGCAGACGCAAGCCGATCCGACGCAGCCGTTGCTTCGCGTTGTAAGATACGGTCAGCATCAGCACTATTTATATTATACTAGCGACCCGCCCCAGCTTCGCACGGGTGCAATGCTATAGCATTATAATATATTAAGCATGTATCATACCTATACACTTGCCTCTTGAATCACGCTATCTATAAAAAAAAGCCGCATCAAAATAGGTACGTTGCGTATTTTTAAAGATCTAAGCATACATAGGGACAGACAGAAGGAAGCGACTTTGTTTTATACTATGTAGTGACAAATTCAGCCACAGTCGTAGAAGAGGCCTCCGGTATAGAAGCGCTACTCCGATGTTCAAAGTTCGACCGTCGAATGTGCCGTCCCTCTCGATCTTCTGCCAAAGTATATTTGAATGAGCGGAACAGCACTATACGACGGTCGAATTTCGAATATCGTAGTAGCATAGTAGTAGCCCTTCATGTGCCCCGTCTAGCAGCCAGTGTTGCTAACTCAGACCCTGAACTCCTGACAAGTAGCTAAATCAAGTGTAAGATATCACCACCATCCAACATTTTCCAAATAAAAAAACCACTAGATTTCGCTAAAATATAAATATTCAAAATCAGATATCTAAGTCCGTTTTTGTTGTCATTTGACAAAATTAAATTAATTTTGAGTTTAATACGATTATGTTAAAATTATATTTATTTATTACAATCATGTTCGTATTTTTTTACGCCGAAAACCGCGACGTTGCCCGGGCCGTGCCGATAACTGGTGATAATGTGTTTTCGTAAACTGCTAGAGGCAAACCACGCCAACTCTTAATGAACTGTCAAACCATACAAAGTGAGTCAGTGTGTATGGTGTGACAGTTCATTTGCTTAGGAAGAGTCAGCGTGGTTTGACTGACGTTTGATGTTGAACTTTGTGCTTTGTCAGCAGTGCTCCCGGACGGAACCACGGCGCCGCTGCCACCGGTGCCGCTCCCCAACTCGCTTTCCAACCAATCTTCACTGCTAGAGCTGCTGGAGGGTATTAACGGTAAGTAGCTGACTTAAGACCGTTTATAGTATGAACTAGCTTTTGCCCGCGACTACGTACGCGTGGAACTTGATAAAAGGGATTATTAAAAGCGCCTAAGCAAATATAAGAGCAATTGTGCTTTTGGTCTAATAATTACATTTCCTACAGGGTCACCGCACCCCAACAGAAATGTTCACTCACTTTTTAATCTTTTTAGGTATAATTTCCAGGATGAAAACTACCCTATGTCCTTCCTCGTATCTTAAACTATCTCTATGCCAAATTTCATCAAAATCGATTAAGCGGTTTCAGCGTGAAGAGGTAACAGACAGACAGACACACTTTCGCATTTATAATATTAAATATGGATTATGTTTTGAGTCCGCATCAACTTAAGTACTTTTGTTTATTAAGTGATGATGTGAAAACCGATACACTTTTTTTGACGACGCGGTTGGTGCAGTTTGTAGGACACATGCCTACTGAGCCAGCGGTCCCGGGTTCGAATCCTGGCCAGGGCAAATATTTGTGGGATGAACTCGAATATTTGTGCTTGTTATTGTTGTTCTATGTATTTAAGTATACATTTATCTACATAAGTATGTATATCGCCGTCTAGTACCCATAACACAAGCTTGATTGAGCTTAATTTGGTACTAGATCGATTTGTGTGAGGTTGTCTGATATTTATTTATTTTATTTAAAACCAATATTTTTACGATTTCAGAGTGAACATTGAAGATCACGACGACAGCGTGCTCTTTCTAAGCGAGAAAACGGTTTTTGGGTCCATATAGGATCTTTGGTTTGTATTTGGGCGTTGTTTAAAAAAAAAAACGTGTACCTCTATAAATATTTATAACAACATTATTTTTGAGTTAACTAATGGTGTAGTCATACATTCAAACCTCATACAAGAAAAAAAAACTAAAATTTAGTATATAAAAAAAACAGTGCGTCAAAGAAAAAAAAAACATTCATACAAAATACAAAAACGTGACATCAAGATCTGGATATTTTGGGACACTCTTTCTTTTATCTATTTGGATGTAGGTACAAACAACTCTGAAAAAAAAATACGGATAAGTACACTTTTTTTTAAAACGCCCATCGAATGGGAGACTGAATAACGTAAGACGGTATATATCGAAATCATGAATTTACATAGTATTTTCTACAGGGTGGAAGAAAAATTGTGCCAAGGGGACATTAGGTATAGAGTCGGATATTGCAAATTAAAGGTACAATTTTTCCAATTTGGGCGAATTTAAGGCACCGCTGCGGATAGTATTCGATAAAAAATCAGGAAACACTGTTTCAAGTAATCGCCGCTCTTTAAGCTTGATTTTAAGTAAAGATTTTTGAGCTTAGCAGTACTTATCTCAAAAGTGTAATTTTATTCAGACAATTTACTAACCGTATGATAAGACAATATCTTTAAAAGACTATGCAACATATCTTGGTACAAGAGAGGTAAACAGAGAGGCCGGTATTGGATTTCAATAAGCCACTATTTTAGAGCATGCTGTATAAGTGTCTCCCACTTTATACCTTATGGAAGTCGCACACGGCGACTTTTTGCAGCGATTCAGTAGGCTGGGTACAATTCTTCGAAGAAAATTAAATTATATATTTAGCAATGAATTGTCAAACCATACAGAGCGAATTAATTATTTTTATTAAAGCAGTAACGTCTGCTAACGTAAACCAAATGTTTATAATAAAGTGAAAAATTGAAAAATGGCTCTGACATCTGGTTCGGTGGTCCAGTTGGTAGGACGCCCGTGTTGGCCCGGAAAGCCGTTGGAAACGCAGGTTAGAATCCTGTCTGAACCATTAAGCTGAAGCGGCGCGCATGCAGGTTGTTTTATAGATAACTCTTTTTAGAGCATACTGCACGTCGCTGTACTCGGGTGCTCTGTGGGTGAACTGTTCGCAACGGTCGCTCAGCTCTCTGCGCGTCCAATATAATAACGCCTTCAGGGCGCTGTTGGGACTGCCACGATTCTGCAGCGCGTCCGCCATGTTTGCTGAAGCTCGAGTGGACAGTTTAAATTTCTGCTGTACTGCGTAAAAAGATGGCATCTCTTTTGATCAGAATACGTGGCAGCTCAAACAGCCTCCTGAAGACCATTGCTTTAAGAGGTGAGTGCTCAATAATGCAACACTTAATTAAAAATACAATGTCGTTAGCTAAGTTTGAATACTAACATAGTTATAAGTAAAATACTAACAAAATGTGGATCTCGTTGTCTGAATAAATAAAGTTTATTATTATTATTATTATTATGTATGTCGCACCCTTTCACGGGACAATGGTGTCCCGGACCTTTGGGAGGCGTGCACGGAGCCGAAGCCAACGAGCAGAGGCCCTTTCGACAATTTAATGAAATGTAAGGGGTACACCATGCGGATGCTCCCTCTGCTTGTGTCATGGGACGCACACAGAGACAGCACCCGCAAGATGTAAGAACTATTGTGATTGTATGGAGTCTAAACATGGTACTAGGTTATTATTATTATTATTATTAAAAAAAAAAATTCGCTTCATTGTAAACATTTGGTTTACGTTAGCAGACGTTACTGCTTTATTAATAAAAATAATTAATTCGGGTGTAGCACATCGTTACTATCGATTCTCAAGAAATTTGAGACGATGGTGCCGGCGATAAAGTCTAAATCTTTACGATAGATGGCGCTACGATGCCAACCTAAGGCATGTTGAAGCAACTGGTTGAAAGATTCAAAGGCTCTGACATCTGGTTCGGTGGTCCAGTTGGTAGGACGCCCGTGTTGGCCCAGAAAGCCGTTGGAAAAGCAGGTTCGAATCCTGTCTGAACCATTAAATTTTTCGCTTCATTGTAAACATACAAAGTGAGTCAGTATGATTTGACAGTTTATTGCTTAGAAGAGAGTTTGGTTTGACTGTAGTCGCTACTGAATCGCTCCAAAAAGTCGCCGTGTGGGATTCCAAGGGGGTCTATGATGGTTGCTTTGTATCACGTAATAAATAAGTGACAAAGCATCCATTACGTTTTGAGAAAATGCGAGTGTGAGTGACATATGCTTTTGTCACTTATCACGAGACAAACGCAATCGTCATAGGCCCCAAATTAGTGTTATTCAGGTTTCTCAAATCAAGAGAACCATAATATTACGTATTAAAGTACAATGTTTAGGCAAAATGGTTTTATGTTAATTCATGTTTAGGCACGTTTAAGTGTAGGTAAACCTATAGGTACCTGGTTATTTTGTATTTAGTTAGTAAGTTGACAAAATTATATCGCATTTTTTGTATA
Source organism: Apotomis betuletana (assembly GCA_932273695.1). Taxonomy (NCBI): domain Eukaryota; kingdom Metazoa; phylum Arthropoda; class Insecta; order Lepidoptera; family Tortricidae; genus Apotomis; species Apotomis betuletana. The sequence continues at coordinate 4,890,796 of OW026322.1, forward strand.
TTTTTATCATATATACTTTAATTAACTTAATGGTTGAGGTTATAAATTTATAATACTTAAAAAGGGTATATATTTATTACAATGAAAAATAAATTTAAATTTACATACTAAAACTTAAAATTAAAAAGAATCCCCCAGTACTGAAGCACGCTCGCTGCGTTTCCCCTTTGAATGGAGAGGCTCAGTCTTTGAGCGAAAAAGGAGCCCGCTCTGATATTACCCGATATTCCGATTAACTTTTGTGAAATCTCTTTGGTTGAGGTTCACTATATCGAAACAGGTAGTTCTGGGATCCAATCTTTGATTCTATTTCGATATCTACTTAGACAAGACTTTAAAGTCCCTGTCATTCTGTGGCTTTTTAACTAACGTCAAAAAGGGGGCATTTTTTTCATGTTTCCCGATTAGTCGTAGCAGACTGGACCGATTTGGGAAATATTTTTTTTTGTTTGAAAGGGTCATCATCCTGCCTTTGTCCCATTTTTTGAGAATGAATTCTCAATTGGGGTCGGTTACCTAAATCCCAAGATGTGGCGTAGGCACTAGTTTTTACGCAAGCGACTGCCATCTGACCTTCCAACCCAGAGGGGAAACTAGGCCTTATTGGGCTTAGGTGGTTTCCTCACGATGTTTTCCGTCACCGAAAAGCGAGTGGTAAATATCAAATGACATTCCGTACATAAGTTCCGAAAAACTCATTGGTACGGGCCGGGTTCGAACCCGCGACCTCCGGATTGAAAGTCGCATGCCCTAACCACCGCTTCCTTTTTTTTTCTTTCTTTTTTGTTTGAAAGGGTGAAAATAAAAAAAAAACTACTTAGTTAATGGTTAATAGACCAGGAGACTATGGTGGTTGCGTTTCTCACGTTATAAATACGTGAAAAAGCATTTGTCACTCATACTTACTCGCGTTTTGTCAAAACGTGACGGATGCTTTGTCACCTATTTATCGCGTGATAAACGCAACCATCGTAGACCTCCAGGTAAAAAAAAAAATAGGTTAAATTTAATTTGCTTTTGCAGCTTTAAGTCACTTAAAAGCTACTGTTGTACATCTCATTAATACCAAAAACTACCTGTTTAAAAAATATTATATTAAAGACTGTGATAAGCTTAGTCGAAAAGTAGGTTTGAGCGGGAAAAAGGAAAACAAATGTAACCATTGATACCATGATCAAAGCACAGAGAAAAATTGGATTACCGGTCCAACGTGTCAACCACTCTGCCTCAACACCAGGAGACCTTTTGAATTTTTCCTTATGCTTTGTGTGTTGATGTTTGCAGCATGTTTGAAACCTCACGTGATTTGTGCACAAGCCCTAAGGTAAAGGCGACCTTTTTGTACGGAGATCTATAGCAAAAGGTCGCCTTTTACCGTAGCACGGCAGATTCGTACTGATGTACGAGGTTTGTTTCAAGTAGGTATCTGTTATACTTTGTCAGTTTTGGTTGTCAATCGACGATTTACAATAACTAATGGTACCCTTATAAATACCGACCATTCTCCTATCGTATGATACACCTTCACGCCGACATTGGCGAAATACATCTTGCCAACCCAGCAAGAAGTGAAAGCCACAAAGGGGAAAAAACTATGGTACCTAACTGAATGTTGTGTTTATTATAAATGTGATCGAATATAAAATAAACAATTGACGTATTAAATTGTGTTTCTTTACATGATTATACCATTATTTCAAACAATTGCTTTATTAATCTTAGTAAAACTTTTGTGAGACATCTTTAATAATGAAAACGGTTTAAAACTCACGTAAAAACTACTACCCTCCGTGTTTCGAACTCCTATGGAGATCTTCATCAGGGACAGCTTACCGTATAGAACTGCTGTCAGCAAATCGTATGTTTTCAACCCCCATAATTCTGCCATTTAGAAATATTTCGAAAAATTTAATCTTCAAAAAAATAAATAACGTTCCTAGTAACAAAATTTCATGAGAATCGGTTAATAAATAAGTGACCTCTAGGCGAGAACAGCCGGAACGTAACGTATGAAAGAATTTTGAGTCAAGCCGAAGCAGAGACGCTTCGCTCGCTCGGGCAATGCATAGTTTCATATTTTGCATATAAGGTGGCGAAAATCCTAATTTAGCGCTATGGTAATCTATTTATTTATTAATTTAATCTTTATTGCACAAAAGAAATCATATCGTACAAAAGGAGAACTTAATGCCATGAGGCACCCTCTACCAGTCAACTTTAGGGCGAACAGAAACATTTTAAGCGGTGCATTATTAATTCAGTGAATAAAGGATTTTGACCTTACAAACGGTCCGGTAGTTTTGAATTTTTGATATGTTGTCTAGGATGGTTAGGCAGTGTTTAAAATGCAAAATGCACAATTCCCCCCCCCTCCGCGCCCGCCGCCATATTGAAAAAACCGGCACTCTCTTCATATTTTTGCTCATATCTTCCTTTAGGAGCATTTTAGCTAGAAGAAAGCTTCGACAATGTTATAGAGAGTTAAATCTACTACATTTTCCATTTTATATTTTGTTTCTAGGACAGATAGTTACGGAGATATGCACATTTAAAAAAACTTAACAAATTGCAATTTCCAACTCAAAAACAAACTTCTGGATTATATCTTCGATTAGGAGCATTTAAGCCAGAATAGTGCTTCGGCAATTTTGTAGAGAATTAAATTTACTATTATAAACATTTCAAATGTTGTTTCTAGGACAGATAATTACGGAGATATGTAAAAAATAAAGTCACATTTTCCGAAAATGTATGTAAAAATGGACATGAGTTTTATAAGCAATTATATTTCCTACATGTTTTAATTTGTCCTAGACTAGTCCGTAACTGAATGACAGCGTTCTAAACCAAGAATTTTGAGAAATTTTCGGAAAATTCGACTTTTCCTGTTTTTTAAATGTGCATATCTCCGTAACTAACCGTCCTTGAAACAAAATTTGAAGTGTAAATTATAGTAAATTTAATTCTCTACAACATTGCCCAAGCTTTGTTTTAGCTAAAGTGCTCCTAAACGAAGATATAATCCAGAAGTTTGTTTTCAAGTAGGAAATTGCGATTTTTTACGTTTTTTTAAATGTGGATATCTCCGTTACTATCTGTCCTAGAAAAAAAATATAAAATGGAGAATGTACTAAATTTAACTCTCTATAACATTGTGGAAGCTTTCTTTTAGCTAAAATGCTCCTAAAGGAAGATATGAGCAAAAATATGAAGAAAGTGCCGGTTTTTTCAATATGGCGGCGGGCGCGGAGGGGGGGGAATTGTGCATTTTGCATTTTAAACACTGCCTAACCATCCTAGACAACATATCAAAAATTCAAAACTACCGGACCGTTTGTAAGGTCACACATAGTACTTTAGTCTCTATTCACCGTATTAATAGCAAACATATAAAACTCACTTTCTAGTAATGTCAAATAAAACGACGACCATGCTTTAAATAGTTTTTTTTATTTATTGTTAAAGAGAACCTTTATACAAAAGTACATACCGGTTCTATAAAGCTAATATTTTAATAACATCGTATATTTTATACAATAATACACATCACAATAATACATTATCATAATCACTCTGAAATGGAATACATAATAATTAACAATAGTTTTTACACTTGTTCTATCGAAAGCTATAATTTAATCGAGAACATTTTACAAAACTCGCGCCGTCAGCACATGAAAAAGAGCACTTCTCAAAAAGTTTGTACAAAATTAAAGTTGAATATAATTTTCCTATTTTGTTACCAATTATTTTAGTAATTTTATATCAATGTTAAAGTTCTGTTATGCTTATACTTTTTTAATTATACAATCTGAAATCAATGTATTGAAAATCACAAAGAAAATTTGTAACAAAATAGGAAAAATATAATTGAACATTAATTTTGTACAAACTTTTTGAGAAATGCTCAAAATCGTCGGAAAATTACCAACGTAATTACCAAGGTAATTAAGAAATAATATATTTACTTTACTATACTTTTCCCGATGCCTTACTGAATTGAAACATTTTCATTATAGTATTAAGCGGTTTACGCTCACGTGAAATTTTCAGGGACGGCCCGACATGTTTCGAACTCGTATAGAGCTCTTCATCAGGGACTGCTGCCCGTACAGCAACGCGGCAGCATTGTCACTCACTTCGACAATTTCCACTCACGTGAAATTGTCGAAGTGAGTGACAATGCTAGTAGATTTTCTTTTATGAAAATATGAAACACAGTCCTACCAGTTAGTCCGCGGAACTCAGGAATGAATGAGATGACTTCGCGTCGCAGGGGGCTACGGTAATGTTATGAAATAACATCTCTGATTTTGCTCGCTGCCAAGTAATGTAGGCCTTTATAGTATCTGAAATTATAGTAGTGTAGATAAAATTCATTATGTCACTTAGCCGATAGTAGTGTCCACGAGCACGGTTTTCTTCGAAGGGTATATCTTGTGCACCCTCTTGCAGTGGGTGTACAGGTAAACTATCTCTGATCTACATTAAATACAAATATTCTCTCTCTGGCACACACATGTGTAAATTTTCGCCTTTATTTTAGTGGCATAATGCAGAATTTAAAACTTTCCTTTTTTCATTACTTGAAACTTTCATCTTACATGCTATCTTGTTCCCGTTCGAATGCCCATAAGTATTTTTTGAATTACGTAGATACGAAGATCGGTACCGCCAGTTGGACAGTTATGAAATTACACCTCTGATTTAGGTCGCTGCCAAGTAATGAAAGTATTTACCTGTGAAGGTATGTATTGAATAGGTACGAGCCTATACCTAGTGGTATGCTTAGGCTTAGTAATATAATCTTAATAAATTAAAGATTTCCTCTAAGCTTTGTAAAACAAAAATAATTAAGCCTTTAATACAAAGATTAAAGCTTAAAGAAAAATTGAAAAAGGAGCTACCTGGGCGCGCTCTCTCGCTTGCTCGGTCACCACTGTAGAGTGGTGCGGTAAGATGTGGAATATTAACGTATTCACATAGAGGTCGCTAAGGTGTAAAAACCATTCAAATAAAACAATGCAAAGATCGACACACAAAGCATAAGGAAAAATTCGTCAGGTAGCGAAATGGTTAACGCGCTGGACCGGCAATCCGGAGGTACCGGGTTCGCTTCCCGGTCTCTTCCCCCAGGTAGTTCCTTTTTCAATTTTTCTTTAAGCTTTGATCTTTGTATTAAAGGCTTAAATAAAATTGTGGTGTACCCACATTACATGTTTCATAAATTTATAAAAGTAATTAAGTGAAATAAACAGCTGTTTTTTTTTTTACCTATTGTATCTGAAATTAATACAGTAATTTATCTACAGCCATCTTGTAAAATTACTATAACTAGTATGGCCCCATTGGCGCGAGGTCACCTCATGTATTGCTCTGCTCCGCGAACTGACTGGCAGGATTGAGTGTTTCATATTTTCATAAAAGAAAATCTATGATAATAAGGATGAATATGTGTGTAGATAAAGTAGTGTATGCAACTGAACATAATTAGGTCTTAAAATACGAGTCGGGTTTTACGAAACGAGCCAAAGGCGAGATTCATAATAGGATCACACGAGACCTAACAATATGTGTGTAGATAAGTTGTTCAGGCATTGTAATCTCTTAATATGTAGGTAGACTGCAAAACCCAACGGCGGTCAAAAATACGCGGGTAGAAATGTATTCCCGCGTAGGCTTCATTTTGACACATTACCTTTCGGCTCGGTACGGGACGCTGACGCGTTCGGTGTGCGTCCATTGTTAAGATTAAGAAATTAGTGCTTCCAACGGACTAGATTTGTGCTTTCCGGTGTGCGACAGACTGTTTTAAGGTGTTTAAGTGCTGGCCAGCCAGAAGAGTTACGGACACAGCTGCTTCGAAGCCGGTTCAGCCCAGGATTGCCAGGTGAGTGGTTTATCTCATATTGAGCGAGTGCAATGCCTGTTCCTAGACTTTAAATTCGTTAGGGATTCCAGGACTAGTCTACCACAGAGTTTATCGAAGGGTTCAGTTACGCGAACATAAAATTTGGTCCTTCGAGCCGGATTGGATTCCCAAAAGATAGCGAGTTTAGTTAGGGCAGCCATTTTGTAACGGTACATTCTTTGTTCTTAGTACGAAGTTAATTCGTAATTTCTTACATTTCGGTTTTCTGACAAACGGTTTTCGGTTATAATGGCTACTAAGTTAGTGGAAAGTAAATTTAAAATTAAATACGATTGGTTTAAAAACACCTTGCAGATTATTAATAGTAAAAGTTACGCTTCTAGTGTAGTATCGGCTCGGTTACGTAAGTTAGAGGAATATTTTAAGGCGTTGACGGAAGCGTATGAAGAGATTTTAACTTTGGATTTGGAAACGGTTGACTACGATGAGAAGTATAGGGAGGCCACGGAGGTGTACAACCAACTCGATGCGGTGGCCATCGGTTGTCCCAGCTTGGATGGCACACATTTACCTACGGAAAGTGTTGCATCATCACGCTTGCCACGGATAAACCTGACTTCCTTTGACGGCGATGTATTTTCCTGGACGAGTTTTATAAGTCTGTTTACGTCGTTAGTGTTATCACGTAGGGACATCTCTAAAACGGAAAAATTCCACTACTTATTTTCAAACGTTGAAAAGGAACCCCAGGCTTTGATCCGGCACCTACCTATGGTGGATAGTTCATTAGACACGGCTATGGACATTCTGAGAGGTAGATATGAAAATAAACGGCTGCAAGCGGATTCATACATTTCTCGGATTTTACATTTACCGGTATTAAATAAGAGTTTGGGTCTTAGGATAAAAATCTTAAATCCATTATTGGAATCAACGCGGGCTTTAAAGAATCTCGGTCTCCCAACGGACGAATGGAGTTATATTCTGTTACATATAAGTTTAACAAAATTACCTCTTGACATTAAAACACGGTTTGAACAATCTTACGGCGGTAATAGCTTGCAATTGCCCACTTTTGATCAATTAACTGAGTTCTTGCAAAATGAATGTCGATTAATTGATACGGCTAACTCGGAGCCCATATTGTCCTATGCGGAACAGGTGCGCAAACCTGCGCGCACAGCACATGTAACGGAACGTAATAACAATTACAATAAATCGGATTCGGCTAACCATAATCGTAGGTATATTTCCGGCAAAACCGCTAGCTGTCTTTATTGTCAATTATCGGGTCACACTTTAAATAATTGTTATAAGTTCGGGAATATGTCTAATTATAATCGGAAAGAATATATAAAAAATAACGGATTATGTTTTAAATGCTTCGGAGGGCATTCTGCGGCTTCATGTACCCGGCAGGTACCATGCAATCGGTGCGGAAATATCGGTCATAATAAATTAGTCTGTACTATGTCCAATTCTCGTTCGGCTTCGCCCGCTGCAAATGAACAGCGTTCGCGGCAGGCAATGGTTGCTTCACAACGCGATAACGACTGCACCCGCGGCAGGCGTTCACCGGTTCAAACACGTAAACACTCTGCGTGCTCGGATGACGGTATAGACTCTCGGTCACGGAAATTAAGTCATAATAATTATGAGGGCGATAATTTATCTCGCAACGTTCGGGAGCGCGAGAATCACCGCCGAACGGAATTAGGAAATCGGGAACCAACTTATTCGGGGCGATCGCATAGTCCGGATGCGTATCGTAAGTCGCATTCTCAACAATAGCAATTACAGTATTGTAATGTCGGCTCAGTACCACAATTAGCGGATAATGTTATTTTGCCTACGGTATTGATTGACGTAAAATCGGCGAACGGTAATTTCATACAGTGTTTAGGTCTACTGGACCTTGGTAGCCAGACAAGCATAATACGAAGCGATTTCGTGGCTTGTTTAGGGTTGAGGCGACATTACAATAAAACGCCTTTAATAGGTATCGGCGGAGTACGGAATAATGACGGCACTCATATTGTTGAGTTTTACTTTAAATCAGAAAAAACGGAAAAACGTTTATTATCGGTTACGGCGGTTGTATTAAAGAAGCCTACTTCATATTTGGCGCATATGCTAACATTATCCGGCGGCACGGTTAAACTTACGGGCGGCGCTCATGATATGAGGCACGTTGACGTTATTTTCGGATGCGACATATTAGGTCAAATTTTAAATGGTGATAAGGTTGATTTGGGCGGTGGCCTATGTGCAATTAGTACCATTTTTGATTACGCCATATTTGGTCCGTCTCGGTCGGTGTATTCGTATGACTCGGAAGCAAATAATAAAAATGTGGGCCTTACGCTTCTCGAAGCAGTTGAACGGTTTTGGCGGTCGGAGGAACCGCCGTCGGCGGCTGTCAAGAACCCGGCGGATATTGAATGTGAAAACATGTTCACAGCAACAACATCACGTGGTGCAGATGGTAAATATGTTGTTCGTTTACCTCTCACACCAGATCATCCCCGGTTGGGTGATTCTAGCGAAACTGCTTTGCGACGTTTTTTGGCTATAGAACGGCGTATGAAACGGCAACCGGATTATCGCGATAAATATGTAGAATTTATGTCGGAATATTTAAAACTCGGTCATATGGCGGTTTCTAACTTTGATGTTGGGTCGGGAGAAGAACACTATTTTTTGCCTCATCATGGTGTCTTCAAAAAATCGGGAGACACACAGAAAATCCGAATAGTGTATGATGGAAGTGTTCAAACAAGTACAGCTGTGTCACTTAATGATTGTTTATTTTCGGGACCTCGGCTACAAAACGATATTACTCAGATAATTATTAATTTTCGGTTACCACGGTATATTTTTACTACTGACGTAAAAATGATGTTTAGGCAAACATGGATACATCCGGACGATCGAAAATATCAACTTATATACTGGCGATCGTCACCGGACGAACCGTTACTTATTTATGAGCTAACTACAAATACCTACGGTTTAAAATCGAGTCCTTTTGTTGCTATTCGGTGTTTGCATCAATTAGCTAATGACGAGGAAAGTAGTTATCCTCGCGCGGCGGAGCTGTTACGTCATAATAGTTACGTCGATGATCTTAACGGCGGAGCCGACGATCTGGACGACGCGATAGCTTTGAGGGACGAGTTGATATCGCTCATGAATACGGCTGGGTATGAATTACGGAAATGGGCTTCGAATGACCCAAGAATTTTAAACGGGTTGCCATTAGATCATCTCGAGACGCCCCGTTCTTTTGAACCCGATTCGGATGGTTCTGGGTTCATTAAGGTTTTAGGTATCCAATGGGATCCGAAAAATGATTGTTTTACTTATCGGCTAAACCTACCGGAGGACGGTATTATTACTCGGCGAAGTATTTTATCTTTGGTGGCGCGTTTACATGATCCTTTGGGATGGGTCTGCGCCGTGGTGTTTAAAATTAAATTGTTATTACAAAATCTTCTCGGTAGTTTTAACAATTCACGAAAAGTTGAATGGGACGCTCCGGCACCAATAGAAATAGTACAAAGGTGGCGTGAAATATTGTCGGACTTACCTCATCTGTGTCAGGTATCAATACCTAGATGTTTGAAATTAGACAACAATATTGAATATGCGATACACGGTTTTTGTGATGGTTCATCACTCGGTTATTCGGCTGTTGTTTATTTGCGGTCGGTTAGTGCGGATGGTACGGTTCTTGTGCGGTTAATTATGGGGAAAAGCCGTTTAGCACCATTAAAGACAAAACACACCATTCCCAAGATGGAATTGAACGGTGCGGCCTTGTTAACCACTCTTATTAACCATGTCGCTTCCTCGTTCGAACGCGACATTAGGTTAAATGAGATAGTGGCTTGGTGCGATAGCACTATCGTTTTAGCATGGTTAAGGACTCCACCTCATAGATTACAAGTTTATGAAGGAAATCGAGTCTCACAAATAATATCTTCTCGGGTAAATATTACATGGCGGCATGTACCTAGTGAATTAAATTGTGCTGATGTGGCGTCGCGCGGCACGTCGGCGTGCGAGTTGCTGCGGCACCGTCTGTGGTGGGAGCCACGCTGGCTGCAGGGCGCGCCAGCGCGGTGGCCCGGCGAGTGCTCGGACTTCCCGGCAGACATGTTACCCGGATTGCGGGCTGCCACGGTTAATATTGGAATTGTAGATGAGGACTTCGATTTGATTGATCGGTTCAGTTCTTTCGAGAAATTAGTTAATGTAACTGCTTATTTATTACGGTTCTTACGGTATAGTAGATTTACGGATGGACGTAATCCTAATCACATCTCGGTTTCGGAGCGTAGAGACGCTACTACATGTTTAATTCGGTTAGTTCAAACTCGGCATTATGAAGCGGAAATCGCATTAATTAAGGAAAATAAACCTATTAAAAATTCATTACGGCGGTTAAATTTGTTTTTGGATACAAATAATTTACTTCGGGTCGGCGGTCGAATTGATGCGTCCGAGTTACCTTACAATGCGCGGCATCCTATATTACTTCCAGGCAAGGATCGGTTTACGGAACTTTTGGTAACACACTATCACAAGGTATATTGCCACGTCGGCGCAAATACCCTTGAATCTATTTTATCCTGGACTTATTGGATAGTTTCGGCTCGGCGGATCACACGTCACGTGACGTTCAAATGTGTACCGTGTTACATGGCGAAGCCTAGACCAGTTCAACCATACATGGCGGACTTACCTTCGGATCGTGTTATAAGCGAGAGAGCGTTTGTCGGTACGGCGACTGATTTTGGGGGCCCTTTTTATATAAAATCGAGCAATCTTCGAAATGCAAAAATTGAGAAATGTTTTCTCTGTATTTTTGTTTGTTTAATAATTCAGTGAATAAAGGATTTTGACCTTACAAACGGTCCGGTAGTTTTGAATTTTTGATATGTTGTCTAGGATGGTTAGTCAGTGTTTAAAATGGAAAATGCACAATTTCCCCCCCTCCGCGCCCGCCGCCATATTGAAAAAACCAGCACTCTCTTCATATTTTTGCTCATATCTTCCTTTAGGAGCATTTTAGCTAGAAGAAAGCTTCGACAATGTTATAGAGAGTTAAATTTACTACATTTTCCATTTTATATTTTGTTTCTAGGATAGATAGTTACGGAGACATGCACATTTAAAAAAACTTAAGAATTTCAATTTCCAACTCAAAAACAAACTTCTGGATTATATCTTCGTTTAGGAGCATTTTAGCTAGAACAGTGCTTGGGTAATTTTGTAGAGAATTAAATTTACTATAATTTACATTTAAAATTTTGTTTCTAGGACAGATAATTACGGAGATATGTAAAAAATAAAGTCACATTTTCCGAAAATGTATGTAAAAATGGACATGAGTTTTATAACCAATTATATTTCCTACATGTTTTAATTTGTCCTAGACTAGTCCGTAACTGAATGACAGCGTTCTAAACCAAGAATTTTGAGAAATTTTCGGAAAATTCGACTTTTCCTGTTTTTTAAATGTGCATATCTCCGTAACTAACCGTCCTTGAAACAAAATTTTAAATGTAAATTATAGTAAATTTAATTCTCTACAACATTGCCCAAGCTTTGTTGTAGCTAAAATGCTCCTAAACGAAGATATAATCCAGAAGTTTGTTTTTCAGTAGGAAATTGCGATTTTTTACGTTTTTTTAAATGTGGATATCTCCGTAACTATCTGTCCTAGAAAAAAAATATAAAATGGAGAATGTAGTAAATTTAACTCTATATAACATTGTGGAAGCTTTTTTCTAGCTAAAATGCTCCTAAAGGAAGATATGAGCAAAAATATGAAGAAAGTGCCGGTTTTTTCAATATGGCGGCGGGCGCGGAGGGGGGGGGAATTGTGCATTTTGCATTTTAAAACTGACTAAACATCCTATACAACATATCAAAAATTCAAAACTACCGGACCGTTTGTAAGGTCACAGATAGTACTTTAGTCTCTATTCACCGTGTTATAAGTACTAAAGCGGTACATTTGGAAATTGTCTCTCAATTGTCGGTTGAAGCTTTTGTTGCGACGTTTACGCGTTTCGTATCTCGGCGTGGACTTCCGCATCTATTGCGGTCGGATTGTGGAACGAATTATACGGGCACGAACAAGTATCTAAAGGAGTTATACTCATTTATTCGAAACAATCAATCGGACATTGATCGGGAATGTATTAAGCGCGAAATAAGGTGGCTGTTCAACGCACCTTCGAGCCCCAACCACGGAGGCCTCTTTGAGGCCGCTATTAAATCGGCAAAGACTCATGCTAGGCGTGTACTCGGTGATGCTAGGCTTACGTTCGAGGAACTTACAACGTTTTTCACGAAGGTGGAAGCCGTGATGAATTCGCGTCCGTTGTGCCCTCTAAGTTCGGATCCGACGGATCTCAACGTTTTAACTCCGGGTCATTTTTTAATCGGCAAGCCTTTAGTGGCACTCCCTGAGTACTCATTTACAGACGTCAAGGAATCTCGTTTATCTCGGTTTCAACGAATACAAAAAATGACTCAACATTTCTGGAACCGGTGGAAAAATGAATATCTTCATACACTTCAGCAACGTTATAAATGGACCTCTCATACAGAATCTCCGCAATTAGACGATTTAGTTTTAATTAAGGAGGACAATTTGGCTTCATTGCATTGGAAACGCGGACGGATTATTAAACTTTTACCCGGTAAGGACGGAGTGGTACGCGTTGCAGAAGTTAAAACTCAAAATGGTGTTCTGCTGAGACCCATTTCTAAATTGTGTAGGCTACCTTTAGGAGATTAGGAACCAAGGCGGGCTTGGTTAGGCGGGGGGATGTTCAGGCATTGTAATCTCTTAATATGTAGGTAGACTGCAAAACCCAACGGCGGTCAAAAATACGCGGGTAGAAATGTATTCCCGCGTAGGCTTCATTTTGACACATTACCTTTCGGCTCGGTACGGGACGCTGACGCGTTCGGTGTGCGTCCATTGTTAAGATTAAGAAATTAGTGCTTCCAACGGACTAGATTTGTGCTTTCCGGTGTGCGACAGACTGTTTTAAGGTGTTTAAGTGCTGGCCAGCCAGAAGAGTTACGGACACAGCTGCTTCGAAGCCGGTTCAGCCCAGGATTGCCAGGTGAGTGGTTTATCTCATATTGAGCGAGTGCAATGCCTGTTCCTAGACTTTAAATTCGTTAGGGATTCCAGGACTAGTCTACCACAGAGTTTATCGAAGGGTTCAGTTACGCGAACATAAGTCATCAGCTCACTTAACCGACTGTGTAGTCTCCACGAGCACAGTTTTCCTCGGAGGGTATATCTGGTGCACCCTCTTGCGGTGCGTGTACAGGGAGTAGGTATATAGTAATTTAACAAGATGGCTGTAGATAAATTACTATATTAATTTCAAATACTATAGGTAAAAGTACCGTGTGCAACTCGTGCCCTCTCATGTTAACTTAGGCTATCTCTGTTCTACGTTAAATACAAATACTCTCTCTCTCGAGCACACACATGTGTAAATTTTCGCTTTTATAATATTAGTGGCGTATTGCAAAAATCCGAGTTTCCGAATTCTGTGTGATTTGTTATAGTAATTTAACAAGATGGTTGTACATAAATTAATTTCAGATACTATAAGTAAAGGTAATTAAAATAGATAATAGTAGTTTATGCAACTGCTACATAATGAGAGGTCTTAAAACAGGAGTCTGATTTTATGAAACGAGCCGAAGGCGAGTTTCATAATGGGATCACACGAGTGTTTTAAGGCCTAAAATTGTCCGCACGCCTATTTAACAAGATGTGTGTAGATAATAGTAGTATTATGCAACTGCTACATAATGAGAGAGTTAAAAAACGAGTCTGGTTTTACGAAACGAGCCAAAGGCGAGTTTCATAATAGGATCACATGAAACCTAACAATATGTGTGTAGATAAGTCATCACATCACTTAACCGACTGTGCAGTGTCCACGAGCACAGTTTTTCTCGGAGGGTATATCTGGTGCACCCTCTTGCGGTGCGTGTACAGGGAGTATATAGTAATTTAACAAGATGGCTGTAGATAAATTACTATATTAATTTCAAATACTATAGGTAAAGGTACTTAAAACATGAGTGAGGTTTTATGAAACGAGCCGTAGGCGAGTTTCATAATAGGATCACACGAGTGTTTTAAAACCTAAATATGTTCAGTTGCATAAACAACTATCGACAATATGGGTGTAGATAAGTCATCAGCTCACTTAGCCGACTGTGTAGTCTCCACGAGCACAGTTTTTCTCGGAGGGTATATCTGGTGCACCCTCTTGCGGAGCGTGTACAGGGAGTATATAGTAATTTAAAAAGATGGCTGTAGATAAATTACTATATTAATTTCAAATACTATAGGTAAAAGAGTATCTTTGTTCTACGTTAAATACAAATACTCTCTCTCTCTCTCTCTCTCGAGCACACACATGTGTAAATTTTCGCTTTTATAATATTAGTGGCGTATTGCAAAAATCCGAGTTTCCGAATTCTGTGTGATTTGTTGTAGTAATTTAACAAGATGGTTGTACATAAATTAATTTCAGATACTATAAGTAAAGGTAATTAAAATAGATAATAGTAGTTTATGCAACTGCTACATAATGAGAGGTCTTAAAACAGGAGTCTGATTTTATGAAACGAGCCGAAGGCGAGTTTCATAATAGGATCACACGAGTGTTTTAAGAACTAAAGTTGTCCGCACGCCTATTTAACAAGATGTGTGTAGATAATAGTAGTATTATGCAACTGCTACATAATGAGAGAGTTAAAAAACGAGTCTGGTTTTACGAAACGAGCCAAAGGCGAGTTTCATAATAGGATCACATGAAACCTAACAATATGTGTGTAGATAAGTCATCAGCTCACTTAGCCGACTGCGCAGTGTCCACGAGCACAGTTTTCCTCGGAGGGTATATCTGGTGCACCCTCTTGCGGTGCGTGTACAGGGAGTATATAGTAATTTAACAAGATGGCTGTAGATAAATTACTATATTAATTTCAAATACTATAGGTAAAGGTACTTAAAACATGAGTGAGGTTTTATGAAACGAGCCAAAGGCGAGTTTCATAATAGGATCACACGAGTGTTTTAAAACCTAAATATGTACAGTTGCATTTACTATCGACACTATGTGTGTAGATAAGTCATCAGCTCACTTAACCGACTGTGTAGTGTCCACGAGCACAGTTTTTCTCGAAGGGTATATCTTGTGTACCCTCTTGCGGTGCGTGTACAGGGAGTATATAGTAATTTAACAAGATGGCTGTAGATAAATTACTATATTAATTTCAGATACTATAGGTAAAAGAGTATCTTTGTTCTACGTTAAATACAAATACTCTCTCTCTCTCTCTCTCGAGCACACACATGTGTAAATTTTCGCTTTTATAATATTAGTGGCATATTGCAAAAATCCGAGTTTCCGAATTCTGTGTGATTTGATATAGTAATTTAACAAGATGTTTGTACATAAATTAATTTCAGATACTATAAGTAAAGGTAATTAAAATAGATAATAGTAGTTTATGCAACTGCTACATAATGAGAGGTCTTAAAACAGGAGTATGATTTTATGAAACGAGCCGAAGACGAGTTTCATAATAGGATCACACGAGTGTTTTAAGAACTAAAGTTGTCCGCACGCCTATTTAACAAGATGTGTGTAGATAATAGTAGTATTATGCAACTGCTACATAATGAGAGAGTTAAAAAACCAGTCTGATTTTACGAAACGAGCCAAAGGCGAGTTTCATAATAGGTTCACATGAAACCTAACAATATGTGTGTAGATAAGTCATCACATCACTTAACCGACTGTGTAGTCTCCACGAGCACAGTTTTCCTCGGAGGGTATATCTGGTGCACCCTCTTGCGGTGCGTGTACAGGGAGTAGGTATATAGTAATTTAACAAGATGGCTGTAGATAAATTACTATATTAATTTCAAATACTATAGGTAAAAGTACCGTGTGCAACTCGTGCCCTCTCATGTTAACTTAGGCTATCTCTGTTCTACGTTAAATACAAATACTCTCTCTCTCGAGCACACACATGTGTAAATTTTCGCTTTTATAATATTAGTGGCGTATTGCAAAAATCCGAGTTTCCGAATTCTGTGTGATTTGTTATAGTAATTTAACAAGATGGTTGTACATAAATTAATTTCAGATACTATAAGTAAAGGTAATTAAAATAGATAATAGTAGTTTATGCAACTGCTACATAATGAGAGGTCTTAAAACAGGAGTCTGATTTTATGAAACGAGCCGAAGGCGAGTTTCATAATAGGATCACACGAGTGTTTTAAGAACTAAAGTTGTCCGCACGCCTATTTAACAAGATGTGTGTAGATAATAGTAGTATTATGCAACTGCTACATAATAAGAGAGTTAAAAAACGAGTCTGGTTTTACGAAACGAGCCAAAGGCGAGTTTCATAATAGGATCACACGACTGTTTTGAAACCTAATAATATACAGTTGCATTCACTACTATCAAAAATATGTGTGTAGATAAGTTATCAGCTCACTTAACCGACTGTGTAGTGTCCACGAGCACAGTTTTTCTCGGCGGGTATATCTGGTGCACCCTCTTGCGGTGCGTGTACAGGGAGGCGCTCTGGCGGAAGGTGGAGCCGCACACCTCGCAGGACAGCGGCCGCTCGCCCGTGTGGATGAACTCGTGCTCGCGGAGGCCTTTTTTATCCTAAAATTAAATATTGTTGTAAAATTTCTAAAAAAAGAATTTTTTTTTAAGAGGCCTTATTCCTTTTAAAAGTTTTTTTTCATATTATATTTTTAGGGTTCCGTACCCAAAGGGTATAAACGGGACCCTATCACTGAGACTTCGCTGTCCGTCTGTCACCAGGCTGTATCTCAAGAACGGTGATAGCTAGACAGTTGAAATTTTCAAAGATGATGTATTTCTATTGCCGCTATAACAACAAATACTAAAAATAAAATAAAATAAATATTTATTCCCATACAACAAACTTACAGATAATGGTAAGGAACCCTTCGTGCGCGAGTCCCACTCACACTTGGCCGATATTATTTTAAAGTAAAAATACTTTTCCCTGAGTTCTCGAAAGTAACATTGATATTTCATGCTTTCATTGCGTGCAGTCGAAAATAAGTTGAAAAAAAAAAAACAGTTTTCTGCGTGAATTTTGTCAATTTCGAGTTTTTGAAAAAAAAAAAATAATGAAAAATCCAAACTGTAGGTTTCAAATATTACTAAATAGTATACAACAAAGTCGCTTCCTGCTGTCTGTCTGTCTGTCTGTCCCTATCCACTAGATTGCTTTTGGTAAGTACGGCTACCTGTCACCGCTCTTATTTTATTATATAAGTCAAAGTCAAAGTCAAAATTATTTATTCCATTGACATAAATTATGCACTAGAATAAGTCTTAAAACATGATATATGGTTATTCTAATATTACACGAAACAAATTATTAAATTATATTGTTATATTATACTTTATAGATGAGTCATTCCATATTCAGTTTTCATTTAATTTAAATTCAATGTCATAATAGAGTCCAACTCAAAATTCGAAACACTTGAGTGGCTAAGTACGCTTAGATCTTTAAAACAACGCAATGGATTTTGATGCGTTTTTTTTAAATAGATGAATTCAAGAGGAAGGTATATACGAGGGCGAATCAAAAAGTTCTTAGAACAGCATGGTGGTTAAACCTTTTTAAATGTAGTTTATTTTTATTTTATTTTAGCTATCCTTACGACATAATATGACGACAATTTTTTTTTGATTACGTATACCAATAACACATAATTAATTATTTTGTGAAGCAAATCGCTCAAAATCTGTCATAATGGACAGAAATGAGTTACGTGCCGTGATTAAGTATTTGTGTTTGAAAAAAATGTCCACTAAGGAAATTCATTTGGATATTCAGCAGACTATAGGTACTAATGCTGTACCATATTCCACGGTTGCTTGCTGGGTTGCCGAATTTAATAGAGGTAGGCCCAAGTGTGAAGATGACCTTCGCTCCGGCCGGCCTTCCACCTCTGTTACTGATGACAACGCGGCGAGAATCAAAAAATTGGTATTAGAAGATAGAAGAATTAGCATCAGAGCATCAGCAGAGATCCTACACATTTCTTTTGACAGCGTGCAATCAATATTGACGGACGTTTTGGGGTTTAAAAAAGTTTCGCTAAGATGGGTTCCGCGAATGTTAACTGAGGTAAACAAAGAACAGCGTGCGGAGGTTTCGAAGCGGAATCTCGAAATCATCGAACGTGACCCGGATGCGTTTTATCGCCGATTTGTAACCCAGGACGAAACATGGCTCCACCATTTTGATCCCGAAGCAAAAAAACAAAGCATGTCCTGGAAACGACCATCTTCTTCAGCTGATAAAAAATTTCGAGATTTTCCGACGGCGGGCAAAATTAGGGAATCTATATTCTAGGATGCGGAAGGAATCCTGTTTATTGACTACCTGCCGAAAGGAAAAACTATTACAGGTCCCTATTATAAAGAATTAATCCCGAAAGTGCGGCAAGTGATCATAGAAAATCGCCGGGGAAAATGGTCTACAGGCGCACTGTTTCACCACGACAACGGCCCAGCTCATCGCTCACAATTGGCAATCACTGCGATCCGCCAAGCTGGCTTCAAGCTGTTCGACCACCCGCCATATTCTCCGGACTATGACTAGGAAATCATTTTCACATATTCCCGAAATTAAAAGCACATCCGCGGAATAAAATTCCGAGATGATAATACCATAGTGGGTGCTGTAGAGGAGTTTTTCGAGTCCCAAGGAAAATCTTATTTTATGATGGAATAAAAAAAAATTAAAACAGTACTTAAAGTGTATAGAATAACAAGGAGACAATGTAGAAAAATAAAAGATAGAAAAACAATTTTCTTTTGTTTTCACCCTTATTCTAAGAACTTTTTGATTTACCCTCGTATGTATAATACATGCATGATTTATCAGAATTGCACCCGTGCGAAGCCGAGGCGGGGCGGTCGCTAGTATTCCAATAAATCTCAATAGCCCTGTTCTAAGTAGTTACACGGATAAGTCAAGAATCACGTTCGATCAGTTTTTTTAAACATGGAAATAAAAACTTTACGTAAATATGGACGACGCGCTTGACTCGGTTTGTACCTGCCTACTGAGCCGACGGCCCCGCGTTCGAATCCCGGCCAGGGCAAATATTTGTGTGATGAACTCGAATATTTGTGCTTCGGTCATGATTGTTCTATGTATTTAAGTATATATTTATCTATATAAGTATGTATATCGTCGTTCCCATAACACAAGCCTTCTTGAACTTAATTTGGGACTAGATTGATTTGTGTGAGGTTGTCCGTTATTTATATTTTACTAGCTTTTGCCCGCGACTACGTACGCGTGGAACTTGATAAAAGGGATTATTAAAAGCGCCTAAGCAAATGTAAGAGCAATTGTGTTTTTGGTCTAATAATTACATTTCCTACAGGGTCACCGTCCTTAACAGAAATGTTCACTCACTTTTCAATCTTTTTAGGTATAATTTCCAGGATAAAAACTATCCTATGTCCTTCCTCGGATCTTAAACTATCTCTATGCCAAATTTCATCAAAATCGATTCAGCGGTTTAAGCGTGAAGAGGTAACAGACAGACAGAGAGACAGACAGACAGACAGACAGACAGACACACTTTCGCATTTATAATATTAGTATGGATTTATCCGATCCCCGGTTACCACATACCCGGAAAGCCTTCCCGCACTGCTGGCAGATCTTGTCCCGGGGCCCCTCCTTCACTCCTTGATGCGCCCTCCTTACATGTCTCGTGATACAACGACGGGTTGCCAACGCCTAAAACAAGATTATTAAGATCAACAAGCAAAATAAATTTATGTCGACGACGCGTTTGGCTCGATTTGTAGACCTGCTTACTGAGTCGGCGGTCCCGGGTACGAATCCCGGCCGGGGCAAATTTTTGTGTGATGAACTCGAATATTTGTTCTTGGGTCATGGATGTTATCTATATATGTATTTATATATTATGTATATCGTCGTCTAGTACCCATAGCACAAGCTTTGCTTAGTTTGGGACTAGGTCGATTTGTGTATGATTGTCCCTTAACATTAAAAAAAAAAACATTTTTGTGACAAGCTTTTATAGCCGACTGTACTTTTCTTTGAACGTCCAATTGCTCACAGAGACGATTCTGTAGTACTTTTCTCAGACATATGCTATGAAATAAAAAATACACCACTCAAAAAAATATAAATCAGCTGCATGAACACAGACGCCATGTTTAAAAAACTATTACTTCCCGGCGTAGGCCTTAAATTTTATATAGAATTCCTTAAACAGTTCTCTCGAATTGTTCTGCCCGAAACGCGATACTTCGAAGCCTATTATAATATTTATAATTATAAATAACTCGCGTTATTACATTTTATTTCATGTTTGAGAAAAAATATATTTACCTAAGGTAGGGTCTGGTAATTCTGTCTTATGTAATTTAAATGTACAAATGTAACCCATTCATTTAATAAATCATTCATTCATTCAGCGTACCTTCCCACATATAGGACACTTGTGCTGCGTCTTCCCAATGTGCTGATAGTTGACGTGGTCACGCAACTCCCCGCGCGATCGGTAACCCTTATCACATACGTTACATTTATACCTGAAAAGTAATAATAAACGTATTAAACTATAACCCAACAGGAGTTTTACAACCCACGCTATATCGCGGATTTTTACTGCTACTAATTTATATTACTGGCAACGACAAATTTTTGGTAACTGACGTTGAAAGTTAGTGAATGTCAAGGATGTAAACAAAGAGGAAACAAGACTAAAATATTCCGAAAATTTCAAGTAAGTTTTGCATCATTTCAGCCATAGGGCGTCCACTGCTGGACACAGGCTTCCTTAATAGACCACAGGGGCCGGATAGCAGCGACCCGCATATTAAACAAAGAGGAAACAGGACTAAATATTCCGCATTTTTCAAGTATTTTTTCCATAATAAAGCCAAAACTATCCACAGTGATGGAAGCCAAGTTTATTTCAATAGGGTCCAGTATTTATTTCGCAAGAAGAACGAAGGATTGAATAGCATTCCGGTAAACAATCTTTTGAATTTGGTTAATGACAGATCCTTGACAAATCGCTATTGACGTTCAATAATGCAAATATGACGTATGCACATTATTGTCATATGAAAGCTGTTTGTAACGCCACTATCCCTGGACCGCACCGACGCTTGCCTATAGAACAACTAAACTGAGCATCAACTAAAGTAAAACTTACTTCAGTATATCCTTGCTAGCGTGAGCTTGGGTGTACTTCAAATGGTGTTCATACGATGCTCTGCTCACGAAACTCTTGGCACATTCCACACAAGCGAATTTCTCCCTCTGGGAGTGTATTCTGGAGTGTATCTTGAGCAGGTCTACCCTGACCAGCTTGTGGCAGGTTGGACATTGTTCCCTGGGCGGAGGTGCCAGGTGGACCCTGGATTAATAATAATATAAAAAAAAACAGACCCTGGAGATAATAAATCACTACATAGTATAAAACAAGTCGCTTCCTGCTGTCTATCTGTCTGTCCATGTATGCTTAGATCTTTATCCTTTTGAGCGCCACAGTCGGCTGTGGCCGTCAACAAAAAATCGTGCCCCTGACGCCACGTCGGCCACAGCCGTCCAAATTTCAATGATCAAAAACTTTGTAATTCTAACCGCTACAAGTATTTTTCAATCCCTGTTGATTTTGCGGCACATCTTTTTTTTTTACTCTGTCGTCAGTGGCACGGTAAATTGCTAGACCGCTTGGCGGTCAATAGGTTAAAACTACGCAACGGATTTTGATGCGTTTTTTAAATAGATAAAGTGATTCAAGAGGAAGTTTTATATGTATAATACATGCATAATTTATCAGCATTGCACCCGTGCGAAGCCGGGGCGGGTCGCTAGTAAGTAAATGAAACATATGAGTTTAGAAAATTTCATATTTTTAAGACTACAATGTTATTAGTTTTCTAACTTTTCCATATTGCGGTTAGAAAGAGGATGTAATCACTCTTTATATTGTTGCTGAGATTGCTTATTATTTTATTATTCACTAGCTGCACCACGCGGCGTAACCCGCTGTCCCACGGGGACACTAAATTTTTCCGGATAAAAAGTAGCCTGTGTTAATCTAGGTTGTCAGCTACCTCCATACCAAATGTTATCAAAATTGGTCCATGCCGTTTGAACGTGAAGAACTAATAACCTAAGTAAAAAAATCTACTAAAACTGCACATAACTACAAAATTTCAAATTATTAGCTGAGAGTATATTACGTGTTCCAATTAAAGCTGAATATTTTGGAAACTACTGGTGTTATTACCACCAAATATAGCTAAGAACAATCTCGACAGTCAAGTGTTTCGATAAAAAAACCACACTCAAATTGGTCCATCCGTATGCCACAGACAGACACACAGATACACAAATACACATGTTAAACTTACCACCCCTCTTTTTCGTAAGGGGTTATAAAACATACAAACACATCCACAAACTTTCGCATTTATAACATTTGTGATACTCACTGCTCGTGTCTAGTGAGGTTATTCTTGAATGCGAATCGTTTACCGCAAGTGGCACATTTATATCCCTCTCTGTGATGTCTTTGAACGTGCTTCCAACGTTGGTTTTTGTTCCTGAAAAAAAAATAAAAAGATTCTGGTTGGCGCAGTCAGTAGGATCTCTCGTTATGTTAGAAACTGTGTGATTCATAATCATAACAAAAATTCATATATGTATTGGCAAAGGTATAAAAAAACAGAAAGCTAACGTTCTCTGAACATGATTTGTCACAGAAACTCAACAGTCAGTCATAGTTTCGTAAAGGATACTTAACTATGTTCCAGTATAGGTAATGATTAATGAACTTTAAACAAATAAAAAAGTGTACCTATAAAATAATGATATGTATATAATTGCAACCCATACATCTAACCCAGATTTTTACGATAACATTTGAGACAATTTTTTTATATTTGTTGGAGACGGTCATGAGTATCGAAGATCAACGAAACCGGCGCGCCATTGGAAGGCGACAGTAGCGCCCCCTGAACCTGTTTTGGCGCGCTAGACAGAGTCTTGGCGGTTCACTCAGCGAACGCCCACCGACACTTCACTTTGGGTCACCGTCGAGTGCACTACTGCCTTGGAACTGTCCCGTTTCGTTGTGCTATACCAAGTTGATTAGAGTCAGTGTTATAACCTTGCAATGTGCCTAGTGCCTAGTGTTAATTTAATAAAGACTTCTGTTCGAGACTTAGCTTACAGACCTCTGTGCGAGGAACAGTTATTTTGTGCTTCATTGTATAAGGAATAAATCAAGTTAATTGTATCTGATGTGTTTCATCTCGCTAGAACTACCTCCTCGTCCACAACTATGTCGGATAGCTTATCTAATGTGCCACACACTGCACCCGGCCATCCAGACCCGTCCCCGACATATTAATATATTTTTATATTAATACAAAGATCAAAGCACAAAGAAAGAGTGAAATGCGTAACCTGGCGGAAGCAACCGGGAATCGAACCCGGTACCTCTATATTACCGGTCCAGCGTGTTAACCTCTCCACCACCCTAACGCCAAATAACCTTTTGATTTTTTCCTTATGCTTTGTGTGTCGATCTTTGCACTGTTTATTTGAAAGGCTTTATTACTCACGCGAAATGTTTATTGCACTCAGCGCAAGGAAATCCGTAAGGAGTGGGTTCTTCGTGCATTTGTCTCGTTTGGTTAGACGCTTTATTCAGTTTTTCAGTCTGTAACAATTTGACCCTTGATAAGAAATCAATAAATAACACACAACCTCACACAAATCGATCTAGTCCCAATTAACCTCAAGAAGGCTTGTATCTTGGGTACTTATTTAGGGTTATACATATTTTAGATTGAGCTGAAATTTTGTATACAGATTACAGTGTATACTACTTAACTTTGATGACAATACAATAATATGGTACCATGGGACTGGTCTGATGATGTAGTCGGAAGGTGGTCTTAGAAAATCTGTAATAGATAAAGCAATCCTAACGAATTTGGGATCTTTAGAATCGCCTGAGTGAGCAATTGAAGACAATCAAAGAAACGTACCGTCCGCTATAAAATCTTATCACAAAAATGACGTTTGACCCACACTTATTTTTGTAACTCAATATTAATGGCATCAACGATAAAACACCCCCGACACTAGTAGCTGGTCATCATGAGACCCTCATTCAATTAGTGATATAGAAAATACTACTAAAATTGAACATAGCATTAAAGTTTGGAATTCTTAGCTTCAATATTGGCAGAGATCTTGTCACTTGTTCCAATTAAAGCTGAATATCTTGGAAACTACTGGTCCTATTTCCACCAAAGCTAGCTAAGAACCATCTCGACAGACAAGTCTTCTGATTAAAAAAACCACACTCAAATCGGTCCATCCGTGTGGGAGCTACGATGCCACAGACATACACATATACACATGCTAAACTTATAACCAGGGTTCGGAAATTCGGATAGATATTTACCTAAAGTTGACAAAATCCTATTGCTATCTCACTCATACGTCAAACAAAGCCGCCTTTACCTACGACCGAATAAAAAGCCGCCGTCAAAGTTTAGGTAAATATCGATCCGAATTTCCGAACCCTGCTTATAACACCCCTCTTTATACGTCGGGGGTTAAAATTAGATAAATCCTCAGTGAACAAACCTTTTTCCTTTTAAAATGCTTGTGTGTCTTCAAATGTTTGATCATCTCAGATACACTGTAGCAGACTTGGTCGCAGAAAAGGCAGGAATGGTAATTACAGTGCTCCGACTTGTGGGCAGGCAGAGTGTCGCTTTTGACGTAGCATAGGCAGATCAGGCACTGGACGTGGTCGGTTTTCTGTGAAATCAAATATGAATATGAACCTGCACTAACTTTTAGTTTCTATTTGGTCTACAAGGTAGGTAGAGCATGCCTTATGGCATTAAGTCCGCCATTTCTACTATTGTGTATGATGTAATAAGGTTTAAATAAATAATAAATAATAGAGACAAGTTCTGTTTTTTCACTCTAATTGATATCTACATTAATCTTAATTGACCGAGCGAGCGAAGTGACTCCGATTCAGCTTGGCCGAAAATTCTTTCGTATGTATGTCCGTTTGTCCAGATTTCCGGCTGTTCTCCCCTGCAGACCGATTCTTGTAAAGTTTTGTGAGTAGGTTAATTTTTTATAGTCTGCCTTTCCAAATTATTCAGAATGGCGAAGATGGAATAGCGAGGTTGAAAACGAGAAAGAAATCATATTATGGCCATTACGAAAAATTATCGCGGTGTAGGTCGAGGTGGAGCGAATATGATAGTGCCACAAAACAGATAGGTACAAAAATCAATCTACATACAAGCGCGCTCGAGCAAACGCACATATAGACATTGCTCACGGACACATCAAGCGGATGGCACTCGCGCCCGCACTGGTCTGAACTGGTCCGAGATATCGTGTCCGTGAGCAATGTCTATGTGTGCGTTTGCTCGAGCGCGCTTGTATGTAGATTGATTTCTGTACCTATCTGTTTTGTGATACTGCGGAGGCACTTTGCTTGCCGAAACTCAAACTTCGTGAGTAGTGTGGAACTTGTTATAGTAATTTATAGCCTAACGAGCGTCGGTCCGGCCCAGGGACAGTGGCGCTACAAACAGCTTTCATATGGCAATAACGTGCATACGTCATATATTTGCATTATTAAACGTCAGAAGCGATTTGTCAAGGATTTCTCATTAACCAAATTCAAAACATTGTTTACCGGAACGCTGTTCAATCCTTCGTTCTTCTTGCGAAATAAATACTGAATCCCATTGAAAAAAACTTGACTTTCATCACTGTGGATGGTTTTGGCTTTATTATGCAAATAATACTGGAAATTAGCGGAATATTCAGTCCTGTTCCCTCTTTGTTTACATGAGTGACATTCACCGACTTTCAACGTCAGTTACCAAAAATGTGTCGCTGCCAGTAAAATAAATTAGTACCATTGAAAGTCAGCAATATGGGGTGGGTTGAAAAACTTCTGTTGGGCTATATTTACAACAATATAGTACAGTACATAACATTACTTACAGGTACATGATATTCTTCATTATGCTTTTCCAATTCAACTTGACTCTTAAACACCTCCACACACGATCCACATTTAAAATCAGCACCAACAAACAAATCTTCCATTTTCCTTCGCTCTTTACACGGAACCATCTCTTCCTCTCGCATTTGTGTTGTAAGATAACAATCTTTATACTTATCAAGATCATTTTTTAACCTTTTCGGTTTTTTATTCCTTACTTTCTCTTTATTTTTATCTTTTTTAGTTACAATTTCTCTTTTTTCGTCAACTTCAAAATTGTCATCTGAAATACAGTTATCATGTAATTCAGATAATGGTACATCATCCAAGTCTGTTTCAGTCTTTACTTCAGAGCCACAGTCGATGAAATTATCCGTTTCTTGTTTGTCGCAGACAATGGTTGAGTCATAGGTTACTTTGTGGTATCGGAGTAGACTCGAGAGGCATTTGTGGGAAATTATCTGTAAAAATATTGTCTTAGATCAAGTTTTAAATCTATCACTATATAGTATAAAACACAGCCGTTTCCTGCTGCCTGTCTCTATGTATGCTTAGATCTTTAAAGCTACGCAACGGATTTTGATGGGTTTTTTAATCGATAGAGTGATTGTAGAAGAAGGTTTATATGTATAATACATGCATAATTTATCAGTATTGCACCCATGCTAAGCCACGGCGGGTCGCTAGTATGCCATAAAAGCATAACGTAGGACGACCCATGTTACAATTCAAACTGCATTTAATGTGACATGGTTGCATTCGGCATTGAATGTAACTCGTAGGAGGCACTCGCCTCGCCGAGACGAGTGGAGAAGTATTGTCTGATAATGATTATACTTACTGAGCAAATAGATATCAGCCGTTATCACTTCGACGTCCACTTCAACAAATGATAGAGTAAATGAAGAGACACGATTGTGTAAACAGCAACCCTTGATAGCAGCGTTGATGGCCACTTTTTTAATAGCCCGATTGGCGTATCTAAGATTATTTTTTCAGACGGGGCTGGCCCCACCCAGGCCCCGTCTAAAATTAATCTGAGATACTGGCCATGACCCACGATGATTTGGTGTAGGGACGCCCAGCCGGAGACTGTCGATCGCCTGACTGCGATTATTCAGCCCAGTTCCCAATTGGAGCCAACGGTTACTGCTCCGGCGGCGCTCCCATCAAATGGCCCATAGATGAAGCCATGTTTTTTTTTCGGAAACGCAACATCCTGGGGTAGGCACTACTCTATTGGGTTGGCTACCCCCCTAAATACGCCTATGCGCCCGTCATGGATCATTGTGTAGAGGAACCATTAAATGATAACCCCTTTCTATAGACAACTGATGTTCAATAAAAGTTTATAATAGTAGAGATAATAATATATCTACTATTATATACTATAATAATAATTAATATCGGACAACCTCACACAAGTCGATCTAGTCCCAAATTAACCTCAAGAATGCTTGTGTTATGGGTGCTAAACGACGATATACATACTTACATAGATAAATGTATACTTAAATACATAGAACAACCATGACCCAAGCACAAATATTCGAGTTCATCACACAAATATTTGCCCTGGCCCGGATTCGAACCCGGGACCGCCGGCTCAGTAGGCTGTGCAAACTGCGCCAAACGTGTCGTCGATGCGTCGAGATAAGATCGGCGTCGCAGACGCAGATGGCAGGATGACTTGGACGCATCCCTCAGCAACTGGTTGGAAGAGACATCACACAGGGACCTGTGGAATCTAAGGGAGAGGCCTTTGCTCAGCAGTGGGACACTCCCCAGGCTATAAAAAAAAAGTTGGAATAAGACTTACATCATTCCGGCCTTCCACTATAATAGATAGTTGTTTTTGTGCAATACAGGCCTGCCTCCTGAACCGCGCTATCCTACTCATGGTAGCTGCACACTCCCAGCAGATAAACAGGCTTGCTGCTTCCTTGTAGAAACCTTCCTATAATTAGATGAATATTATAATCAGTCATATACATAAATATGTGTAGGTAATTGATTTGTATTAAACCATTGATACTGGTGTATCACAGGGAGGAGCGGAGAAGAATGGGGGAGGCCATTGCCCAGATGCACAGGCCCAAAGGGATTAAGCCACCATTTGTACAATAAAGTTTAAATAAATAAATAAGGAAAGCCAGCAAAGAAAAAGGACAGAATATGTAGGGATAAAGAGTTACCAAGAATATTTTTGAATTGTCCAGCTTTACAGTTTTGCTGTTCGAACACATAAAGACAAGATACACTAGAGAATTGGTTCTCTAGTGTATCTTGTCTTGGCTGTAAATCAGACAGTCGTCAAATTTATGTGGCAGAGGGCATATTGCTCTAGAATCTAGAATTGGGTGTTGGGGTAGAAAGGTTCTTTAGTGGCGGCCGCGAACCGGAAGACGCAGCGTGGGAAGACCCCCAACAAGGTGGACCAACAACCTGGTCAGGATCTCGGTCAAAAATTAGATGAGGTTGGCGCAAGACTGAGTAGGCTGATATGATGATGACACATAAATGGGTGAATCAACTATTTGACCAACACAAATCTATCCTATTTGATTTTGTTGTAAAATGGTACCATTAAATAATGGTTTCTTTATGTTTAATGTTGTGTATGTCAATACATTTAAAATCCCACTATTTTTATAAAACCGGACATAATCATGTTCAAAAGATGTTTATTTAATTACGTTGATGTTTCAAATGTGATGTTACATTTTGAACACAATTTAAGTCTCATTTTATTATAATAATAATAATAATGTGTGAAAATCTTGGAAGTTTCAATCAATATATACAAAGTCCCAAATGCTAAACCTAATTGAACAGATTTTTTATAGTTCATAGGAAAATAATATAGATAATTTCTAGAGAAATAGTAAAAAGTGTTTGTCAAATAGTTGATCATTCAAATAAATCTATATTAAACAAAGCATTTCTATTTTCATTTACTTCATTAGGTTTTAGGTAAATAAAAAATATTGCTTTAGACTTTTACAGTTAGATCTAATGATTAACATACTTACTCAATAATGATAAAAATAAACATTAAGAGCCTTATCACACTTGCGATTTGCGAGCGTATTTTGTATGAAGGCGATCGCGCAGCGTGTTCGCCGCGTCGCTTATTTGTATAGAAAATACGCTCGCAAATCGCAAGTGTGATAAAGCCCTTAAAATTATACAAAACTCGTGATTGCAATTCCGCATAATTTATCGTTTTTTCAACGAACTGTTCTTAGTTAACATATGAAAAGTATTGTATTACATGAATCCTTACCCTGTAAGCTTCCGAATCGTACGACAGAAGCGAATAAAGATTATTTACTCCGTCGCTGATCCGACAAAGTTGAGACAACTTTCGGTCTCTACTCAAACACGTACAACACAACGTTTTTAAGACCAGTTCGGCGTTGTCCTCCATTGTACACTCATTCATAAGTCATTTGGGAACCTGTATTAGCGTTTTTTTGTGATTTATTGTTTTATTTTGTTGATAAATATTTATTTTTCTCTAATATTCGTGTGATAACAAGCGGAAATTGATTATTGTTTTGATAGCTCCTGTCAAACAATTTTTTTTAAATGGGAATTTTAGCCTGGTACCTTGGTTTTTAAGCCAACTGTCAAATAAAGAAAAACGTCTTCGTGTTGCGTTTGGTTTTTCCCTGATAATGAGGATCGAGATAGATATTTATTGATAAAAATGCAGCTTTCATTTGGTATTTATTTGTAATGTGAATATTGTGTAATCTATAAAACGATATTTTTTAAATTATGAAAACCAGCTAGCGAACATAAAAAAAAAATGACTGGAAACGCCATCCAGTGGGGAGTAGCCTAAACATTGGAAAAAAAAACTGTAGAGTATGATGGCTGGGTATGTTTTCATCCAATAGTATACGCTTTCTTGCAGGCGGGTTTTATGATTTTTTTAAATATACGACAATTTTACTAATTTTTAACTACTTATTTAATTAAAATATATTGTCATTATGTTTAAATATGAATGAAATGAATACTATGTCATGGATAAAAAAGCCTTGTATTTTAAATATTAACATGCTTGTCATTAGATAGTGTGTGCAGTTGGACATCACGCATTGGCGATCGGACATCCAGGATCGGCAACTGAAAATAATATTAACTTTGTAGTTAATTGGAGCGGAGCGAGCGAAGCTCCCATGGATCGACTCGAATGGACTTTGTAACAATGCGCAGATCTCAGCGAGTTCTCAACCGATTTTGGAAATTTTTGTTTTAAAATGCACAAATTAAATTTCGCTAGGTCGTGACGAAGAGAAATTTTCAAAAAAAAAAAAAAAAAACTCCGCTCCAATCTATGGTGCAAGCTTAGCCGGTGGCTGACTCTGCATCGACCTAGTTTTTAAGTGGTATTTAAGCAGGTCACATTAGAACGACAAAGGTTCTTGAGTGACGACCGCGTACCGGAAGGCGCAGCATGGAAAGGCCCCAACAAGGTGGATCAACGAACGGCTCAGTTAGGATGATAGGAAACAGTTGGATGAGGGCAGAGACGGATCGTTGTGGATAACTTTGGGGGAGGCCTTTGTTTAGCAGTGGACGTCTACCGGCTTATGACGGGACACAAAATTCAACTCATCATAAGTCGTTTAAAAAAACATGTACTTAGTTAAGAGCTATAGTTAAAACAATACTCAATTGATACCTTTGTGTAACGAAAGTTTACCCTTATCTTTTGTATGAATAATTTTCGTTACACAAAGAACTGACGTGATTGTAGTTTTGTTTTCATTACGTATTTAAGCCTTTAACTGAGTACATGTTTTTTAAAAACGTTTGGAATTTGTATTTTCGGTATATCGTTTCTCATATATTATAAGGCAAAAACTGTACTGATTTAATCGAAATTGTGCTATAGTTGGATTTCTATTAGCCGAAATGATCGCAAAGTTATCATAATCATGGAGTAAGGAATTGTAAAACTAATTCGTTACCCCGGAATCACTTCTTTTTAAAAGAATGAATAATAATATTGCGTATTGGCTGAATTAAATTTTTATCGATATAAGTCTTCGATAAAAAGTCATATGGTCAAACTATCCAATAGAAATCCTTACTCTATGCCAATAGTAGGTAATCTTAGTAACATTGCGCTTGTATCTGGGCATTTTTGAAAAACGTGTTATGAACTTTTTGTAGAAAATTGATTATTTAGTATTTTTCTTACTCAGTATCTAAACATTCGAGTCACGTCCAAGAAAAAAAAGTGTTTTTGTTTTACATTAACTCGTTCAGTAAAGTTGTTCTCGGAAATACGATTACTTCTCGCTATTTTATTGATTCGTTAAAAAAAGCGATAAATGAAGTGAAAAAAAAGTGATATTTCACCGAGCGAGCGAAGCGTCTCCATTTCAGCTTGGCCCAAAAAAATAATCTTATATCCGGATATATATGTTCGGATGTCCAGACGCTTTCCGGCTGTTCTGGCCTAGAGGTAGCATTTCTCAACCGATTCTCATGAAATTTTGCGAGTAAGTTCGATGAGTAGATTTTTTGTCGATTCAATTTTTTCGATAATTTTTAAAATGGCGGGTAGAAAATGTGAAAAATAACAAATTTCGAAACGCACTCGCGAGGTCTACAGCTCACAGAACCACTATATATTTCCTGTTTTTAGGGTTCCGTAGCCGAAGGGTAAAAATGGGACCCTATTACTAAGACTCCGCTGTCGGTCTATCTGTCTGTCTGTCACCAGGCTGTATCTCATGAACCGTGACAGCTAGACAGTTGGAATTTTCACAGATGATGTCGCTCTGCTGCCGCTATAACAACAATTACTAAACACAGAATAAAAATAACAATTTTGTTTTTTTATTTACCTCTATGTTTTTGTTGAAGTGAAAGCTTCTTTGTGTCCGTTGTGTTTATGTCGCTTGCTATTAAGCTTGTATTACTCGGACATATGAGAGCGAATCCAGGATCGATACTTCAAGAAAAAATGCCATGTTGTAGATGTATGATCTCCATAATAATAAATAATGGTGTAAACATATCACTACATAGTATAAAACGAAGTCACTTTCTGCTGTCTGTCTGTCTGTCCCTATGTATACAGACAGCTCAGATCTTGAAAACTATACGTAGCGGATTTTGATGCAGTTTTTTTTTAAATACACAGTGATTCAAGAGGAAGGTTTATATGTAGGTATAATAAATGCATTATTTATCAGCATTGCACCCGTGCGAAGCCGGGGCGGGTCGCTAGTGTTTGTATAGTATAACACCTCTATATATCTCTAACTCACACGCACACATACACACGCGCACACCTGCATTCACACACACATTGGCACATAAAACCTACTAGATATTGTAAGCAATAATATAAGCACTTTTAAAACTTAGTTAAGTTAGGATAATATCTAAGTTAGGAAAAAAGGGTGCATGACGTTTTACATAATTTCACATTTCACTTAAGAGGCCTTATTCCTTTTAAAATTTATTTTTTTCATAGTATGCCAAATATAATTTATAAATATAATTATTTGATAATTTCAACCAACTTTTTGAAGTGAATAAACGTTTCCACGAGTTCTAGGTAGTAACGTAGCTATTTCATGCTTTTATTACCTACGTGCAGTCGAAAATAAGTTGAAAAAACTAATTTTTCGCGTGAATTTTGTCAATTTCGAGTACTACTTTTCGAAACCAAAATAGGCTAGTTGACCCAGTTTCGAAATATATTGGAAATGGTTAATAATGATCTTACTAGCTCTAAAAAAAATGTCTTGTATTTTTCTGAAAGCTAGAAAGCTAAATTTTATTGAAAATTAGAAATTTCATAAACAGTCAAAAACGCCGTCCGCCATTTTTCCCTTTCGCTAATCTGTGGCGTGTCGTAGTATTACCTGTAAATATTCGAAATTCGACCGTCGTATAATGCCATTCCGCACACTCCAATATACTTTGACAGGAGATCGAGAGGGACGGCACTGTTCGAAGTCGTCAAAGTAGACTTTCAGTTTTGTTTACATGACCAATGACGTCACTATCATAAGCGAAAATGGCGGACAGCGTTTAAAGCATTTCAAAATACAGATTAAAAACCATATTTTCAAATTAAATTTTTTCAGCCATCTTTCACTTTTATGAATTGAAAAATATATATTTAGGTTTCCTTTGCTAAATACTATACGGAATAAACATTAGTTTATTACAATTTGACATGAGTCAACTGCCTATTATCAATGAAAAATTCAAACTATAGGTTTCAAATATATATCAATAAACCCCAATAGCCCTGTTCCAGGTTAGGTAGTAACATCAATAATATGTTAAGAAACATGTTTGATAATAGAGAAAAATGTCTAAAACAATCAGCATTTTAAAAGGAATAAGGCCTCTTATATACCACTGCTTTGTATAATGTAACGAAAGATACAATGTCGTTTTAGATAATTTCCAAATTATATAATATTTTTCTGAAAAATTTACCGTCTTGGAAAAAAAATGGCTTTCGTTTCGGACAAATGAAATTTTGGCGATACGTTTACAGATGGGAAACATAAATTATCTAGTGTTTCAGATAGGTAGCCCACATTGCATACGCCGGAATTCGAACCCGGAACCGCTAGCTTTACAGTCTCGCAACAAAAACTAACAGTTCTTACCTTACGGGTTCGTCCAAGGTTTCGGGATCCGAGGTTAATTCAAGAAACTTTTTACCTGTAATGAACATAAAAAACATAATACAAAATTTGATACAAAGTTCTCGTCAGTGTAGTTTGCTTATTTTCTTCAAATACCCATTCATACAATTGCTCAAAGGTTAACTGGAAGAGATCCTTAATAGGGATAAGTTCAACTTTGTACATGTTTTATTTGTTATGAATGTATTTATAACCAGCTGTTGTGTACAATACATACATACATACAAAGATCCAAGCACCGGGAATCAAACCCGGTACCTCTGGATTGCCGGTCCAGCGATTAACCTTTCCGCCGCCCTAACGCCCAAGCAACCTTACGAACTTTTCCTTATTATTATTTTTATGTCGTAGGGGGCAAACGAGCAAACGTATCGCCTAATGGAAAGCAATCACCGTCGCCCATAGACACCTGCAACACCGGAGGAGTCACAAGTGCGTTGCCGGCCTTTCAGG
Organism: Apotomis betuletana; assembly: GCA_932273695.1. NCBI lineage: Eukaryota > Metazoa > Arthropoda > Insecta > Lepidoptera > Tortricidae > Apotomis > Apotomis betuletana. The sequence goes on from OW026322.1 coordinate 4,925,018, forward strand.
TGGGAGTGCGCACTTTTCTTGAAGGTTTGAAGGTCGTATCGGTCCGGAAATACCGCAAGCGACAGTTCATTCCACAATGAAGTCGTGCGAGGCAGGAATTTTCTAGAAAAGCGCACATTTGTTCGCTGGCAGCCGACGATACGATCTTTGTGCATCTCGTTCTTGACAGCCTGGTACGACACGACGTTCTCTTTAAAGCTTATAAAAGTGTACATCTGGAGCATAGCATTATACGGAAGCGAAACATGGACGCTGACGCAAAGGGATAGGTAGACTGGAGGCCATGGTTGCCAGATCGTCGGGATTTGGCGGGATTGTCCCGAATTTCTGTATGTCCTCCCGGCTCCCGATTAAGAAAAAAATCTTCCGAAAAACAACTTCATTTTATAAAACTGCTAGTTTTTCCATAAGTACTAATATACAAATTATCTTAATAAATTTTTGTAGATAATAGATAAAATTATAACAATGAGAAAGCCATTGACGTTTCCCCTTCTATGGGCTTGTGTGTTACAAACGTAACTTCTATGCACATGTATACGCTGTTAACTATTGGCCACCGAAGAGACAACTTTTGTTTTTTGAACTGACAATGACCCATTAGGTACTTACCTAATTTATTTTTCCAATGTTTAGGACAACTAACACTTATAGTGTGTCTGTCTTCGCCGATTTTACTTTTAACCTTACAAGTTAGTGTTCCTTTAAATCGATTTTGGTTAACGATTAGGTCCACGTCATCGACGTCTTTAATATTTACTTCCACATTATTTTCTTTTTTCTTTTGTAGCTCTAGATTCCAAGTAATCTGGAATGATTTAGTTCCTTTGACACTGAAATTACATTTAAATCATTACTTGGGTGATTCTACAGGCGTTCTGCTGTGCGAAGTTAAAAGGCGACCTTTTTGTATGGAGCTCCATAGCAAAAGGTCGCTTTTAACTTTGCACGGTAGCGTTTTAACCGAGCCGGAGCCAAAACGCTTTGTATGAAAATGTAGGTAGATACTTCCACAGTAGTGCAAGAGCACGCTGCGCACGAAATGACGTCACTGATACCAATATTATAACAATGGACCCACGTGGGCGGCGTGTATAGCGTGTCCGTGCGTAGCGTGCGCAGCAGTGGGGCTCCGGCCTATTCTATAATGCTAAGCGCAAAAAAACTGTCAAAAACTTAATTTTTGTGACATGCTTTTATAGCTGACTTTACTTTTCTTTGAACATCCGTCAATTGCTCACTGAGACGATTGTAAAGACCCTAAACTCGGTAGGATTGCTCCATCTATTACACTTGATTCAACTCACTACGTAGTATTAAACAAAGTCGCTTCTTTGCTGTATGTCTGTCTGTCCCTGTGTATGCTTAGATCTTTAAAACCACATAACGGATTTTGATGCGATTTTTGAGATAATAAGGCATCTAAATCGTAATAGATAGAGTGATTCCAGAGGAAGGTGTTTATGTATAATATAAGCATAATTTATCAGCATTGGACCTGTGCGAAGCCGGGTGGGACGCTAGTATAATACAAATACACTTTATTGCACAGCACACCTCAAATATCAAGGAAAAGACAAAACAACACGAGATACATTAAAACAACAGGCAGAGGTAAACAACAGGCGGTCTTATCGCTAAATAGCGATCTCTTGCAGATAACCTTTAGTCTAACAAAATTAGCAATTTAAAGCGTAATATTTCACAAATGCATTACAAGATATCCGACACCATGAGTTACGTGTAAAAAAAATACATCCCCACGCGTTGGCTATAATTTTCTTTTCAACGTCTTATTCTACCACGTTGTCAGATAACTAATATATATACCCTTTGCCAAATAGCAGCTTTCTAAATAATTAAATTAATAAGGCGTTACTTTGCGGGAATACACATTAACTAAAATAGACATTAACTTTGCTAATCCGCGATATAATAACGTGCCAGTTAATTTGTGCTAACCCGTTATACTTATTTGCGTATTTTTTCATGCATACATGCGTTTAATCGTCCCACCCTCCCACCACGATAGGAAAAATAAAATAAATACGCGAATAAATATAACAAACCACCACCAAATTAACAAAACTTACTCGACACGTGTTTCGCCTCTACGAAGCATCATCAGGAGATGTCGACGGTCTGGAGTCCAACGACAAAAAATATATATAAAAAAAAACTATACAGCAGCTGCAAGCTTTCTAGTACAAACACTTTCTAAGCTAAGCTGCGGACAGATGACGAAACAACGGTGTAGTTGACTACGGAACCCTAAAACTCCTTCCTTACCGACATTCTTTTTGAAGCACCCATTTCTGATCCAGTTTTTTGCAACTATATTCGTTATTTTTAACGATTTTTAGTGAGTTTTCCCCTGAATCATCGTAGGATGTGTCTGTATCCCCAACTTCATACGGCGGTGCAGTATTACCAAAGTCCAGAGTAGTTTTCGTTAACTTCAATTTATTTATTGATTTTTCATCACTGTAATCTGAAATGATAGAAGAATTTAGCAACACAAGTACAATTCGAGAGCTGAGTAAAATCTGGTCACTTGTTTCAATTAAAGCTGAATATCTAGGAAACTACGTGTAAGAAACTCTACGGACAAGTCTTTCGATTTAAAAAAGACTGCGCTTAAGTGGGTCCATCCATGGGAGCTAACAATGCCACAGACAGACACACAGATACACATCATCATCATCATCATCATCATCATCATCAGCCAAAAGACGTCCACTGCTGGACATAGGCCTCCCCAGAGAACGCCACCATGACCAGTCCTGCGCCTCCCGCATCCAGCGGACTCCAACTACCTTCACCAGGTCATCAGTCCACCTTGTGGGGGGGCCTACCACGCTGCGTCGTCCGGTGCGTGGTCGCCACTCAAGAACTCGATCGCCTCAGCAGCCGTCGGTTTTACGAGCGATGTGCCCTGCCCATTGCCACTTAAGTTTTGCTATCCTTCGGGCTATGTCGGTTACTCTGGTTCTTCTGCGGATCTCTTCATTTCTGATTCGATCTCGTAAAGAAACTCCGTACATAGCCCTCTCCATCGCTCTCTGAGTGACTTTGAGCCTTCTTATAAGGCTCATCGATACACATGACATCGACACTCATCACAGACACACATGTCAAACTTATAACACCCCTTCTTGTGAATCACAAGTTGTGAGCCTCAGGATGGCGGGTGTACATCAAGAAATGGAGCCGCGGTATACGTCAGGAGTTAGTGCTAGCAGTGGAATCCACCGAAATGACACGTTATGATACACGGTTCTGTTTTATGGCGGATGATAAAGAGGTACAAACCACACAATAGTACTGTTTTCTTTGGGATCGAACACAACGCTAACCAAAGCACTATACCTGCCTCGCTCGCACGAGATCCAGATAAGCACCGATAATTTTCGAAGAAAGAAGGGGTGTTATAAGTTTAACATGTGTATCTGTGTGTCTGTCTGTGGCATCGTAGCTCCCAAGCGGATGGACCAATTTGAGCGCAGTTTTTTAAATCAATACTTTTAATACTTTTTTAATGCAAATTACCTGCAAGCGTTTATTAGAGAAAAAAACAAAAAAAGTATTTTAACTAAACCTTAAGTTTATGCTTACCTGCAAGTGCCATCGCATTGCTAAAATAAAATTCAAAATAATTAAAATTGGTATTAGTATTTATACAAAATATCTGTGTTTTTACAGAATTTTTTATCGATTCTATTTTTCAATGTGGAAACACCACATTTTTGTTATGAATAGCTCTAGTAGCTTAGAATTATGGAATTAAAGATTGGGTGTGATTGACGTAACGATGTGATAGCTCAGTTGGGAGAGCACTACGCTGGAAACATAGGGTCGCAGGTTCGACTCCTGCTTACCGAGATTGTAGTAGTACATTTCATTTTACTTTCCTAATTTACATGTGTGTCAATATAATAGAAAATATCTATATATTTTATATAATCTTTTTGTCTATTCTATTTTTTATGTGGAAATACCACATTTTTTTTTTATAAATATTGACACAAAGGTAAATTAAGAAATAAAAATTGAATGCGATCTACTACAATCTAAGCAGGATTTTTATTAAAAAATATATACCTATAGTTGTAATAAAAGAAGAAAGAAGCGGTGGTAGCCTAGTGGTTAGGCCATGCGACTTTCAATCCGGAGGTCGCGGGTTCGAACCCGGCCCGTACCAATGAGTTTTTCGGAACTTATGTACGGAATGTCATTTGATATTTACCACTCGCTTTTCGGTGAAGGAAAACATCGTGAGGAAACCACCTAAGCCCAATAAGGCCTAGTTTCCCCTCTGGGTTGGAAGGTCAGATGGCAGTCGCTTGCGTAAAAACTAGTGCCTACGCCACATCTTGGGATTTAAGTAGCCGACCCCGATTGAGAATTCATTCTCTACAAAGATATGGGACAAAGGCTAGGAGGATCATAATCTATAGTTGTAATAAAAATTAAATTGTATTGAAAATCAGTCTTCTATGGAGAGGAGTTCTCTATGTTTTCATCACGCTGAAACGGCTGGCCGGATTTTAAGCAAATTCTCTGGTACAGGGATAGAAAAGATGGTTATAGTTATAGGATACTTTGTGTTGTATTTTTTCTTGAAGAAAAAACCGGCCTAGTGCGATACGGACTTGGGCACCGAGGGTTCCGTACAAGCACTTCTAATTGACCGAGTTAAGTTTGCACCAGGTATGTATGGCGGCAGATATAAATAAGATGCAAAGTTGACGCAACAGATCACGTTTGTTGTATGGTATGGGATCCCCACATAAACAGTGACAGCTAGACAGTTGAAATTTTCATAGATGATGTATTTCTGTAGCCGTTATAATAAAAAACACTAAAAAACTGAATAAAATAAATATTTAAGTGAGGCTCCCATATAACAAGCATGATCGGTTGCGTTAACTTTGCACCTCATTTGAATCCGGCGTCATAGATACCAGGTGAAAAATTAACTTAAACCGGCAGTTAAGATGGGATATTGTACGGAACCCTTAGCCGGCTTTTTTAATATTTGTCTGTTGACACTCTTACCTTATGGCTCCATGAAGCTTATTCGTTCGGGAACCTGAAATAGAACGATATTTTTTCACAAATAACCTAAATAGAAATTTAAAAATACCCCACAAGCACAGTCAGAACAAAAAGAGTAGAAATAAAAAATTAGCAATACTGTAGTGTCGTCCCCTTTTTCTTGCATTGATTAGAAAGAAACGACACTATACAGTATTGCCGCTTTTTAATTTCTACTCTTTTTGGTCGGACTGTAGCAGGTCATTTTTTTTTTTTTTATACTACGACGGTGGCAATTAAGGTTACCTATCAGAAACACTATTTTGTTTCCCATCTGTAACTTTTCGCCAAATTTTCATTTGCCTGAAAGCCATTTTTTTCAAAAACTGTTATTTTTTCAGAATAATTATAAAACAGACCTAACCTAACCTAATGGGTAAATAAAATGATTATGTGTTTTTTTTTATAAATATCAGACAACCTCACACTAATAGATCTAGTCCAAATTAAGCTCAAGAAAGCTTGCGTTATGGGTACTAGACGATGATATTCAAATTCAAATTCAAGACGATGATATACATACTTATAAAGATAAATATATACATAAATACGTAGAACAACCATGACCCAAGCACAAATATTCGAGTTCATCACACAAATATTTGCCCTCACCGGAATTCGAACCAGAGACCGCCGGCTCAGTAGGAAAGTCTTTGCAAACTGCGCCAACCGTGTTGTCAAAATTATGCCTTACCTTGTACTACCAGCTGTATAATTTCAACATCTTTGCCGTATGGGTTCTTCGCCAAGCATTGATAACTACCGCCATCTTTCTTAGTGACTGACTTCAGGACTAATACTTGGCCAGTTTGATACAAGGTCTCTAACCATGAAGATTTCTGATTAGGTTTGAATCGCCATGTTACAGTTGGAACTGGAGAGCCTTCTAGAATTCTGAAAATAATAGTACATTACTGCAAACCCGGAAAGAAGGGCTTGCCAGGTGAGTAGGTAGACTAGGATAGTGATACGAAGCCGTCAAGCCCTTTTCATGGTTAAGGCATGTACAGTGCTCTTTCTCAAACATATTCAATGAAATAAAAATATATACAACTAAAAAAATATAATTCAGCTGTTTAGCCTGTTCATGAACACACACGCCATGTTACAAAATATTTATTTTCCGGCTTAGGCCTTCAATTTTGTATGAAATTCCTTTACAGTTATCTCGAGTTGTTCCGCCCGAAATAGAGATGTCCTGTTCTCGAGGACGTTTCCCGATTTCGGTTTAAAGAATCTTTATTGTCGTCTAAAGAAATTACAATAATTTCACTTACTAGACAACTTAAAATTAAGTAGTATAATAATAACTTATAAGCAAGCATGCAATGTTACATGGATTTGTAAGAGGAAATACCGTTTTTGAGAACATTTCTGAATTCCGGAATAAATCATTTTCATTTCATTCATTCATTCATTTCATTCGTTCCATTCGTTTCATTCGTTTCATTCTTTTCATTCGCTTCATTCGTTTCATTCGTTTCATTCATTCCATTCGTTTCATTAATTTCACTTCCCATACAAATCGAAAAATCTTCTCGAGAACACATCTCTGGCCCGAAACGTGATACTTCGAAGCCTGTGATAACGCACGTTATGACGAAATTTCATTGTACCTTTGAAAAAAGGTATTCTACTCACTGGCACGTTAGTTTCACCTTCTCCCCTTCGCGGCTTATAACTTGGGAGGTCAACTTGCGTACTTTAGGTGCGACTCTTCCGTGGTCTTCATCGCCTACAAAAAAAAAGTTACCCCTTCATTTACCAACTGATGGCGCTACGCTGTTGCATCGCGCTGTTAAGATTTTTCGTCAAATAATGATCCCCTTCCATGGAAAACTGTTTTTGAAACAATTTTAACAATGGTTTCAAAATAAGGTGTGACGCTCCGGCTGGTGAGACTAGAAACGTCACAGATTAGTTGCCGCTTTGGGCTTGTGCACAAATCACGTGAGGTTTTTTCGGCTACGAGTGTATTTTTTCCCGCCAAAATTTCGTAAAATAGACTCGCTATTTTGAAATATTTAACAAGTGAAGATTTATTTTTACCGAAACCGAGAAAAAATAACGTTTTTTTTCTTAGTTCCTTCACTGTAGAAAAATACACGTGAGGTCTCCTTATACCCCTCCCTCCCCCAACGTGATATATCGTGATTTTTTTCGTGACCCCCCTCCCCCCTATTGAACCTCACGTGATCTGTGCACAAGCCTTTTATGGTAACAAAATAAGTTTCTGTCAAAAAGTTTAGTTTTGTGGCAAGCTTTTATAGCCGACTGTACTTTTCTTTAGATATCCATCAAATGCTCACTGAGACAATTCTAAAGAGCCCAAGCTCGGTAGGATTGCTCTTTCTATTATAGAGTTCCTATGGCCACCTTCCGGCTCCATCATCAGATCAGCCCCATGGTACCATATTATTGTTTTGTCATCAAAGTTAAGTAGGTAAGTATGCAAAATTTTAGTTCAATCGGTTGACGATATCTGCTTGAAAATTGAGTTGCAAGATTTCACCCGAACATACATACTTTAAACATACCATGCAAGCTAAATAAAAGCTTGTAATAAATATAATGAAAAAATGTTTGACGCTAGTTGTACAAAAATATCATAATTATGCGTTTATGGATTACAAATGTCATTTCATTGGCTCAATTTTATTTTGTCGTTATAATTGATTTAAAACACTTACATATTTATGAGATTCATACAGGTATGGTATAGTATAAATAAATAATATAAGCTAAGCTAATCCACTTACCTGCATTCACAATAGCATTGTGTCTAATACAATCCTATCTGATTTTGTTCTCTTAAGGGCCAACCTGGCGCCAACCAGTTACTTACAAAAAAAGGTTAGAACTACATTGCGTGGATATTGAATTTTCAACCTTATTCCTTGTTGAATAGGTTTAAAATGTTTGTTGACGAGAGATCATAGTCCTTTTTCAAGAGAATACGTTCTTGTGGAGGGTCGGACGGTTGTAAAATTCCAAAAAGTTATGATCACCATTATTCTGTTAGTGCATTTTGTAGTCTAATGTCCAAGGAAATAGAGTCGATAATCTATATTAACCTTCCAAGGTGGTTACAATTATCTTAATTTGTGGTTTACCAGTTGTGGTTTGTTCAATGGTATTCAGTTCTTAAGTGGATTAGGTTAGCTTATATTATTTTTACTATAACAAGAGAATCGGGGAGTATGATGATACACCACTGGCAACACAGAAACGGATTGACAGAACCAACCAACCAATCATAGCGTGATGACGACAATAGTCTCGTCTGTCATTCCGGAGTGGCACACCTTATTTTCTTATACTATGGGTTTAAATGGGTGCGTAATGTTTAATATAATTCATGTATGTCGCGCCCGCTCACGGGACAATAGTGTCCCGGACCTTTGGAAGGCATGCGCGGAGCCGAAGCCAACGCGTAGAGGCCCTTTCGACAATTATATGAAATGTAATGTGTACATCAAGCGGACGCTGGCCCTATCCGTGTCATGGGACGCCACAAAGACAGCACCCGCTGGGTGCAAGAACTATTTATGGATCTATGGAATTTAAATACAAATCGGGCTATGGGGATGAAATGGAGGACTGGGTATGGATTATGGGCTATGGATTGAGACTATCAGGAAAAAAGTCCCAGGAAAAAGATATAATAACAAGTTTTCTAAAATGATAAAAGTTTATAACCTAACCTACGCTAACTCATTGTAATGTAACCTAACTGGCCTAACAATTTACAAGTTCATTGTTTTGAAAGGATATAGAGGAAAAGAAAAAAACGTGTTATATCCAAAATTACATTATATGAAAAACTACAATAAGTCAAAAAACGTTATATCAAACGGCGTACGCCAGGCTTAAATAAAACGTCGAAAACGACTTTTATTTCACCCGGACCTGATCTCTGCGCATTAGCGATTCCAATGTGTAAACTGTAAACCACTGTATAGACCACTTTTACCTTACTTAATACCTTCTTAGTTCATGCCTTTATATTAAGCCATTGATACAAAGATAAAAACTTAAAGAAAAATAAAAAAAGGGGTTACCTGGTGGAAGAGACCGGGAATCGAACCTGTACCTGTACCTGGGATTGCCTGTCCAGCGCGATAACCATTTCACCACCTTAGAGTCTGACCATGCAATCTACACCACCATATTATTGTTTGACAGTTCATTTGCTTGGAAAAGTTAGCGTGGTCTGACCCTAGGCGAAATGGCGCTAGTCCGGCAATCCAGAGGTACCGGGTTCGATTCCCAGTCTCTCTCTAAGTCTCTCTCCCAAGTCTCCTAGTCATTAACTCCCGAGCAACCTATCGAATATTTCCTTATGCTTTGTGTTTATTTGAAAGGCCTTGCCTTACCTTTATGTGTCTTCACTTTGCCTTTAGGGCATTTAATATTTATTGTGTATTGGTCTTCCCCCGCCTTATTCTTTGCAACACAAGTGAGCGTTCCTTTGAATTCTTTTTGGTTAACCAATAAGTCTACCTCTTCATTACCACCGGTTAAGATCTCTTTATCAAGTTTTCCGTTTTGTATATCGACTTTCAAAATCCATTTCATGCTGAATGTCTTGGCTTTGGATACACTGGAATCATATTAACATAATAATAGTAAAGCCTGACCAGAAATATATGAGGATGCGCCATATTGCGAAGTTTCACTGGAACCAATTTCTTACACTGCCAAGGATTTTACGATGATTTGATAACAATGTCAATGCCATTCGTGGTGGTTTCTTTAAAAGACAAATGTTTAAAAATACCCAAGGAAGGTGCCGAAAACCATACACAGTCGTCAACGCAATACATATTATAAATAAAGTGTACCCGTGTTTACTAAACAAAAAACAGTCAGGAAAAGAGTGCATTCCATTAAATTATATTACGAGGTTAACATAGGAACTGACAGGTATTTAAATTAATGTCATTATAGTGCGGTTGCGATTGGTTGCAAAACTGTTGCCATATAAATCTTATATCTAGCGCCCTCTTCCTCATATATTTCTGGTCAAGCTTTAATAATAATAATAAGTTAAATAGAGTTAGTGCGGCGGCGGACGCCTGTGTGTACTCAAAGGTGGTCAACTGGTCATAATATAGTTGTCTCGGCGCCCAGTACAAGTTTGTGGCGTTTGGCGTCGAGACACTAGGCTCGTGTGGCCAGGAGGCACGCAGCCTGGTCAAATGTCTCATCAAGTTCTTGGCGACAGGCAATCCACGCGCAGGCAGTGGACTGGACTATAGTTGGGTAATTTTACTGTACTGTGTTACTTTACCCGTCTGTCTGTCGTCTCGATGTCTAGTACCCATAGTACAAGCTTTGCTTAGTTTGAGACTAGGTCGATTTGTGTAAGATTGTCCCCGTTGTTTTTTTTTTACTATTAGGTATTTATTTTATTGGCAACATACCTGCATTTCCATAGTACCACCCATTTGTTTCTCAATTTTTTGCAAGTATATTGTTCATTTTTGATAATTTGGGGCTCCAGTAGTTCCTCTGAATTAGAGTGATCTTCGTTGTTTGAATCGTCGGAGTAATCATAGTGTGACTCAGAGTGTGAATCTGTAATTAGTATGATGAAAACTTCTAGACTGGTAGTTCAAATCAAAATTTTCAAGTCTAACGGCATTTTGTGAGCCATTTTGGCAACATGACTTTTCTGATGTAAAAAAGCCTGCTGAATTCGATTCTGGATGTTGCCAAGCCGAATTTTGCCCCCCTCCCCCCATTTCCCCCCTTTTTACCTCAAAATATGCCCCTAATCACGGTTTTTACGGTTTTATACAAAAAGTATTACAGCTAGAAAAAAAATGTCAAAGACAAGAATGATCTCTATAAAATTTGCTATAACCTGGTGTATAAACTTTTTTAGTAGGCTTTATGGTTTGTGAGCAATATCTTCCCGAACTTCATAGACTGGTAGAAAATTCTAAATATCGGCTTCCTTTACCGTGCTAACGGCATTTTGTGAGCCATTTTGGCAACATGACTTTTCCGATGTAAAAAAGCCTGCTGAATTCGGTTCTGAATGTTGCCAAGCCGAATTTTGCCCCCCTCCCCCCATTTCCCCCCTTTTTACCTCAAAATATGCCCCTAATCACGATTTTTACAGTTTTATACAAAAAGTTTTACAGCTAGAAAAAAAGTGTCAAAGACAAGAATGATCTCTATAAAATTTCCTATAACATGGTGTATAATTTTTTTTAGTAGGCCTTATGGTTTGTGAGCAATATCTTCCCGAACTTCATTATTTTTTTAAAAATTGATAAACTTGGTCAAGGCAGTAAAATGCACTTATTTTAGGATAATTGGTATCGCACAGGATCCAGCCGCTCTGCAGCGCTTGACACTGACATCCAGTTAGCATGCTGCTAATTATCTGTCAAGACTCACGAGACTTTCAGTCATAAGCAGTCGTCAGATTTACACGCAGAACCGTACCCAAGTCGGGCTAAAAGGGCCGTAGAAAATAAAAATGCTTTGCTTCTGAACATGAAATCCTTCGAAATGCTCAGTTATACGCCAGATTCTCCAGAAACGGGCCTTAGAAATGCAGTTACCCAGGATCTTGCAGCAGAAAACAATAAAGTGTCACTTCTCACTGCCAAGCAGCTCCTTAAAAATGACTCAATACCTTCAAACTAGGTTGGGCTCGCAGTTTTTATCCCGCGAACGCGCGAGCGGGACTAATGTCGTCGTAGTGCGAGGATTTGCAGACGAGACTAAGGTTCAAGCGTCACCAACTGAGGTCGATACTACAACATACGTGCTATTCATGAGGAAACCGACACTCGACATGTGCTCCACACTGTGCATAGCCCACCCAGAAGACAGGTTATTAGTGTTGTTGTTGCTTATCATTCATCATCATGACAAAATTAAGGGACTGCTTTAGAACGTTAAAATATTCTGGCGTTTTACTCAGGCACTGGCGAGTCGAACGGCTTTATTGCAGGTAACAAAATAATTAAATTGATCATTTGCGTTTCTAAAACATTTACCTAGACACTCCTTTACTTAAAAGTATTCCGTTTTCCGATATCGAAAGCACTGTGAACTACTCAAAGAGATAGACATACACCCCATGAGCGAAAGGCTGAGAAGTTCCTGTCCTTGCTGTACAAGTCGAGTATGTGACGATGCAGGCTATGCTTTGTTTGGCACTACTCCAGCGCCTGAGCGTTTGCCCCGCACATCAAACGCAAATATGGTAGATTTTGAACGACCTGCCTTGTACAGGTCTTGAAGGTCGGACCTTAGTTCATTTTGAACTTTGCGTTGTAGCTTGTAGACCTGCACCCCTAGCACAACTGTCGCAAACGGCCATTTCTGGCGCGAGATAATTGCCTGTCTCTTTCTGTGCAGTAATGTAAGAGGGTCACGGGTAGCGCTATGTCGCGCGACAGACAAGAGTCGCAAAGCATAGTTGTGCTAGACGGGCTGCTGTTGGTGAGCCTTTCGGAAACAAACTTCGTTACTTAGAGTGAGCCAAGCTGCTTAGCAGTGTGAATTGGCACTTTATTTTTTTCTGTTGCAAGATCCCGGGTAACTGCATTTCTAAGGCACATTTCTGGAGAATCTGGCGTAGAACTGAGCATTTCGAAGGATTTCATGTTCAGAAGCAAAGCATTTTTATTTTCTACGGCCCTCTTAGCCGGACTTGGGTACGGTTCTGCGTGTAAATCTGACGACTGCTTATGACTGAAAGTCTCGTGAGTCTTGACAGATAATTAGCAGCATGCTAACTGGATGTCAGCGTCAAGCGCTGCAGAGCGGCTGGATCCTGTGCGATACCAATTATCCTAAAATAAGTGCATTTCACTGCCTCGACCAAGTTTATCATTTTTTTTTAAAATAATGAAGTTCGGGAAGATATTGCTCACAAACCATAAGGCCTACTAAAAAAAATTATACACCATGTTATAGGAAATTTTATAGAGATCATTCTTGTCTTTGACACTTTTTTTCTAGCTGTAAAACTTTTTGTATAAAACCGTAAAAATCGTGATTAGGGACATATTTTGAGGTCAAAAAGGGGGGAAAAGGGGGGAGGGGGGCCAAATTCGGCTTGGCAACATTCAGAACCGAATTCAGCAGGCTTTTTTACATCGGAAAAGTCATGTTGCCAAAATGGATCCCAAAATGCCGTTAGCACGATAAAGGAAGCCGATATTTAGAATTTTCTACCAGTCTATGAAGTTCGGGAAGATATTGCTCACAAACCATAAGGCCTACTAAAAAAGTTTATACACCAGGTTATAGGAAATTTTATAGAGATTATTCTTGTCTTTGACATTTTTTTTCTAGCTGTAATACTTTTTGTATAAAACCGTAAAAACCGTGATTAGGGGCATATTTTGAGGTAAAAAGGGGGGAAATGGGGGGAGGGGGGCAAAATTCGGCTTGGCAACATCCAGAATCGAATTCAGCAGGCTTTTTTACATCAGAAAAGTCATGTTGCCAAAATGGCTCACAAAATGCCGTTAGGACGGTAAAGGAAGCCGATATTTGGATTTTTCTACCAGTCTATTCGGATTTCTGTTGTACACAAGTCCAACTTGTGTCCAAGCGAATGAACTGTCAAACCATACAAACTGACTCACTTTGCATGGTTTGACAGTTCATTTGCTCGGAAGAGTTCGCGTGGTTTGACTCTAGTCGGGTTTTCATAGTAAGTCGGCATTTGCATCAAATTTGCCGAGCTAAGGAAAAAACGGCCAATTGCGGAGTCTGACTCGCGCACCGAGGGTTCCGTTCAAATACTTATCCCATCTTAACTGGCCAGGTTAAGTTAAGTTTGCCCCTGGTATGGCGCCGGATACAAATGAGGTGGAAAGTTAACGCAACCGATCACGTTTGTTGGAGCCCCCTAAAATATTTGTTGTTTAATATTTGTTGTTATAGCGGCAACAGATATTCATTCATCTGTGAAAATTTCAACTGTCCGACTATCACAGTTCATGAGGACAGCCTGGTGACAGGCGGACATCGGAGTCTTAGTAATAGGGCCCGTTTCTTACCCTTTGGGTAAGGAACCCTAAAAAGGTCACCTTTTAAATTAGCACGGCAGTTTTTCACTACCAGTGACTCATAAGTATATGCGTTCACCGTCATACAAGTCTGTTCCTTGGCCACTACCTGGTAGTGAATGTGTTAGCCGAGTTAAAAAAATGAGGTTCTATGTTTCACGGTATATATTTTTGTTTAATGTATGGACAATGATATCTAGGGATCGGAAATTCAGGCGGATATTTACCTAAAGTTGAAAAAATCCTATTGCTATCTCACTCATACCTCAAACAAAGCCGCCTATACCTACAACTGAAGCATCCGATTATCCGATACCTAAATTGATATCTCACCCAATTGGCGACCGTTTTTCAAAATTCTCATGTATAATTCACGTCACCCTTATTTTATTTTGAGCAGTGTACCTTTACTATAGGAGTCTGAAGATATATGTTGATAATCAGAGCTCTTAATTTGTTCTTCGCTTTGCTTCTCTTCGCTGCCTTTTCCATCGTTAATATCTTTTTCTTTTTCTCCGCTCGTCTTTTCATTTGGCCACACTGTTCATGGAATACAATTGGAAACGTTAATTATTCCAAATATAGTATCTTTTAATTACTATAAAGTATAAACTCACGGAAAAATTGTCAGGAACGGCCCGACATTTTGACGTGAGTTTAAACCGTTTTTATAATCACGAAAGATGTCTCAAAGTGTTTTAATAATTTAAATAATATATTTTTTTAAAGCGCCGATGTTACATTTGATCCTATACCGAAACAAGAATGTACAAGATTACCTTGGTCTACATGGAATTAGTAAGGACAATTTAAAAAAGTTGTGATGTAGACAGCTCTTTTTGATTTCCAGCTCTCCCTCTACTAAAATTGGTAGAAAAACTGTTCAACCGCTTCGGCGCGATGAGACGATATAATTATCACCAACAAATGGCGCCAGAATACAAACCAAAAGAAGATGAAGCCGTGATCTTTGTCATACCAGTTGAGCATTTCAATTGTTCTTAATTTTTAGATAATATATGCAAAATAAAAATTTGTACTAAAATATAAGTATATATAAGTTTATCTGTTACAAACTCTGATATGGATGATTATCCGAAATAAATTGTTTTGAATTCCAAGCATCCCGTTGTCAAGATTTTACCAAAAATCATGACTCTTGGCGATGGTGCAGTACGGATAGCTGACCCTGATGAAGAGCTCCATATGAGCTCGAAACATGTCGGGCCGTTCCTGACAATTTTTACGTGAGTTTAAACCGTTTTTATAACTATTAATTATCATGACAAATCTAGAACTTTATAATACTATAGATAGTTTAGATGTACCTTTATACGGTCTGACCACTCGAGGAGCGACACTTCTGACCAGCTTTTCTGTCACCCGGTGTATTCCAGTTACCTGTAAACTTAACAACATTAGACACCCTAAGATCGCTGGATGAATCTGGATGACCTGTACAATCTGTTATTAAAATAAATTCCTCTATTATTTATTTTCAGGCACCAAATGCGTGAAATGAATGAAGGAAATGAATCAATGCGTGAAATGAATGAATGAATGATGAAATGAATCGGATTGATGAAATAATTATATAAATGAATGATGAAATTAATGTATCAAACTGATGAAAGAATGGAATAAATGAATGAAATTAATGCACAAAATCAATAAATAAAAATTGGGCAAGTGCGAGCCCGACTCGCGCATGAAGGGTTCCGTACCTATACATATATATAATCTATAACAAGTTTGTTGTATGGGAGCCCCCCTTAAATATTTATTTTATTTTATTTTTAGTATTTGTTGTTATAGCGGCAATAGAAATACATCATCTGTGAAAATTTCAACTGTCTAGCTATCACCATTGTTGAGATACAGCCTGGTGACAGACGGACGGACGGACGGACGGACAGCGAAGTCTCAGTAATAGGGTCCCGTTTTTACCCTTTGGGTACGGAACCCTAAAAAAGGGAATGAATAAATGAAAATGATGAACGAAATTAATGAGAGAATTAATTAAATAAATCAATTAATGAAATTGGTAAATGAAGAAATTAATAAAATAAATTAATGAATGATATGAATGAATATTAGGTCAAGTATCATCCGTTCCGTCTAGCTTCGCATCAAAAAACGCATCCAAATACGTACAATTTATAATGACGATGAACTTACAGCAACTTTGAATCTTCACAGTTTTGTAGACTCTCAGCGAGGGTTCCAGGACGCGAGCCTTTAGGGCACGCTGAGCTATCATGTTGCCGTTGAGGTCGTAGAACTCTAAGTTGTTCATGAATTCATGACATTAATGAATGAAACGTATGAAGGAATGAATGAAATGATTCAGAATCAGCCATTGATTTCCTCAACATGCAACATACAGGTGGTCTGAAATCTACTTAAAGAACTACATGTAAATATGCAAATATAGTAATATGTTTGTGTGTCACATGCACAAAATTATAATTTATGAATTAGTAATAATTTCAAGAAATTGAATGAATGGATGTCATTGGGGAATGAAATGAATGAATGAATAAAATTCATGAAATTAACGGAATGAACGCAATAAGCGAAATATGTGAACGAAATGAATGAGTGAAATGAAAATGACGATAATGACGATGAACTTACAGCAACTTTGAATCTCTTCACATTGATCTCAATCTGGTCAGTTTTGTAGACTCTCAGCGAGGGTTCGAGGACCCGAACCTTCAGGGCATGCTGAACTATCATGTTGCCGTCGAGGTCGTAGAACTCTACGTATTTCACGTTGATTGGGTTCCGTGGGCTTGTCACGTGGATCACTACGTATTCCAGGTTGCCTGGAACAAATTTCGTAAGGTTTATTGATTTATAGTTACTTATAGCACTTTATACGGTGCTGTGTATAGATGGGGGGTGGAATACATGAGGAGCAAACATCCACTCCAGCCTGCGGCCCCGACGACACTGACACTGTTGTATGTGTCCAGACTGCACTACACGACAAAAGCAGATATCATCGTGAAGTATTTGCGAGTAAAGACCAACTTCACCCTGAGGGTGGGACAATTAGAGTCTCGTCACAATGTGAACTTCGTGTCATTTGTGGTGAGGGTGCCTACTATCAAGCTGTCGACCTTCCTGCAGGAGGAATTCTGGCTGAAAGTTGTCGTGTTTCGGCGATTCCGCGGACGGTTACCCGACACCCAGAAGTTACGTTACGTCGCACGTCGCCGAACTAACGTGTTTATTATCGTGTTATTTGATATGTATGTTAGTTTTAAGGTATTTATCTAGGGGCCACAGTTGCCTGAAAATAAATGATATTGATTGATTGATTGATTTGCAATTTCTTTATAGAGCTGGCACCCACGGACCGAGGGTCTCAACCCCGAACCCAACCCAACCCCTGTATTTGTGAGTCTTTACTTTCTCGGCCGCCGCATCTGGCTTATGAGATGTTCCATGGTGAAGCGTGAAGAAGCATCTTTCGGGCCAGCATGGCAGTGTCAACTGACATGGCACCGTTGGTTTCTCGTCAGTTGCCATTGTGACTTGGGCTCCCGTTTTTGCTTACCATCAGGCGAAGTGGAGCCACTATGTTGTGCCGTTATAAAAATAATAAATAAAAATATACAGGTGGCGTCAAAAACATCCCATCCGGTCTCTTGACAAAGTCTCTGGCGATGCCGGTTGGCTCCATTCACTTTATGATTTGTTTATATGATTTTAGTATTACCTGCTTTAGGATTATCCCTTCCAGGCTCACCCACGGCCGCCGCCAGGGATTTCTGGTCGTTTCTCGTCGAGAACCCGACGTAGTAGTAGAACTCAACGTTAGATGTCGCCACCGTCAGCAGCCCGCAGCGGGAGGATTTCTCACTGTAGAGACGTGTGAAGTATTCGCCCACCTCCAATGCCTTATACTGGTCCACCTGGATTAGATAAATGGAAGGAAAAGAATAAAATAAAGAACCGACTTACAAAATCAAAAGCTAAAAATAACCCGTTCATGTACAGATTACATTTGAACCACCTTTACAAAAATACAAATGCCTACTCGTAAATTTATACCAAATAGTAATCATTGAAGGCTTCATGCCTGGTATCTTTTTCATAGTAATAAATTAATAATTGAGTGGGTCATTTTTAGGGTCCCGTACCCAAAGGGTAAAAACGGGACCCTATTACTGAGTTAGGGTTCCGTATCCGAAGGGTGAAAACGGGACTCTATTACTGAGACTTCGCTGTCCGTCCGTCCGTCCGTCCGTCTGTCACCAGGCTGTATCTCAAGAACGGTGCTATAGCTAGACAGTTGAAATTTTCACAGATGATGTATTTCTATTGCCGCTATAACAACAAATACTAAAAATAAAATAAAATAAATATTTAACGGGGGCTCCCATACATCAAACTTGTTATAGATTATGGTACGGAACCCTTCATGCGCGAGTCGGACTCGTATTGCCCAATTTTTTGCTAACTTTTTTTAACCTATTCTCGCCCTGAGGCCCTGGACGTCACACTGTACTCGTATACGAGTACTAACCTTAATATGATTCATATGGACGACGGGAGTGAAGTCTTCTACAGAGTTGTTTCTGCTGTCGAACACTATCGAACGAATATATTCCCCCGACACTGTGACTGTCACGAAAGCGTGTTCTTCTTTAACACTGAACTGTCAAAAAATAATAAATAAATATAAAATCGATCTTGTCCAAAATTAAGCTCAAAAAGGCTTGTGTTAATGGGTACTAGACGATATACATACTTTTATAGATAAATATATACTTAAATACATAGAAAAACCATGACCCGAGCACAAATATTTGCCCTGGCCAGGATTCGAACCCGGGACCGCCGGCTCAGTAGGCAAGTGCTTACAAACTGAGCCAACCGCGTCGTCAAATAATAGTTATACAAGGCTGCAAAATTGTTATTTGTGAGAGTGTTTAAATTGAAAGCTGAGCGAGGGAAGGTATCTAAAGTTGAACAATGAGCGAAGCAAATAGTTTAAAGATAAAGTAGTGCGTAACGAGGCTTTCAAGATACGAGACGCCAAATAATTTTGCAGCCATGCGGTGCATACAACCATTCACCTCACTACGCAGAGGAAAATGCGAGATGCAAGAAAAACAATTAAAATATAAATAATAATTAGACGTTTTCCGTGCGGACACAATTTTTTGTCTAGAAGGCGACTTCGTCCTCGTAATTTTTTGTCATTATCGTAGTCGGGTAAAAAATATCCTAATAACAATTTTTGGATGTGGACATCCAAAAAAATTGTTATTAGGATACTTTATACTTTCAGCTTAGCTGGAGCTAAGCTGAACCAAAATTGGTTTAAATCCGACCATCCGTGTCGGCGTGATGGTGGCTGTATGAGTTAATTCTATTGTCCTGTAGCGCATTGACAATTCAACTACGCATCAATATGCGTAGTTGATTAGAATAGAATATAGAATATTCTTTATTGCACACCTTAACGGGAAATAAAATACAAACAAACAGACTACACGTACCTAACATTATTATTATTATTAAGAGCCTATATTGTCCCACTGCTGGGCAAAGGCCTCCCTCTCATTCTTCCATGCGTCCCTGTCCCGAGCAATCTCCCACCAGTCTCGGTGAAATTATTATTGTTTTTTTTTTTTTAATTTACTTTTCAACCCTAGGGTCGCGTTGAGTCACTTTCGACCTTCTATTGAGATAACCAATGACCAACTTTCAAAATATGAGAAATGAAATATGTCCTTAATTGATAGCGATATAAATACGTACAGCAATTCTTGTTTCTTGGAAATTTTCCTTGTCAATAACTTCCGATATCAGCACTTTTCTTTCAAACTCCAGCACCGTCGCCTTGACGTATTTGGGCAGCTGAAAAGGAAGTACGTCTTTTTAGTAGCGTTTTCTATTAAATAATATTTAATAGAAAATGCTGTTAAAACTGAGCATAACAACAAAATTTGGAATTCTTAGCTTCAATATTGGCTTGAATCTTGTCACTTGTTCCAATTAAAGCTACCTACGTACCTACGAGGAAATAGGTCCCCTCGAAACATAGCTAAAACACAAACCGTTGCTAAGAACCATCTCGACGGACAAATCTTTCGATTAAAAGAAACCGCGCCCAAATTGGTCGATACGTTTCGGAGACGATGCCACAGACAGACATCTGGGGGCCTATTATGGTTGCTTTTATCACGCGATAAATAAGTGACAAAGCATCCGTCACGTTTTGACAAAAGTCACTTATTTATCATGTGATAAACGTAACCATCATATGATGGTTACGTTTATCACATGCAGAAAAGCCATTATCACTACATAGTATAAAACAAAGTCGCTTCCTTTCCTGCTGTCTTTCTGTCTGTCCCTATGTATGCTTAGATCTTTGAAACTACGCAACGGATTTTGATGCGGTTTTTTTAAATAGATAAAGTGATTCAATAGGAAGGTTTATATGTATAATACATGCATAATTTATCCGTGCGAAGCCGTTTCAGGTCGCTAGTTAATTATAATGGAATGTTGATTGAGTTACCTCAGCTTCGATGAGAGCTGGGTCTATCTTCAATACTTGGCCGTAAGTGTCAGCAGCAATGTCATAAAACGTGTGCACCACAGTCTCATAACCTGACCAGTCAGCACACAGGCCAGTCCCAACGAAATTCACCTGGAAATCATACAGATTCTGTTACGATACAGGGTGTAATTGACCGAATAAGTGAATTTATATCTCCGTTTCAGCTTGCATCAAAATTCTTTCGTGTGTACGGATGTTTGGATTAAGGCTGATATGGTTGACTGGAACATCTGGGGGCCTATGATGCTTGCTTTTATCATGCGATAAATAAGAGACAAAGCATCCGTGACTTTTTGACAAAATGCGAGTGTGAGTGACAGATGCTTTGTCGCTTACTTAACGTGATAAACACGATCATAGGCACCCTGCTTCACTCTTCACGAGCAATTCCAGGCCATCTATCGACTACCAAACAAGCTAATACTGAACCATATCCAGCTAGTTAAAGCCTGACCAGTCAATGTCATTCGTGGTGTATCTTTAAAAGACAAATATTTAAAAATATCCAAAGAAAACGTCGAAACTCATTCACGGTCGTGAACGTAATGTTATGAAAAAGTGTACCTACATATGTTTACTGCACGAAAAACAGCCAGGAAAATAGTTCATTAAATGATATTACGAGATTATCTTAGGAACTGACAGGTATACTAAAATGTCATTATAGTGCGGTTGGGATTGGTTGCAAAATTGTTGTCATAAAAGTCTTCTAAATAGCGCCCTCTTGACAATCCTCATATATTTCTGGTCAAGCTTTAGTTACTTAGTTAAATAGTTAGTTAGTGGCTGGTCCGTGGCGGAAAATGCTGCGAAGCTAATGGGGACCTTTGAGCCAGGTGTAATGCAAGGCGTCCTTAAGGTTAAATTACTTTTATGTTAGTTGTATATATTTTTAGGACCAACATGTATTTATTCTGCTTCCTTTTAGTTTTAAGTTAATGTATTAGGTTTTATCATTATTTTTATGTTTGATACTAAATTATTTGGCATTTACCTCGATGTTCTTTTCCAGTGCAAGCCGAACGACCTCCGACTTATAGTTTACATCTTCTTCACTCGGCATCCCAGACACGAACACATACATGTGTGAGTGAGGCAGAGCTTTCTGTAGGGCTGATATCGTCGACTGGTATACCTAGAATGTAACGGAAGATACAAATATCTAGTTGATATGAAGTCCATGTATTCAAAACAATAAAACAAATCGACGCTTAAGAATCAATATTGACTACGTAACAAAAAAAATTTAGACGATTATGGCATTCTATTCTTTTAGGGTTAGGCTTAGCTCCATGATCATTCGTACTAGAAAGCTGAAATTTGGTATGAGTATGTGTATGTATATGTTTTTTTCGAGTACCTCTCGAGGTCCTAAGGTGGGGGTGATTTTTTTTTTCTTTTCAACACTAGTGTTTGGGGTGTCGTTGAATAGGTCTTGTAAAAATAATAGGGGTCTTCTAACATTATTTTTTGATAAAGTCAGCAGTTTTGTAAATATTCGCTCCAAAAACAAAAAAAATAGTGTCCCCCCCCCCCTCTAACTTTTCAACCACGGGTCAAAAAAAATCGGAAAAATTCATGTTAATGAGGCCTTATAAGTATGTACTTTCAATGAAAACTATATTGAACAAAATCGGTTGAGCTGTTTTTGAGTTATCGCCAAATTTCATATTTTTTCTTTAAAAGGTCGTAAGTTGACTTCCAGAAGGTAATAAGTGATTACAGTTTCTAGGGCGTTTACGACCTTTTTATAGAGCTTAAAATCTTTCTTAACGTAAACCTCGGGCTTAAAACAGCAGTTTATTGTGAAGGATGAGCAACTACGGAACCCTACACTGAGCATGGCCCGACATGCTCTTGGCCGGTTTTTTTTTTGAACCTAACTGCATTAAAAGGTGAAAAACGTCAAAAATGTTAGTTAGACAGTATTGATTCTTAGGGTCAGCTCACACCGAGACGCGACGCGACGCGACGCTGCGCGCACATTTCAATAGAGCGACTCAAAATTATACTTTATTTACTACATTAAAAGGGACACATTTCATCGTGAGAATTCAAAATACGTTGCGCCACGCAGCGCTGCGCCTCGAGATGCCTCGCGGCGTAGAGCGACGCATCGCGACGCAGCGCCTCGCGAAGCCGCGCGTTGTAGCGCGACGCCGCGAGGCGCAGCCTGAGGCCGCCGTTCTTATTTATGCGCTTGCAATAGGTAGACTGCGGGGCGGTTGGACGCGGCACCGCGCGGCGTCTCGCTGCGCAGCGAGGCGTCGTGCTGCCAACGATTTTACGATGCGCCTCGCTACGTTGTGATGCGTCTCGCGGCGGCGCGTCTCGGTGTGAGCTGACCCTTAAGCGTCGATATAAAACTAAGAACATAATATATACAGGGTGCTCAGGAGGAATCCAAATAATTTCGCCAACGCATTCCTGAGTATGCGTAGAAAATAAAATGTCGTATAAACTTAGCCAAAATGCTTAGTTTTCGAGATTTCAGCATTTTTTGTTTTAATACATCTCCAGTGTAAATAATCTTTATCATTGCGATACCAAACCTAACTTTAAAAAACACGATATTTTTCAAAAAAGAAAAAAAAATCGATTAATGAAATAATGAAATAACGAACTAATGAATTTATAAAATAACGCAATAATTAACTTTATTCTGCAAGTAGGCAAAATAGACAGATATACATGTGTGAGTCTACCGCTCGCTCGCTCTAAGCTCTCATATCTCTTCTACTTAAGTAGGACTATATTATTCCTATCTTATATCATTTCTTATTTACCTGCGCGGCACATGTCTTCTCTCCTTTGGTGACTGTTTCGAGATTTTCCACAGCGACTGAAAATTCTTCGGCGTTGGATGTCCGAGTAACATATGTACCGTTATATGCTGAAAGATACAATAATTATATATTTTAAAACCGGTCAAGTGCGATTCGAACTCGGACACCGAGGGTTCGGTACAAACACCTCCCATCTTAACTGGCCGGGTTAAGTTAAGTTTGCACCTGGTATGTATGGCGCCGCATACAAATGAGTATGTATAGTATTTTTTGTATGGGAGCCCCACTTAAATATGTATTTTATTTTGTTTTTAGAACAACGAAAAACGCAGAGAACAATATATTTTTAGTAAATCGTCATCCCCACTATGAATTTATATTTTTGATGTAGTTATTAACCTTTTCCGCCCAAGTCAAACTGAACTTTAAAAAAAAACATTGGCAGGTGCCTCGTGATTGGTTAATTTTTTTGACAAGTAATTTCAACCAATAAGGGACCGTGTTTTTTTTTATTATCAATTATTCTGATGTTCTCTTTTTGAATTTCATTTGAGTTGAGAAGAATAGTAGGTGTCTTATGAAAATTAAAGTTCAGTAGCGGGTACCATAGAAGAGTATTAGAATTTTGGTACAGGTTTAAAAACTGCGTTGTTGTGATTTTGTTCATTTTGTCCGTGAAATTATAATTGGGTGGATCAACTTTTTCTTGTTGTTATTCTGTCCCGTCACCCAGGGGACAGTGGTGATTAAACTTCTTAGAAAAGTGTTAGTAATTTATAGTACCTATAGTATGGGTATTTTCAAGAGATAAAATAAGAATGAACTTATAACTGCTGCAATTATAAAGTTTTTATTCAATTTTGCGGCCAAAAATCGTAATTTTAAAGAGTCACCCAGGGGACATTTCCATGGCAACAAGCAACAGAGAAAAATGTATTGACCCAATTAACAGATTACAGTACATAAATAAACTTACTAGGCCAAGCATAAACAGTTAACAGCAGATCTTTAAATGTCCTCGAGGCGTCGTTCTCCACCAGATAAGTCATGGATTTGATAATGTTCCGGATTTTTGGCAACAACTTCTTACTGAGAATGGCGACATCCACGACGAAACCGAAACTGACGGGAATAGAGGCTGAAAATAATACATTACTGTAAAACTACCCAACTATAGTCCAGTCCACACAACTAAGGGTCAGCTCACACCGAGACGCGACGCGACGCGACGATACTGGAAGAGGCCGGTAATTTCGCGCTGCACCGCGCGCCGCCGCGAGATGTATCGCAACGTAGCGAGGCGCAGCGTAAAATCGTTGGCAGCACGACGCCTCGCTGCGCAGCGAGACGCCGCGTGGTGCAGCGGAACGTGTCTACTCGCCGCGTGCCGTGCACCCGCCCCGCCGCGTTCAACCGCCCCGCCGCTGCGCCTCGCGGTGTCGCGCTGCGTCGCGCGGCTTCGCGAGGCGCAGCACCGTTCTCACACGCCGCGCGTACCGGCGATGCACCGCTGCGTCGCGATGCGTCGCTCTACGCCGCGAGACATCTCGAGGCGCAGCGCTGCGTGGCGCAACGTATTTTGAATTCTCACGATGAAATGCGTCCCTTTTAATGTAGTAAATAAAGTTTAATTTTGAATCGCAGCGTCGCGTCGCGTCTCGGTGTGAGCTGACCCTTAAGAGTTTATTCGTAATAATTGTCAAAATATTAACGAGTAATTTTCGGATTAAATTGGACCATAGGGTCAGCTTTCCTGACGTGTCCTCCACGTGTTCCTGAGATAAAGGGTCTTGACAGACAGACGTACGGGAGGAAGTGATCCTTGTGGCGTATCCATTAAATGTTATAGCAACACCAGAATTTTGATGTGTCAATCAACTTCATTTTATATAATTTGTATGGCAACTCTTCTCCGTTGGCTCCAATAGCCGAGTACACGTGTGAAAGTGACGATCGCAGTTTTAACTAACAAAATCTTTATTTCCCATCTCAGTGCCTATAATACCATAACTACAAGCAGTCTGCTGTTCATGGTCCTTCGAACCGGATCTGAACCAGGTTCTGTTTTTCTTTTTGAGGTACGGAATCCTTAACATTACGAATCACTACATAGTATAAAACAAAGTCGCTTTTTGTCTGTCTGTCCCCATGTATGCTTATGGCTTAGATCTTTAAAACTACGCCACGGATTTTGATGCGGTTTTTTAATATATAGATTAATTCAAGAGGAAGGTTTATATGTACAATACAATACAAGTACGCTTTATTGCACACCAAAAAACATTTACACAAGAAATCACACATAAACAAATTAAAAACGGTAGACAACAGGCGGTCTTATCGCTAAAGAGCGATCTCTTCCAGACAACCTTTGGGTAGTGGAGTTTATGCTATAAAATCTTTATTGAGTAGGTGATGTAAAAGGCGAAAGGGACACATCGTAAGGTACAGATATCTAAAACATAAATAGATATAAAAACTTGAATATACACATATACACAAAATTTAAATTAATAAATAAATAAATAATTCAACTATTTGTCGTGAGGTCCTCAATTCCTCATAGAGCCTTTATTAATGAGTACTTACTCCACTCTCCAAGTTTGTGTACGTCAGGATGTTCCGATCTCAAACTGATCTCTATAACTTGCATGTCTACCTTGCCAGCGAACACTCCTGACCCCTTCTGTTTCCTTCGGCCTGCGATTTGACCTGAGAATAATAACATTACCCTTTAATACAAAGATCAAAGCTTAAAGAAAAATTGAAAAAGGAGCTACCTGGGGGAAGAGACCAGTTCATCAGATCTTGGGGTAGCGAAATGGTTAACGCGCTGGTCCGGCAATCCTGAGGTACCGGGTTCGATTCCCAGTCTCTTCCCCCAGGTAGCTCCTTTTTAAATTTTTCTTTAAGCTTTGATCTTTGTATTAAAGGCTTAAATAAAAATTGTGGTGTACCCACATTAAAAAATAAATAAAAGATAAATGAGACATTACATTTTTCATAAATTTGTAACATTACCCTATTATACATTTTGAGGAGACCTTTGTCTGGGCGAACGATGGTTGCTTTTATCACGTGATAAATAAGTATTTTTTTTATCATAAAGAAACTTAGGTGGTATGTAAAACAATTATATTCCGCCAAACTAAAATTTGGTATGGAGGTAGCTGACATCCTTTAAGTAACACATTGCTACTTATTATCCCGAAAATAAAATACTGTTCCTGTGGGATGAACGGGTAGCACTGCTCGGAAGCAGTTAGTAATATGGACACTTTTTCTTTCTCCACATCCGATCGAAAGGGCTCATGATTCTGAGTATAAAATATTTAATACCTATTGGCATGAAGAGCATACTATGTTTCACTTTATGTTTCACTTATTTCCGGGTTGAGAGCCTGGAGATCTGTATTACAGGTTTATACCTAGTTCGGACTCCAGTCTCTCACAAAGGGTATCTAATTGTTAGTAGCCAATCATTTTGTCAATGTTTATATTTTTGTATCCTGTTATCCTTTATGAGGTGAGAATAAAAGCATTTATTATTATTATTAATCCAAAAAAAGTGAGGTGTACAACAAAAAATTAAATAACCCATTTATCATCGTAGTCAACCATTTATCATTGGGAATATCAAATAGCAATATCAAATACTGTTAAAAACTACGTAAACACGTAAGAGGTGGTGTCGTTCTTTAAAAATCCCTCCAAAATAATTTACCGTCTCGCTGCTTTGCTTTCTCTGAATAGCAGTTTGCCATTGGGACTATAGACACGTGTACACCTGAAAGAAAACAATACGTAAATAGTTAATGCACACGTAAACATTACAGGGACGGCCCGACATGTTTCGAACTCATATGGCTCTTCATCGGGGACAGCTATCCGTGTTGCTATGCGACTGGCAGCCCATTGATTTTTAGGGTTCCGTACCCAAAGGGTAAAAAACGGGACCCTATTACTAAGACTCCACTGTCCGTCCGTCTGTCTATCTATCTGTTTATCTGTCTGTCAGCATCAGCAGGCTGTATCTCATGATCATGAACCATGATGTATTTCTGTTGCCGCTATAACAACAAATATAAGCCTTTATAAAAGCAGAATAACATACATATTTAAGTGGAGCTCCCATACAAGAAACATGATCGGTTGCGTTAACTTTGCACCTCATTTGTATCCTGCGCCACACATACCAGGTGAAAACTTAACTCGGCCAGTTAAGATGGGAAGTGTTTGTATGGAACCCTTGGTGCACGAGTCCGACTCGCACTTGGCGGGTTTTTTGGGTTAGCTGGACATCCAAAGATCGTTAAAGGATACTTTTTGACCAAGCAGAAGCGGAGGCGTTACCCTCGCTTTGCTCACTCGGTCAATCTATCAGCCACAGACGTCCACAGCTGAACATAGGCCTCCCAGGTCTGTCTGTGACATCGTAGCGCCCATACAGGTGTACCGATTTGAATGCGGTTTTTTTTAAGCAAAGGCCTGGTTTGTCGAAATGGTTCTTAGCTTTGTTGGATGAAAATCGGAGCTCTTGTCTCCAAGATATTCAGCTTTTAGTAGAAGAAGTGACTGGCTCTCAGGCAATATTGAAGTTAGGAATTCCAAAATTTAGTTTTTTATATTTAATTTTAGTTTTTTATTTCCGCATTTTCTATACTATTCATTGCATGAGAGTGTCGGGGTTGTTAAAAAAAATTAATTTGGTTTATTTCGTCAGGGGTTAAAAAGGCTTACCTTTATGACATTTAAGTTTTTCCAAATCACACGCATTTTGTACCTGTATGTATTTAGGTATGTACACATCTTCGTTGTGTTCCACTCCTGCGCACATTGGGGCGAAAGTTTTAGGACATATTTTATCGCTTGAGCAATTCAATAATTCATTGTGCGCGTTTGAACTCCGGAAAGAAAATACTGTGAAATAAAATTAGGAGGTCATTTAATTTTTATTATGTTATATTTATGTTTATGTATTTCTGTTGCCACTATAACAACAAATACTAAAAACCGAATAAAATAAAATAGATATTTAAGTGGGGCTCCTATGCAACAGCTTGATCAGTTGCGTTAACTTTGGTGCAAACTTGACTTACCGCGGCCAGTTAAGATGGCATAAGTGTTTGTACGGAACCCTGATGCGAGTCAGACTCGCACTTGGCCAGTTTTTTTGTATGTATGTTACCTACCGCCAATTGTGGACCGATTCTCAAAATTATTTTTGTATTAGAAATGGTATAAATAGTACTCCTGAGTTGGTCCCATTGTCACCATGTCGGGATCCCAGGGAAATCGAGGGCAAGGCAACCGTCATATTATTATACGCACTAACAATGATTTTAAAGTTATTCCGGTATTTGCGTCTGGTAGTCATCGTCTAATTAAAATGGGCCGATGATAGAAGGTACAACTCCTTAAATATATGGGAAATACAATTTCTTATCATTCAAGTCGGTTATTTTTTGTGTAAGTGTTAATTACCAGATTAAAACAAATATATACCTAGTAAAATAAGTATTAACATCGCACACCACACAATTTGAATGTTATTTTTATTATTACGTATACATTCGTCTTACGTACAGGCTACAATAGTGAATTCTCCTATTTATTACATTTCGATTTATTTCATACGCATTTTATTGTTTTTTTTATTGAAATTGTTATAGTTATTCACAAACCCTGACAAAACGGGGTCATGGTTGTTATTAGAAATGGGAAAAGCGTTTCTTTCGGTCGCAGTGAATATCATTCCAGTCCGTCTAACACAACTATGGTTCGAGACTCATGTCGCGCGACATGGAATCACCCGTCACTCTCAGATAGTGCTGTACTGAATATCACAGTTGTGCTAGAGGTCCAGCCGGTCTACCAGAACTATGCTTCGCGACTCTTGTCGTGTGAGATAGCGCTACCCGTCACTCTCTCACGTTGCTGCACAGAAAGAGACGGGTAATTTATCTCGCGCGAGAAATAGTCGCGTATGACAGTTATGCTAGAGGTGCTTCCAAAGAATGCGAGTGGTAGTCGCGCTTTGACAAACTATTAAAGCACTGCGTATGAGGACATTGAGGGACAAACTTAAGTTTACTCTAAGAAAACTATTGTTCCCATTCATCAGTCTTTCTTTATTTGTCATCAAAGTTACGTAGGTAGATATGCTAAATTGGCTCATTCAGATAATGGAAAGTGTTCGAAAAATTATTTGTTTTGCACGTATTTGACCCGGACATAGATACAAACATGGCAAGTTAAATGAGAGGAGGAGAAACATACGACAACGAAACCTCGATTTGTGTAATTGTATTTTTTTTCACATTGCAATTAGGAAAAGTATACAATACAATACAATACAATAATTCTTTATTGCACACCAACAAGAAAAATGTTACAATTGAAACCTTAATTTATAAATGGTAGACAATAGGCGGTCTTATCGCTAAAGAGCGATCTCTTCCAGACAACCTAAAGTAAGTATGTATGTAATCACTGTTTTTAAATATACTTTTGCTGCGATTAATAATTATTTTATTATTCATTGATAAGAATGTACTCATTCTGAAATGTAGTATCTCCAAAACTATGACATAATGGAAGGGTACTTTAGTCAGGTGTCTATTTAAAAAAAAAAACTGTAATATGTTACTGCAGAGGCAGGGAAAAGTCAGTTCGTGGATGAGTATGATTTTAAAGGACGAGGCATAGCCGAGAAATGTTCAGTAAGAGAACTAAACGCAGAGAACAATTAAAACATTTATACTAGTTCTAAATTTTTAAATTCAGTTTTTGATACTTGGCTGTTGGGCTGTATGATTGGATGGATGGATTGGATGGTTGGATTGTATGGTGAATTATCCGTCTTTGAAAAAATTAACAGTATAATTCTCTTCATTGCAGTAGCCGGCCAAATTAAGAGTACTGTGAGAACTGCTGGGGGATAGCTTCAGATGATGAATAATAAGAGCAGAGGTACTTCGTTAAACTCTTTATTGCCCAGAGGCCAGACGATAACTAACTATACATTTTATTTCTATGACTCATGTCATACGTCTTATTCTAAATCTAAAACTACTTTATTCTTAAGTTGACGGCCAAGCACCATCCGTGAAGCACAACCTTCACATTTCCCGCCGTCTCGGGGTGGACGAGGGAAATTCATCTTAATACAGACACACTAGACAGACTACTCCTGCCTAACACATAATAAGTCCCTACCTATGCAGGGATACCCATACATTCATACCCAGATGGTCTCTTGCTAAGAGATAACCAGGGTCAGGACATGAGCAGACACTAGCCTATGGCATGTTACGTAATCTGACATGTTGTCTGACACTGGCTTCGCCTTGACAAAAACCCTGCTAAAAAGGCAAGGCACCAATCTGACTACCCCAAGTGTCATTCGACTTATTCTAAAGCATAGACCATTCGATACGATATTAAAAAGATAGGCTTCCACAATTTAATCGCCTGGTGTAAAACCGGCTTAAATAAATTACCCGATTAAATCGCCTCGAATGTTCCCACCTTAACTGCCTGGAGTATGACACACGTCGCATGCTCCAAACAATTGTACCACGATATGTCACTGCCCTTATATTAGATGCCTGACACATTGTCTATGACACTTGTCTCAGTCATCCAAACAAACAGTGACAATCGTCTACTACTAGCTTAATATTAGACTTCTGGAACATATTAGATATGTCCCAAAAATCCGTACCATTAAAAAAATAAATATCTGGATTAAATTTCCAATTTAATCTAGATACTTGTACCTATTCTAAATAAAAACCATTACCATATAATTAATTTCACGACCATAGATGATGGCATGGCATGTCATATTGACATGTCAAATGCCATGTCATTGACAATTCGCGAAATTAATTACTGAAAGACGAAACGAAAGATATTTTTATTAAAAATCCTACCTATCACTTAATTAAAATTAATAAAATTTATTATATTACAGACATGAAAATAAAATAAAATCTTCAGTCTGCATTGGCCTGATGCAGGGTGCAGAGTCCTTGGCCCGACAGGCCAAGACCCCACGATCCTGCCGCCGCCTGGATGAAGAATGCGAGCCGCATTCAGTCACACCAGTAGCTGAAATCCCAGAAAGCTGGGACAGCTATGTATGGCCTCCGCAGTGTGATACATGAAAATAAAAGATTATTATAACATGTGTAAACATTAAAGTTCTGAAAAAATAAATCAGTGTTATAATTAATTATTGGAATTCTGTGAAAGTTATAAGTTATTATTATTACAAGGAAAGGTATCGTAAATGCAATAAACTTAAAGTGCAATAAATTTATAGTGCAAGAAATTAAAAATTGAACTTCCTATAGTAATATCTTAGAAATGCAGCTAATATATAGTGGAAAGAAATTAAATTATAGTTACAACAGTGACACTTGCAAATGCAACAAACATAACTGCATCCTTGTACAGACAGCCTGAATTAAAAATTGCTGAAAAATAATAGTTTTATTATTTACACCCTAGAAATATAGAACTGTTTAAATTTATTTTTAATTAACGATTGAAGAATTTCTTCAATCTGTTAACATGAATTATTACATTTTTGGCACGACCATTAGGAGTGAGTCTTTGCACCACATAATTCCATGGAGATAATCGGTGGATTATTTTATAGGGTCCTATAAATAATCTACAAAGTTTTAAACTTCTTCCAGTCAACCGTCTTGGTTTTATAATCATGACCAAATCATCAGGCTCATATTGAACTGATTTTGTCTTCTTGTCATATTGTAGTTTTTGAGAGCGCTGTGCCTTCTCTATATTCTTCATTGCTTTCTCTGATAATTCTTGTATGTAATCCACTTTCTCCTTTAACGTAGTGTGTTCTTCCTCATGTAGTCTTAGCTTCAAATCTTGATTAAAATGCGGTTCCCGTCCAAAAACTATATGATATGGTGCGACGCCTGTAGATGCTTGAATTGAGGTATTGTATGAGAAGACAATTCTTGGCAATGCTGACGACCAATCCTTCTGATCTTCTTGTATACATTTTGACATAGCTGTTGTCAATGTCTTGAAGAATCTTTCTATTAAGCCATTCGCCTGTGGATGGTATGCCGTCGTATGAAGAAGTCGACCTCCAAATTCTTCTACTGTATTTTGCACCAGTTTTGAGGTGAAGACTGTACCTCGATCTGTGATGATTGATTCGATGCTCCCGAAGGTGCAGAATATGTTCTCAACAAGAAACTGTGCGATAACCTCTGCTGTAACTCTAGGTACCGCTTTACAAATGGCAAATTTGCTCATGTATTCTATAGCCCCAATGACATATCTATGTCCGTCCTTTGATTTGCAGAATGGGCCAAGCACATCCATTGCTATACGATGACCAAAGTTTTGAATCTTCACATTTTGCAGTGGCGCCCTCTGGTGTACAATATTCTTTTCCTGGCACTTTGTACAAGACTTTATATAATTTTCTACTTTCTTTTCTGCATTCGGAATATAATAGCGATTCTTGAATTTTCTTAGGGTTTTAAATAAACCAAAATGTCCTCCACTCCATGTGTTATCATGTAATTCTGCCATACATTCTGTAAATAAACATTGTGGTAAAACTGTGACACTTTTCAGCTGGTTATCAACCCATACTTTCTTGCATAAAATATTCCGTTTCGTGTGATAACCTTTATATTGGTTCATATTTGATAATTTTTCAAATATATTTTTATATTCCTCGTCAGCCTGTTGTTTCTGTAATAAATCTATTTTTTCAAAGCTATACAAACATAAATCGTCCTGATTCGGTGCGATATTTTCTTCTGGTTTTTCATCATTGTAGAGGGGATTTCTGCTTAGGAAATCTGCATGAATATTGTCCTTTCCCTTACAATGGATTATTTTAAAATTCCACGGTTGTATGGCTAAGGCCCATCTCGCCAAACGTCCATTCATATCTCTACGTGATCGTAACCATACGAGGCTCTTATGATCCGTAAATACTTCAAATTCCATGCCCCATAAATATTGTTTAAAATATGATAGTGCCCATATTAGACCTAAACATTCTTTTTCCGTAATTGTATAACGTTTTTCCGCGTCGCTTAATTTCCTCGAAGCAAAAGCTACTGGCCGTAGATCTGATTTGCCTTGCATAATACATGCTCCCAAAGATTGATCTGATGCATCTACATACAGTCTTGTTGTCACATCTTCATCTGTCGTGAAATATCTGAGTATTGGAGCTTCACAAATCTTGTTTTTCATTATATTGAAGGCCTTTTGCGCTTCTGTTGACCATTCAAATTTACGGCCTTTCTTCGTCAATTCTGTCAGAGGCAATGTTATCTGAGCGAAACCGTCAATAAATTTTCTGTAATACGAAAATAGACCTAGTACTGATCTTAGTTCCTTTAAGTTAGATGGCGGCTTTGCATTTCGCATTGCTTTTACCTTCTCCATGTCGGGTCCAATGCCATCCTTTGATACAGTATGTCCTAATACTGTTAAACTTGTAAACCCGATCTTACACTTCGTTGGTTTCAAGGTTAAATTTGCCTTCTGAAATTTTCGTAATACATTTTCCAGCGCCGTTAAAAATTCTTTATAAGTCTTAGCATATACTATGATGTTATCAACATATACCAAAACATTTTTGTATTTCATTTCCGCTAAAACTGTATCCATTGCTCTCTGAAAATGGGCCATACTTGTTATCAATCCCATAGGTAATTTCTTGAATGCATATAAACCTGATTGACAAATAAAAGCTGTTTTTTCTTTGCCTTTTCCGAGGCATAATTGCCAATATCCTGAATTTAGATCCAGTTCGGCAAAGAAACGTGCTCCTTCTAGACACGTTAATAATTCTTCAATGCGCGGTATAGGATATGCATCTGGTTTAATTTTCTTGTTTAAGCTTCTAAAATCTATACAAAATCTCGGTTTCCCATCTGCTTTCTCTACAATCACGACTGGTGATGCGTATGGGCTTTGAGATCGTTCTATAACGTCATTCTTGAGCATTTCCTGAACTTGTTCTTCAATAATTTGCTTCTGTTTCTCCGACATTCGATATGGCGGTTTATGTACTGGTACCTCATCAGTCGTTTCGATGTCTATTTTATATGCATTGTATGCTCCTAGATTTGATGGACTGTATGCAAATCTATCTTCATACTTATTCAATAGTGTCATTAGCTGCTGCTTCTGAGAATTGTTTAATTCCTCGCCAATTTGTATACTATCCTTATTCTCTTCTGCAAAATATATCGTTTCACATCGGATGCCTTTTTTATTTGATTCTTCCAGTGGCATTGGTTTTCTTGGTTCCTTCCTTATATTATTTACCAATGTCGTGGTAAATCTTCCACGTAAACATATTACATTCTCCTGAAAATCAATGTTGGCACCATTCTGTACCAAAAAGTCATAACCGATGATGATTTGGTCAGAATTGATGTCAATTATATTAAATTTGTGACTATATACTACATTATCTACAATTATATTTAATTGTACTGAACCCTCAGTACAAACAAATTTGCCACCGATTATCTTCAACGACATCCTATCATCGTCATTAAATTTAATATTCAAACTTTTGACAATAGATAAACTAATGCAAGATACGCTTGCTCCACTATCTATCAGAGCTAGATAATTGTCATTAGATATTTCTACATTTATATATGACCTATTATGTATTGGTGTATTATTGCCTGTAATAGTATCGGAGCGTAGTGTGTTTAACGCCGCGCCGCTCCGTTCCCGCGTCGTCCATCTGCGTTTGGGTGATTCTCTTCATTCCGGTACGTTGATCTTGAATGTGCATTTCCTTGGTAGCTGCCACGATAGTTTTGCTGTGTTCTTTGTCTGAAATTATAGGCTGGATAATTTCGGTTCACTGGTGTGTTCACTGCCTGGTCGTTGGTCATCGTTGCACATACTGGTACCGGTGTATGTACTGGTATCGGTGTTGAAAATGCAGATTGGGGTGCCGTAGACACGTTTGGGGAAGAAATGTACATAGGTGATGGTGGATTTCCACCTTGTTGGCTTTGAATCATTGTATACTGATTTTCTTTTATAGGGATCACAATTGAGGGTTTTTGCTCTTGCGAATGATACTCATTGTACCGCTGGATAGCCGCTTTGAGCTCTGCCTTCGTGTTGATCGCTGAAGTTGTAAAGAATAATTTGACGTTGTCATGTAAATTTTTAATGAAATGAGTTATAAAGTCTGTTTCTACAATGTTCCCGGCCTTAGATGCCAATTCTTCCAGAGCATAATAGAATATTATTGGTGATTCATGAGTCTCCTGCCGACGATAATAAAAACTTTGTACATAATTTTGGCTCGACGGGAATTCGTTTTTTAATTTCGTCAAAACATCTTCGAATGATGTGAAAGTTGCGTGATTCGCCTTATAAAATTGTAACGCTGGTCCTGATAAATATGCTGCGATCGCTGCTTGCGACTGTTCAGGTTCATATTTTTTGATTTGTGCCAATATTTTGAATTGGAAAATAAAATCATCCACGTCTGATAAGCCATTAAAAGTACTCGTCTCCATTTTAATGTGGAGTCCGAAACGATGCACAAACAAATTATAATCGCATAGTATGAAAAATGATAATGGGTGATTCAATAATTCGACAACTTCACCCGTCTGTCGAACTCGCTCCGTTACGGCAGTGCCGTCACGACATACAATACCACACTGTCAAATGTGCACTTAATCTTCGTTGCGCTTCGTACGCATATAGACAGTGCGTTCCGCTCCTGTACGGCTTCTATGCAAACCGTATGCTTCCAGTACGTAATTGTAACATATGCCCAAGAATCTGTGGACAAAATTAATTGGGAGCGGGGAAACTTTCAATACTCGCGTGACTCTAGTTAAAAATTTCGCAGACTCCACCAAGTGTGAGAACTGCTGGGGGATAGCTTCAGATGATGAATAATAAGAGCAGAGGTACTTCGTTAAACTCTTTATTGCCCAGAGGCCAGACGATAACTAACTATACATTTTATTTCTATGACTCATGTCATACGTCTTATTCTAAATCTAAAACTACTTTATTCTTAAGTTGACGGCCAAGCACCATCCGTGAAGCACAACCTTCACAGTACCCTCATTTGTATGTGACGTCATAAACGGAAGGTGTGTTTTTTTCTTAATCGTCTTATTTAAATAATACTTATAATGCAGTAATCGGCCAAATTAAGAGTACGCTCATTTGTATGAGACGTCATAAGCGGAAGGTGTGATTTTTACTTAATAGTCTTATTTAAATAATAGCTATTTCCCGGCCGAGGCCAATAATATATATATTTTTTTATTTGTATTAACGCCTTATAAAAATAACGAACGATTTCGCGGTCCAATTTTACTACATTAATGGGAACATTTCCAAGCAAGTTGGAGAAAATAGCGTTTTGGTTGAAATTTTTGACAGCTTATTTTTTTTCGCGGATAGGTGGAAGACTACAACTCTATCCAGGCATAGTTGTCGTAGATTTTAGTTATTTTATGAATTTACTAGCTTATATTTGTTTACATACAGAAAAATAAATTCAAATTTTTAAATAAAATTTAGCTATCCGACGCCATAGTTACCAGGCAATCTTAACGTAAACTGATAGTATCGGAAAAAACCAGTGACATAATGCTCTTAATCGACTTTCGGCGTTCTTACAAGATCGTCATCCCACTCGTGAGCCATGCGGGGTTTTCCGCTTCGTGGTGGCTATTTGAGAGCCTTTCTCCGTCAATGTTTCTACTTTAGTGATGTGCTGCCGAAAGAATTTAGGAGTAGCCCGACTTTTGATAAGCAAGAGGATTTTATGTCTCTATCGTAACAGGCAAACAACAAAACGTAACCTTCAATTAAAAATATGCAATAAATCAACTTAACCGTGACATTTAATTATGGATATGGGCGATTCTCCAATAATCTACATTATTCTAACATCCATTATTTATGTGGATAATCACTTATTCGTCGACGCGGTTGGCCCAGTTTGTAGTGCACCTGCCTACTGAGCCGGCGGGCCTGGGTTCGAATCCGGCCGGGGCACATATTTGTGTGATGAACTCGAATATTTGTTCCTGGGTCATGGATGTCATCGATATACGTATTTATTTATTATGTAAAGGTATCGTCGCCTAGTACACATAGTACAAGCTTTGCTCAGTTTGGGACTAGGTCGATTTGGGTAAGATTGTCCTTTAATATTTATTTATTATTTTTATACAGATTGTTTACACTGGAAAGGTTTTAAAGCAAGAAATACTAAAATCTCGAAAACTAAGCAGAGTTTAGCTTACTTTATACGACATTTTATTTTCGAAACATAATCAGGAACTCGCTGGTAAAATTATTCGATTTCCTCCTGAGCATCTTGTATAATAATTTGGTTTACGCTAGACTTTTAAGTCAGTTGAAATGAAGTTGGGATTAGGTCAAATAGCTCAATGCTGTTTTACTGACACACAGGTTTCCCCTAGTTCAGGCACCAGTCTCCACCACGCAAGTGTTTACAGAGACCTATACAGCGTGGGTATTTAATACAGGCATATATTGAAATGACGATTAGTATCGGACCCAGGGATCCTATTTACATTGATTTCTTTAGAAAATTTGGATATTTTTTTTTCATACGAAATAATTGAACACGCAATGTATTTGCATCCACATTCATTAACGTACCTAAACGTCATGACATAACATGTCAGCGTTCCTTTGTTGGACTACGTACATTGCTGCTTGGTTGGACTAATAAAAATGATTACACCTAACTAAAAGTACTATTTAACAAAATAATTATGCCGTACGATTCCTAGGATCGGATACTATAACTGAATAAATTATATGCCCGTATTAAATACCCACGTTGTATACTCGTATCTTCCAATTGTTTGTGTCCATGTACTTTGTGGTGGTGAAAATAAATGCTTTTTTTTTATTAACTCCCGACGAAAAAAGAGGGGTGTTAAGGTGGTTTTCCACCGGCGAGGCGTGGCGGGGCGTGGATGGGCGAGAATTGAAATCGCGCTGACCCTTTTCCACTAAAAATTGGCATTAATAGCTATCGCGAGCCCGCGCGAGCCCTCGCGTGCCTGACCGAGCTCGCGGTTGACATTAAGGTCTTCGCACATTGTAACAACTCAACGGCGACTCGATTCTATGCTAAATATTGAAATTTAAGCCCTATGTCATATGTACTAGGTTTGATTTCAAAAAATGTACGACGCGTCGTCCACTCGTCAAGACAAAGGTTGTATGTGGTACATGCCATGATTGAAACCTACATTAAAAAAAAAGATACCAACTACAGAAAAGCTGTCAGTACTATAGAAAAACTAGTTGTTTGTATAAGGTCAGAAAAAATACTATTTAAAATTTAAAATATTTATTACAAACAATCTTTTTTTTACCGAGAATGTACTCTTAATGATTTTTTTATTACCACAAAGCCACCTACTATCAAATAAATCTACTATTTTTTTCAGTGTAAAAAGAAAATCAAGACCTAAACAGCAGCGGTAACGAAGAACAAAACGCCTATCGATCGCGTGAAGCGGTTTTTCTGTTAATTAATTTATAATCTGACGAAAGCAAGACGGTTCATTTTTACACCAACAAATATTTCAATTCCCGCACCGCACATCCTCTCCAATTCCTACTATTTCCACCGACCGAAGATGCGCTGGGAGGGAATTGAAAAAATGCAATACAAATTAAAATTCCCGCCCCGTCCCGTCACTCCACGCCTCGCCACGCGTCTTCCCGCTTAGCCGGTGGAAAAATCAGATTTAATAAATGACAAATATTTCAATTCAAGTCCCGCGCATCCACGCGTCGCCTTACTATTTCCACCGAAGATGCGCGTGGCGGGGATTGAAAATTTGCCGTACTAATTTCAATTCTCGCCCATCCACGCCCCGCCACGCCTCGCCGGTGGAAAACCACCTTTATAAGTTTAACATGTGTATCTGTCTATCTGTATCTGTCTGTGGCACCGTAGCGCTCATACGGGTGGACCGATTTAAGTGCAGTTTTTTTCGAAAGCCTGGTTTGCCGAGATGGTTTTAACTTTGTTTGATGAAAATCGGAGATCTTATTTCCAAGACATTCAGCTTTTAATGGAACAAGTGACAGGATCTCAGCTAATATTGAAGCTAGGAATTCCAAATTTTGTTGTTATGTTCAGTTTTAGTAGCATTTTCTATATCGCTTATCAAAAAAGGAGCTTGTGATTAAACTTTTTTAATTTAAGTTTTTTAGAAACACCCAATCTAAACATAGTAACTAAAAAATTAAATAAATAAATCACTAGTGAGTTGTCAAGTCGTCTGAATTTTGTGAAAACATGACGAGATAGTTAAGAACGACAAGTGAAGATAAGATGATGTTAATACTTTTGTTAAGTGAGTTACTATCATATCAATTTTAAATATCAAATTTAATAAAGGCAAGTAAAGTCATTTTAAAAAAAAAATGTACATACTTTAAGGCTTAATAAAACCAAAATTACGATCGCGCCTTTTCTGTTACGAAAGTTACTCATACAAAAGGTATGGGTAACTATCGTTACACAAAGGAATCAATTAAGTTCTGTTTTAATTCAAGCCCTTAACTATGTACATGTATTTGAAAATTGAAAATTACTCGTAAAAATTGAACAAAAACTAATAACTTTAATTAATCATCACCAAAACAAATACACAGGACCTAGAATTAAAATACAGTGCGTCCCAAGACTATGGGACATCTAGGGAAAGTACCTTAAATATCAATCAATAATATTGATTATTTTATATTATTGTGTTATTTGATATGTATGTTAGTTTTAAGGTATTTATTTATCTATGGGCCACAGTTGCCAAAATAAATGATATTGATTGATTAATTGATTGATTAAGTACAGCGAAATCACCGATGACTAAGCGTTATAGGACGTGTCAGTTCTGATCAAATCATGTTTATTTTCAGTATTTCCAGTACACTCAGCAGCGCACTCAGAGGACGTTGTGAAATCCAACTGTACACTCGTACAATGTCCACCCACAGAACCAACGCTGTGCATTAAGACGAAGCTGAAAAATCAGACTCAAACCTCTTTCACGGCTACTGATAAATGTGGACTAACGTATTTGAAATGCCGCGGAGGTATTCAAAATCACTACATAGTATAAAACAAAGTCGCTTCCTGCTGTCTGTCTGTCTGTCTGTCCTTATGTATGCTTAGATCTTTAAACCTACTTTTTTAATAGATAGAGTCAAGAGGAAGGTTTACATGTATAATACATGCATAATTTATCAGCATTGCACCCGTGCGAAGCCGGGGCGGGTCGCTAGTCTTAGAAAACAAGGTGTCTACGTCACCGTTGCCGCTTTATAGTAATTAAATAAATAATTATGAGGAAAAAGAAATTGCCGCCAGTCGTACAAAAAATAAATAATATGCATTTATGCGTTACAAATGTCTTGTTCTTTGAGTAAATTTTACTTTGTCGTAATAATTGATTTAAAAAACTCACGATTTTATTATTCATACTGGTAACAAGGGAATCGGGGAGTCTTATGATACACCATTGGCAACACAGAAACGCATTGACAGAGCCAACCAACCAATAAATAAATAAATAAATAAATAAATAAATAAATAAATAAATAAATAAATAAATAAATAAATAAATAAGTAAGTAAATATCGGACAACCTCACACAAATCGATCTAGTCCCAAATTAAGCTCAAGAAGGCTTGTGTTATGACGATATACGTACTTATATAGAT
Source organism: Apotomis betuletana (assembly GCA_932273695.1). NCBI lineage: Eukaryota > Metazoa > Arthropoda > Insecta > Lepidoptera > Tortricidae > Apotomis > Apotomis betuletana. Next base: position 4,966,336 of record OW026322.1, read on the forward strand.
AAATACATACTTAAATACATAGAACAACCATGACCCAAGCACGAGTTCGAGTTCATCACTCAAATATTTGCCCCGGCCGGGATTCGAACCCGGGACCGCCGGCTCAGTAGGCAGGTGTCTACAAACTGAGCCAAACGCGTCGTCAAACCAATGATAGCGTGATGGCGTCGAAAGTCCATCTGTCATTCCCGAGTGTCATACCTTGCTAAAAATCATAACTAGGTTCATTGTTGCTAATTTAGCACAAATATCTAAAATTAGTAGGCATTTAGGACGATTCTTAACGGAGAACTGACGGAAAGCGTCCGGATATCCGGATATACGAAAGAATTTTAGGCCAAGCTAATAATATTATGCTTCGCTTCACGCGCTCGGTCAATTATGACAATACATTTTTTGCCAGCCGATAGCATGGACTCCTATATTCCTATATAGTGTGACTAGGACTACGGGGAAGAACTGTAGCTTTTAAACACTTGGATAATTGTTTTTTATTGTTACACAAATTTTAAATAATATATTTATTTATTTATTCAAATTAGTTACACAGCATTACAGTAATTAAACCGTGTTGTGTATTGAGTAACAGCGTGGCTCCGTTGCGTCGTCTGATCTGGCGTAGGATTTACGTGATACGTATTTAAAACCTTTTTGATTGTAGATTTGGATGTAGCAGTAGTGGCGATGAAATTTTGCTATCTTCTGAATGGTAGGTATCAGTTTTTTGATTAATAAATAATGAAGACGGCATTTACGAGAAAGGAAATGTGACCTGCGATTTGTTTCTTGTATAGTCTAAACTTGAACATAAAATAAGCACATTGGATCGTATAATAAAATGCTACTTTATCACCTCACTAGCTCAAACATGCTGATTTTTCTGCGAGATAAACAGTGTACAAAATATGATTTTAGTTAAGTACTTAAGTTTGTGACTTGTAACTATGCATTTCCTTTATTAAACTTTATTTCAATTATAACTGAAATAAAAGTTTAGAAAGGGAAACAAGACAAATATAATTTATAAATAACGGTAGACAACAGGTCTTATCGCTAAAAAGCGATCTCTTCCAGATAACCTTTGAATAGTGAAATTGATGAAAAATTTAACTTAATACAGAGTATTCAACAGCACGATATGTAAAAAAACTTTGCTCTCGTGTAGCACACTCATCTTTTCACGTCTACAGCGAGAACATATTTGATTTTTTGTAAAAGGAATAAATATATCATTTAATTAAAATTATGTGTTTCAACACTGTACCAGTCCCTCACAACCACCACGGTTGTCATTATTTGATGCAATTGGAACATTTAACAGAATATACATTAAGTGTTTATTTATTATGACGAGATTTTGGTCATGGTTTGAGTATAGGTACTTCGCTTGCTCGGGACTGAAAATCAGCACTCGCAGCAAAAAACGACTTTGCTCTCTGTTGTACAAATAACTATTTTACTTCTCCTGGTCGAAACAATAACCAGGGCGGTGAATTCGTGAATGTACCAGATCGCATGTTTTGGTTCACTCTTAGTCGAAGTGATAAGCAGAATCATTCCGCTCAATCGCTTCGTTCGCTCGTCCTAATAACTTCGTGTTTCAATGGCTTATTTTAGGCCCTTGTCAAATAATCAATTATTTAAAGAGCAAAAGTAATTATTGAGTGGCTTGTGACATTTTAATCGTCGATTCGGTTTTCAGGCACAATTTCGAGAAGGAGAGTTTATGAACAAGGTAACTTAATATAGTCACAGATATAGTTTACATATTTCATTCCTTTTATCCCACAATTTATTTCCGATGTTATCAGATGGCAAGATACCTTTAGCATTACCTGTAATAAATATTAAGTGTCTCTTCACTGATTATTTTATACCTTTACAGAATTATGTGAAAACGAAGTAGAAAAACTATCAGACGGTAAGATTTTTTTTCTCTAAAATATCAAGTCAACCCTGATTTCGTATCAATAATTTGTTGGCGTCTGCCTGAGCCGAGCGTGCAAGCGAGAACGCGGAACAAGCGATAGAGAGGCACGATCGTACTAAGCGTTCGGCTTGTGATGTGACGCATCTATCTCTCTTCCACTCCATCGGCCGGCTTTCAATTCATAATAGTATGCAATTTTTCATAAATGATTCCTTACGACGTTATCACGTAAAATTATCGTCTGCAAACCGAATTTTCAGAAAACTATTTTCTTTTTTTAATATTTTTTATTTTTAAATGTTTACAATTAAGCGAAATATTGAAAAATTTAATGGTTCAAACAGGATTCGAACCTGCGTTTCCAACGGCTTTACGGACCATTAAATTTTTCAATTTTTCGCTTCATTGTAAACATTTGGTTTACGTTAGCAGACGTTTCCATTGCTTTCAGGGACAAAGTTTATATACAGGAAGAAACATAACGTTAGTTTCGGATATGTGATCGACCGGCAAACGGATAAGGAAAAAATCTGGAATATTATACGAACAGTTGTCACGGACGAAGTAAAAACTAAGTTTATGCCCGAGTACGATATCAGACCAAAAATTGGCATTTATCTGTTGCCAGGTAAATAAAAATAAATATATTACATTAATATTAAGGGACACACACAAATTGACCTAGTCCCAAACTAAGCAATGCTTATTGTACTATTATGGGTACTACACGACGATATATACATAATATACTAGGTCGATGCAGAGTCAGCCACCGGCTAAGCTTGCACCATAGATTAGAGCGGAGTTTTTTTTTTTTTTTTCGAAATGTACTCTTCGTCACGACCTAGCGAAATTTAATTTTTGCATTTTAAAACAAAAATTTCTAAAATCGGTTGAGAACTCGCTGAGAGCTGCGCATTGTTACCAAGTCCATTCGAGTCGATCCATGGGAGCTCCAAAAGTACATAATATAGATAGCATGACCCATGAACAAATATGCGTGCACACGAATTCACACAAATATTTGTCCTCGCCGGGATTCGAACCCAGAACCGTGGGCTCAGCAGGTAGGTGCACTATCAACTCTACCAAAAACTTCATGCAATACTGACAATCACAAGAGTCACAGTCACAAGCACAACGCTATCAGATCCTAGGCAAAGCCCCTAAGCCCTGACCTTAATAATCATACACCTTTTTCACAACAACCTACATCAAATATTTAAAACACCCCCGACACAAGTCAAGGTCATCATGAGACCCTCATTCAATGAGTGATATAGATAATGCTCCTAACACTGAACATAACTACAAAATGTTGAATTCTTAGTTTTTCAATTAAAGCTGAATATCTTGGAAACTACTGGTCCTATTTCAACCAAACATAGCTAAGAACCATCTCGACGGACAAGTCTTTCGATTAGAAAAAGCCGCTTTCATGCCACAGACAGATACACAGATAAACAAATAGACACCCCTTTTTTCGTTGGGGGTTAAAACACATTAGATTATCGTCGATAAATAAACGTATCTCTTTACAGATGAGAAATTCTATCATATCGAAACACTCGAAGACGCAGTCAAAATTCGTAAAGATGTGGGTAGCTTACAACACAAAACACCGCACAAAAAGTGCGAAAAACCGTACTTTAAATGGACAATTGCAGCGCTGACGAAGCAGAAATGGACCAGCGTGTACAATTCATCACTTTTCGTGTTCGTCGATACACCCGTGGCTGACAAACCATTGGGTAAACGAGTTGTGAAGATTGCCCAGGACCACAAAGTTCAGGTTACTTTTTTTTATGTCATGGGGGGAAAGGGCAAACTGATCGCCTGAGGGAAAGCGATTACCGTCGCCCTTAGACAGCTGCAACACCAGAGGAGGCACTAGTGCATTGCCGGTCTTTGAGGTGGGAGTGCGTTCTTTTCTTGAAGGTTTGAAGGTCAATATATCTTACTATTATCACAACAAAAAAATTAAATATGGAGACAGATAGAGATAGCGAGTGATTGGTAGATATAGGGATAAATAGAGACAGGTAGATATAAAAAAAAAAAAAGATAAAAAGTAGGAGACAAAAAGAGACCAATAGACACAGAACGATACAGATACAGAGAGATAGAAAAGACTGACGAAATATGGCGGCAAATATGGATAGATACGTAATATCTTAATATTATCACAAAACAAAACAAAAAATGGGGACAGATAAAGATAGCGAGTGATTAGTACATAGGGATTAAAAGATTCAGATAGATATTTATAAGAAAGATAGAAAGAGACTGATGAAAAGTGTAGATACAATTCGCGCTTAGCACACATGCTGCATAAGAGCTTTCCTTCTTGTGTCGTATTCCTCATTGCTGAGGGTCGTAACCTCTATTTATCTCTTTGGACGATCGCTCTCCACTTATTTCAGACTCCTTCTTCTTGGTCTTCTTCCTTGAATCTTTCCAGGAGAGCTTTTCCAGGTTGTCATCCTTCTCCCTATGTGACGAAATTCAAGGATTCTAGAGACGCAGAGTTGGACAGTGTGATTCCCAAATCCTGGAAGATGTGTTGGTGCGATGGGCCGTCCATGGTTTTCTCAATATTCTCCTCCAGCACCAAATTATTCGTAGTTCACAGTGCCCTGGTTTTTACTGTGATGCTGAGTAACTTATTTGAATAAGTTACACAACATTTACAGTTACACACATGTTTAAGGCGACGGGTACCTAATGCGAAACTAGCGCCGCTTTCGATTTTTTTCTTATACTTACCTTCATAATCTGATATTTTTCTAGAAATAGCTGAAGTCTAGGAGCTAGCAAAATACCTTTAATATTAATTTCATTAAAACTTTCGTGAGATATATAAAATTATTGTATTAAGCGGTTTACACTCACGTGAAATTGTGGTTTGGAAGATATAATAAAAATTCGTAAGTGGCGCTAGTTTCGCACTACCCGTCCTCTTAAGGGACGGTTGGGACCCGATCAACGTCAATTTCATTTTCAGGTCAATTTTATCATAGTAGAAGGATGTTACGACGAACAAAAAGATTTTGCTTTGGAGTCGTTTCAAGTCTACTTCGATACGGCTGTGGAGACAGGAGGACAGGTACTCTGGACTAGGAGCGCTGATCTTGAAGACCCAGAGAAATACGTAAGATTGTTCTTTTCAATTGCCGGACTGTTTTAAAAAAAACGGTGTGCATGAACTTTTTTCTCGAGAGAATTGATTTTTAACCCCTAACGAAAAAAGAGGGAGGAGGTTTAACATTGTGTCTCTGTGTATCTTTGTATCTGTCTGTGGCATCATAGCGCTCATAAATAAATAAATAAATATCAGACAACCTCACACAAATCGATCTAGTCCCAAATTAAGCTCAAGAAGGCTTGTGTTATGGGCACTAGACGACGATATATATACTTATGTAGATAAATATATACTTAAATACATAGGAACAACCATGACCCAAGCACAAATATTCGAGTTCATCACACAAATATTTGCTCATACCATACGGATAGACCGCGTTTTTTTTTATCAGAAGCCTGGTTTGTCAAGCTGGTTCTTAGCTTTGTTTGATGAAAATTGAAGCTCTCGTCTCCAAGGTAATCAGCTTTTAGTGGAACAAGCGACCGGCTCTCAGCCAATATTGAAGCTAGGAAATACAAATTTTGTTTTAATGTTCAGTTTTAGTAGCATTTTCTGTATCACTCATTAAAACAGGGTTTCGTGATGACTAGCTTCTTGTGTCGGGAATGTTTTTAGTTTAGGTTAACTCTATTCAATCCATTAAACTGAAATTTTGCGTACCTAGTTAACTTTGACATTACAGTAAATATGTGTACCATGGGAATGGTCTGATGATGGAAGCTGACCTGAAGCTGGAAGGTGGCCTTTAGGAACTGTAATAGATAAAGTGATATATCTTACTGAGTTTGGGGTCTTAGAATCGTCTCTCGTCTCATGTTCAAAGAAAAGTACAGTCGGCTATAAAAGCTTGTCAGAAAATGATTTTCAATTGACAGAAACTTATTTTCACTAATCTTACTGAAAATTGATTGCACATTCGAACCCCGAAGAGGACACCGGCCAAGTGCGTGTGTGACTTCAGCACCGAGGTTCCGTACAAACACTTGTCCCATCTTAAGTAACTGGCCGGGTAAAGTTAAGTTTGCACGAACATGTATGGCACCGGATACAAATGAGGTGCAAAGTTACCGCAACAGATCACGTTTGCTGTATAGGAACCCCACTTAAATATTTATTTTATTCTGTTTTTAGTATTTGTTGTCGGCAAAAGAAATAACCTATGAAAATTTCAACTGTCACGGTTCTTGAGATACAGCCTGGTGATAGACGGGCAGACGAACAGATAGACAGTCAGACAGACAGACAGATAGATAGATAGACAGACAGACCAACAGTCAGACGGATGGACAGCGGAGCTTTAGTAATAGGGTCCCTTTTTTACCCTTTGGGTACGGAATCCTAAAAAAGTGACGATCGGGAAAGTAATAAGAATTACTAATTAAAATTAAAAAAAATAATGTTTTCAGTTTCACAACTACCTGATCAACACTGCCCTAAGTTATAAACCTCAACTGATAGTATCAGACCAGTATGATCGAACTAACCGTGTACCGGTAAGTTAAATATTGCTTTAGTTGCTATGCTTAGGCATTAATTACTTTATTGAAATAAAATAATATATACAAATATGGAAGGCGACGGTAGCGGGGGAGGTGGGGTGGAGAGGGAGTTTGATAGAAAACTCTTGCTTAATAAAGAATTCCTGCTCCTCTGCTCAACCTCATGGAGACAGCTCGTATGACGGATATTTGGGCAATTTTTTCTAAAGTTGTACACCCCACTTTTATTAAAGTATCGATATTTTGGGTATTTTCTATTCAGAATCATGAGCTCTTTCGATCTAATTAGAAGATAAAAGTGTCCCAATGTTTTCCGTTCCATTCCGTTTCCAATGCCATATAACCTACTACAGCGGTAACGGAATAGAAAAACAAAAAATGTATGAATATTTTGGGACCATTTTTTTTCTCCTAATTAAAGAGCTCGTGGTTCTGAGTAGAAAATACCCCAAATATCGAAAATTAAAAAAAGTGGGGTGTACAACTTTAGAAAAAATGGCCCATTTGTACTAATTTACTTATCAGAAAATTATTTGTGAATAGGATTTTCCCATTTGGATGATAATTCATATTATAATAATGGTTTTACAGTTTTTCCTTCCTGAAGATATCCCATATGTCACAGCATCAGTCTCCGGCTCTAACGTTGACCTATCTATGTTCAATTACAAGCAGAACAAAGACATTGACCACACCGACTTGATTGTCAATACTGCGCAAACTAAGGTAAATAATGCTTTTTTCAATTCTCATGCTCATAAAATTAACAAAAATATATAGGGTGTGGCCTGTAATAGGAGCAATAAATTTAAACATAGATTCTACTCTTCAAACTGAACAACATGTGTTCAGCAACTTAAAAAAAAACCGTTTTCAGAATTTTATTATTTCAAACAAATTAAATAGTATTTTCAATGTACGTCATTCAACATTTTGACAGGTGACATTCCCTGAGCATTGACATAGCTGTCACTCTACTAACATCGGACATTTCGCAATATATTGCTTCTTTGTCTAAACATTATTCTGCAAAATATCATTTAATACACGTTATTTTCAGAAGTTGTTTAACAAATGTTGTTGAGTTTCAAAGGGATGAATCTATGTTTTAATTTATTACTCCTGTTACAGGCCACACCCGGTATATATTAGAAATCAAAGTTTAATTATTAAATCAGGGTACCGTAAATTGCGATTATTCATATGACATTTGACGTATCTTAAAGATAAACATCTAATATCCGTATCCTATCAATTTAGCATTAAATATAACATTTACATTGTACGACAAGAATCTTATTATGAAGATATTTTTAAAAGTTGCAGAAAAAAAGATGTTCAGTTTGGAGAGCACAATTGTGCATTAGAAGCCCCATGGTCAGTGATACCCTGTATAGCAAAACCTTCAATGTACAAATTACTAATTCTGATAGATGCCAACATCCATTTGATTGTAATTTTGTAGGTACATTAGGACATTAGAAACAAAGTGCGCCATAAATTGCCATACGATAAATAATGGCCATTAAACTTTGAAATTTCAATAATAGTACAGATATTTCCCAGGTATACAGATTCACAGCTATGCCCATGGGAACCTACGCCATTGTACTCGAACAATCAGCCACCAAATACGGCCACTTGCCCGTGTTTGTCAATCTGATATTATCCAAAGTGAAGTTCCAATTTATATTCGGCTTATCAAGCAAGCCAGACACACAGATGAAGTACACGACTGATATAGATAATTGGGATTTTTCAAGTAAGTACCTTGCCTTAATAGACAACATTTCATATTTCTAACAGGGGAATTGATATAGAGATCGAGAGAGATTTGCAGGAGGTGGTAGAGCACGAAGATTTTTCTGCTCAAGCTCTTTCCAGTTACGGTATGGACACTTGATGCGAAGAGAGAAGCCACGTAACCAGAAAATCATTACGCGTGAATGTTGATGGATATAGAAGAGGAAGACCAAAGAAAAGATGGATGGATTGTGTGAAAGATGGAATAAGAAGGAAGTAAACGACAAGATGACGGTAACAGGAAAGAATAGAGGAAGAAAACATGCTGCGCCCCAAATAAATGGGGTAAAGGCAAGGGAATGATCAATCTGCACACGTTCATCGTCATGTTTTGATGTTCCGAATTCACTATATGATATTCAGGTTGTAACGTGTTGCGTTGCAACTCGTTTTAGATAACTTTTTGGACTGTCTGGTTACTCTCTATCTTAAAAATAAACATTCAAATTCAAATTTCATTCTAAATTCCACACTTGTTCGTTACATGTCTAAAAGATTCATTCGATCCAGAGCTTTGGTGCTGAACGGATACCAACAAGACGTTATTTTTGATCCTGCTCATCCTCAATTCATTATACTTATCAGTCTATAATTAGCTTACCACACAAGAGTGTCCTAATTACCAAAAGTTAACCTGTGCTATTGTGCTGTGACATCAGATATGTAGTTCTAATTGCTGGATCCTGTGGGATATATATTATTAAATTAAAGACAAAGGCACGTAAAACGTAAGTCCCCTATGTATTTTATATAACCGTTATAATGTCAATCTCTTTAAATTAAAATCTAGAACTTAAGTTTGTATCTGCTTGTTCGCAGGTGCCTTTGTTATTTTACATAATAAATACCTTTCTTCTGCCCTGATACCTGTCTCTTCTTCCGTTCCTGTTCCTACTTTACTTACCTCCCGGACCTGCAACGTGACAAGGTCTCATCTCGGCGATGTCTCGTTTAGCGCTTGCAGGAGTCCGTGAACCTTAGATTTTGACGTCCAAAGGCCTCATAATGCTTTAGGTTTCATGTGTGTGTGTTTACGAACCAATCATAGAGACTGTTGCTTGTGACAAATGCGCGAATTGACGAATCTTAGGCCTTAGCTAAAACTGGCTTCAGTCAATCGCTGTCTAGGTTTCTAGGCGTAGACTTACTTGTAATTTCATTACAGAACCAGCCTACATACTAATATTAGTAAAGGAACCAGCACAGGTGGTCGACGTGAAGAAGATAAAGTTGGTGAATAATGACGGTTTTATCGTCCAAAGTCATGGCTTGAAGGGACGCAAGTGTCTTTTCGTTACCGATCAGAGGGTTATTCTACCGCGGCACGATTTTCAGTTGATAGTAAGTTTTACGAACTTTTAAAGCCTGACCAAAACTGACACTATAGTTAGTTCGAAAACATAATATTGACAACAGTTTTGTTTCTATTACATGTTTACGTAAGGTGCTTTGGGGTAAATTCGACATATTTTTAGGCGAGTGTAGAGTATGTTAGGGTTTGGGCTCGTAAGTCAGAACCTAAGAAGTATTCCTTCCAAGTAATGAGATCTTTACGAAATTGGATATATTCATCAACGCTTTGTGAAAATAGCGTTGTAATATGTTGCTTGAATTTGGAAATAAATGTAAATAAAAAAATAAAATATTTTTCTCAAACATCCAAGGAAATGTCGTTCTTATGATCGTGGTAATAGAACGCGAAATACGTCTTTGTATAGCAATTGTTGAAGATTCGTTCTAATTTCAAATTAGAACGATATAAAGGAATTTCATACAACATTATTGGCCGTAGCCAACAAAGAGATTGTCTTTTGTTTCAGTGGGGTTTATTTCTTTTATTGATAATCTATGGTATACTGCCAATAAAAAAAAACTTAGTTTGTGCATGTATATTTACGTTTTATTTCTTATATTTAACTAGATTATTCAATTCGATTAAATCAGATATTCAATAAAATAAACAAGGAATCACGTTTATTGTTAAAAAATATAACAATATCTAATTAATAAGGTGTTGTCATTTTTTAATAAATAGAATCATCTTAACATTTGGTGGCAAAAACATTGACCCGAACAGCTTAAAAAAATAAATTTGTTTTTTTTTATTAATTTGAAATAAATTTCTTTTTATATGAATATATAAGTTGAACATTTGTATTATTTCCTTGGATATATTTGAGAAAAGCACTATACAAGCCTCGGCGCGAACAGGGATTATCGGCCTCGTATCTCTAGATGGCCTCGTTATCACTCGGCCATCTATTACTACTCCGCCAATAATTCCCTATTTCGCGGCCTCTGCAGTAATGTACTATTGAATACCATTTTTTAAGGAGGGGGTAATTTCGAAAGCAAGTGGAGTAATTTTGAAGCTGGTTTTTATGCAATATGAGTTTAAGAATCATATTTCTTTTTAGTTCTAATTTACCCCCGCAAAGATCCAAAAATCGGACTGCTTTTATTTAATCGACTGAAACACACGTGCCCTCACGACTAGCGATGTGAAGTGAACTGAAGCGGGGGAGCGTTGCAAGCGTAGAATTTGTTCCCAGTTTAGTAGAAATGTGTGATTTTCGACTTTTCCCCATTTTCGACTTTACCCCAAAGCACCTTATACTCTTTGCTTAATTTATTATTTCATAGCAATGTATTATTTATTAGATCTCTATTAGCCTGCTGCAGTGATGGTTCTTAGTTATGTTTGGTGGAAATAAGGCGAGTAGTTTCCAAGATATTTAGCTTTAATTGGAACAAGCGACAAGATCTCAGACAATACCTATTGAAGCTACAATTTCCAAATGTTGTGGTTATGTTCAGTTTCAGTAGCATTTTCTATATCACTCATTGAATAAGTCTCATCGTGACCGAGCTACTTCTGTCGGGGGTGTTTTAAATGTTTAATTGATTGAAAATTTGTTTATTGACAGCTGTCGGGTATATTGAAAACCACAAAGAAGGTAATCGACAGTGAGTCAATAGACATAGAAGTACCAGGTATGTAATTATATAATTTTATTTTATCTGAAACTATCCTTAAAATTTTTGTAAGGCAACTTTTTTCTTTTTAATTTATTTTATGAAACACAAAAGTACAATAAACTTTCTGAGTATCTGCCAAACTGCACAGCACTTTCTTGGCAGAGAAACATCTAGTTCATTCCTCCCAGTCCCTTCGCCATTGTACATTTTACTAATATCACGTTTTAACTTACAAGCTACAAATAACACCTAAGTACAGTGTAAAAGTAATAACACATTTCTTTCAACAATTTGCTAAAATTTGCTACTCGATAACTCTTATATTATAGCTCATTAATTTAAGAACCTGTATCCACCTTTACTTGTCGTGGCCATTTGCATGGAGCGTTTTCAGCGCTCCGTAGAAATGTCGAACTTCAACGGTAATTTATAACTTTTAAGAGGAGTATACTTACATTTTAAAATGTATTTTTTTTTCATATCGTGTGACTAATACAATTTTAGAGTAGTTTTTGAAACAAAAATTATCAATGAAAAATTCAAACTGTAGGTCTCAAATATATACCAAAAAATTGCAATAGCCCTGTTCTAAGTAGTTACAACGGTAATATGATCAAAAACATGCTTGAATATAGAGAAATATATCTAGATCAAGCAGCATTAATTTCAACTTAAGAGGCCTTATGCCTTTTAAAATTTATTTTTTTCATATTATGACAAATATATTGATAATTTCAACCAACTTTTTGAAGTGAATAATACTTTTCCCCGAGTTCTAGGTAGTAACATAGCTATTTCACGCTTTCATTGCGTACAGTCGAAATTAAGCTAAAAAAAAAAAATTTCCACGTGAATCTTGTCAATTTCGAGTAGTTTTTGAAACAAAAATTATCAATGTAAAATTCAAACTGTAGGTTTCAAATATATACCAATAAATCCTAATAGCCCTGTTCTAGAAAGTAACATCAATAGTATGTTAAGAAACATGTTTGATCATAGAGAAAAATGTCTAAACAATCAGCATTTTAAAAGGAATAAGGCCTCTTAAGAGCACTATAAATGTACTTTGATCTATATATCGTTTTTTATCAAAAAAAAATCTAATCATGCCTATTTGTAAACTTTTTCAGATCGCTATACAAGAACTACAAGAATAACAAAACACCCCACAAAACCCACCAGAAGTGAGTGTTACAAATACTATAAATAATGAACAAGCCTTTCAAATAAACAATGCAAAGATCGACACACAAAACATACGGAAAAATTCGTAAGATTGCTTGGGTGATCGCTTTTTTACTCATACTCGTACAAAAGATATGGGTAAGTATCGTCACACAAAGGAATCAATTAAGTTTTGTTTTAATTAAAGGCCTTAACTATGTACATATGTATTTTATAAATGATTCATTTGCCTACAAATCCTACAATTCCTATAACTTTTCAGCAAGAACTACTACTGATTCCGACTACGACGGTGAGTGTTATGTTTTAATGTTGCTACGCGGCACAAAACCCCACTGGCCAAGGCAACACCTAATACATTAGACAAACCACGGACGGTAATTTGTAAAGCCTAAGATCGCAAACGCCTGCGATCTGGCACATTCACGAATTCGCCGCCCTAGGTATATAATGTACTAAAACATGCCTTTTTATTAGTAGCTCCACTTGTAATTAAGTTTGTTTAAATATTTGTTTGTAACTAACACTGCAATCAAATCTTGGAATTCAATTTTACCTAAAATAGGTAAATAATTATACAGTGGTACAATATCCATAATAAATCCATCCTGGTATTATTCTCACTGTACGATTGTCTGCGCAGTGACCAATTGCTAGTCGCCTACGCTCTTTTAGAATAAGTAAATTTTCAAATGAAATTTTGGATCCCAAATTGGGATATTTTTGGAAATGTAAAAAATGTGGTAATATTTGATTTTTTATCCTTTATTTGATAATATCAATGAAAAACCTAATAAAAAAATAAAAATATCGAAATTAAACTTTGGATGTACCTACTTAATATATAGCTGACGTGACAAAACAATAATTTGGTATCAAGGAGCTGATAGTTTCTAGTTTTTTTGGCACCTACCATAGAAAACCGTTGTTTTTGGCACCAACCATATAGGTAATATCGCTTCCCCTGGGGGTCACGCCACACAAGTTAGTAATTTGCTCTGTATTTTTCAGATGACACCACCACGCGAAGACCGAAACCAACAAGAAGTAAAAGTAAGTTACAGAAAATAGATTTGGGAACATTTCAAAACCTTTCGTAAATGTCCATATAATATATTTCCTAAATCAACTACTTTGGAAAATATTCGGTTAAATGTGAAGGGACTATACCGCAAATGATATCATTTGTTGAAGTTATAACTCGTTACCCGCTTTTCTGCAGTTTCGTAGCCGGGTAAAAAATATGTGAGATTATCCAACTGGGTAGTTGTACCAAATGTACCAAAAAATATTGAAATCAGTCCGTTTAGGGGTGATGGATGGACAAAGAAACATTCATATAGACAACACCCAAAAGAATATTTATCTATTCAGTGATCTCCAAATAGCCTAACTCATTTTTTACTGTACTTACTGTTTTTCAGCTACCACAGATTCAGATTACTATGATGGTAAGCATCGTAGAGTCCGAAAAGTACGTTCCTTTTACTTTATTATGTAAATATTAGAATTTAAATAAGTTCTAATATTTACGATGACGTAGCTTAAGTCTAGTGTATTTCATGTAATTAGTTTTCTTAGCACCTACCATTGAATAACATCGCTTCCCCTTGGAGGTGACGCTCTATATTTGAACCAACTTTGCTCCGTATTTTTCAGATGACACCACCACACGAAGAACGAAACCAACAAAAAGTAAAAGTAAGTTACAGATAATAGATGAATAATTTCAAAAACCTTTCGTAAATGTCCATTCTTTCCTAAATCAACGACTTTGGAAAATATTCGGTTAAATGTGAAGGGAATAAACCGTAAATGGCGTCATAAAAAATATTAAAAACGATCAACTTAAGCGTGATGGACGGACAAAGAAATATGGACAAAACATCCAAAAAAAAAAAATTATCTATCCGGTAATCTCCAAATAGCTCTCATAATCTCACTTTTTACTGCACTGTTTTTCAGCTACCACGGATTCAGATTACTATGACGGTAAGCATCGTAGAGTCTGAAAATTAGGTTCCTTTTAAACGTGTATTGTATAAATATTAGTATTACAATAAGTTTTATGAAAACTTTCGTGAGACATATTTAATTATTGTATTAAGCGGTAAACTCGTCACTGACGAGTGAGTGTAACACTCGTCAGTGACGAGTTTGCCGCGGCGGTGTACGGGCAGCCGTCCCTGATGAAGAGCTCCATACGAGTTCGAAACATGTCGGGCCGTTTCTGACTTTTTCACGTGAGTGTAAACCGCTTAATACAATTATTACAATAAGTTCTAATTTTTACCAAGGTTAAGTTAGAGTCCAGTATATATATTCTCATTTGGGTTTTTGGCACCTCCCATTGAATATCGTCGCTTCCCCTTGGAGCCTGGAGGTCACGCTTCACATTTTGAATCATCTTTACTCTGTATTTTTCAGATGACACAACCACACGAAGAACGAAACATACAAGAAGTAAATATAAGTTACAGATACTGGATTGGTAACATTTCAAAAACCTTTCATGAATATCCATCTATCTTTCCTAAGGGCGAAGACATAAAGCGTAATTTCGGTCGATACATAACTAGTGTGAAGTGATCACGTGACATGATGTCTGCCTGGCGCAACCGAAATTACGCGACTCAAATTACACCTACTATACTATACCTTTAATGACGCCACATATTAATTCCGCGAAGAAAAAATGGCCATAACTCAATACTCTCTTTTCTAGTAGTCGGATATAAAATATGTGGGGATACCCAGCTACCCATGTATCAAAATTATTGAAATCGTTCCGTTTAGTCGTGATGGATGGACAAAGAAACATGCATATAGTCAAAACATACGAAAGAGTTATTTATCTATTCAGTGATATCTATAATTATAGTCTCTAACTTTTTACTGTACTATTTTTCAGCTACCACAGATTCAGATGATGGTAAGCATCGTAGAGTCCGAAAAGTAGGTTCCTTTTAGTACATTTATTGTATTTTTTATTAAAGCAGTAACGTCTGCTAATGATTAGATTAGATTAGATTATATTTATTTCACACATATAGGGATACATTATAAATTACACATAGTCAATTTACACGAATCTATACGGTGATCGTCAACATAATAAACAAAATAAACAAATTCAGCATGTCATAATTCAATAGATAGTTAAGAAAAAACAATGTCAAAAATTTTTAAATACGTAATATAACAATTTAAATAATGTAAAATAAATATGACAATAAATTCACTTATCATACAAATTAAATGTCAACCACAAAGGATCGTCACTTATGGTACACTATAATACAAAACAATTTCATCTAAACATGTCAAGATAATCTTCAACCGTGTACAAAGGATTTTCCAATAAAAGGTTTCTCAGTTTACACTTGAATACCATGTCAGATGGTTCATTCCGAAGATCGGCGGGTAGGCGTTCATAGTATGTCGGACCGATGACTCGCGGAATGTAAACCAAATGTTTACAATGAAGCGAAAAATTTAAAAATTTAATGGTTCAAACAGTATTCGAACCTGCGCCTTCAACGGCTTTCCGGGCCAACACGAAAACATTTACCTATTGTAGAAATATTAGTATTTAAATATTTTTCAATTTTTACGGCGGTAAAGCTTAAGTCTAGTGTATATTATATTATGTGTTTAGTTTTGGCACCTACCATCGGATATCGTCGCTTTAAATCATTTTTGCTCTATATGTTTCAGATGACACCACCACACGAAGAACAAAACCAACAAGAAGTAAAAGTAAGTTACAGATAAATAGATGAATCATTTCAATAACCTTTCGTGAATGTCAATTTATCTTTCTTAAATGAACGAGTTTGTCCTAAATGACGAGAATATTCGGTTAAATGTGAAGAGACTTTAACATCATAAAAATTATTAAAATCGATCCATTTAAGCGTGATTGGCGGACGAAGAAACATTTATATAGATAAAACGTCTGAAAGAGTATTTATCCATTCAGTGATATCCCAATAGCCTATCTCACGTTTTACTGTACTGTTTTTCAGCTACCACAGATTCAGATTACTATGATGGTAAGCATCGTAGAGTACGAAAAGTAGGTAATACTTATATTGTATAAATAAATAGAAGAATAATTGTATTTACCAAAAGAAACATAATTTAACAGTGGCCTCCCCCTTGGAGGTGACGACTCACATTTGAATCATGTTTGCTCTGTATTTTTCAGATGACACCACCACACGAAGAACGAAACCAACAAGAAGTAAATATAATTATATATTACAGATTGAGAACTTTTCAAAAAAATCATTAATGTCTATTTATCTTAACTAGTTTGAAAAATATTCAGTTTTTATGTTAAGGGACTGTACCGTAAATAACGTCGCCTGGTAGATCCGCATTAAAGGAAAAATCATAAGTCATTATCCTTTTTTATGTATTTCCGTAGTTGGGTAAAAATATGTGGGGATACCCAACTACCCTTGTACCAAAAATTATTGAAATTGCTCCGGTTATAGGTGATGGATGGACAAAGAAACATTTATATAGACAAAACATCCAAAATAATGTTTAACTATTCAGTGATCTCCAAATAGCCTACCTCACTTTTTACTGTACTATTTTTCAGCTACCACCGATTCAGATTCCTATGATGGTAAGCATCGTAGTCCGAAAAGTAGGTTCTCTTTACTTTATTGTGCAAATATTAGAATTAGAATAAGTTCTAATTTTTACGAAGTTGACCTTTAAGTTTTTGGCTCCTCCCATTAAATATAAGAATACTATTTATCTCTCGATTGATAAAATTGATTTTGTTCGTTTGCCTCTGACTGTTTATGTGTTCCTTATCTGTCTTGTTTTTATTTATATTTATGTATGTTTCAGTAGGTGTATATATATCTATTTATGTATGTGTATAGTATATCTATTGACATTGGCGTATCTAAGCTTATTTTTCAGGGGGGGCCTGGGGTGGGCCTTGTGTGGGCCTGGGGAGGGGCCTGGCCATATCCTAAGAGATGAAGCCATGAATTTCTATCGGCAACCCAAAATCCTGGGGTGGGCACTAGACCATACTGGGGTGGGCACGGCCCACCCGGCCACCCCCCTATATACGCCAATGTCTATTGATACGTTTACTTGCTTACCTGTTGATAATTATTTTGTTCTCCCTTCCCCTTATGCATCACCTACTCATTGTGCGATTTATACTAATCAACTCCACTACCTAAAGGTTGTCTGGAAGAGATCGCTCTTTAGCGATAAGACCGCCTGTTGTCTACCGTTACTAAAATTATTGTTCTGTATTGAATTTGTAAACTTTTTTGGTGTGCAATAAAACATTTTGTATTGTATTGTATTGTATATCACCGCTTCCATTTGGAGCTAACGCCCCACATTTGAATCATCTTTCCTCTGTACTTTTCAGATGATACCACCACACGAAGAACGAAACCAACAAGAAGTAAAAGTAAGTTAAAAATAATAAATTGGGAATATTTCAAAAACCATTCGTAAATATCTATTCTTTCCTAAATCTAGTCGTTTGGAAAATATGTGGTTAAATGTGTAAGGACTATACCGTGAATGACGCCACCTGGTAGATCCGCGTAGAAGAAAACGTCGTAAAACCATTATCCTCTTTTCTGCATTTTCGTAGTCGGGTAAAAAATAGCCAACTGCCCGAGTACCAAAAAAAAAGTTAAATAGCCTATCTCACTTTTTACTTTACTGTTTTTCAGCTACCACAGATTCAGATTACTATGATGGTAAGCATCGTAGATTCCGAAAAATAAGTTCCTTTTGTATTGTGTAAATATTAGTATTAAAATAAGTTTAGTATATATATTATTATGTTTTTAGTATTCTTCGGCAAGTACCATTGGATAGCGTCGCCTCCACTTGGAGGTCACGTCCCACATTTGAATCATCTTTGCACTGTATTTTTCAGATGACACCACAACACGAAGAACGAAACCAACAAGAAGTAAAAGTAAGTTACAGAAAATAGATGAATAATTTCTAAAACCTTTCGTAAATGTCCATTTATCTTTCCTAAATCAACGAGTTTGGAAAATAATCTGTTACATGAGAAGGGACTTTACCGTAATTCGCGGATCTACCAAGTGACGTCAGTCGCTTGGTAGATCCGCGAAAAAGAAAAGTCATAACTCATTACCCTATTTTCTGCATTTTTGTAGTCGGGTAGAAATTATGTGGGGACATCCAACTACTCATGTACCGAAAATTATTATAATCGGTATATTTAAGCGTGATGGACGGAGTAAGAAACATTCATATAGACAAAACATCCGAAAGAGTATTTATCTATTCAGTGATATCCAAATAGCCTATCTCAATTCTAACTGTTTTGCTTTTCAGCTACCACGGATTCCGATTACTATGATGGTAAGCATCGTAAAATACGAAAAGTGAGTTCCTCTTGTAAATTCCATTCTGTAAATATTAAAATATAAGTTCTAATTTTCACGACCGTGAAGCTTAAGTTTATAGTATATTTATTATTATGTATTAAGTTTTCTTTGGCAAGTACCATTGGATATCGGTGCTTCCCCTTGGAGGTCAATTCCCACATTTGAATCATCTTTGTACTTTATTTTTCAGATGACACCACGACACGAATAACGAAACCAACAAGAAGTAAAAGTTAGTTCCAGATAATAAATAATAGATTAGGAACATTTCAATAACCTTACGTAAAATGTCCACTTATCTATCCTAAGTCAATGAGTTTGGAAAATATTCGGTTAAATGTGCAGAGGCTATACCGTACATGCCGTTACCTACTAGATCCGCGTAGAAGACAAAGTCATAAATAATTATCCTCCTTTCTGTATTTTCCTAGTCAGGGAAAAAAAAATTAGGAATACCCAACTTCCAATAAAAAGAATACCCATGTACCAAAAGTTATTAAAATCGATCCGTTTAAGCGTGATGGACGGACAAAGAAACATTCATATAGACAAAACATCCTAGAGATTATCTATTAGGTGATGTCCTAATAGCCTATCTCACTTTTTACTGTACTTTTTTCAGCTACCACTGATTCAGATTACTATGATGGTAAGCATCGTAGAGTCCGAAAAGTAGGTTAATTGTAGTACATTTATTGCACATATATTACTATTTAAATATTTTTTTTATTTTACGGCGGTAAATTATGTGTTTAGTTTTCTTTGGCACCTACCATTGGATATCGTCGCTTCTCCTTGGAGGTCACGTCCAACATTTGAATCATCTTTGCTCCGTATTTTTCAGATGACACCACCACGCGAAGAACGAAACCAACAAGAAGTAAAAGTAAGTTCAAGATAATAGATTGGGAACATTTCAAAAACCGATCGTTAATATAAATTTATGTTCTAAATCAACTAGTTTGGAAAATATTCGGTTAAATGTGAAGGGGGTTATACCGTAAATGACGTCGCCTGGTAGATCCGCGTAAAAGAAAAAGTTATAACTCATTACCCTTTTTCCTGCAATTTCAGTTCGGTAAAAATATGTTGGAATACCCAACTGTCCACGTACCAAAAGTTTTGAATTCGGTCCGTTTAGGCGTGATGTATGGACGAAAATATATACATGTAGACAAAACACCCAAAAGAATATTTATTTGTTCAGTGATCTCCAAATAGCCTGTCTCACTTTTTACTGTACTGTTTTTCAGCTACCACAAATTCAGATTACTATGATGGTAAGCATCGTAGAGTAGGAAAAGTATGTTTTTCTTTTACTTGGGTTGTGTAAATATTAAAATAAAAGTTCTAATTTTTATGACTGTAATGCTTAACGTTAGTATATATTTTTAATAAGGATTTTAGTTTTCTTCGGCAAGCACCATTGCATATCGTCGCTTCCTCTTGGAGGTCAAGTCCCACATTCAAATCATCTTTGGACTGTATTTTTTCAGATGACACCACGACACGAAGAACGAAACCAACAAGAAGTAAATATAGATAATAGATATTGAATCTCTCAAAAACCCTTTACCTTAAAGTACGCCACGTGGTGGATCCACGAAGAAGAAAAAGCCAAAACTCAATACTCTCTTTCCTACATTTTCTTAGTCGGGTAAAAAAAAATATGTGGGGATACTGGGTGCGTCCCATGAGATATAACTACATAATATATAATTTCATATTAATAACGTTCACAAGATATAATAAACTTTTGCTATAACATCAAAATCAATATTTTTATTAGGAATAACGGTCAATTAGCATAATACTCATATTGTAGAATGATTTTTTATATAACACTCAAATACTCTAAATTCAGTTGATATAACATACATAACGTATATCGATCATAGTATATACTTTCTTTTAGTATAATGATTAGAAAATATAATAGCGTATGATATACTAAATAGGTAACAACTGCTACCCCTATGCCCCTAAATTGGATCATGGGTCAAAAACCGGTTATAATAGGTTAGGTTAGGTTTGTTTTATGACCATGGATAGCGGAGCGAGCAAAGCGAGCGGAGCGTCAAAATGCTTGCTTGCATGGAGGTACCAACATTAAAATTTAACAGCGAACTATTGCATATTACGACATACGATGTTCACAATTGATAATGGCAGATGAAATTCTGGCAAGTAAGAGTATACCGTTTGGAAGAACTGCGATAAAATGGAATATGGGTCAAAAACCGAAAACTGTAGGTTAGGTTAGGTTTGTTTTATGACCATGGATAGCGGAGCGAGCGACGCGAGCGGAGCGTCAAAATGCTTCCTTGCATGGAGGTATATTAAAATTTAACAGCGAACTATTGCATAAGTATGTACACAATTGATAATGGCAGATGAAATTCTGGCGAATACGAGTATACCGTTTGGAAGAACTGCGACAAAATGGAATATGGGTCAAAAACCGAAAACTGTAGGTTAGGTTAGGTTTGTTTTATGACCATGGATAGCGGAGCGTTAAAAGCTTGCTTGCATGGAGGTACATATATTAAAATTTTACAGCGAACTATTGCATAAGTGAGTACACAATTGATGTGCAGGTGGTTATTCTATACGAGCATTATGCATTTTGGTGTTAGATGTATTGAGTAATATACATTATAAATCTGAGATATTATGAACAATATACGTTATGATCGTTATATACAATGATATTATACTTAAATAACGTTATATTTAACAAAAATAGATATTTTGATGTTATATCCAACGTTCGTTATACACCTTGAACGGTATACAAAACAAGCTTATACAATATGAGCGTATATAATATACATATTATAGCATAAGTTCTTATATCTTATATTACTTACCCGGGGATACTGCCCATGTACTTACCAAAAATTATAGAAATCGGTTTGTTTTAGCGATTTGGATGAACAAAGAAATATTCATATAGACAAAACACCCAAAATAATATTTATTTATTCAGTGAACTCCAAATAGCCTATCTCACTTTTTACTGTACTGTTTTTCAGCTACCACAGATTCGGATTACTATGATGGTAAGCATCGTAGAGTAGGAAAACTAGGTTCCTTTTACTTGTATTGTATATATATTAAAATAAGTTCTAATTTTTACGACGGTCAAGCTTAAGTTTAGTATAAATATTATTATGTATTTAGTATTCTTCGGCAAGTACCATTGGATATCGTCGCTTCCCCTCGGAGGTCACGTCTCACTTTGAATCATCTGTGTACTGTATTTTTCAGATGACACTACAACACGAAGAACGAAACCAACCAGAAGTAAAAGTTAGTTACAGATAAAATATTGGGAACATTTCGAAAAACCTTTCATAAATGACATTTTCGTAGTCGGATAAAAAAAATTTTAGGTCCCCAACTATCCATGTACCAAAAATAATTGAAATCGGTCCGTTTAGGCGTGATGGATAAAATAATTGAAATCGAACCGTTTACGTGTGATGGATAGACAAAGAAATATTTACAACAAAACATTTAGAATAATACACTATCGAATTAGTAGTCTCCAAATAACCTATCTCACTTTTTACTGTATTATTTTTCAGCGACCACAAATTCAGATTACTATGATGGTAAGCATCGTCGAATACGAAAAGTAGGTTCCTTTTACATTCTTGCGTAAATATTAGTATTTAAATAAGTTCTAATGTTTACGACGAGGAAGCTTAAGTCTAGTGTAATTTTATGTAATTAGGTTTCTTGGCACCTACCATTGAATAACACTCGCTTGCCCTTGGAGGTAACGCCCCACATTTGAATCATCTTTACTCTGTATTTTTAGATGACACCACGACACGAAGAACGAAACCAACAGGAAGTAAAAGTAAGTTACAGATAATAGATTAGGAAGCTTTCAAAAACCTTTCGTTAATGTCCACTTATCTATCCTGAATCAACGAGTTTGGAAAATATTCGGTTAAATGTGAAGAGGCTATACCTCTTGAGTACTTATATTCTTTGGGCTATACCATACATGACGCTATCTAGTAGATCCGCGTAGAAGATAAAGTCATAAATCATTATCCTCTTTTCTGTATTTTCGCCTCTATTCAATTTTTTTACCCATTTACTAAAAATAATTAAAATCGGTCAAATTAAGCGTGATGGACGGACGAAGAAACATTCATAGACAACAGATCTGAAAGTGTATTTATCTATTCATTGATACCCTTATAGCCTATATCACTTTTTACTGTACTGTTTTTCAGCTACCACAGATTCAGACTACTATGATGGTAAGCATCGTAGAGTCCGAAAAGTATTCCTTTTACTTGTATTGTGTATATATTAAAATAAGTTCTAATTTTTACGACGGTGAGGCTTAAGTTTAGTATATATTATTATTATGTATTTAGTATTCTTCGGCATGTACCGTCGGATATCGTCGCTTCCCCTCGGATGTCACGTCTCACATTTGAATCATGTGTGTATTGTATTTTTCAGATGACACTACAACACGAAGAACGAAACCAACCAGAAGTAAAAGTTAGTTACAGATAAAATATTGGGAACATTTCGGAAAACCTTTCATAAATGTAATTTTCGTAGTCAGATAAAAAAATGTTAGGTCCCCAACTATCCCTGTACCAAAAATAATTGAAATCGGTACATTTAGGCGTGATGGATAAAATAATTGAAATCGAACCGTTTACGTGAGATGGATAGACAAAGAAACATTCATTTAAACAAAACATTCAAAATAATACATTATCGAATCAGTGGTCTCCAAATAGCCTATCTCACTTTTTACTGTATTATTTTTCAGCGACCACAAATTCAGATTACTATGATGGTAAGCATCGTAGAATACGAAAAGTAGGTTCCTTTTACATTCTTGCGTAAATATTAGTATTTAAATAAGTTCTAATGTTTACGACGAGGAAGCTTAAGTCTAGTGTATTTTATGTAATTAGTTTTCTTGGCTCCTACCATTGAATAACACTCGCTTGCCCTTGGAGGTAACGCCCCACATTTGAATCATCTTTACTTTGTATTTTTCAGATGACACCACGACACGAAGAACGAAACCAACAGGAAGTAAAAGTAAGTTACAGAATTAGGAAGCTTTCAAAAACCTTTCGTTAATGTCCACTTATCTATCCTCAATCAACGAGTTAAGAAAATATTCGGTTAAATGTGAAGAGGCTATACCTCTTGATTACTTATACTCTTTGGGCTATACCGTACATGACGTCACCTACTAGATCCGCGCAGAAGACAGTCATAAATCATTATCCTCTTTACTGTATTTTCGTAGTCGGGTAAAAATATGTGGGAATACCCAACAACCCATATACCAAAAATAATTAAAACCAGTCAATTTCAGCGTGATGGACGGACAAAGAAACATTCATACCCAAAACATCAGAAAGTGCATTTATCTATTCAGTGATATCCTAAAAGTCTATCTCAATTTTTACTGTACTGTTTTTCAGCTACCACAGATTCAGACTACTATGATGGTAAGCATCGTAGAGTCCGAAAATTAGATTCCTTTTACATGTATTGTGTAAATATTAGTATTAAAATATGTTTTACTACGGTGAAGCTTAAATTTAGTATATATATTATTATGTATTTACTTTTCTTCGGCAAGTACCATTGGATATCATCCATCGTTTCCCCTTGGAAGTCACGCCCCACATTTGAATCATCTTTGCACTGTATTTTTCAGATGACACCACCACACGCAGAACGAAACCAACAAGTAAAAGAGTTACAGATAATAGATTAATAACTTCGAAAAAACGTTCATAAATGTCGTTTTCGTAATCGGGTAAAAATATGTTAGGATCTCAACTACCCAAGTACCAAAAATAAATGGGATGGGTCCGTTTAGGCGTGATGGCTAGACAAAGAAACATTCATTTAAAAAAACATTCCAAATAATACTTTATTGATTCAGTGATCTCCAAATAGCCTATTTCACTTTTTACTGTACTGTTTTTCAGCTACCACAGATTCAGACTATTATGATGGTAAGCATCGTAGAGTCCGAAAAGTTTATTCCTTTTACGACTCTGAAGCTTAAGTTTAGTATACATATTATTATGATTTAGTTTTCTTCGGCAACTACCGTTGGATATCATCGCTTCCCTTTGGAGGTCACGCCTCACATTTGTATCATCTTTGCACTGTATTTTTCAGATGACACCACCACACGAAGAACTAAACCAACAAGAAGTAAAAGTAAGTTACAGATAACATAGATAAATAATTTCAATAACCTTTCGTAAATGTCCATTTATCTTTCCTAAATAGGCTATAATGTCATAAATCAATGGCTATAATATTAAAATCGATCCATTGGAGCGAGATTGACAGAAAAAGAAACATGCATATAAACATAACACCCCAAAGAGTATTTATCTATTCAGTGATATCCAAATAGCCTATCTCACTTTTTACTGGACTGTTTTTCAGCTACCACAGATTCAGATGATGGTAAGCATCGTAGAGTCCGAAAAATAAGTTATTTTTACTTGTTTTGAGTAAGTATTAGTATTTAAATAAGTTCTTATTTTTACGACGACAAAGCTTAAGTCTAGTATATATATATTCTCAGTTGAGTTTTTTGGCACCTTCAATTGAATATCCCCTAATCGTCGCTTCCCCTTGGAGGTCACGTCCCACATTTGAATCATCTTTGTACTGTATTTTTCAGATGACACCACCACAGGAAGAACAAAATCAACAAGAAGTAAATATACGTTAAACATTACAGATTGGGAACTTTTCGAAAACTTTTCATTAATGTCCATTTATCTTTCCTAAGTTAACTATTTTGAAAAATATTCGATTAAATGTGACGGGACTGTACCGTAAATGACGTCGCCTGGTAGATCTGCGTAGAAGAAAAAGTCATAAGTAATTATTCTTTTGACGTGACAACGTCTATTAAATTGATGAACGCCGGCCGCACATACGAAAAACATGACGTCATTGTAGTAATACTTTAAGATGACGTAATTGTAGCAATACTTTGTAGCGCCGTGGACATGACGTCATTGTAGCAATACACAAGCCTACGTCATCATGCTGTTCACAGATTCTCACACTTTAAAATGGGCATGTATTTAACGCGGCGACAAATTAATCAGATTTAGGGATTTATAAAAAATTAAAGGGGATAGCAAAAATAATAAGTTGGCGACTAATTGCGGAGACTATTAAAGTAAAAAGTAGCAGCTAAGTAATCAATTTTCGGCTTTGTTTCAATATAAACTAGCATCGAGTTATTGTTTTGGCGACTGAATTAACTAATTAAGCGGAAACATGACAGCGGATAAAAAGTTGAAAATGGCCTACTCTAATTGTTCAATGGAGATTACATATAAAATAAATCAAGGTCATAAAAAAAATACTTTGTGCGACAATTTAAGAGCTTTAATCAAAGTTGAAAATTGCATGTATAAATAATAATTTTGGTCTATAGTTTTATTTAGTGGCTCTGATTTTGGTAAATTTTTCGTCAGGTGTGATGTCATATTGACACCTATTTTTTATGATTCTATCGTATAGAATACGTTAAAATAAACGTGTTTTGTATGGACAACTTTTTTCTAAACTTAATAATTACCGAGATATGGACTCCTAAAACCGACAATATTTTTTTGGATATTGTGTCAGACTCTGCCTTAGCTCCGGCGCTGCGGGAAGTGCAGCCCTTCCGCCCTTGCGTGGCAAAGCACGGTCGCCCGTACTCCGTTCCGCAGCTTCGGCTTGTTGGTCGCCTTCGGCGACCAGCCTCAGCCGCTCCGCTCCGCACGGCTCCCGAGCTTTGTCACGGCGGGCGAGGGCTGCTCTCCCTCCGCGCCTCCGGCTTTTTACATACACTCTAGGGGTAGGGCAGACAAGACCACGTGGAATCGGGGTTGACAGCTTCGGTTCTGAGGCAAGTCTTATGATAATGCAATGCTTATTTTAGCGTAGCGTGTTTTAGCTAGATTCGGACTAAAATAAGCGTGTTTTGTATGGGCAAAACATTTTTACCTAAAAAACGCTTATCGCCGTTTTCATTAAATTATGGTTTCGAAAACTAAAAAAATAACTCCCCATTACTTTTATATAGTACCCATTTTAATATTTAAGCTGCCAGCAAATCAAAGCCCAAAATGCTTTTTTAGATGGAGACCTGTAGTTGCCACTAATATAAAGTTTGTTATCCTTCTGCTAATATTAGTCGCCAAGTCATTATTTATAGTACCTCACCTATGATTTCAGTAATCTTGTTTATTATTTCTGCTACCTTAAAGTAGCTGCCATTATTTGAATTTTAAAATATCCTTAGTTTAAAGCTCATTTAATATAAATGATTGCCAAAATATTTAATCGCTGACAAGTTATTATTTTAGTTGCAAATAGTTTGCTGCTCTTTAATTTTTCTGTCGCCGCGAAAATAATAAGCCTTTAAAATGTGGGAAGAGGGAAAAGGGAAGAGGGAAGAGGGAAGAGGGAAGAGGGAAGAGGGAAGAGGGAAGAGGGAAGAGGGAAGAGGGAAGAGGGAAGAGGGAAGAGGGAAGAGGGAAGAGGGAAGAGGGAAGAGGGAAGAGGGAAGAGGGAAGAGGGAAGAGGGAAGAGGGAAGAGGGAAGAGGGAAGAGGGAAGAGGGAAGAGGGAAGAGGGAAGAGGGAAGAGGGAAGAGGGAAGAGGGAAGAGGGAAGAGGGAAGAGGGAAGAGGGAAGAGGGAAGAGGGAAGAGGGAAGAGGGAAGAGGGAAGAGGGAAGAGGGAAGAGGGAAGAGGGAAGAGGGAAGAGGGAAGAGGGAAGAGGGAAGAGGGAAGAGGGAAGAGGGAAGAGGGAAGAGGGAAGAGGGAAGAGGGAGGAGGGAAGACACTATAATGACATTAATGACACATGTGATGGGTGCGTTCAGAAAGTAACACTTAAAATGTTGTTAGGGAAATTGTGAATGGATATAATACAAATAAATATTCTACCGAGAAAAAGACGTTGTCACGTAAAATCTTCCTTCGTCCGTAAAACCGACTTTACAGGCAACCATTTTTTTTTTGCATTTCCGTAGTCGGGTAAAACATGTGGGAATATAATTGAAATCGGTCCGTTTAGGCGTGATGGATGGATAAAGAAACATTCATATGGACAAAACATCAAAAATAATATTTAACTATCCAGTGATCTCAAAATAGCCTCTCTCACTTTTTACTGTACTGTTTTTCAGCTACCACAGATTCAGATGATGGTAAGCATCGTAGAGTGCGACATTTTTTCCGTTTACTTGTATTGTTTTAATAAATGTTAGAACTCTTTTATTTACCAAAACAATTTATTTAACATAATTTAACAGTGACCTCCTTAGAGGTCACGTCCCACATTTGAATCATCTTTGCTACGTATGTTTCAGATGACACCACCACAGGAAGAACGAAATCAACAAGAAGTAAATATACGTTATACCTACATTACACATTGGGAACTTTTCGAAAACTTTTCATTAACATCCATTTATCTTTGAAAAATATTCGATTAAATGTGACAGGACTGTACCGTAAATGAAGTCACCTGGTAGATCCGCGTATAAGAAAAAGTCATAAGTAATTGTTCTTTTTCTGCATTTCCGTAGTCGGGTAAAAATATGTGGGAATATCCAAATACCCATGAACCAAAAATAATTGAAATTGGTCCGTTTAGGCGTGAAGGATGGATAAAGAATTATTCATATGGACAAAACATCAAAAATAATATTTAACTATCCAGTGATCTCCAAATAGCCTCTCTCACTTTTTACTGTACTGTTTTTCAGCTACCACAGATTCAGATGATGGTAAGCATCGCAGAGTACGACAATTTTTCTGTTTACTTGTATTGTATTAATAAATGTTAGAATAATGGTATTTACCAAAACAATTTATTTAACATAATTTAACAGTGGCCACCTTGAATCATCTTTGCACTGTATTTTTCAGATGACACCACCACAGGAAGAACGAAATCAACAAGAAGTAAATATACGTTATACATTACAGATTGGGAACTTTTCGAAAACTTTTCATTAATGTCCATTTATCTTTCCTAAGTTAACTATTTTGAAAAATATTCGATTAAATGTGACGGGACTGTACCGTAAATGACGTAGCCTGGTAGATCTGCGTAGAAGAAAAAGTCATAAGTAATTATTCTTTTATTTGCATTTCCATAGTCGGGTAAAACATGTGGGAATATAATTGAAATCGGTCCGTTTAGGCGTGATGGATGGATAAAGAAACATTCATATGGACAAAACATCAAAAATAATATTTAACTATCCAGTGATCTCCAAATAGCCTCTCTCACTTTTTACTGTACTGTTTTTCAGCCACCACAGATTCAGATGATGGTAAGCATCGTAGATATTAATAAATGTTAGAATTATTTTATTTACCAAAACAATTTATTTAACATTATTTAACAGTGGCCACCTTAGAGGTCAAACCCCACATTTGAATCATCTTTGTTCTGTATTTTTCAGATGACACCACCACAGGAAGAACGAAATCAACAAGAAGTAAATATACGTTATACATTACAGATTGGGAACTTTTCGAAAACTTTTCATTAATGTCCATTTATCTTTCCTAAGTTAACTATTTTGAAAAATATTCGATTAAATGTGACGGGACTGTACCGTAACTGACGTCACCTGGTAGATCCGCGTAGAAGAAAAAGTCACAAGTAATTATTCTTTTTTCTGCATTTCCGTAGTCGGGTAAAAATATGTGGGAATATCCAAATACCCATGAACCAGAAATAACTGAAATCGGTCCGTTTAGGCGTGATGGATAGATAAAGAAACATTCATATGGACAAAACATCAAAAATAATATTTAACTATCCAGTGATCTCCAAATAGCCTCTCTCACTTTTTACTGTTCCGTTTTGCAGCTACCACAGATTCAGATTACTATGATGGTAAGCATCGTAGACGTACAGAATACGAAAAGGGGGTTTCTTTTACTGGTATCGTATTAAAAATAGAAGAATAATTTTATTTACCGAAATAAATGTTCTAAATTTAATATATAATTGAACAGTGACCTCCCCCTTGGAGGTCACGCCTCATATTTGAACCATCTTTGCTCCGTATGTTTCAGATGACACCACCACACGAAGAACGAAATCAACAAGAAGTAAATATAAGTTATAGATAATAGATTGGGATTCTTTCAAAAACTTTTCATAAATGTCCATTTATCTTTCCTGAGTCAACTAGTTCGGAAAATATTCGGTTAAAAATACTGTACTGTAAATGACATCGCCTGGTAAATCCGCGTAGGGAAAAAGGTAGTGCTCATTACACTATTTTCTGCATTTTTGTAGCCGATTAAAAAATATGTGGGGATACCCAACTACCCATGTATCAAATTCATTAAAATCCATCCATTTAGCAATGATGGATGGACAAAAAACAACATTCATAAAGAAAAACATCCAAAAGTATATTTATCTAGCCAAATAGTCTAATCTCACTTTTTACTTTATTGTTTTTCAGCTACCACAGATTCAGATGATGGTAAGCATCGTAGAGCACGAAAATTAGGTTCTGTTTACTTGTATCGTATAAATAAATAGAAGAATAATTTTATTTACCAAAACAATTTATTTAACATAATTTAACAGTGACCACCTTAGAGGTCACGCCCAACATTTGAATCGTCTTTGCTCCGTATGTTTCAGATGAAACCACCACACGAAGAACGAAACCAACAAGAAGTAAATATAAAATATAGATAATAGATCAAATACTTTTCATACATGTCCATTTATCGTTCCAAAGTCAACTAGTTTGAAAAATATTCGGTTAAATGTGAAGGGACTATAACGTAAATGACTTCTCGTGGTAGGTCCGCATCGAAGAAAAGTCATTATTCTTTTTTTGCATTTTCGTAGTTGTGTAAAAATATACACTGGCTACCCATTTACCCGTGTTCCAAAAATCATTGAAATCGGTCCGATTAGGCGTGACGGATGGACAAAGAAACATTAATATAGACAAAACATCCAAAATATCTCCAAAAAGTCTATCTCACTTTTACTGTACTGTGTTTCAGCCACCACAAATTCAGATTATTATGATGGTAAGCATCGTAGAGTCCGGAAGGTAGGTCACTTCCCCTTGGAGGTCACGCCCCACATTTGAATCATCTTTGCTCCGTATGTTTCAGATGACACCACCACAGGAAGAACGAAACCAACAAGAAGTAAATATAAGCTACAGATAGTATACTGGGAACATTTCAAAAACCTTTCATAAAATGTCCATTTATCTTTCCTAAATCAAATAGTATGGGAAATGTTCGGCTAAAAGTGACGGGGCTATACTATATAGCGTCACATGGTAGATCCACGTAGAAGAAAAAGTCATAAATTTTTTTTTTTTTTATTCACAGACTGACCGGCGATTGACCTCAGTATCACCTGATGGAAAGTGACTACGGGGTCGAGGATGTAGCTCGCCGGTTCAGTAATAGCCTATTCACTCTTACCTTGAAGATACCTAAATTATATCAAATTATATTAAATTATTATCGTTTGAGCAATTTCGTAAAATATATGCCCGACACTTGCGTGGATTACTTATCACAGAGCACGGTTGCCTATTGCTTGGCAAATAGTAACAATGAATCAGATAATAAACAAGAATTGGTTAATGTAAGTTTAATTCCAGTTCTACCGTGCTTACCCTGCTGCAAGGTGTTGGAAAGATCTTATAATGCCCTCTAATGAAGGATCCCAGTCAATCTTGCCGAAGATTCCTTCTGATAAATAAGAGACCGTAGGCTAGACAGCGTTCCCTGCTTCTACCTGTTCAAAGGCTTTCACCAAAAATCTGTAACCACAAGAGAGTATACACTGTTAGGTTGGATTATAGTAGGCTCATTATCACCGAAAACGGGCAAAACACGTGTAATAGCGTGCGAATATTATGTACAGCATGCTTGTCTTGCCCGGTCCCAGTAAGTGTGTAAATTCGGCGTTACCTCGCACACTGCAACATCAAAATGGTGTAGTCTCCTTCATGTGTCTTTATCGCGTTTCCATAGGCATACAACACACACCGGGACTTGAACCCGTTGTTGAAAGACTTGCACCGGTTAATCTAAAGATACCGGTGTTCGAGTCCCGGTGTGAACCACGTATGAGCGCAATGTAATTTTTCTTTGCGTGTTGATCCTTGTATTTATATCAATTAAATACCTTACTAATACCAGGATTATTATATTTAAATCGTTCTTATAATTTTTTTTCAGCTACCACAGATTCCGATTATTATTATGGTAAGCATAGAGGGGCCCAAAACATTTCCATTTAGTTTTAAATGTCCATACTATTTTAAATATAAGGTTTGTATTGAATTTCTTTTTTTATGGGTCGTCATGATTTCAGGAAAAATCTTAATAGCTCGATACAGGATCGTCATTTGTTTTGTATGGGCGCGCGGCGGCGTGCCAACCTGGCGCCATCTGTTTTCATAATTTCCTTTGTCCTCGCATCACTCCGAAACGGCTGGACAAATTTTAGCCAATTTTGATACAGGAATAGACATTCAACGATGGTTATAGGATACTTTTATCCGTTTACGGTAGAAAAAAAAAATACGCAGACGACGATGCGGGCACCTCTTAATATTAAATTTTAAATTAGTTCTCGTTTTTACGATTGTGACCCTTAAGTCTAGTATGTAAAGTGTTTTTTTTTGCATCTACCGTAAAATATCATCGCTCTCCCTGGGGGATCTCGCCCCACAATTTAGTAATCTATACTCTGCATTTTCAGATGACACCACCACAGGAGGAACGAAACCAACTAGAAGTGAGTTTATCCGAGACTATACGTTGTTCTTGGAATAAAAGTTCGGTTAAATCCAGCCGAATGTTTTTAGTCTAATACGGCTTATAAATAAGAAATAAGCTCAGAGCAAAATTTTAGTATCCTAGATTGGATTTCACGACCTGAACTTTATTGAATTAGGAACGTAAGAGCTTAACACAGCAAAAAATCAAATTAAAAAAATATACACATCAGACAACCTCACATAAATCGATCTAGTCCCAAATTAGGCTCAAGAAGGCTTGTGCTATGGGTACCAGACGACGATATACATACTTATATAGATAAATATATACTTAAATACATAGAACAACCATGACCCAAGCACAAATATTCGAGTTCATCACACAAATATTTGCCCTGGCCGGGATTCGAACCCGGGACCGCCGGCTAAGTAGGCAGGTGCTTACAAACTGAGCCAACCGCGTCGTCAAAACGTAGAAAGACTCATTTTATTTAAAGTGCGACCAAACCTAGTTTCTGAATAATAAGAGTAATCAATATTTGTTTATGTATAACTTAAGCTTACTATACCTACTATCAATATCGGGATTGAGCTAGGTAACAGACATCCCTGATTTAACCCTAAGAACGCACAACAACAAAAACAACACACCCACAAAAAATATGATCGAAAAAGATATCACAAATACGTTACATTTTTATCCGACTGGCCGCCCTGGGCCTCCCACGCTGCGTTTCCGGTCTGCGGTCGCCACTCAAGAACCTTTCTGCCCCAACGGCCATCGGTTCTACGAGCAATGTGCCCCGCCCACTGCCACTTAAGTGTGGCGACCGTCTGAACTATATCTACAACCTTAGATCTCCTGCGTATGTCATCATTTCGGATTCGATCCCGCAAGGAAACTCCGAGCATAGCTCGCTCCAGCCCTTTCAGTAACTTACAATATTTCATGAGAATTGGTCGAGATTCGCATCTTTGGGATGGCTCTGCCCAATATCTACTCGATGCTCTTGACAGATTGCAGCGTCGGGCGGTCCGCATCATAGGTGACGAGAAAAGTACCAGATTCCTCGAACCCCTTCAATTACGTAGGGACATTGGGTCGCTGAGCGTTTTCTATCGCCTATACCATGGCGAGTGTTCTAAAGAGTTATTTTCTCTTATCCCACCCTCCCCTTTCCGTCATAGAACCACACGTGCCAGCTTGCGATGTCATCGCCTCACCGTGGAGAATATTCCCACCCGTACCAAGAAGTTTGGCAATTCCTTCATCTGCCGAACTATTAAAGTATGGAACTCCTTGCCGGCTCATGTGTTTCCTCCTTCTTATAACTTGGGACCCTTCAAACGAAGCGTGAAGAAGCATCTCTCGGGCCAGCATGGCAGTGTCAACTGACTTGGCACCGTTGGTTTCTCGTCAGTTGCCATTGCGACTTGGGCTCCCCTTTTTGCTTACCATCAGGCGAAGGGGAGCCACTATGTTGTGCCGTTATAAAAAAAAAAAAAAAGAGATGTGCAATCTAGACGAGCAGTCAGAAATATAAACATTCGGATTTAAAGGAAGAATTTTAAATCTCCTCTACATAATTACCATATAATTGTAATAGTTTTAAGTATTATTTACGAAAAAATGACTTACTGTTAGTTTCGGCTTTCTTCTCAACAGCATTCTCTTGTGATTGTGAAATGCCGGTAGATCCAGATTCAGATATGTGAAAGTGCCCCTTGTGGCCTACTTACCGAATAAACGTTTTGATTAAGGCTCTCAAACAAGTTTCTTAGCATATTATGTAACTACTTAGAACAGGGACATTGCTATTTATTGGTACATATATGACTACGGTTTTGAATACCTTTGATATTTTTACAAAAACTACTCGAAATTACAAAACTACCAGAAAACTGGTTTTTAGGGTTCCGTACCCAAAGGGTAAAAACGGGACCCTATTACTGAGACTTCGCTGTCCGTCCGTCGTCCGTCCGTCCGTCTGTCACCAGGCTGTATCTCAAGAACGGTGATAGCTAGACAGTTGAAATTTTCACAGATGATGTATTTCTATTGCCGCTATAACAACAAATACTAAAATGCAAATAAAATAAATATTTAAGGGGGGCTCCCATACAACAAACTTGTTATAGATTATGTATATATATTGTATGTATATATATATATATATTATATTATATATATATTTGTATTTATGTATGTGTATTGTATTGCATATATGTGTATGTATAGGTATATCGTTAATATATATATATCAAACTTATTGAATTTTGTCTCGTTTTTAGCCACGACTTTTTATGATCCTGCACCAACTGCTAGTTTCTGTTTGGCCCTATGGTTGACTGGTAGAGAATGCCTTATGGCATTAAGTCCGCCATTTGTACTCTTACTTTTGTATTTTGTGCAATAAAGTTTAAATAAAATAAATAAATAAATAAATATATATATAGGTACGGAACCCTTCATGCGCGAGTCGGACTCGCACTTGCCCAATTTTTATTTCAACTTATTTTCGACTGCACGCTATGAAAGTATATATATAAAGTAAAGCTATGTTACTATCTAGAACTCAGAGAAAAGTATGATTCACTTCAAAAAGTTGGTTGAAATTATCTATCTATTATTATATATGTCATAACATGAAAAAAAAATCATTTTGGAAAGGAATAAAGGGTTTTTTAGGTTTTCTCTTGTG
Source organism: Apotomis betuletana (assembly GCA_932273695.1). Lineage (NCBI taxonomy): Eukaryota > Metazoa > Arthropoda > Insecta > Lepidoptera > Tortricidae > Apotomis > Apotomis betuletana. The sequence continues at coordinate 5,001,836 of OW026322.1, forward strand.
AAATGTCGGTAGATTTAGATTTAGACATGTGAAAGTGCCCTTTGTGGCCTATTTACAGAATAAACGTTTTGATTTTGTTTACCATGTCTGTAACATTTTTTTTTTTTTTTTTTTTATTTTGGATTAACTTGTTTTCAGACCACACTAGTACTACACGAGATTGGAACACAACTCCAGCGAATCATACGGATTCTTCTGACTATCCGGATTCAAATGGTTGGTTAAATTGCGTAAAACCTTTCAAATTTTAAACAATACAAATAATCACACACAATGTACACTTATGTACGGAATGTCATTTGATATTTACCACTCGCTTTTCGGTGAAGGAAAACATCGTGAGGAAACCACCTAAGCCTAAGCCCAATAAGGCCTAGTTTCCCCTCTGGGTTGGAAGGTCAGATGGCAGTCGCTTGCGTAAAAACTAGTGCCTACGCCACATCTTGGAATTTAGGTAGCCGACCCCGATTGAGAATTCATTCTCAAAAAATGGGACAAAAAAGGCTAGGAGGATGATGACAAATATCAACACACAAAACAGAAAAGGTCTGTCGTAAGGGAGGACAGTGGTTGAATACTTATAGACTACCTCTCGTTGACCTAAAATCATGTTTGGCAAGAAGGAAGCTCTTTAAGAATAACTTAAGTAAAAATGATAAAACTAATTTATCAGTTAGAGAAAAACAAACTTATGGATCAGTGACAAGCTATATTCATCAACACAACAGTTGTTAAGATAGAAAAACAAAGAATGACATATACGTTAAAGGTTATCAAAAATATATATAAAGAAGGTTTTATAAGAAAACAGTTCTTAACATCCTCCCTTCTTTGGCAACTCTTAACGGACCATACCAATTTTCATTGCTATTGATTCAATCTGAGGCTTATGCAACGCCTTGGTCAGAAAATCCGCCAATAGGAACTCGCTGGGAACATATTCCACACATATTTCGCCATCAGCAACGAGTTCTGGGTTATGTGAGATCTTTATGGCTGCATCATTATCAACCTTGAGTTTAGGAATCTCCTTCAACTCAGATATTTCACCAAAGAGTCTTTTGATCCAGACAATTTCTCTTGCTGCTTCACTGGCAGCAACCAGTTCTGCTTCAGTACTGGATATGGCAACACATGTTTGTCGTCGACTTGCCCAAGATATTGCTCCTCCAGAGTATAAGCATAATATGCCCGATGTTGACCGTCCAGTGTTTCGGTCTCCACCATGATCGGAGTCACTGTAACATTCCAGAATTCCAGCATTGTATCTCCTTTTAAAAATTATTCCATAGTCTGAAGTTCCTTTGATATATCTTAGGATACGTTTTAGCTTCTGGATGTCTTCTTTAGAAGGATTTTCTAGAGATCGGGATACAACGCTCACAGCGTATGCTAAATCTGGTCTGGTTCCGACGTTCAAGTATGCAAGTGCTCCCACAACTTCTCTATACGGAAACGAAGTAGGCTCTACCACCTCTTTATCCAGATTTGGCAATCCATCTTTTTGTATAGGAGTTGTGACAGGTTTGCAATCACTCATTCCAAAGCGATCTAACACTTTCTGTGCGTAGTGCTTCTGTGATACTTTGATATCACCGTTCTGATCCTTTATTTCTAATCCTAGAAAATAGGATGCATCTTTTGTGGTAATTTTGAATCTCCTTCTCAACTCTCTAAGAAACTTTTCAGAATCTTCCTGATTTGTCGCAGCAACCAGGCCGTCGTCCACATAGAGAGCAAGAATGATTTTGTTATTTCCACGGTTCCGGATAAATAAGCAGGGGTCAGTATCACTTTGTTTAAATCCAATAGTCTTCAAATAATCCACCATGCATTTATTCCAGCACCGAGGTGCTTGCTTTAGCCCATATAGGCTTCTTTGAAGTCTACACACCTTCTTTGATCCATCGGAGTAGCCTTCAGGTTGATTCATGTAAATTTCTTTGTTTAGTGAACCATACAAGAATGCGGTTGACACATCAAACTGTGTGAGTTTCAAACCTTCATTTGCAGCAACGCTTAGGACAGATCTAATTGTTGTCATTTTAGCGACTGGACTGAAAGTCTCATCGTAGTCGATGTCCTTTTTCTGTGTATATCCTCGAGCAACTAGTCTTGCCTTAAATTTATCGAGAGTGCCGTCTGCATTGGTTTTGACCTTGTAAATCCATTTACAGGATATGGGTTTTCTGTCTTTTGGAAGGTCAACCAGTATCCAGGTCTTGTTTTCCTTTAAAGACTTCAACTCATTTTCCATTGCTTTGATCCACTCATCTTTATAAGGACTAGAAATTACTTCTTTGTAGGATTTTGGTTCATTAATCTCATTAACAACATCAGCAGACATCATAACATAGTCTTCTAGTCGATTTGGCTGTCGAATCTGACTTCTGTCACGTAGTGTCCTTCTTGTAGCTACATCAGCTATATCATCTAAATTTCTTGGTGCTTCAACATTATCAGCATCATCATCATCATCATCCTCATCTAAAGCATCTTCATAAAGAGGTGATCCTGGCAGTCATGGTTCTGCAGATGGTTGAAACGATTCTGTATCTTGGCTTCCAACTTTCTGACTGTCGACATGATCCGGCAATGTGGGAGGCACAGTCGAACTAGTGCTACTTGAAGTGTGATCTGAGTTATTTTCTGTGCGATCATCCCCCCTTGCATCACACATCGGTGGTTCTGAAAGTGGAAAATAGATTTCAACAGAGTCCTGTTCTTCCAAATTACCTGGGCCACACGGTGTAAGTACTGTCTCATTAAATATAACGTCTCTTGACCTTATCAGCTTTCCAGTCTTACTTAAAAGGCGGTAGCCTTCATCACCGTCATATCCAATTAGGATGCATTTCTCAGCCTTTTTGGACAGCTTCACTCTCTTTGCTTGAGGAATATGAGCGTAGCATTCGCTCCCAATTATCTTTAGGTGACTGATTGCTGGCTTTTTCTTAAACCACAATTCAGATGGCGATATTCCATTTTCTGGAGTTGGACCAGTTCTGTTTAAAACATAAGCAGCTGTATTTATCAATTCTGCCCATGTAGCGAGAGGTAATTCTTCATGCGCATGCATCATTGTGCGAGCAGCTTCGACTAAGGTTCTATTTTCACGTTCGCTCAGGCCATTTTGTTGCGGCGTATACGGCATCGTGAGCCTTTGTCTTATTCCAGCTTCTCTTAGAATGCACCTTATGTTCTCATTATCAAATTCACCTCCATTATCACTTAGGAATTCTTTTACAGTATGTCCAGCTACTTTACATTCCTGTAACAACTGTCGGAGCTTTAGGTGAACTTCCGATTTCTGTCGCATGAAATAAACGTGACGATACTTGCTGAAGTCGTCTTTAAACAGAACGAAGTAACGAAATTTATTGAAGGAAGGAGGGAATGGGCCGCACACATCAGCGTGTATAATTTCTGCAGGCTCCTTTGCTCGTTCTCTTGTTCCAAACGATTGCCGGTGAGTCTTTCCATAAATACATCCGGTACATAACTCAGAATCTAGACGAACTTTAATTCCAAGTTCCCGTTCAATAACTCCTTTGACGTGTTTCTTATTTTGATGGGCTAGCCGTTCGTGGTAAAGTTGTAGTAAGTTATCTGCTGACAAAGCATTCAGATCTGGAGTTGACTTTGTAATAGTCTCTACATTCAGCTTGTATAAGCCTCCGTTTTTTATTCTTTTGCCAGTCAATATTACATGTCCATCAACTTTCAACGAGCAGTGTTCCCTTTCAGACATAAAAACACTTTTATTTAGTCTGTCTTGAGTGGCCAGTACAGAGAATAGATTTCGCATAATGTCAGGTACGTACCATACATCACAGAGTCTTAACCTGGATTCCTTGCCATTAATAATAGATTTCAAATCAACAGTACCTTTGCCAACTGCTTTGACAGTCCATTCGCAGTCGTCACTGTACGGGTATCCTTAAAGTGCTCGAAACTAGAAAAGAAATCGTTCCGGCAAGTGACGTGACTGGTTGCTCCATTGTCAACAAACCAGGACGCTGTATCATAGTTCGTAAGCATTGAGTTCACATCCGTAGTGACTGGCAAGAGCATTAGGTTCAAGTTGCTTGGTCCCTGTTTATTTTCTGGCTTGGCTGGTTTCCCGTCAGCTTTCCATTTGTGACATTGTCTGACCTTATGACCGACTTTACCGCAGTATCCACATTTCTTCTTTGCTTTATTGCTATTCTGTAGAGCTAGAGCTTCTGCAGGACCTTCGTTCTTAAATGAGATGGAACGCTCATAGGCACAAAGCTGTGTAGTCAGATTTTCTATAGTTTTGTCTGTCTTCGACATCAGCATCCAGCTCGATTTGAAAGGAAAATAGGTTTCAGGTAGAGTATCAAGAATTTTGCAGATTAACAAGATATCTGGTAATTCTGATTCGTCTATCTTCATCAGTTCGGTTTTCAAATCTGACCAAATAGTTTTGATTTTGGATATGTGAGTCGTGATGTCATGTGACGAATCTTTACAATAGCCGAAAAACTCCATACATAGTGTGTAACTCTTGTCTTCAGACTTGCCATCGAATAAACGATGTAATTCGTCCCAAACTTCTTTGGATGAGTTAAAACGCATGATTTTCTTAAGAGTTTCGTCTGACATATTTGCAGTAAGCAGTAGTAATGCGGAACTATCAATTTTGTTGTAGTGATCGAGAGCTTTATCATACTTTGACAATTCTTCAGCTGTGCTAGTACTAGTAGGTTTCATGGGTTTACAGAGAGTACCGTTTACCGCATCCAATCCACCGGACATACCTCGTAGTAATAGTGTTGCCTTAAATTTCCAAGTAGACCAGTTTATTCCACCTTCCAGGTGACCGATGTCTATTTTGCAACTAGGTGATTGCATTTTGAATCTTTGTCTTGCTGGATTGTTTTAAAACTAGGTTTATAGCTTACTCGATTTATTTATAACTTTCACTCGATTCCTTACGCACTGCTACCATGATAAAACTAATTTATCAGTTAGAGAAAAACAAACTTATGGATCAGTGACAAGCTATATTCATCAACACAACAGTTGTTAAGATAGAAAAACAAAGAATGACATATACGTTAAAGGTTATCAAAAATATATATAAAGAAGGTTTTATAAGAAAACAGTTCTTAACAAAAAAATATCGGCCAAGTGTGAGGGGGACTCGCGCACGAAGGGTTCCGTACCATTATCTGTAAGTTTGTTGTATGGGAGCCCCCCTTAAATATTTATTTTATTTTATTTTTAGTATTTGTTGTTATAGCGGCATTAGAAATACATCATCTGTGAAAATTTCAACTGTCTAGCTATCACCGTTCTTGAGATACAGCCTGGTTACAGACGGACGGACGGACGGACGGACAGCGAAGTCTCGGTTATAGGGTCCCATTTTTATCCTTTGGGTACGGAACCCTAAAAATGTGTCCCCCCTGACACAAGGAGCTGGTCATCATGAGACCATCGTTACACTACAAAATTTGGACTTCTTAGCTTCAATTGGCTGAGATCTTGTCGCTTGTCCCAATTAAAGCTGAATATCTTGGAAACTACTCGTTCTATTTCCACCGAACATAGGAACCAGCTTTGACATATAGTGGCTAATAAAACTTATCCGTACCTACTTATTTTATTTTCATGCACCATTTTTGGGAAAGGCTCCCAAGTTCGTCCGTTCAAAATGAACTCAGCCAGCAATTGCCTACTTTCCACGCTTCGACAATAATGTACTATAAACTTCTGATTATTTTTATTAAAGCAGTAACGTCTGCTAACGTAAACCAAATGTTTACAATGAAGCGAAAAATTTAAAAATTTAATGGTTCAGACAGGATTCGAACCTGCGTTTCCAACGGCTGTCCGGGCCAACACGGGCGTCCTACCAACTGGACCACCGAACGAGATGTCAGAGCCATTGAATCTTTCAACCAGTTGCTTCAACATGCCTTAGGGTGGCATCGTAGCGCCATCTACCGTAAAGATGTAGACTTTATAGTCGGCACCATCGTCTCAAATTTGTTGAGAATCGATAGTAACGATGTGCTACACCCGAATTAATTATTTAATTATCCTGTCTGAACCATTAAATTTTTAAATATTTCGCTTCATTGTAAACATATAAACTTCTGATTTCAGAAACGAATACGACACCCAAGCCGACGCGCACCACGTGCATCATCTTGCCAGAGTAAGGGCCACACACAGTCTGAATTCCGGTATTTTCAGGATGTTGTTATCCGGTTCGAAGGACCATTTTTTGTCCTGGACAATATATCCCTGGTTCCTGAGGTGCCCAGGACTAAAACAACTCACTGTAAACTTCAATTATACCTATATTAAATTACCAACTCGCTACTGCATCGTCATGAGTATAATTTGATTGTGAAATTTTTATAATAGACAATAAGAAGTAAAAAATACATAGTTATAAAAATGTTTTATAATGATGTTCTGTTACGAACATTCAGAACGGAATGATGACAGCAAGCGAGACATCGTCATATGACAGACAGAGACAGAGACACTATCTGACGTCATTCCGTACGAATCGGAATTCAGACTGTGGCCGGGCTAAAGCTCAGTTTACAGAAGCGGAGAGGAGAAATTAACCAATCAGGCTTCGTATTTGTGAAGCCCGAAAGAAGTGCATTTCTAACTCCTGACGAAATATATATGTCTGTACTTTTAGGTATGTAAAAAAATTTAAACAAACGAGAGCTGTCAAATTGACAGCAAGCAATGGCCGACAAAGCTAAAAATCACGTAAGGTAGGTGTAGTTGCTACTTTAAACCCGTTCCTATTTTAGTCGTGTTACTTCTAGTATAATGCGGCCTTGCGTTTTAAACCTCTGTAAATTTGGGTACTTTTTATTGACGATTTACTGAGAAAAAAAAACATTTATTTAATGTGATAAAAATATGTTTGTATTCGTGAATTTGTATATATTCGGTAAAATTAAGCGATAACACATGTTATTCAAATGGAACGGACTGCAGTAGTGAGGTCAATTATTTTATAATATAAAAACTTTAACAGGAACCAAAAGTTATCTTATAAACAACCCTTTTATGGTTTGTTTACATTCTTTTAAATACTTAAAAGTACAGACTATAAATTTAAAATATAAAACACCTCTGACACAAGCAGCTGCCCCTCTAGCACAAACGCCTCGCTACTCTGTCTCGCTCTAGATATTTATCTATCTCTTTCTGTGTAGTACTGTGAGAGAGTGACAGGCAACAAGAGTTGTGCTAGACGGACAGGTCATAATGAGACCCCATCTTAATGAGTGATATAGAAAATGCTACTAAACCTGATCATAGAAACAAAATTTAGAATTCCTAGCTTCAATATTGGCTGAGAGCCGGTCACTTGTTCCACTAAAATTTGAATATCTTGGAGATGAGAGGTCCGATTTTCATCAAATAAAGCTAAGAACCATCTCGATAAACCAGGCTTTTGATTAAAAAAACCGCACTCAAATCGGTCCACCCGTATGGGCGGTACGAAGCCACAGACAAACACACAGATACACAGATACACATGTTAAACTTATAAAACCCCTCTTTTTTCGTCGGGGGTTAAGAAAGAGGGGTTATAACTGTTATAAGTTTAACATGTGTATCTGTGTGTCTATGCCGAAAATCGGCATAGAAGAAACTGAAAAATCGTATGAGGACCTAGAGAATAACATCTTGAATATTATTAGTAACAGTTTAAAAGTGGAATGCAATAAAAATGATTTAGAAATAGCAAGGAGAATGGGTAAAAAAAGTGATAGTAAAATAAGGCCTATTAATGTGACTTTCACAACATTTGGAAAAAAGGTGTCTGTTTTGAAAAATAGCAGATACCTGAAAGACTCTTCAGTCTACTTAAAAGAAGACTTCCCACCGGAAGTACTGGAAACCCGGAAGTCACTTCAAGACCAACTACACAAGGCTAGACAAGAAGGAAAAAAAGCATTTTTACGATACGACAAGCTAATAATAAAAGAACCGGAAATGGAGCAACCTTCTGGTTCCGGGTCCAGCCGAAACTCAAAAAAAAGAGAATTAGAAATAACACCCCCAAATGAAGCGGGAAGATCAAACTCAAACATCGGAAGAACAAAACAGCAAATTGCAAAGAAAAACAAGACGCAAAAAGAAAACCAAAACTCTATTCTCAGCTATATAAAAAATATACAGGACAAGCCGCGAATGATATCCCCTTCGGAAACTTCAGACGAAGAAAGTGAGATATAGCAACTAGCGAAACCTTCTTCCAATGCAACAGTCCAAAAACCTACCACAGAACTAAAAAGAAACACAAAATCAGAAAAGTACACAAAAAATCCTCCCCCACAACGGCCGGTCACCGCGGGGGTAAAAGACTGCAACCCTTCAATTCAAAATGGAAACACTGTAAACAAGAACAGAAATAAAAACTCTATATATATATGTACCTATAATGTAAGATCTCTATTATCCAAAGAAAAAATGATAGAGCTGAAAAATGCAATTTCAACACTCAAGTACGACATAATCGGATTGTCCGAGATACGTAGAGAAGGATACAACATAGAAGAAGACAAAACTCACATATTTTGCCATTATGGGAAAACAAAAGGACACTTAGGAGTTGGATTTTTAATTAAAAAAAAATTCAAAACAAATATAGTCAGCTTCATCGCCTTCTCAGAAAGAGTGGCACTTTTAAACTTAAAATTCGAACAACATGATGTTTCTTTAATACAAGTACATGCACCGACTAGTACTGCCTCGGACGAGGATATAGATTCATTCTACAGTGATGTCGAAAGAGCTCGCTGTGCACCAGAAAAATCACAAATTATATTAGGAGACTTCAATGCTATAATCGGCACACGCAAAAAAGACGAACACTTAATTGCGGGCAAATACGGTTCCGGATGTAGAAATAAAAGAGGACATATACTGATACAATATGCCATTGAAAATAAACTAACTATAGTAAATACACTGTTCAAGAAAAATAAAAACAAACGATGGACTTGGATGTCGCCTGATAAAATCACTCGAAACGAAATCGACTACGTCCTAACTACACATCCTAAATATTTTAATAACTTCGAAGTCGTAAATTTAATGTATCCTTCAGATCATCGTCTCATTCGGGTGACCATACAATTTGGAAAACAAAAGAAAAACAGGACCTCGTTCCAAGAATCTATACCTCGAACATTTAAAACCGGAGAAGAAAGATCAAAATATTTAAAAAATCTAGAAATAAACAGAAAAGAACTGATGACTAATACGAGTACAGAAACAGTTAAAAATTACTACGGAAAGCTAAAAAGCTGTATAAACTTGAGCCTAAAGAGCAAGGACAAGCAAACATTGAAATATAAAAAAGGTATACTATCAACTGAAACTTTAAATATGATAAAACAACGACATGAATTACAACATAAAAAACCTCTATCAAAATCGGATAAATCGGAATTAAAAATACTATACAAGTCTGTAAATAAAAGAATAAGGCAAGAATACAATCAACATAGACTAACAACTATAGAAAAGCACTTAGAGACGTCAGGAAGTACAAAACGAGCATATAAAGAGCTAGAGCCAAATAAAAAGTGGATAGCTAAATTAAAAGCTGGAACAATTTGTAATGAAAAAAGAGAAGATATATTAGAGATAGCGACACAATTCTACGAGACTCTATACGACGACAAAAACTCAAAAAAGAGCGGTAATGAACCTGTAATAGAACTATACGAAAAAACACAGCTCTTACAGTGCCAAATCATACAGAAATTCGACGAGATGGAAGTTTTACACCTGATAAAGAGATCAAAACCTGACAAAAGCCCAGGATCGGACGGAATCACTAACGACTTACTTAAAGAGAGTACACCGCTTATACTTACGCCTTTATCAACACTTTTCAATAAAATATTAGACCAAAAAGAAGTGCCTGAAGAGTGGAAAGAATCAAATATTATAATTTTATACAAAAAGGGCGACCCGGCTGATATATCCAATTATCGCCCGATTAGTTTGATGTCCAGCTTATACAAGATCTTCTCATCAGGCCTTCAAAAAAGAATTACTCCTCAAGTAGAGCAGTATCTGAGCACATCGCAAGCAGGCTTCAGAAAGGCTTTCAGCACGATCGATCATATTCAGACTGTAGAGCAATTAATAGAAAAATATAACGAATTTAGGAAACCACTCTTTTTAGCTTTTATTGATTACCAGAAGGCATTCGACTCTATTGACCACTCAGCAATATTTATAGCCTTAACAGAAGCAAAAATTCATCCAGTTTATATCGAAATTATAAGAAATATTTACAGAAACTGCAAAAGTAAGGTGAAGCTGGAGAGAACTGGTAGAGAAATCCGAATAAAAAGAGGGGTCAGACAAGGGGACCCACTGTCTCCTACTCTATTTATTACCGTATTACAGTACGTACTGAATAACCTTGATTGGACCGGAAGAGGAATAAATATAGAGAACAGAAATCTTACACATCTCTGCTTTGCAGACGACATAATACTTATCACAGAAGTATCTGAGAATTTACAATTTATGCTGAACTCTCTAAATGCCGCTAGCAAAAATACTGGCTTAGTTATAAATCTCCAAAAAACTAAAATTATGACAAACACAGAAGAATCCCACATATATTTGGAAAATCAAAAAATAGAACAAGTGCAAGAGTTTGTATATCTGGGCAAGCAACTTTCCTTCAAGCAAACGAATAATTTGGATGAAATCGACCGTAGAGTTAAAAAGACATGGAATAAATTCTGGGCAATGAAAGAAATCTTAAAAAATCCACTTCCAATAAAACTCAAAAAGAAAGTGATAGACTCCTGTCTACTCCCTACACTTACTTACGGTAGCCAGTCTTGGAAGTATACAAATAAGGCTAAGCAAAAACTTGTTACGTGTCAGAGAGCCATTGAAAGAAGCATACTAAACATAAAACTGTTCGAAAAAATTCGGCACGATAACATACGGCAAAAAACAAAATGCATCGATGCTTTAGAGTATGCATTAAAATCGAAATGGAGATGGGCTGGACATGTAGCAAGAATGCATGAAGAAAAATGGACAAAGATCGTCACGTTATGGGTCGGACCGAAAGGAAAGAGACGAGCTGGTAGACCATGTGCTCGCTGGACGGACGACATCCGAAAAGTAGCAACAGACTGGCTAGATGCAGCTCAAGATAGAGTAAAATGGCAAGAATTGGAGGAGGCCTTTACCCGAGAGGGGTCCAAACCTATATAGTATATATATTAAAAATTACAGAAGAAGGAAAAATATTTTAATAAGTTATTTAAATGAAATTACAATTACAATTTTATAAATCCTATGTAGTTAAGTTGGTTATGGAATAAATGGGCTTTTTATTTTATTTTATTATTATTATTTATTATCTGTGTGTCTGTCTGTGACATTGTAGCTAGCTGCTAAACGGATGGAGCAATTTGAGTGTGTCTTCTTAAGATCAAAACACTTGTCCATCGAAATAAGACCAGTACCTAGTTTCCAAGATATTCCGCTTTAATTGGAACAAGTGACAAGATCTCAGTCAATATTGAAGCTAGGAATTCCAAATTTTGTAGTTATGTTCAGTTTTAGTAGCATTTTCTATATCACTCATTGAATGGGGGGGGGGGGGTCTCATGATGACCAGCTACTAGTGTCGGGGATGTTTTAAATTTTTTAATTGAGGTTATAGTTTATTTAAATGAGTTTAAATAAAAATTAAATTTACATAAACTTATTACTTTCGAATTTTCAGGAAATATCTAAAGTTGAATGAAACCAAATTACCTTCGAATGCATCTGATGCGTTGCGTAAGTATAGTTATTATAGCATTTGGGATACTATACCTTAAAATAAAAACCCCCTTTTTAGGGTACGTACCTCGTAAAGAAAAAACGGAACCCATTTTTGACTGTCGGTCCGTCTGTCAAGACCCTTTATCTTGGGAACGCGTGGAGGTATCGAGTTACAATTTAAACCATATTCTCAAGTCGCCAGTCCCTTGAAGCTGAAAAAAATCAAACTTCTAAGTTAACGTAAAAAACAGATAGGTACGGCCGTTTATGCCGCAAAAACTGGATATATTTGGACACACTCGATGAATCAAAATTTATAGGGTATTTCTGTTGACCTAAAACTAAGAAATTTGGCGAGTTATTACTCGTCGTCGTCTCTACTAATCGCCGTGTTATACTAAGAGTACAGGAAAAAATGAAAAAAGCTATACATTTAATTATTAAGCGGTTTAAAACACTCACGTGAAATTGTCGGGAACGGCGCGACATTTTTCGAACTCGTATGGAGCTTTTGAGCCTGTCTAGCACAACTACGCTTCGCGATTCTTGTCACTCTCCTATAGTGCAGTGAAGAAAGAGATAGGTAATGTTTCTCACGCAAGAAAGAGTCGCGAGTCACAAGTTGCGCTAGAAGTGCAGGATTGCTATCCGTACAGTCGCGCGGTAACTTTTATTATATCTTTACGGATGTAGGGTTGCCACATCGCCAAACCTAATTGCCGGACAGACCAGCCAGTTTGGCCGGACATTTAAGTAAAAAGTACACCCTACATTACTCAGGGTTTTATGACTCAGTATATTAATACTAAGTTATGATTTTTTTTTAATGTAATATCACGCCATTCTCGTCGCGCACTCGTTTGCGAAATGTAAAAGCCTAACAAAAGCTGGATCCTTTTTTGGCTGGACACGGAATCAAAAATGTCCGGCTTTTTCCGGACGCATGGCAACGCCACCCGAATGTAGTAGTATTTTTTTTTGACAAACTTGCAACGAAATGTCGTCATAACGTGCGTTATAACACGTTTCTAAGTATCACGTTTCGGGCGGAACAATTCGAGAGAACTGTAAAGGAATTTCATACAAAATTGAAGGCCTAGACCGGGAAGTAAATATTTTATTAATAAGGCGTCTGTGTTCATGACCAGGCTAAATCACTGACTTATATATTTTTTACTGTTGTATTTTTTATTTCATTGTATATGTTTGAGAAAAGCACTTTACATGCCTTAGCCGTGAAAAGGGCTTGCCGTCGGTAAGCCATCTATACCTACGGCAATTTCTTTCCCGGTGTCTTCAGTAATGTACTATTTGTCTACAGGGTCTGGCGACCAATCCGGATGCCCTACAAAATGCCCAACGCACGACGTACTGGTCTGCGCACGTTGCCAGCACGGCGTGTACCGCACTTTTCTGAGTCCCTGCTATATGAGGATGTATCAATGCAAATACCCTGGCGATAGTAGGTATCCTTTTGTGTAGCAAGTTTCCGGCCCAGGGATAGTGGCGCTACAAACAGCTCTCATATGGCAATAATCCGCATACGTCAGAAGCGATTAGTCAAAGATTTTTGTCATTAACAAAATTTAAATCATTGTTTGCCGGAACGCTGCTCAATTCTTCGTTATTATTGCGAAATATATAGGTACTAAATCCTATTGAAAAAAAAACTTGATTTTCATCACTGCGAGTAGTTTTGGCTTTATTATGCAAATTTTCTTGAAATTTGCGGATTATTTAGTCCTGCTTCGTCTTTCTTTACTATTAATAATCCCTTTTATCAAGTTCCACGCGTGCGTAGTCGCGGGCAAAACCTAGTTGTGTAGGTATATATAGCACGACAAACGTGACCATCCTAACGTGTCCTGCAGTTTCCATAATCTATCTATCTATCTATCAGCAACAGACGGCCTCCCCCATGTCTCGCCACAAAATGCTATCCCGTGCAGAGCGCATCCATTGATTCCCCGCTACCCTCACGAGGTCATCCGTCCATCTAGTCGGGGGCCGACCCACGCTGCGCTTTCCTATACGTGGTCGCCACTCTATGAACTTGCTGCCCCATCGGCCATTCAGTGATATTTAGCGACTTTCAACGTCAGTTACCAAACATTTGTCGTAACCAGTACAATAAATCATGATCATCAGCATGAAGTATGGTTTAAATATTAATATTTTTTTCACATTGATTACTTCATTAACATTGATTTGAAGAATCCATACATCTCCTTACGTGTGTAATTATATCATAAATGTAATCGATTGTTTGAAGTATTATTTACAAACGGACTTACTGTTGAGTTTCTTTCGGCTTTCTTCTCACCAGCGATCTCCTGGGAAGTGCAATCGGATGTATTTATGCAAAAGGGAACCAGTCCCCATATCAAAACCGTTTAAATTGAACCCTGTGACTATAACATAAAGTACAAACGTTCAATGTATGTTGGTTCTTTTTTGCATAAATACGTCCAATCTGACGTGTAAAAGTGCCCTTGTGGCTTACTTACTGTTTTTTTTTTCATTTCCAGGGCTAGAACTGGTAGCATGGAAAGCGTGCATAGGATCTAACCCATTCCTCGGAGACTTGCCTCGTCCAGAGAAGAACAAATACGACAGAGACCCTGATTCTGTTGGTTTCGTCACACACCACGGCATGGTGTAGCTGTCAAGCGTATTTAGGGCTGCCATCCGTCCGGGTTTTCCCGGACATTTCCTACTTTGCAGGCCGTCTGGGGGACATTTTTAATGTGAATAAAAAATAAAGCGATTGTTTTTTTATATTATTTTCGGACATGTCCGGGGAAAAATGACATTTACTCCAAATGTCCGGGTATTTTAAGTCTGTCCGGGTTCGGTGAATTTAGAGATGGCAGCCCTAGGCGCATTCAAAGTATAAAAAAATTAATAAAGTTAATGTTAACTGAAGGCTTGTTTTGAATTTCGTACCCTTGGCGCTAATTTGATTGTTCTTAGAGACGAATAATTGTACAAATACAAATATAAATAGACATCCACTTTATTATACACATCAAATACACAATATACTACTTGTGTTAGGGTGTTTTCTCTGCATTTTCTTTTTAAGAATGATTTTTCTGGGTTATTCCTATGTATAAACATAAATAAATAATAATAAAAATAAAATAAATATTAAGGGACAATCATACACAAATCGACCTAGTCCCAAACTAAGCAAAGCTTGTACTATGGGTACTAGACGACGATATACATAATATATAAATACATATATAGATAACATCCATGACCCAAGAACAAATATTTTGCACAAATATTTGGCCCGGCCGGGATTCGAACCCGGGACCGCCGACTCAGTAGGCAGGTGTCTACCAACCGAGCCAAACGCGTCGTCAAAAAATCAAAAACATAAAATCAAGATTTTTTAAATTGTATCCATTCCTCATTATTGGTTTGTATTGTATTGTTGACGGGCTTTTTAAAACAAAAAACATTTGAAAAACCGGCCATTTTGAAAAAAAAAGCGAAAAACTAAAACGGAGTCGAAAAATTCTATACCTTTACCGAAATATCATGAGAATCGATTAAGAAATGTGACCTAAAGGTGAGAACAGACAGCCGAACCTTGTTAAACATTGAATTAACATTAATATGAAATCCAATCACTCTTTAGCCGAGAAAACTGCTCAGAATTTATCAGACATCTAAAACAGGTGAGTTTTCAATCAACTAATATTTTCTTTTACCAAGTAACTCGTTATGTTAGTCATTACCTGCGTACATAAACCATGTTGCTTTACGTATTGTCGTTAAAAATAATTACCAATGCACATAATTGATGTGGTCATTTAGGTATTTGGCATCTCTAAAGCCACGTAATTATTACAACATTGTAATGATTATATTTGTAATGGGTAAGTTGTACGTATTTATTAATTATTTAAACTTTATTGCACAAAATACAAAACTTAAAGTACACATGGCGGAGTTAATATATATAATTTTTCTCAAACATGCAAGGAAATGTGGTCATAACGTGCGTTATAACAGGCTTCGAAGTATCACGTTTCGGGCGGAACAACTCGAGCGAACAGTAAAGGAATTTCATACAAAATTGAAGGCCTAGGCCGGGAACTTTTTTTTTAAACATGGCGTCAGTGTTCATGCACAGGCTAAACAGCTGAATTATGTTTTTTTGTGTGGTGTATTTTTTTATTACATTGCATATGTTTAAGAAACGCACTATACATGCTTTAGCCGTGAAAAGGGCTTGCCGGCTTCGTATATAGTATATATATAGGTACCTAGTATATATATGTATCTAGTCTCACCCGGCAAGCCCGTCTTTTCCGGCGTCTGCAGTAATGTACTATTATTGATTGAAGAGCGTTTGCAAAATAAACCCGAATCCTTGTTTATTAGGGTTCCGTACCCAAAGGGTAAAAACGGGACCCTATTACTGAGACTTCGCCGTCCGTCCGTCCGTCCGTCCGTCCGTCCGTCCGTCCGTCCGTCCGTCCGTCCGTCCGTCCGTCTGTCACCAGGCTGTATCTCAACAACGGTGATAGCTAGACAGTTGAAATTTTCACAGATGATGTATTTCTATTGCCGCTATAACAACAAATACTAAAAATAAAATAAAATAAATATTTAAGGGGGGGCTCCCATACAACAAACTTGTTATAGGTTATATATATATGTATAGGTACGGAACCCTTCATGCGCGAGTCGGGCTCGCACTTGTCCAATTTTATTCCAGAACTTGACGGTTTACAGTCTGACCAAAAAGAGTAGAAATTAAAAAGTGGCAATATGGCATGGCATGGTCCCACCGGAAGCTCAGCGCTAGCTCTCGAGCTAGCATCTTGCTGAGGTGGGACCTTTTCGTGGCACGGCCAAAATATTTTTGTTTTTATTGTTATCTATTGTGTTTTATATTATCGTTATTATTCTTTTTCATCACTTCTGTCACACTTCTCTCTATGTAATTAATTATGTATTATGGTCACGTCATGAATAAATGTATTTCTTTCTTTCTTTCTCTCTTTCAATACTGTAGTGTCGTCCCCGTTTACTTAGATTGATTAGAAAGGGACGACACTACAGTATTGCCACTTTTTAAATTCTACTCTTTTTGGTCAGACTGTAGGTTCATCCTACTCAGAATCGATTAGATAGGCTAAATTTGTCCGTTCCATTAGGCATTAAGTGCGTCACGTTTGAAAATGAACTATTTTTTCATTTTCAAGAGCGTTAGTGGAAAATAAAATTCCCAAACAAATATTGGGACCCTTGTTTTTATTCTTTACATTGAAAATGCTATCGATTCTGAGTAGTATGGACCTAAAAGCGTCATGCTCTGGAAAAAACAGGGATTAAGTTTTTTTTTTGGAATAGTCTTCCTTCAAATCTTATTCACAAATAATTTTCTGGCTAAAAGTAAAAGTTGAAATTTTGATCATATGAGCCGTCTCCATGACAGTGAGAGGCACCAGAAGACATATTATAGGCCTTTGATTGTGACGGAGCAGGCATTCTTCACTAAGCAAGACTTTTCCATCAACCTCCTCTCCCACCTTTAACTCCCCCACTGCCGTCGTCATCCATTTTTGTATATTTTCAATATTTTATTACACTTCAATACATTTTTATCTTACCTCTTCCTTAGCTCGGTCAATAAGGATTCGCAATATCTATTAAATATGTATCTTGATGTTTCAGTTTCATTTTTGGTTTACACATCTTTTGGCAAGGTTCCATCTTTATCTACGAACAATACATTGGTAATTATTGTTCATATTTTAGTACTGGTTTTATCCCTCGATATTAACCCTTGACAAAAAGAGAGTTCTTATATGTTTAACATGTGTATAATCTATGTGCCTGTGGCGTCGATACACAGATACACATATAGACATGTTAAACTAATGTATATCACCCCTCATTTTCATTGGGGTTAAACAGAAAATCTAAATGATGATGAATTTTAATTGTATATAAAGAAGTGTTTGTAACTGTACATAATTAAACCCTAAAACACTCATCACTACGTAACATAAAACAAAGTCGCTCCCTGCTGTCTGTCTTTACGCAACGGATTTTGATGCGGTTTTTTTTAATAGACAGAGTGATTCAAGAAGAAGGGTTATGTGTATAATACATGCATGGTATATTTAGTATCAGCATTATATCGCTAGTAGGATACTATTTTGAAACTTGCAATCAGCACTCGTGTTTTAAAACCTCTTATTATGTAACAGTTTCATAAAGTACTATTTTTTACAGGCAAGCTGCTTAAGTGGTATAAAATGTCCGTCGATTGAAGCCTCTCTTTGCGTGAAGGTCAAAGACACTTATCAAAAGCCAATAAATGTCATTGTGCTGAACGAATGTGAGATGGAATACTTCAAGTGCTATCCAGGTTAGTTAGCATATAATATATCACCAATATGAAAAATTTAAAACACATCTGGGTAGCCTATAATTACCCCTTACTAACCATTAAGGAGTTTTACCTCCGATCATCTTATAGCCTATGCCACATTTTTGACCCTTCTTATACAACTGTTGAATAAGAGACTATTACATATTTTTTATTATAAATTAAACAATTACTAGGTTTACGTGCAGTAGTCGTTCCGATGAAATCCTGCCATTCTGGACACGAAACATTTACTTCACGAAATGGTAAGTTCCAAGTCTTCTATAGTATTATATATGTCGGTGGGCGATCGTAAAATCCTGCAGATCACGAAATTCCTAGGCATATCGTGAAACTTCGTCATTTCATGATTTAGCTAAAAGTTGACCAGACATATATTATCATGATATGCCTGATAAAAAATACGGCAGATCGATTAGAGCAACGCATTCATCGATAGTCCTAGCTCTATACCGGGCACACCGTGAAAAATCCGGCAGATCACGAAATTCCTCGGCATATCGTGAAACGCCGCCATTTCATGATTTTGCTAAAAATACCTATCCTAATTTCAATAGAGAAGACGGTTTGTCATTACCACCAGCTTGGGATCCTGTTGTACATCTTATTAAAGATCAAGCAATACACAAGACTGGAAACCCTGGACGTCGAACGGATTAAAACAAAAATGATTTTCACTAAGATATACCTACAGATTTTTTCACGCCGCCGCCTCTCACTCACGAATAGTTGTTGCGCATGAAACATACACTTAAGTAACAACGCACATCGATGTAACGACGCGCACTTACAGCAAATATATGTGAAATCTATGAACATTCGTTAAATTGTAAACTTAAACTTTTAAAGCTTATTTTTTAGAGCCTTATTGACCTGACAACCTCAGCACAAACAATAACAATACTGCCCAAATATGATTTGTTATCTTATAAAAATGTCGTCAACTGACTGAAATTTCAGGTGCACCAAATAGAATTAAAAGACACGCAAGAAAAGCCTCAGATGGTGACATAGGCGTCATTCAGTTTTCTTCTGCACGACAGAAGAATGAAGATCTGATGAAACTCACAGAGTGGAGTAAGTAGTCCAACTGGGTTTTACAACCCACGCCAATATTGCGGATTTTTCCGCGTAGGTACACGGAAAAAATAAAGCTTTAGCAAAGTACCAATTTGGCTCGGTAAAAATTTAAGTGGTTACACACAACAAAGATTTATTTAAAAGGCGCGATAAAACTTTTTTAATGTTAAACAAGCAAATATTGCTAAATGTTCTTGGTTATTTTAACAATATACTTATTTATTTCCAAACCATTGTCTCAGTAAATATAATCCTTACTTGACTCGGTTAAAAATAGTCAAGTTTACTCTGTAATTTGCTAACAACTACGTTATTTAATTTTAGTTCTGGCAACACTGAATTAAAACTTGTCAAGTTGTAACGGCTGCAAATAACCGAGCAGATTAGTAAAAAACAGGTAAGTTGCTTATTTGTCTATACATTATCACAGCTCGGCAGTAAACAACTGAGTGAGGTATCACTTTTTAATCAAGTCCCTTACTTATTATTAAACAAGAAATTGTCTATTAATTTGCAGTTAAGCTAAACGCAGCCATTTTCCCTCGGAGCGTGTTACAAGCGGGCGTCTTCTGACAATTTTGTAAACTGTGAAGCGTTTTGTGAAATTCATTACAAATAGAGCACATTAATTTGAAAGTGATTTATATATTGTGCGAAAATTTACGTGAGAATGGACGAAGAAGTCATAAACCTTCTAACGGCATGGGAGCTGGAGGAATACATTGAAGTGTTCAAACGTAAGTAAAGTGGCTTTCTAACTATATTATATAATCTGTGCTATAGTGCAGTGTCTCAAGAAACGTTAGGGCCGAATTAAATAGGAATGGGACCACCGGCGAACGCAAGCGCGCACACCCAGCGCCCGCGCACGCACTCTCTTGTTGACGGGCAGTCGCGTCTGCTCGCGAATCCCGCGATGCCGCGAGCGACCTCTCGTCGCCGCGGGCAGCCTCGGCGCGTTGACAAGACGCGAGACGAGCGTGGGCGCGCGGATACAGTATAAAGTTATTTGACACTACTTATATATTCACAGCTATTTCGTTATCTCACTGCTGTCCCAAACCCTCTTTGTGGATGTGAACATTATACAAGGACAAGGACAGGTGTTACGGTCCCAGGGTTTTGGTCACATGTCACCCATAGTTAGCTTATAATATTATTATTTCGACTTTACAGATAATTCAATAACATCATTGTCTCTTCCCATGTTGACCGAGTCGATGATTAAGGACCTATTTCCTCTCATCGGACCTCGAGCATTGTTTTCTAAAAACCTGGAAATATATAAAGAGAACATGCATCCCAATACTAATAAATCCATAGTAAGTTTATTATTATTCAAAGATGTATGTCATGTGTGTGTGGGTTCTTTACAAGCTCTATGTATGCTTACTGGTATGTTATGTATGGTTTGCTTACAGATTGGTGATGATTTTTCTATTGGGGATATTAATTTTGCCCTTAATGAACCTCTATTGTGCTCGAAAGAATATTGTAGTAGCACGCCTACATTACCTGCAAAGTCCCCTGTGACTATTTGTATACCTGAAGATTTAACATCTATAGAAATATGTGTTTGTATCTTTTTTTAATGCTTGCATGAACATACTTACTAATTTACTTGCATTTATTACTATAACTAAACCTAGTCACAAACAGCTGTAATATATATTAATATAATGAATAAACAAGTCAACTTATGTAATTTTTTTCTTTTTGACTATTTTTAGAACTTGCGGCTACTCTTAAACGAGACATTAGAGGGAAAAGGCCTCTTAAATCTAAACAAGTCGGTACCACTCAATAATGCAGCACGGTTAAGCTTAGTCAGAATTATTGGGACATCAATATTACGACAAAACCCTGATCAGACAATCAGATCTTCTGTCTATGCTAACTGGGCACATGCAATAATAAGCATATTTCCACTAGAAAAAACCTCTGTCTATTTCCACACTAAATTGACTGAGTCAACACGTGGCATTGTAACAAGATTAGCTGGTAAATTACCGGACCAAATTCACAACTTAAAACGAAAGTACAGGGAGTCTGGTGTAATTGTGGAAAAACGCAGGCGGATTTCAAAATCTTCAGAGTCCCCACGATCTCCAAATATACGTCTACCAGATGGATTAACTGATGGCGAAGATGATGCAGAAGAAAAACTTTTGTGGCTTCAAAATTCTACCGAGCCTTGGACAGCCGTGGAACAAAAATGGGTTGAGACCACACAGTCAAGGCTAACTAAATGTAAAGAGTTGACCATAGCACAATATTTTAATGAATACATGGCTCTAAAAAAACCCATGGGATATGTTCTGGTAAGTTCAATAGTTATAATATGCTTGTATTGGGCCTGCCCCCAGGTTTATAAGGAAAAATATGTGTGTAAATGTTCCGGTCATGGATGTTTTTAACAAGCTTTTATTTAACTTGCAATGTTTTATTACAAAACTAGCTGTGCCCCGCGGTGTTACCCGCTCATCCCACGGGAACACTAAATTTATTCGGGATTAAAAGTATCTTATGTCCTTTCCCGGGTCTCAAACTATCTCCATACCAAATTTCATCTAAATCGGTTCAGCGGTTTAAGCGTGAAGAGGTAACAGACAGACAGACAGACACACTTTCGCATTTATAATATTAGTATGGATTACAAATAATCATTATTTTTGCTGCAAGAAGCATTAAGATAATTTAAAACATTTATAACTTAACTAGACTTAGTAGACAATAATTTTATGTTTGTGTCCACCTCCTCCTGTTGCTAATTTTGAAATCAAAATAACATAATCCTAATTATTTTAATTGATTACAGCTACAAAAGGATTTTGAACACCTTTATGCTGGAAAATATACAGAAATCACTGAAACTTTGCCTGCTTTAAAGGGGAAAATTTTCGACTTCGCGAAATCACGAAAGACCTGCAACAAGGACAAGAATTTGGAGCTTCTTATCTCTTTTGAGCACAGTAAGTAATTTGATTTTAACTTAAATATATTTTTTAGAGAGGCTTCTGTACTTGTACTATTATCTATTCTGTGCCTTAGGGAAAATGCAGACAGGCTACTTTCCAACTGTAATTTGTATAAGAAATGGATGTTGACTGCGCAGTTCAAGTGCAGTTACCAATTACCAAAGGGCGGACTGTGGATGCAATATACGTCAAAATCATGTCAAACAATATACTTAATAGGGATATATATGACTACATTTGGTTTAAAGAAGACAATATGAATTTAAAATAGTTATACAATTTTATTGTTGTATAAATTATAATAGGTATATATATTTTCTATATTAAGTTTTACATATTTTCAGTCAATTCCTTTTATGGTTCACTGTCCACTTATTTAGAGAAAATGACCTCTGGCTAGTAATTTTTTTATTTCCTAATTATGTTCTAAGGAGGATAGAGCTATTTTTAACCGACTTCAAAAAAGGAGGAGGTTATCAATTCGAACTTTTTTTTTTTTTTTGTATGTATGTTACTCGATATCTCCGAGAACCGTGAACCGATTTTAATACTTTTTTTTTAATCGAAAGGGTATAACTCCGAGTTGGTCCCGTTGGCACCAAGTCGGGATCTGATGATGGGATCTTGGAGAAATCGAGGGAACTCTTCAAATTTCATAGGGACATGTACGGCGCTTTCGGTAATTTATTGATAAAGTCATGAATTTACATTCAGTAAATAGAATTTGGTGTAAGGAAACTGATGATGAACACCACAGATGGCCACTAGAACTTTACTTCTAAACGGCCAGTGTTTAGAAGGTAGCGATTAGATGTGCCGATTCGGATAGTTAAATTACTGGGAGGAAACAAATGTACATGGTGTTATTGAATACGGTACCATAAAACTGGTCTGATGCTGGAACCGGAAAGTACCCTACAGAACACGGTAACCAAACAACGTAACCGAGTCGTGTTTGGTGTTACTGGAATTGTCCTGACAAGCATTCGGAGTACAGGAGAAGTCGGTATTATTTTTGTAAAAAAGCGATTATATACTTACTGGTATATTTATGTCAAAAACTGCAAACATAAATGTTACTCGAAATGTAATAAAAGCCTTATCCATCTTAGCTTTCGTCACTATATTGCATCCACAGTCCGCCCTTTGCCAATTACCATACAAGTTACAGTTGGAATGCAGTCCATCGGTAGCGGCCCTTAGATGTCTCCACTTGGACGACGCGTTTGGCTCGGTTTATAGACACCTGCCTACTGAGCCGGTGGTCCCGGGTTCGAATCCTGGCCAAGGCAAATATTTGTGATGAACTCGAATATTTGTGCTTGGGTCATGGTCGTTGTATGTATTTAACAATATCGTCGTCTAGTAGTCGTCGTCTAACACCTTCGGCGCGCGCGTCGTCAGGAGGTTCCTCTGTCTCTCTGCAGCCCAAACCGCCGGTAGCCTGGGCTCTGCCCCGGCACCACCCTAGGTTAGGTTTTTATAATGTTTTTATGTCTTGTAATTTCTGTATTGTATTTTACTTTTGATATAAATTTATTGTAAAAACCTTATCTAAGATATAAGATTAATAAAGAAAATAATAATAATATATATACACTTATTTCAAATAACTATGATTCATTTTACTAACAACAAAGACCATATACACGGGACCGCTATTCTTCATACTACGCACCGTACTCCGTTAGTTACTATCGTTCTACGTTGCTAGATGCCGCTAAGGGTCTCAATTCATTCAAAAGTCGTCATTTCTCAATCTCTACCGTACGGTACGCGCAAGCGTGAAGTAACACAGTCGTCAAGCGTTCAACGACATTCAAACTTCAAAGTGATACAGTAAAAAGTGAATAGATGACGTTAGGTGCGATGTTTGTTTACTACGTTCCGTTTCGTCTCATAACTGAGTATGCAAAGATAGGATAATCAACAACAGCCACACACACACACACACAGCGACAGCGTCGTTAACAGTAATTGTTGAATTGTCTCTTTCTAAAGACCGATCGGCAATAGTTATTTACCGCAGAGTACAGTATTAGAGCATAAAGTTTTTGTATTACTGGGATCTTAGACTCGGATACACGACAATGCCCGAATTGTCTGTCAATTATGCACCTAATTCGGGAAGTAGGCACATCGTAAAGGGCACGATTTTAACCATTTTAACGGGAGAAGCCAAGGAACAAAGTGTACTTACACCACGTATTTGATAATAGGCAAAATAATTCTTAGGGCAATTCATGTTAGGAATATTATGCTTTAGGTAATTAGATTTTAGAGTTATCAATATTAGGACAAACTTGATTTAGGACTTTAAGAGAGTATGCGCAAAAATTATTAGGACAAACGAGTAGTATGCCATTCAACAGTATGCCAAACATTCTCGGCCAAACATTTTTAGGACAAAAAACGTTATGCGATACGACAGGCACCCGAAATTTATCTATACAAAAACTAACAGAACTAACGACAGTGATAATTCAATAAAACCACAATTTTATAAACGTTTTCTTATTACTTTTAACAAAAACAAAACGAACGAATATATTTTCGCAGGCCGCCTGCATGTAGGCAATTCCTAATTGTTCTAGGGTAAATGTCAAACATTTCCGCAAATCGTCCCGTTGGCGTAAAGCCATTTTGTCGTCGGCGTTGGTCTTGGGCCATGGCAAGCGGACGATGCAATGGTTACTTTGTTTTTGCAGTAGATCAATAAGGTTTCCTTCAGCATTATATCGCCGTACCCAACGTCAAACTGTGTCCATGCTAGCATTTAACCGACGTGTGATCTCATAAATCCGTATTCCTTCCTGGTGTAACTCCACTCTTTGAGCTCTTCATTGTTTTCAGTCATTATCATTATCTTTTAATAGTTCACGGTTAGCGGCAAGCATTTTATTTTTCAAATTAATAACGTTGCTGAAAATTATTTTACGATTTTCTCGATTGACACTGACATATGTTCCTAATTAGAAATTAAAAGCAAATGATAACCTTTCGCGAGGAGGTTTTTTGTAAAATGAAGTGACAAATAATAATATTGACATTTCAATACTATTATTGAAATATAATTTTCAGCCTTAATGCATTGCGAATGTCTAACGACATTTTAACGAAATGGGTAGGAAATGAAAGTCCTTGACTGTACAAAACTTATCTAACAAATATTACGTTACTGACTGTTTGTTAGTGGGAAATGTCGCTTGACAATTCGGGCGTAACTTATTTTGTCCATTACATCAGTGCACCAACGCCATCTAGCTATGTTGTGTAGCAAAAATTGGCGAGCCCGCAGGCAACCTTGAGCTATCCAGAGGTAGTGCCATCTATTTTAATACGATCAAACCACGTTGTTGAAGACTAAAAAATGAAATCCTTAAAAATTGTGTATTTAAGTTATATTATCGTATTAAAACAAAGCAGTAACGCGTTTGATTTTCAAAAATCAAAAATCACTAATAAATATTGGTAAAAAATATCATTTTTGTCACTTCCAGGCTACGAAGCAGCGCCATCTAGTTTTTATACAGAATTTTGAGCTTTTTCAGAGTTACGTTTTCTTGTATGAGAACATAAGTCCCGTGTATATGGTCCTTGCTAACAAAAATAAAATGACTTTAAATTTAAATTCTTACTGATTTCATTTAGGCCAAAATAATGATGCATTCTGAATGTTACATCAAGGTTTTCTTTATATCTAAAACACCATAAGGCTGTACGTAACAAAAATAAACTATTCTTAGAGTACAAACAAGTAGCATATAATATGGACACTTTTGGAAAACTTTATAATCTCAATTGAAAGTATCAAAACTATCAGAAGCTGGCAGTCTCAGATTCGAATCTCGTCCTATGCAAGTGTTTGTATTATAAGGTGATTGTTGGTTCTTGGGTGTTAGGTGTTTTCTATGTATTTAAGAATATGTAGACAAAGAACAAGCTTTGCTTTTATTAACCGAATTGTATTAACAATCACAAAGGCGACTTCTTTTACGATTATATCATTTGCTTGTTAATATGTGTTTATTATTTGTACCATATTAAAATGGAATAAACTATTTTAATTTCAACTTAATAACCATGATACATATTGATGTATTGGAATTGTCCAAGAATAGCAGATATACAAGGATATAGTAATATGTATAATATGTGTTTATACATTTTAGGTTCAGAGGAAGCATCTAAGATCGCCTGTTTGCAGCTGATACCATCTCTATTGGCCGTCACAAGCATTCGACTGAAAAACACGACAAAAAAGATTTGGCGACCATCAAAAGCAGAAGCAACGGCCGGTTTCATTCTTCACGTTAGAAGTGATTCAGATGTTCGTAATGCAGTAACAAGTAAGCGAACGAAATTTCAAGAGTTTGGGCTCACTGTGCAACCGTTTATAATTATTGTAGGAGAATCCATTGACAATATCAAAACATACTTTGTTGTGATCAACGAAGTATATTATGCTGTCTCAAATATATTGTCTGCAGTTAGTTTGTGCTTTAAAGTAACGTGGGTGGTAAATGCGCAGTACCCAATCGAGTGCCATAGTACTTGGATGTTCCTACAAACAGCTTTTTTCAAATTTAAGACGAAGTTTGATAGTAATTCAACCTCTGCTTTGACGCTTTTGAGTGAGTTAGGCATTGACTGTTGAAGTATAAGCCATGATTCTAGATGTTGATAAATATTTATCTAAAACTGACTTCCAGTCACTAAAACATTTTAAGTGGCCTTGGATAAATACTCATTTCGTTTTATCTAGAAAGTGTTACGGTTGTGGTTTACTCACTATTTGTAATGAATATCAACCAGCACATTTTACAATACAAAACGGAGATTATGTAAAAAGCTTACTCTACTTTAATTTCTTTTGGTGCAAAAATTGCTCAATATATAGTATTTATGATCATTTGCCTGCTGATGAATGTAATTTTTGTTTCGTTTAGATAATAGTGCAAAGCATATTACCAATTTTATAGATAAGCTAGTTTCAATTGATCAAACAATTACGTAATTGTCATACCTATGTGTTTTTTTTAGCGTAGGTCGTTGTCGGTTATGAAACAACTTCATAGTCGCGGTACTTGAGAATCATTCAAATCAGTTATTTGCATAGCATTATGGTTATTTGCTTTTTATGTAAACGAAAATTAGATCTCAAAATACTTAGAAATCATTTCAAATTAAAACATGCGGACCATGAGTTTGTTGAATACTTTTGTTGTGAAGATCAATGTGCTAGATCATTTCAATTGTACAACTCTTATAAAAGACATTTAGAGAAATGTCATCTACCAAGAAGTGCATGCAACCCTCAGAATGATTTACATACCAACAGTATTGAGGATATTAATATCGTAAAGCCTGCATGTCCTGCAGAAAATAAGAGTTGCAACACAGTAGCAAAAGTAGCTTCATGTTCTAGTTCTTCCACTTCTGATGCTAATCCTATAAGCTTAGTTCAAGGCAAGGTTAAATCCGTTGATGACGTACTTTCAACATATATATCGACACTTTATGGAAACACGTTATTGTCTAGAAGTATAGTACAAAATGTAGTCGATGGCTTAAGAAACTGTCTTACCTCGTTTGTTCCCATTATTGAAAAATGTATTACTGACATTTGCGTTGAAAAATCCATTCCTATTGATATTTCTAAAAGTGTAACAGAGGAAATGGAGAGTAAAATAAGGTTGTCATTTGACAATTTTGCAACAGAACGTAAAAGATTCAACTATTTTAAAGAGTATGGATGTTTTATTGAACCTCAAGCAATAGTTGTTGGCCAGCGATTTGATAAAGTAAAACATCAAGGGGTATCCCGCTATATGCCTGTAGAATGTTACGCACAATTTATTCCTCTAAGACAAGTATTAAAGAATTTTTTCTCTCTTGATGGTATATTACCTGAAACTTTACAATATATGGATAGTTTATATACAAAGGAAGTCAAAGAAAATTTTGTTCAAGGGTCTTATTGGAAAAACAGAATGGCTTGTCACTCAGATAAAACATTAGTTCCTTTGTTTATGTACTTCGATGATTATGAAACTGGAAACGTCTTGGGCAGTCATGCTGGTATTCACAAATTAGGAGCAGTTTACGTTTCAATTCCTTGTTTACCGCCATGGCGCACTTCTGCTCTCACAAACATATTCCTTACATTACTCTTTCATTCATCAGACAGGGCTGCATTTGGCAATCATGCTATTTTCCGCTCGCTAATAAATGAATTTAATTATCTGATTGATAGCGGTATAGACTTTGATCTTCCAACATATAAAGGTAAATTATACTTTGAACTTGGCGTAATATTAGGTGATAACTTAGGGTTACATTCGCTGGCAGGATTCGTAGAAAGCTTCTCTGCAAACTATTCTTGCCGAACTTGTAAAGTTTCAAAGAGCGTATTAAAAGAACAGTTATATGAAGATGAATCTCTACTTCGCAATCTAGATATGTACGAAAGAGATTTACATTTGAATGACACATCGTTAACTGGCATTAAAGAAAGATGCGTATTTCTAGACATCAAATATTTCGACATGTTTCAGCAGATTGGAGTTGACGTTATGCATGATATACTTGAGGGTGTAGCAAAATATGTTGTAAGTTTTATATTATTGCAATATACTCAAACATTGAATTTATTTTCTTTGACTGTTTTAAATCAAAAAATGTCAACAATAAATTTAGGGCCGGATAACAAAAACAGACCATGTCAAATAGATAAAGAACACATTAATAGAGGTGCACTGAGAATTTCTTCCGCTGAGATGCTAACGCTATTACGATTCTTGGGGATAATTATCGGAGATTTTGTTCCGAGAGATAATGAAGCATGGATATTATATGTTAAATTAAGAAAAATTGTCGATGTTGCTTTCAGTTTAAAAATTAGTCCTGGAACACCAGATTTATTACAAGTACTAGTAGCAGAATTTAACGAACTTTATATCCAAATCACAAAAGATACTCTTAAACCTAAGTTTCATAACATGATTCATTATCCTGCAGCTCTTTTAAAATATGGCCCGATTTATTCCCTATGGTCAATGAGATTTGAAGCTAAACACAGACATTCAAAAAATGCAGCAAAAGTATCTAGCAACCATATCAATGTCACGCGCACTTTAGCCATCAAGCATCAGCTTCAATTAAATGACGTTTTTCATAGAGGAATTCTTGACAGTATTTTGAAGTTGGGACCTACAAAGCAGATATTAGTATCAGAAATTGAGTACATTCAATGTCGTTTAGCATTGGATCATTCCAAATCCTTGATAAAAGTATCTTGGGCTAAGATGTGTTCTATACATTACAGCAAAGGATGTATTCTTATATATGATTCAAGTGAAGATGGATATCTTTACATGTTCTTAGTCGTAGAAAATGTTTTCGTGTATAGTGATCAACTAATTTTTTCAGGAAATTTGTTGAAGTCAATAGATTTCGACGAACATTACTTTGCTTATCATGTGAAGCCTTTAAATGAATACTGTATTACGTTTTGTAGTTCTTTGCTCTCGCCGATTCCAAATGCTTTGTGCATGTTATATAATGGTGAACAATATGTAGTTATAAGAAGTCCATTATGAGTGTGTATAATGGCTTATTATAGATAAAAGGGCCAATCAACTTTTTTCTGTTGTTGGGGACAAACAACAGAAAAAATGGTTATTTCCCCTGGACAACTCTTTAAAATGACTATTTTTGGCGGCAACATTCAACAGAAACTTTGTAATTTCGGTTCACTCTGTTTTGGCATATTTGTTGTCATAGTTTTACCGAAATTACAAAGTTTATGTTGAATGTTGCCGCCGAAAATCGTAATTTTATAGAGTTGTCCAGGGGTCATCACCATGGCAACAAACAACAGAAAAAAGTTGATTGACTCAAAAACAAACTTAAGTACTTATGTAGGTAGGGATCCGAAATTGAGAAGTTTTGTCATTTAGTTTTAAGCGATGATCTATTTAATAACTTAATTTTTAAGAGAAGTTCATTATGAGTGTGTGTGTATGGCTTATTATTGATAAAAGGGTCAATCAACTTGTTTCTGTTGTTGGCAAAAAACAACTGAAAAAATGGGGATGTCCCCTGGACAACTCTTTAAAATTAAAATTTTTGGCGGCAACATTCAACAGAAACTTTGTAATTTCGGTTCACTCTGTTTCGGCATATTTTTTTGTCATAGTGTTACCGAAATTACAAAGTTTATGTTGAATGTTGCCGCCGAAAATCGTAATTTTAAAGAGTTGTCCAGGGGACATCACCATGGCAACAAACAACAGAAAAAAGTTGATTGACCCAAAAACAAACTTGAGTATGTAGGGTCCTACCTATAAGATCCGAAATTGAGAACTTTTGTCATTTAGTTTTTTGCGATGATCTATTTAATAACTTAATAGTTAAAAGCTACACCGAAGCTGTCTTGGTAAATTGTGGATTTTGATTGTTCGATTTGGGGTAAATAATATTTAATCTTGAGTGGAGCTTGTTTACCACTTTGTTTTCCGCGTGTAGCGAGGAATATCTTTTTGTTAATGTGGAATCAACATTACTCATCCTCGCTCAGCACACCTGAGTCTATTGGTTAACAAAACACATCCCTTGCTACACATTCGTGGAAACGCAGCCTTAAGAGCGCTTCAAGGATGTCCATGCGCTATGAAGGGAAAATATTTTTTACGCCACCCTTGGCCGTAAAGTGTGTTTTTTTACCCGCTACGCGGGGAGAAAGTCGGACTTCCTGGCCAAGGGAAGACGTAAATTTTTTTACATATGTACGTATGTAATGTACTATAGCTATAGTCGACTATATATTTTACGTACATTACATATCTAGGGCGGTGAATTCGTAAATGTCCCAGATCGCTGGTGTTTGTGGCCCGAACCGAAGGTGAGGGCCATAAATATGCGATCGGGGGCTTTACGAATTACCGCCCGTGGTAAGTACAAAATTTTACGTCTTCCCTTGGCCAGGAAGACCGACTTTCTCCCCGGGTAAAAAACACACTTTACGGCCAACGGTGGCGTAAAATATATTTTGTTCTATGGACACTTTTTATTTCTTAAAATATATAATAATACCTACTGCATTTAGATATTGTGTAATTATATTGACTGAATAAAGCTTATTTCTTTGTATATAAGGTTTCATTTTTATTTTATAAGTTTAGTCGACAAATAGGCGTACGGACTAGTATGGGTAGATCAGGATTTAATAAGAGGGATACTGTCTAAGAAAGATAGTTGGAAAACGTACAAGTAAGTAGTAAGTACCTGATGAAACACGATTGACAGTACTGAGTAACATTGTTACGCACACCAATTTGATTTGACTGGAAGTAACAAAGTAGATTAATAGTAGCTACCCATAATATACGTTTGATTGTACTGAGTAACATGGTTGCGTACACCAACTTAATTTATCTGGAAGTAACAAAGTAAATTAGTAGTAGCTACCCACCATACACAATTGATAATACCGAGTAACATGGTTACGCACACCAACTCGATTTAACTGAAAGAAACAAAGTAGATTAGTAGTAGCTACCCATCATATACGTTTGATTGTACTGAGTAACATGGTTGCGTACACCAACTTAATTTATCTGGAAGTAACAAAGTAAATTAGTAGTAGCTACCCACCATACACAATTGATAATACCGAGTAACTTGGTTACGCACACCAACTTAATTTATCTGGAAGTAACAAAGTAAATTAGTAGTAGCTACCCACCATACACAATTAATAATACCGTGTAATATGGTTATGAACACCAACTTGATTTGACTGGAAGTAACAAAGTAAAGATTGCTACGTCTGCTGCATGCATAGGTTGGAAGCTGCCAAATGTTGGTTATTTAGTTTTAACACATATACTGGGATAATATTACCGACATACATTAGCAGAGTTGGCTTGTTTCATTTCAGCAACGAAGTTTGCAGGCTCCCTGCGAACTAAGTTACTCGATTGTAAATAGCAATTATTTGTTTATTTCTAGCCGTTTGGTTTTTTCCGTGTACGTAACTAAGTTTTGTACTTAACTAGCTACGGCCTAGGTGTTTTTTTCTTGGTTTGTAACCAAGTTACGAATAAAGAAAATTAAATTTTGACTGTTTATAGTTTGCCCGTAACCAGGTTACATACAAAGAATTTTTATTTCCTTCTACGTAGCTGGGTTACGAACGAATGATAATTTTACCTTATGTGCTTGTATATAACCGCCTAATAGTCGATCCTATGATGATGGCAAAATTAAAACGATCTTCTAATAATAGGTGAGGATCTTCTTGTGCTGGACTGGTTCGCATGCCGATTGGAGCCACGTCGAAGACATGTCAAGCCGTTCCTAACAATTTTCACAGTATATTGTTACTTCAGGTGCATCTTCGATCGAGGAATTCGAGGAGACAGTACACTTTGGCTTCGTGGTGGAGGTCACTAAGAATATGGAAGACGTGCTGCCCTACGCCAAGGACGCCATTAAAGCCGTCTTGGATACGGTCTCCGCTGACACCAGCAAACGTATCAGGGACCTGGTGCTGTCCATTTACGTATGGCCTCGTAAGTAGTCCTTGGATAACGGTCCAGTTCAAAACATGCAACGGGCTGCATATTATGCTTGTACTTTTATGATTTGTTGTAATTAATTATTAATTAGGAATTGAATTTATAAAATTATATTGATATTGGGGGAGCTGTACCATTATCTATACAAATCATTAAGGCTGTCGCTAGCGAGTCATCATCATCATAAAGGTATGTGGATCTTAGTTATCTGCAAATAAAGAATTATTATAGGCCATTGCGTCTATTACAGACGATATTATGCAGTGCTATGGAGACACCTTATTTGGTGACAGTGTAGTCCGATGCGAGACCGGCATGATCACCCGCACTTCTGACATAAATATTTTATGTCAGTAGTTGCTCTGGTGCTGGTTTGCTGCCTACGCATACTTCTACCGGCTAAAGTCTCAAACCAGGCTTCATCACAAGGTGTGTGACCATCGAAAACGCGTTTGCGCCATCCGTCTCGGTCTTCGGCGTTAGCGAGTACGGTCACGTTAACTCATGGTACGGGTACTATATAACCAAATACCCTTCACGCTTACAGAAATAAACGGCAGCCTTTTCCTACGAACCGAAGACGCCGAGGAGTTCACAGTAGCCTTAGAAGATCTCAAATGCGTCTCAAGCCAGCAAAATCATGACCGATGCGAGCAGGAGGTATACCAGGCCAGCATACTGGCTGTAGAAAGAGCATTGCCCAAAACTCACATGTTCGTGTTCGCGGATGGGGCTCCCAGTGAAAACGATTACTACTTCGCGAGTGAGGTCAAGAGGATTGGTCAAGAGAGGGAAGTAGAGGTATTGTAATGGCTTTATTTTGAACCCCCGATGAGTGTTATAAGTCTAACATGTGTATCTGAAACAAAGAGACACATGTTTACATCAGACATTCACCGACTCAACGTCAGTTACCAAGAATTTGTCGTCACCACTAAAGTAAATTAGCACCACAATAAATCCGCAATATGGCGTGGGCTGAAAAATATCGTGTTGGGCTATATATGACCCATAGGATCAAATATTCGAATTCGTCACACTAATATTTAACCCTGCCCAGATTCGAACCCAGGACCGACGGCTACCTACTAGCTGCACTACAAACTGCAAAATTTTCAGGTCAATTTTGTGGCGACGGGAGACTGTGGTGTGCCGGAAGGGAGACCGTTCCGATCTCTCTACTCTGTGGCAGCCGAGACCAAGGGGCAGGTACTGAGAATGCGCAAGAAACGCCTCACTGGACCGGTAAGTACAGTCTTTATTGACCGAGGGACGCTTCCCTCCCTCTCCCCTCCCTCTCCCTCTTGTTTTAGCATGACCTAAAATTCTTTCATAGTCAATCAACCATTTATTTGCAATAAAACATACTCAAACGTTTTCGCTTTATTGTAAAGGGAGTATGTAAACCTGTTTTATACGTATTTTAATATGTTTGAGACTCATGGGAGTTCATGGAATATTCTTTATATGTTATTTCAGTTTCTCAAATACATAAACCACACAGTAATGGAGATCGAGAGGAGAGTTATAATATCAACAGTGTACCGGGCGGAAGGTTCGAGTCAGCTCAGGATACCCGTAAGTATCAAAAGCTTCGACCACATAGTCATTTACCATCACCCTTACCATGAGTTGACGTGACCGTACTCGCGAAAGCGTAAATTATTTCTACGCAGAATAGTGCGCCCTTAGCGGTTACTTTGTAGAACTACAATCTCCACACAAATCCTTTACGCAATCGCTAGCGAGTAGTGTCTCTGTAAACTCGTGGTAAGGGCACAGGTGTTACTGAAGTATGATATGATCTGTGCTGAAGTCAACTCGGCAGGCCTTGTAGCCTAAACGCGGTACTCAACTATAAGAACCTTCATTGTGCAACGATTGCATAACATACTATTTGAGGTGTGTGATAATAAAAAAAAAGAAATATTAGATTTATTTTAACACAGTAAAAAAGGAAAAACAAAGAGACAGTATATTAAAAACTTAAACATAAAAGCTAAAATTAAAATTGCCAATTGTCAACAGTTTAACGTTAGTGAAGACGACGACTTTGCGACGGTGACCGTGTCGGGCGAGCGCTGCGACTGCGCCGTGTACGACAGAAGGAACAACACCATGGAGTACCTTCATGACGTCCAAGCTTTACATGTCAAGGTATACTTAATATAAGAGGCCTTAATCCTTTTAAAATTTATATTTTACGGTTCCGTACTCAAAGGGTAAAGATCGGGACCCTATTACTAAGACTCCGCTGTCCGTCCGTCTGTCTGTCTGTCTGTCTGTCCATCTGTCACCAGGCTGTATTCCATGAACCGTGATAATAAGACAGTTGAAATGTTCACAGATGTTGTACCTATTTCCGTTATCGCTAAACAATAAATACTAAAAACAGAATAAATTAAATATTTAAGGGGGCTCCCACACAACAAACACGGGATTTTGGCAGTTTTTGGCTCGTTACTGTCACCATGCTGTATCTCATGAACCGTGATAGCTAGACAGTAGACATTTACACAGATTATGTGTTTCTATTTCCACTATAACCACATATACAGACAAAAGATAGTTAAAAATCATTTTCTTGTACGGAAACCTCAGTGCGCGAGTCCGACTCGCACTTGGCCGTTTTTTTTTCAGATGTACAAATACGTACTGGAGCCCGGTACATACCGAATCCAAGTGCACCCCAACATGTTAGCAGAGCATCCCCACGACCTGTCAGCCCCAGTGTTGGTGACTGTGGCTGTCTCGCGAGTCCAGATGCTTTTCAAATATGGATTCTCGGAGACGCAGACTGATACCCTGAAGGGCACAGAGGCACAACCCAAAGCAAGTGAGAGGCAATTCTTAAAATCTTTCCTGACACCACTGATCATCATCATCATTTCAGCCATAGGACGTCCGCTGCTGGACACAGGCCTCCTCAATAGACGTCCGATGGGCCGGATAGCAGCGACCCGCATCCAGCGAGTCCCCGAAACTCTAACCAGGTCGTCCGACCACCTTGCGGGTGGTCGTCCTACACTGCGCTTGCCGGTACGTGGTCTCCACTCGAAAACCTTTCTGCCCCAACGGCCATCGGTCCTTCGAGCTACGTGCCCCGCCCATTGCCACTTCAGGTTGCTTACCCGGTTTGCTATGTCGATGACCTTGGTTCGTCTACGAATCTCCTCATTTCCGATTCCATCTCGTAGAGAAATCCCGAGCATAGCTCTTTTCATAGCTCGCTGAGTGACTCCGAGCTTCCTTAAAAGGCCCATAGAAAGAGACCACGTCTCGGCTCCGTAGGTCATCACTGGTAATACGCACTGGTTGAAGACTTTCGTCTTCAAACACTGAGGTATGTTGGACGAGAAGACACCATTGATACAAAGAACAATTAAATACTCAAAGAAAATGAGTTATCTGGTGGAAGAGACCCTGGAATCGAACCCGGTACCCTTGGATTGCCGCGCTACCGAGGTACCGGGCTCTTTTTCCTTGAGTTTTGATCTTTGTTTCAATGGTTTTCTGACAATTACACTGTTGACACGAACCCTAAATTCAACCCACACGCCATATTGTGGATTTTTAATGGAAGGTACTAATATAAATTTATCTAACTGGCAACACATTTTTGGTAACTGACGTTGAAAGTCGGTGAATGTCACTACACTCCGGATTTTAATTAGGCGAACTAACTTGACAGCTCAAAGTGTTGTCAGGAATAGAAAAAAAAAAATAGTGATTGGTTTATGTCGATACAAATATGTCGATATAACCTTAACAATACATCCATAGACACTTAATTATGGTGTAATACGGTTTATATTCGTTTACAAATGTACAGTTATCAGTGTATTCGATAGTACTATGGAACTGTCAAGAAAACAAAAAGGCGGACAGCGTTCTTAGCGATGTCCTAAAATAAAGTTCGTTCGATGTAAGTATTTTAATAGCAACCGTTTTTTTTATTATTGATTCGTGTAATAAAATTATTAGTTAGATTTCAAACACAATAATTCAAAATTTATGAAATAAGTACGTAATGTCTACTTCTTTTTAATGCTGTTTAACTAAACCTCTGGTAGGAACTGGTTTTTTTAATTCTTTAAATTAGCAAGGAAAAGCGTGTGATTCGTTCACGACAATATATATTAGTGTAAAGATTATAAAAACAACAGTTGCTAGGAAACAAATAGCAGAGATATAAAAAGAAGTATAGCATAGACAATGAGTCCATGCTCACGTTATCAACCTTCTTCTTAACATAATTATCGATATTAACAACACTAGCGAAACTGTGGCAACATTCGTGTGCAATGAACTGTCAAGTTAGTTCGCCTAATTAAAATCCGGAGTGTACATACAACCTGAATCTCAATAAAGCCAAAACTATCCACAGCAATGAAAGTCAAGTTTTTGACAATAGGATTCAGTATTTATTTCGCAAGAAGAACGAAGGATTAAGCAGCGTTCCGGTAAAATTATTTTGAATTTATTATACACATGACGTATACATATTATTGCCATATGAAAGCTGTTTGTAGCGCCACTATGACTGACACTGGCTAGGTACTAGGTACATATATGAAGAAATGAAATTATTAAATCATTCTTTCAGTAAGTAGGCCACAACGGCACTTTTACCAGTCAGATTGTGAGTCTACCGGCATTTCCCCTAAGGCAAAGAATATATCCAACGTAATAAGAAACGACAGCGACACTTGTGTGCTGTAAAAAAACTCGCGGCTATGTGTGCGTGTCGAGGGGCGAGCGCGAGCGAGGGCGGGACGCGCGAGGTGGGGAAAGGCATTCACGTGAATGCCTTGTTGAAAGATTATCGGCATTACAAGGTCACCGACGCCCGAGTTACACCGATAGGCCGCTGTCGCGCCTGTACCTAATGAGAGCGAGAAAGCCAAAAGATACTCAAAAGTAAGTAAGTTTTTCGTTAATCACCATATCATATGTTGCAGATACACCACTCTACACTATAATAGCCGTCAGAGAGCCCAGAAATTTGGTAGAAGTGACCAAAGTGACCATCCTCAGCATGGACTATGACGTAATATCCTCATACAGCCTTACTAAGACTTCAAAGGAAGACGTCTATCGAACGAGTAACCTAATTTTAGTTCCTAAGCGCAAACTGATGAGAATCAAGGTAAAAAAATAAATATTATCTGCGATTTTTATTTATTTTAATAATTGTAAAATTTTGTTTATTACTCTTATTTAAATGCTGCTTTTTACTTTTATATTTTTGTTTTTTTTTTTTTTTATTATTTGTTTATTTATAATTTCAGTTAACTGGGTTTTTACGAGATACGCCTAAAAAACAAATCGAGCGGATATCCGCAAGAATATTCAGACCATATGAAACCGAACAAGAAACAACTGATCCTGATTACACAATTCATTCAGGTACATTCGGAGGTTCCATATTGGGTTGCATAAATTTTAAAGCCATAATGTCGATGCCCATAACCACTTTTGTTTTGTCATAGTAGTCCTTGCGCATAAGGTGTATAGTCATTAATTGATCCGCATAAATTTTATGACCATAATGTTTTTACGCATAAGTAAGGAATGTCATATAATTTTGGAGCATATCAACCTGAATCATAATCATTAATCGTCATAATGTTCTTATGCATATCGTGCATTGGCGCATAATACTGAAGAACATAAATATCAAGCTCCTAATTTTTTATTTCAACATCAGCCTAGTTTTCTGGCAGCAGTTCATTTCTGAGGGGGTCGCAGTTCTTTCAAACCTAACCTAACCTACTTTTCTGGCCGATGTTCGTATTTGTAGGTTCACAATTCTAACCTAACCTAACCTACAACTAACCTAACCTAACCTAATCTACTTTTCTGGCCGATGTTAGTATTTATAGATTCACAGTTCTAACCTAACCTACAACTAAGAGGTCAGTGTGGAGAAGGTTTTTTTAATGCGGGGGGCTTCGCCCCCCGAGCCCCCCTTGTGGGGGGCTTCGCCCCCCCGTCCCCCCTTTTTGTTTTTCTGCTCATGTAAGTTTTGTATCATTATTTCAAATGTTATATTTTTGGTATATGTGATATAACTTATACTATATGATGTCTATTGCCATTAATAATTATGAAAGCCATAATTTATGCGTTGCTCTTCTTCTTACTACTTACTATCAATTATTATGACATTCAATGATATGATTTGAAAATTTGTGCCATACTAAATTATGCTTATGAACAGCCTGCCGAACAACAATTATGACGTAAAAATTTTATGCAAATAACAATTTATGACAAATAACATGTATGAGGAAAGCCATTATGCGAAATGAGTTATGACAATCGAATTTATGACAAGAATTTTTATTCTACTAGAGGTGATCCCACATTCGGAACTAGACCTTCCAAAACCGGTTTTTTTGTGGCTATGGATAATCCGGGGAACGAGGGAATAAGAGGCCTTATTCCTTTTAAAATACTGATTGTTTTAGACATTTTTCTCTATGATCAACATATCTTAACATATTATTGATGTTACTACCTACAACAGGGCTATTGGTATTTATTGGTATATATTTCAAACATACAGTTTAAATGATTCATTTATTATGTTTGTTTCTAAAACTACTCGAAATTGATAAAGTACACGCAGAAATTTAGTTTTTTTAACGATCGCTTTGGATAACCAGTTCATGGGCCTTATTCCTTTTAAACAAATATATTGATAATTTCAACCAACTTTTTGAAGTGAATATACTTTTCCCTGAGTTCTAGGTAGTAACATAGCTATTTCATGCTCTTATTGCGTGCAGCCGAAAATAACTTGAAAAAAAACAGTTTGCTTCGAGTAGATTTTGGAAAAAATATCTATGAAAAATTCAAACTGTAAGTTTCAAATATATTCATTCATTCATAATTTAAGAGCTTCGCTCTTGTCGGTGGAGTAATCGCCACTCTTCCCTATTTCTTGATAGTGTTTTGGTCTCCTGATACGACATAGTGCCCACTTTCTCTTTCACTTGACTAAAAAACGTAATTCTTGGTCTTCCTCTGCCTCTTTTCCCGTCCACTTTGCCTTCCAGGATGTTCACAAAGAAAGCATCATGTATAAATATATACAATATAAATATATACCTACCAATAAATCGCAATAGCCCTTTTCTAAGTAGTAACATTGATTAGGTATTCTAATATGATAAGAATCATGTTTAATCATAGGGAAAAATTTATTATTTGTACTGCAAATTGTATGTATTATTTAAATAACTCTTTATGTTTTATATCTCGTCTTGATAGATAGGCTAGTTATCTCATGTCAAATTGTATTAAACTAATGTTTATTTTGTATAGTATTTAGCAAAGAAACCTAAATATATATTTTTCAATTCATAAAAGTGAAAGATGGCTGGAAAGATTGAATTTGAAAATATAGAATTTTAATCTGTATTTTGAAATGCTTATAACGCTGTCCGCCATTTTCACCTATGATAGTGACGTCATCGTCGGTCCCGTAAAGAAAACTGAAAGTCTACTTTGACGAGTTCGAATAGTGCTGTCCCTCTCGATCTCCTGTCAAAGTATATTAGAGTGAGCGGAATGGCACTATACGACGGTCGAATTTCGAATATTTACGCGTAATTCTACGTCACGCCACAGATTAGCAAAAGGCAAAAATGGCGGACGGCTTTTATGACTGTTCATGGAATTTCTAATTTTCAATTAATAAAATTTAGCTTTCTAGCTTTCACACAAATATGAGTTTTTTTTTTCGAGCTAGTAAGATCATTATTAACCATTTCAAATATATTTAAAAAATGGGTCTTAATAGGTTAATACCTACCTATTGTCACTTCCCAGATGAAACAACAACAAAACGAACAAAACCAACCAAATCAACAAGTGAGTAAACCAGAGAGTGAGCCTGACCAGAAATATATGATGATTGTCAAGAGGGCGATATTTATAAGATTTATATGGCAATAATTTTGCTACTAATCGCAACCGCACTATAAGACTTACCTACTTTAGTTTAAATATCTGTCAGCTCCTATGGTAACCTCGTAATATCATTAAATGGAATGCAATCTTTTCCTGTCTGTTTTTCGTGTAGTAAACAAGTGCACACTTTAATATTTAGAATATTACGTTCACGACTGTGAATGGCTTTCGGCATTTTCTTTGGATATTTTAAATATTTGTCTTTTAAAGTAACTACCACGAATGTCATTGACATTGTTGACAAACCATCATAAAATCATGACCAGTGTATTCCTCATATAATTCTGGTCAGGCTTTAATAGTATTCGTCCATTTTGGGTGATTATATTTAACCAAGTGTGCGATGTGTCTCTGTATTGGGATTTTATTTATTTATTTATTTAAACTTTATTGCACAAAACAAGTCAGTACAAATGGCGGACTTAATGCCAAATGGCATTCTCTACCAGTCAGTCAAAAGATTTTGACATTTTGTGTTCTAAATCCAATCACAAGGGGTATCTAATCGGAATGTTTTTTTATGACTATATGGCGAAAGCAGGATATGACCTAAACAGAAGATGACCTAAGCAGAATATGACCTAAGCAGAATATCACCTAACCAGAATATGACCTAATCAGATGATGACCTAAGCAGAATATGACCTAAACATAAGATGACCTAATCAGAATATGACCTAAGCAGAATATGACCTAAGCAGAATATGACCTAAGCAGAATATGACCTAACCAGAATATGACCTTTTTAATGAGTTTTGGCTGTCTCCAGGCTATATGTTTATATTATTGTAATTGATTGCAGCTAAAACCACTACAGATTTAGATTATGATGGTGAGTGTTGACGCTAAATTGTATAATATAAATTTGTAATATAATATTGCATGAAACGTTGTATAAATAAAATATTACAAATTTTAATTAGTAAGTACCGTAAGACAAATTGTTAGGTCTTGTTTATTGTAAAATCCTTAAACAGTAATTGACAACATTTTATATTTTTTATACTAACACTTTTCTGCTGATGTTTTATTTTAATAACTTATTGTGTTTTATTACCCCTTCTTGACATATACAATTGTCATTTTCCAGATGAAACGACGACAAAACGAACGAAACCAACAAAAACAAAATGTGAGTAATAGTATTCATACAATTTGGGTGCTTATATTTAACCAAGAGAGCGAAGTGTCTCGGTATGGGGGTTTTGTCATTTTTTGTTCTAAATCCAATCCCAACCCGAGGGAATAAAGCTTAATCACAATATGGCGAAAGCAGAATAGGTATGACCTAACCAGAATATAACTTGCCAGAATATGACCTAAGCAGAATATTACCTTAGCAGAATATGACATTAGTAGAATATGACTAAGTAGAATATGACTTATTAGGCAGAATTTTAGTGAGGTTTGGCTGGGCTTCCGGTTCGTGACTTAAGATGGCCGCATGCGTTTAAGTTTCGTTGTTTATTATTTATTCATTTTCGTTGTTCAATGTGTAGTATTGATAGCGTATTGTGCAGTGATCTAACGTAGGAGTGAATAGCTAATGAAGAATTCAACTTGAAGCGTTCATAGCCCTTCCTGGGTCAAGGCTCGATAGTCCGCGTGGTTTTTTGTAAATCGCTATCACTTTACAAAAAGCAAAACCTCACCGAACAACGGCATGCTCTACGAGCAAACTTGAAATTGGCGAAATCATCATTAACTATGATGGAAGCCATATTTTAAAATTAGAATTAGAGGTTTGGCTGTCACCAGGCAATATATGTATTATTGTAATTGATTGCAGCTAAAACCACTACAGATTCAGATTATGATGGTGAGTGTTGACGCTAAATTGTATAATATAAATTTGTAAAATAATATTGTACATATAATAATATATCTTTTATATTACTAATATTTTTTTTATTTTAATAATTTATTATGTTGTATTACCCCTTCTTGACATATACAATTGTCATTTTCAAGATGAAACAACAACAAAACGAACAAAACCAACTAAAACAAAATGTGAGTACCTACTCATCCAATTTGGCTGCTTATATTTAACCTAGGGAGAGAAGTGTCTCCGTATTGGGATTTTGTCATTTTTAGGGTTCCGTAGTCAACTAGGAACCCATATAGTTTCGCCATGTCCGTCTGTCCGTCTGTCCGTCTGTCCGTCTGTCCGTCTGTCCGTCCGCGGCTTAGCTCTGTGATCATTAGTCACAGACCACCCCCACTAGACGGAGCATGTAAGGCGACCTTAGGTGACCCGCGCGCACCAACCAGAGAGACCTCATAAACGTCCTTGTTTATGAGGTCTCTCTACACCACTTAACACTACAATTTACCATGTTATTTATTTAATTTCTTTTTTCGTTGACGTACGCATGGATCATAAACATGGACGCAACTAAACGGTGGCCGCCGTGTTGATACTTTAATGTTCTGCCGTACCATATCGTTGGTGCGCGCGGGTCGCCTTACAATGCTCCGTCTAGTGGGGGTTGTCTGTGTCATTAGTATTAGAAAGCTGAAATTTGGTATGAGTATCACGCCGATAAAACGGTAAAATAAAAACTAAAAAAAAATTTTTTTTTCGGGTACCTACCTCTCGAACCCCTAAAGTGGGGGTGATTTTTTTTTCGTTTCAACACTATTGTGTGGGCTGTTGTTGAATAGGTCTTTTAAAAATAATTCCTAAATTAAATTATAACTTTTAAAAACAGAAGATGACTTAAGCAGAATATGACCTATGCGGAATATAACCTGAACAAGAATATGACCTAAGCAGAATATGACCTAAGCGGAATATGACCTAAACAAGAATATGACCTAAGCAGAATATGACCTAAGCAGAATATGACCTAAGCAGAATATGACCTAAGCAGTATTTTAGTGAGTTTTGGCTGTCACCTGCTATTTTTGTAATTGATTGCAGCTAAAACCACTACAGAATCAGATTATGATGGTGAGTGTTGACCCTAAATTTTATAATATATAATAGTATATCTTTTTTTATACCAATATTTTCTACTGACGCTTTATTTTAATAACTTATTATGTTTTATAACCCCTTCTTAACATATACAATTTTCATTTTCTAGATGAAACAACAACAAAACGAACGAAACCAACAAAATCAAAATGTTAGTAATAGTATTCATCCAATTTGGGTGCTTATTTTAGCAAGTGAGCGAAGTGTCTCCGTATTGAGATTTTGACATTTTGTGTTCTAAATCCAATTCCGAGGGTTATCTAATCGGAATATATCTTTATCACAATATGGCGAAAGCAGAAAGCGGAATATGACCTAAGTAGAATATGACCTAAGCAGAATATGACGTAAGCAGAATTTTAGTGAGTTTTGGATGTCATAAGGCAATATATTTCTATTATTGTAATTGATTGCAGCTAAAACCACTACAGATTCAGATTATGACGGTGAGTGTTGACGCTAAATTCTTTGATATTAAAATAATAATGTATGAACATCATTCTTAATTTACCTTTGTGTCATTATTTACTAAATTTAGAATTTAAAACACCCCCGACACAAGCTGGTCATCATGTCCTCATTCAATGAGTGATATAGAAAATGCTACTAAAACTGAACATAACTACAAAATTTGGAATTCTTAGCTTCAATATTGGCTAAGATCTAGTCACTTGTTCCAATTAAAGCTGAATATCTTGGAAGACATAGGTTCTATTTCCACAAAAAATTCGCTAAGAAACATATCGACGGACAAGTCTTTGTCTTTGTCCCCGACGAAAAAAGAGGGTGTGTGTCTGTGTATTTCTGTATCGGTGTGTCACCACTTAAATATTGATTATTAAGTACATTGCGGCAGCAATCTGTGCAAATTTCAAATGTCTATCACGG
The DNA here is from genome assembly GCA_932273695.1 of Apotomis betuletana. Lineage (NCBI taxonomy): Eukaryota > Metazoa > Arthropoda > Insecta > Lepidoptera > Tortricidae > Apotomis > Apotomis betuletana. The sequence goes on from OW026322.1 coordinate 5,046,575, forward strand.
GTCAAGAGATACAGCCCGGTGACAGACAGACAGACGGACGGAGTCTCACAAGTATTAAAATATTTACATACAAAAGGGTTTACTCACGTTATGTATGTATTTTAATATTTTAGCGCCGGCAGACTCTCCCGCCACGCTTGTCTAAACGATATCATACGTCGGGCTCTTGTCAGCGTCAACGTGCCTGCGGTACTCGAACCAAATGGCCTCGCACGAGATGATGGCAAGAGACCCGACGGCATGACGTTAGTACCGTGGCGGTTGGGGCGGCCCTAAGTGTGGGACTCCACCTGTGTGGACACTTTGGCACCGTCACACATTGCAACAACGTGCCAAAATCCAGGTGGGGCGGCCACAAACGCAGAGGCGGCTAAACACCGAAAATATATGTGTTTAGGTGACAACTATATTTTCGTGCCGTTTGCGGTAGAGACTCTAGGCTCACAATTTAAAGAGCAGTGACATAAATTTTTGTGAGTTTTGGATATCATCAGACGAAATGTTTCTATTATTGTAATTGATTGCAGCTACAACCACTACAGACTCAGATCATTATGGTGAGTGTTGCCTCTAAATTCGATAATATAATTATGTAATATTATATTCTATGAAACAATGTATAAATACAACTGTAGATCACATCCATGACCCTGGAACAAATATTCAAGTTCATCACACAAATATTTGCACCGGCCGCGTTCAAACCTAGGACCGCCGGCTCATCAGGCAGATGCACTACAGACTCCAACCACGTCATCAAATATATATGAAATGCTTTACTATTTGTACTCACTCACTTTAAAAATAATAAACATTTCAGATATGACACCAAACGGAGTTCCACCGAAAATATATAAAAATACAGAACACTACAAGTGCAAAGCAGTTTTTCTCCCGGACGGACCACCTGGGACCGTTGACCGCTTTGTCTGTAATCTGACATGCTAGTAAGTACATAAAAAATATCTTCAAAATTTAAAACGCCCCCGACACTAGTGTGATATAGATGATGCTACACAAATAATGTTCACAGATATTTCCTTGCGTTATCACCAATTGTCTATGATTTAAACAATTAAGTAGGTGGGTCCTCTTTAAATAATTTTGATACTTTATGTACTAGTTCTAATTCCGATTGAGTTAAAATTTGGTATAGTACTTATGTAATTTTTTTGACGATGGATTAATATATGGTATCATGTATCATTGAGCTATGTAGGTCTTATTTACACCATTCTTATTTTTTCACCTGCATATGGTTAGAAAGTGAACATATGTTGATATGTGTTTGTAGTTGACTGTACAGTACATACATAGTGGTAGAAATATTAAACTTATAACAACATATTTAACTTATTTCCTTACTCCTTACGTGTGCATAGAAAATAAAAATAAAATTCTAGTATCAAAATTATAATTCCCTACTACACAAAGTGCGAACAGCCGCAAATTTTTTAAATTTCCCGCCAAAACTCTACGTTGTAAAAGTGGAATCGTCTGATCACGTTTTCGATTACCTCGACTGACCGGCTCTCCTGATGACGAATCGTGAACCGATGCGAAACATATCGAGCTATTCTCTACTTCTATGACGTGATAAAACCCGTTTCGTATATATTTAACACCCGACGACGAAAAAGAGAGGTGTTATAAGTTGACATGTATATCTGTGTGTCTGTGGCATCGAATCTTCCGGATGGACCAATTTGAGTGAGTATTTTTTATAAAAATACTTGTCCGTCTAGATGGTCGTATTGGTCGTTTTATGTTTGGTGGAAATAGGACCAGTACTTTCTATGACATTCATCTTTAATTGGAACAATTGGCAAGATCTCAGACAATATTGAAGCTAAGAATTCCAAATTTTGTATTATGTTCAGTTTTAGTAGGATTTTCTGTATCACTCATTGAATGAGGACATGATGACCAGCTTGTGTCGGGGGTGTTTTAAATTCTAAATTTAGTAAATAATGACACAAAGGTAAATAAGAAAGAAAAATTGAATGCGATCTACTACAATCTAAGCAGGGTAAATGTGGTATTTCCACATAAAAAATATAATAAGACTAGCTGTGCCCCGCGGTGTTACCGGCTCATCCCACGGGAACACTCAATTTATTCGGGATGAAAAGTATCCTATGTCCTTCCCCGGGACTGAAACTATCTATATACCAAATTCCATCTAAATCGGTTCAGCGGTTTAAGCGTGAAGAGGTAACAGACAGACAGACAGACAGACAGACAGACAGACACACTTTCGCATTTATAATATTAGTATGGATAAAAATATTCTAAATTTAGGTTATTTGATATCTAATTGTATCTTTCCACAGTGTTATCGAAGGTGAACCATTACCTCGTATCAGATGGACAATGGATCCGGACGCCAAGTCAGAGAAATACATTGACAACAAATACGCGTTCCTCTACGGCCATACAGTGAAGTGGACCATGCGAAGAATTGAAAACAGGGATCCACCATTTAAAGACCTTACCGCCACCTGCTTCGCGGAAAACAAACATGGACGCGATGATTACACCGTGAAAATGCATTACGTTCATCGTATGTAAAGCCTGACCAGAAATATATGAGGACTAGCTGTGCCCCGCGGTGTTACCCGCTCATCCCATGGGAACACTAAATTTATTCTGGATGAAAAGTATCCTATGTCCTTTCCCGGGTCTCAAACTATCTCCATACCAAATTTCATCTAAGTCGGTTCAGCGGTTTAAGCGTAAAGAGATAACAGACAGACAGACAGACACACTTTCGCATTTATAATATTAGTATGGATTTTCAAAAGGGCGCTATTTATAAGATTTATATGGCAACAATTTTGCAACCAATCGGAACCCACAATAATGACATTAGTTTAAATATGTGTCAGTTCTACTATATTAACCACGTAATGTCATTTAATGAAATGTGCCCTTTTTTGACTGTTTTTCGTGTTTACGTTTTACGTTCACGACTGTGAATGGTTTTCGGCATTTTCTTTGGATAATTTGAAATATTTGTCTTTTAAAGAAACCATCACGAATGACATTCACATTGTTGACAACCATCATAAAATCATTGCCAGTGTAAGAAATTAGTTCCAATGAAATTCCGCATTATGGCGCATCCTCATATATTTCTGGTCAGGCTTTATAATGTTTGTTTAATACAGTTGCACAAAAAGTGGTACTTTTTGTGGCTGCGTAGCGTGCGAGAAGCTCAATTTCTCGAACTAGTGCTTTTTACTTTTTAGTTCCAAACTATACTTTCGAAACGCAGTAACTGAGTTTCGAATGTCAGTGATGATGATGATGATGATGATGACGATGACGATGACGATGACGATGACGATGACGATGACGATGACGATGACGATGACGATGACGATGACGATGACGATGACGATGACGATGATGATGATGATGATGATGATCATGGTCTTAATGTACCATGTCATTTGTAAAGTATGGGTTCGTTCAAAAATAACTTCGAAGCAAGCATATTTTATCGCAATGATATATTAATTTATTATTTTTTCGCAATTTCATTAAAAAACGTCGTTTACAACACGTGTGAAATGTCTTTTTACTACTCGTACCGAGTCTTGCCACTCGCTTTCAGCTCGTGGCAAGATACCTCGGTACTAGTGGTAAAAAGACATTCTTTTCACACTAGTTGTAAAATATACTAATTTGGTTTCAAGCGACATCAAAATGAGGTTTGGTCGTATTTTTTTGGTATACTATTACAACTCCAAAACGTTGTTTCCCATCAGTAACGTTTCGCCAAATTTTCATGTGTCCAAAAGTAATTATTTATACATATAAAAACCCATTAGGAAATACCACTTTTTTTTTTATAAGTTAGGTTTGTTTTATAATTACCTATTCTGAAACATTTAGTTTGGAAAAATGGCTTTTGGATAACTGAACATTTGGCGAAACGTTACAGTTTGGAAACAATTTGTGTTTTAGATAGGTATCCTATTTTTTTGGCTCCATATTGACTCAAAGTATCCTCCGAATTTTTCAGAATTCAGAATTGTTTACTTCATACTTTTATCTGTCATAAGTTTTTACTACTACCAACCGCGTTCATACTGATAGACAGTTTTCAGAACATCGTGATTTATAATGTCGCAGGAAACGTAGGGTCGCAGGTTCGAGTCCTGCTTACATTGCAGTGGATCACATTACATTTTTTTTTTCATAATTTACCTTTGTGTCGATATTTATAAGATTATGTTCCCAAGTGAAGTGACACACGGCTTATAGAGCCATTGAGCCATTATACAACCATTATACATTATAGGCGGTTATGGAGCCTGAGTGCTACATGGGTTTGTACTCATAATGCTGGTTTTCATATTTCTTTCATTCAGAACCATAACTTTCAACAAACTTGTCAATCATAACATTTAAACATCGATACAGTTTTCTTCCTATTTTTTTAACCTAACCTAATCCATTTATCTATTTTACTGACAGCCGTTTGGTTTTCGCGCTGTTGTGGTCGCAGTTCTAACCTAACCTAACCCATTTAACAACTTTATTGGTAGCATTTTGGTTTTGGCCCTTCGCTGGCCGTTGCCATCGCACGCTCGCTTCGGTCGCTCGACTCGCGCGCTGTTGTGGTCGCAGTTTTAACCTAACCTAACCCATTAATTTACTTTACTGGTAGCAGTTCGGATCACGGGGTGCCTCCCGCCTTAGAATGACACTCTAGAGGTAGCAAAAACAAGAGTATCACGTGGGATCGGGGTCTAGCAAACTCCGTTAATTTCCTTAACTTTTAGATTTTGTTTGGTAGAAATAAGTCGTTAAAAATATTGTGGAGTGTATGAGAACAAACCAGTCTGTCAGGGAATAGGATAGATAACCTATATAAAAAAATTAAAGAACCCCCGACACAAGTAGCTGGTCTCATTCAATGAGTTATATAGAAAATGCTACTAACAGGCAAACTACTACTAAAACTGAAAAGTGAAAATAACTACACAATTTGGAACTCTTAGCTTCAATATTGGCTGAGACCTTGCCACTTGTTTCAATTAAAGCTGAATCTTACAAACTACTGGTTGCCACCAAACATAGCTAAAAACCATCTCGATGGACAAGTCTTTTGATTAGATCGATTTGGGAGCTACAATGCCCCAGACAGACACACACATGTTAAACTTATAACACCCCTCTTTTCTTTTCGTCGAGGCGAGGGTTAAAAACAAAGCGCCACCATCAGTATTACAAACTCGAATAAAAAAAAGCTATCACACATTGGACTATGATATATAGGGTTCAACCTCTTCCTGATTGTCCCCTGTATCGCCTCTCAAAGTTTCAACTCCGTTATACCAAATACCATATACCCCGTATCACAGCGTGTCAATGCTTGTTTTTTTTAGAGGGCGGATTTTATGTTCCCCTAGAAGTACCGACGCCGGTGGAAAAACTCAGCAAGGTCACAGCTACCGACGGCGAACCTGTGAAAATACTATGCGGGTCAGTGTGAGTTAATGAAAAGTAGCAATCTAGAATACCATAAATAGTATTTCTATTTTTATATTCGCGTACTGTACGAGTGGTCCGATCCACTGAGACGGTGGGATGACGACATAAGAGAGGTCGCAGAAATAACATGGGGTAGAGTGGCCATAGAAAGAGGCCTTTGCGACCTAGCAAACGGACATACAAAAATTGAAAATAAGGGATATATACGAATAAAAAGAAAATTTATATGAAGAAAATAATGAATCAACACAATAATCATTGGAGAATATAGGGTCATTCTTGAGAATCTAATTCTTCATGTGATTCCCTTGGCGATTTTTATTTTTATATTTTTTTATCTATTTGCTAGAAAATATGAAATTGTATTTAATTTTACGCAGATTTATCAAATAGGCAACACTTTTGGTCAATTTGATACAGAAATATACCACTTTATGTTTTCGCCGCCAGGGGAATAAGAAAATATGACATGGGAATAAGAAAAACGCCTAAGGAATCATAAAAAGAAGTACAGGGGAATAATATTCAGATCAGTTTTTCTTAAATAAATAAAAAGTTTTACAAAGTGTAAGGATACAAAAATTCACAGTGTTTTATTCGCATTAATTGTCAATTTTCTTAATAATCGAACCACCGTCGTAAGTATAAAAATTGCTGGGAATAAGCATCTTCTCTTGAATTCAGCTCAAAATTATTTGAGACCTGCTGTACCTAAATGGAATAAAATTCTAAATCAATGATTCAGTCATCTGCAACGCGAATTAAAGGGAAATTTATTTTCATTTCATGAAAACGCAAGAAAACTGTGATTCCCTTGTTCGAAATTAGAACCAGAGGAATAAGAAAAAAGTATGTTTCTTGTCGATTCTGCCGAAACTAAAATTATTATAAGAACAACTATTAAGTCAACACATGCAGGCATTCATGTAGTTTTCTTTTTACTAAACACTATGTACCTATTGCAGATATAAAATTTTATATAAAAATTCAAGGGAATCAAAATCATAGTGAACCAAAGCCAAGTGAATCATATATTAGCCTTCATAGCTAAGAATTCTAGCAACTAGTCGCGACCATTCCCCGCATATCTGGAAGCGTTACTGACGTTTGCCAAGCCCAGCCATTGCAACTGGTCAGATGACGTTTAAGTAGGGATGTGCGCCGTGTTGAATGAGGCACCAGAGGAATCATAGCTTAGCCCTGGACAAACCTTTAACATAGATTTTTTTTTAAATTACGAAACACACAGCAACCATATTTTTTCTTCTAAATAAATAACTTATATTCTAATAATTTAACTCAATTCTATACTTTATTTCAATTCACAACATGTACTTTTTGGGGTAGTTTGTTCAAAAAATGGCGAATGGACGCACCAAGGGAATAAAGTTTTATGTGTTTAATATTTTTTTACAGTTAATTATACTTAACTTAAACAAAAAATAAATCGTGCTCCAGTTAGATTAGGTCCTAATGTAATATATAAAAAATACTATGGTCATTATTTCAATTGTGCGGGTACTTTATCCTTCTGGACGCTGTAAATTTAGACTTTCAAGAATCACCCACATTTAAAAAAATACCGACAGAAGGCTTAACAATAATAATAAAAAACTGTACGAGTTTTTAAACCTGTACCAAAATTCTATACTTACTCAGGTTTACGTTGTTGTATAAAAAGAAGTAAGTTTAGAAATAAACAAATTACTTTTTTAGGATCTCTCATGAAGACGAAAAGGTAGAATGGCTCTTTCAACCAAAGTATTCTAAAGAATTTCAAGCTCTGAAAGAAATTGGAGAGACTTTGTCACTCAACCTAGTGACAGTGGACGATGCAGGCATTTATAGGTAAGTTAGAGTAAAAATCTACGTGTATGCTATTATAACTAGAATGCATTTGTAATGTAATCTACTATTAAATACCTATTTCAGATCACTTACTTGTTTGATCTCCCCAGGTGTCAATCGGGTGACGGGCAGTATAATCATGATACACATCTGCAAATTTTAGTACCGGGTATGATTTTGATGTACTTTTATAAATTAATATAACTTCATTTTTTTGTTTCTAAACTTTTTGTAGCTAAGTTATTCTAATAAGTTATTCTAATTTTTAAAAAGCATTAAAATGACGTTTAAAATAAAAATTATGATTATCAACAAAATTAAACGCAAACAATTTTATTCTTGATATTTTTGTTCACGGCAATATCAATATATCTAAGATCTTGCCAATGAATTAACATTTTACAAGAGATGGAGTAACGTATATCAGCTTTAGTTTTTTTTTTTCGACTATCTTCTCCAATCCGAACTCAAATTTATATTTACCCTTTAACTTTTTTTTTGTGAATATATTCAAATGTATGACGGCAAATATCTTGCCGTTAGCCACTAAAGGGTTAACAGCGTGGCGCCAGCCCTACAAAGCCATGTGTTGGAAAATAAATGATGCCCGTCATCTTTCCTCTCTTTGATAAGCCGGAAGCCTAATATGGCTGCATCCGTTTGTCTTTAGTTGGCTGGGGGCGGGGCTAACCCGCCGCGCTTGCCCGGTGCCCGTCATCACTGAAACGGCGGATTTTAACCAATTTTGCTACGGTCCTTCCAAAAATGGTTATAGGATACTTTTAATCCGAATATGATAAAGATTTTTTTTACGTGGATGAAGTTCTAGTACTTTGTACTTGTAAAAGCCTAAAAAGATCCAGGGCTTCAACTCAACGTTTGACATGGGCATAACTTCTTTTTATAAACATGACTTGAACTGTATCAGGGCTGGTTAGGCCTCACTACTAGTTAGGAGGAGTGATAAAAATTGACATAACTTGAGGTTTAGGCATTCAAGGATGCCTATAGCTTTAGCTACAGACCTGATGTCCGTTAGTTTTTACTTGACTGCATTTTAGCAAAAAACCTACAAATTTATACATTGTTATTGGTATATTACCTACGTGTTCTGGTTGATTACTTTCTTACTCAAATTTCATCATACCTATCAAATGGAAGCAGGACTGGTAAGTCAAATCACCCGTCTGTCTGGCCGCAAATATAAACCTCACGGAGAAACCTTGGGCTTTCTCTCTGCTCCGAAAACAGTTGTGCTAGCTAATCAGGCTCAGAACTGGGAGTGGGCGATCCCGAGACTTCCTCTACAAATAGTACCTACAAGTGCGGTTGAAGAGACTCGCCAGTGTGCGAACAGCCCAAGACATCGAGGACATCATCTGAGACTGTCCACTCACCAAATATAACGGCAACCCTGCAGACTTGTTTGCCCGCGGACGACGCAATTAATTGGATAAAAAATCTTACAATCTACTTCTAATTGTATATACATGCCATACGAATAAACAAAGTATTTTCTTTTTTTTTCAGGAGGGTACGTACTTAATAGTGTTATTTAAAGCCTGACCAGAAATATATGAGGATGCGCGATATTGCGGAATTTCACTGGAACTAATTTCTTACACTGGCAATGATTTTATGATAGTTTGTCAACAATGTCAATGTCATTCGTGGCGAATATGTTAAAAGACAAATATTTAAAATTGTCCAAAGAAAATGCCGAAAGCCATTAACAGTCGCGAACGTAAGATTAAAAATAAAGTGTACACGTGTTTACTACACGAAAAACAGTCCGGAAAAGAGTGCATTCCATTAAATGATATTACGACGTTAACATGTGGAACTGACAGGTATTTAAACTAATGTCATATAGTGGGTTGCGAGGGATCCCCTTGGATCGCATAATGTTTTTTAGACTAATGCTGTTTCGCATAATTGATTTAGCATATTTTTTTTTGGCATAATTGTACTTTCGCATAGTAATATTTTGGTCTACTGTTTTTTTGGCATACTACGCTATTAGCATAATTTTTGTTGGACTAATTTGTATTGGCCGAATATACTTTACGCATACTATTGTTTGGGCTAATAATTATTTGGTATATCTGTCATTATCGTCATTATCCATAATTTCAGTTGTCTGAACGAATGAAACTCAGTTTCGTGGTTATCGAAATCGTTCTTTTTCTTTGTCTGCGTATTGTTTGTTTTAAATTATTATACTTGGGGAGATTAGCCAATACTAATAGTGCGGTTGTAGTTTCGCATTCAGAAATTATGTATATTGGTTTTTTATCGGGATTTAATACTGCGTTTTCTTTTCTTTTGTTGCGGGCACATTGAACCTGCAAAATGATCAACAACAAAATATTACGTTACGTAACGTTAGGTCACATTAGGTAGGTACATTAGGTTAGGTTAGGTTAGTATGATATCCAGCCGCGAAGCGCCTAAGCAACGCGGAATAGGGGGTCTGCGAAGCGGACCTCCGTCGACCTCGCTTTAGTTCCTGAATATATATACACACTTTTGAATAGCAATTTTATTACTATGAGCCATTTTTACTTGACTTTTAACAGGATAATAACATAATATTTATGTTTTAGATATCTGTACCTTACGATGTGTCCCATTCGCCTTTTGCATCACCTACTCAATAAACGTGTTTTAGCATAAACTCCATAAACTCCACTACCCTAAGGTTTTCTGTCCCTTTAGCGATAAGACCGCCTGTTGTCTACTGTTTTTATTTATAGGTGATTTCCTGTGTAAATGTTTTTTGGTGTGCAATAAAGCGTACTTGTATTGTATTGTATAATAGCGTTATGCATTTTGATATGATGCCAATTGATTATTATGCCTATTTATGCTTTTGCTTTTTGTTATTAGTCTTCATGACGGTTATGCTTTCTGAATTTATGCTTTTTAATGTTATGCGTAAAAAATTATGCGTAATGAGGCTTATGCACATCTCATTTTCGGCGAAAATCAATTATGCGTAACCATATTAGTATTAATGATTTTATGCCTTCCAATAGTAAACCGGGTTGCGATTGGTTGCAACATTGTTGCCATATAAATCTTATAAATAGCGCCCTCTTGACAATCCTCATATATTTCTGGTCAGGCTTTATATTTGTGTGCTGTATTATGTCAATTATAATTTCACAGACAAAATGACAACAACACTTTTTAAACCTGTACCAAAACTTTTTAATCTATGGTACCCGCTTCTTAACTTTAATCCATACTAATATTATAAATGCGAAAGTGTGTCTGTCTGTCTGTCTGTCTGTTACCTCTTCACGCTTAAACCGCTGAACCGACTTAGATGAAATTTGGTATGGAGATAGTTTGAGACCCGGGAAGGGACATAGGATACTTTTCATCCCGAATAAATTTAGTGTTCCCGTGGGATGAGCGGGTAACACCGCGGGGCACAGCTAGTATTTCATAACACAACGCTCTACTCAACTCTAATGACTTTCAAAAAGAGAAAATCATTGATAAAAAAAACACGCTAGTGGCCTAAAAGCAACGTAAAAACAGAACAGTTTAAGCTGATTGCAGAATGTTGTATTTTTATTTGTAATTTTTTTCATAACTAAATTATGTTGATTAATCCTTAAAAGCCTCATTTTAGGTCGGAATACTACGACTATATACAAAACGATGTGGAAACACTACATCTGAAAGGTAATCCGATAATTATAGTATGTGACGCCTTTTTTTAATTTAATACTTTTTAATTTCTTTTTTTTTATCGGGACGCTACTCAATCCTTCGTTCTTCTTCTGAATAAATATTGAGACGAAAATGATTTCCTGCTTCATTCGATATTACTTTACGATGCGAAAATTATTTTTATATGGAATCTTCAAAAGTCCACCATTCCGGAGAAGTATACGTGTTTTCTTATACCGTGGTCTGAGAAGAAAAACACGGCAAGGAAGAGCGGTGTCTCTTCTTCTTCTCCATCGCTCCCTCATTGCTGAGGATCGTGACTCCGCGTCAGCTTGTCAACTGCCTGCCTCCATCGGTTGCGGTCAGCTGCCTGGTAGTGTGGTGCTGACTGTAGGTGTCTCTTACACAGGTTTATAATAAACCTTAGAATAAATACACAAACCTAATCAGCGTTTACCACCACCGCGCCGCGCGACCACGCACCGGACGACGCAGCGTAGGTAGGTAGACAAGGTGGACTGATGACCTGGTGAAGGTCGCTGGAGTCCGCTGGATGCGGGAGGCGCAGGACCGGTCATGGTGGCGTTCTCTGGGGGAGGCCTATGTCCAGCAGTGGACGTCTTTTGGCTGATGATGATGATGATGATGAATCAGCGCTTGGAAGTGAAGCCAGTTTTAGTGAGCCACGGCCTATTACGGTCTCAATTTCATCCTTGTACGCATCTGTCACAACGTCAATAAAACAAGCAAAACGTCTCTATGATTGGTTCGTAGACACGCACACATGAAACCAAAACCGGGTTCATCCTTCGCAAGTCTGTTGTATGAAGAATTGAAGACTATCGTTCTAGGCGTATTTATTCTAAGTAAAAAACTTGAAAGAGACATTGGCGTACTGAAATATTCTTTCTGAGCTAATGAAACAATTGTACATTACTGCAGACGCCGGGAAAGAAGGACTTGCCGGGTGAGTACGCTTAGACGGCCGACTGTAGGGAGGCCGGATAGTGATACGAAGCCGGCAAGCCCTTTTCACGGCTAAGGCATAATATAGTACTTTTCTCAAACATATGCAATGAAAAAAAAATACAACACTCAAAAAATATATAATCCAGCTGTTTAGTAAATTCATGGACAAGGCGCCATGTTTAAAAAAAAATTATTCCCGGCCTAGGCCTTCAATTATGTATGAAATTCCTTTACAGTTCTCTCAAGGTGTTCCGCCCAAAACGTGATACTTCGAAGCCTGTTATAACGCACGTTATGACGAAATTTCATTGCATGTTTAAGAAAATATTTTTATTTATTTATTATTATCTGTCCTCAGTAACTAAGAATCCACATTGGGCGCATATAAGACCGTGCTTCGTGGCTTGCCCGGCACGAGACGTGATGGTGTGTGCGCGCTGCCATCACGGCGTGTATCGAACGTTCCTGAGTGCCTGCTATATGCGCATGTACCAGTGCAGAAACCCAAAAGACAGTAAGTACAGTCGAGTTCATTTACATCTACAAACTTACGAGAACAAAAATATCTGAACACGACCCTATTGTCAGGAGCATAAAGTCGACTGTACAATGAAGCGACTACTCCGCTGCTCATGACGTTGACGCACCTTAAGGCTGGCATAGCTGTCGCACCGACCTTCGGTGCTGATTGTTCCGCACCGACCAATACGTATTAACTTCAGCGAGCGCGGACGGTCGTCCGCACGGACCCGTCAGCTTCATTCTAAGCGCTCCCTGAAGTTAATACATATTGGTTGGTGCGGGGGACGGTCAGTGCGACACTAAAACCAGCCTAAGTCAAACACATTCAAATCTTTATGGGACTGTGGGCATGGACTGCATCGTGAATAAACTTAACCGGGTCAGCCTGACTTAAAGCGAGAGGAGAGGGGAAAGAGACGGGCTATGATGCAGAGAAAAACGCGAACTAAGGACCACGGGGATTACGCTAAGGCACCGTTCGAAGAGTCCGCGGCGACCATCGCTTAGATGGTTTCCGTGATCTCATCGTCCTCGCCAGCTACGCCTTAATCTAACTTGCATGATCTCCAGGGTTGGAGCTGGTGGTGCACCGGCCCTGCGGCGCATCAGGACCTTACCTGGGAGACATGCCGCGGCCTGACGACCACCTGGCCTCGTTGGACGATGACCCTGTTCTGCGATTCTTGGACGATCGTCATTTACACGGTTAAATAAAAACTTTCTGGAATCATATTCGTTTCTTTTAGAAAGTTCCCTCATAATACTACCGCGTGAAAGAAAAAGTCAAAACTATTTAACAATCTAGGGATGCGGGTGTCAAAGGTTTTTGAAATTGGCCCGGCCGTTTAGGCGTGATGAGGACACAAAGATATCTTACATAAGTACAAAAAGACAATTAAATAAAACTTTCCATCATTGTATTAGTTACATTTAACTATTCCCAAGTAAAAGAACCGTGATTCTGGATTTAGGTAAATCCCGGTTTTATTCTTAACTAAGAGGGGGTTCACGTGCCCTACCCGGGTGTTCCGCTATTGATCTTCGTTCGGACTATATCAGCACGCGTCCGTAGCCCGCCGTAGCGGCACGCATCCATCGGTGGATTCTCCACGCCACGACCAATTGCGTCGCATTTTACACAAGAAACCAGTAAAATACCGTTTTGTAAAAGCGTAACAACGATTGAGCGTGAAGTAACAAACTAAGTGACCATGATAGCCAAATAAAAACCATATACATAGATATTAACGTCTTTATTCAACATCCTCGCATCCTGACTCCAGCACGGCAATCCAGGAACCGCAGCACAGGGTCCTGATCACGCTCCTCCACGTGCCCTTCAGGTCGCGGCAGATCACCAAGATATGGCGCTGATGCTGTGCAGTGCCGTCGCGCCACCAGCTCCAATCCTGTTACAAGGATAATGAAAATGCATTGACCTTAATAAAAAAATTAAAACACCCCCGACAGAAGCTGGTATCGTATCTTACGTATCGCGGATACCTACTTTCACCAGGGTGTCTACACTCGTACATGCGCATGAAGCATTGGCTCAGGAAGGTTCGGTGCACGCCGTGCTGGCAGCTCGCGCACACCATCGCGTCTAGAGCCGGGCACTTCTCGGTACATGAGCTGGACTTCCAATTAACTGCAGACAGAAAGGATTTTAAACCAGGGTTTTCCATACAAACCACCTGGGGAACATACCGCTAGAAAATATGACAGTTTGAATTAGCCCAATGAGAGACCAGATCATGTCATGCCTGATGATTTAAGAAGGCCAATACCTAAGATTTACTGAAGGACTTCCTTTTTATGAAGACATCCAGATGATTAGACTAAGGCTTACTATACCATACCAACTGGAGTACGATTACGAGACGTGGTTCTGCACTAGTAAGATATTTGGCCAACCTTGGATTAGACCAATGATTATGAATGAATACTTCAAGAAGGCTTAGCCTAGGAACTGGACAGCTTCCAATGAACTAAACTAGTGACCCCTAGGTATTGAGAGACAGTGAGCAGTCGCTTAGGAAAGTTCTGCGCACGCCGTGCTGGCAGCGCGCGCATACCATCATGTCTCGAGCCGGGACACAGCTCGGGACATGAACTGGACTGCAGTAACCCCTGGTGCCATGCAGACGATTACGAGACGACCGATGACGAGACGACATCAGGGGTTCTCATGGCATGTCAGATAGGGTACGATTAAGTGACATGGTTCTGCACTGGAATAATCAAGACGGAGCTATGTTTTACGACAATGGGACCAAGTAGAAACTATGCTATTTGAAACACAAAACGATCCAGCCGTATTTGAGTAATCGAAAAGCCTTCGAGAATCTGAGAACCTACTGCGTTTTTGTCCTTGGTTGAAAAGATTGGGACAGCTTGGCTGACACCAATGAGGGAAACAACCAAAGATTCTATCATTGTCCAATAATTTAAGGTCAAAGCGTAAGCTGGACTTCGGATAGACAGCTTTATCTAGTGAACCCTAAGAATATGCGACAAATGATGAAAGGAATTCAAGGAACATCATTATGATTATGAACATTTACATGTTTGTTTAAGAAACAGAAGATGCTAGTACCTAATACTTTTCAAAGATTACAGTTATTATAAAAATAAATTCAATTCTTAAATGGGTACTATACGTACAGACCGACCAAAAAGAGTAGAAATTATAAAGTGGCAATACTGTAGTGTCGTCCCTGTTTTCTTAGATTGATTAGAAAGGGACGAAAAAGAGTAGAAGAATGTAGTGTTACATTCTTCTACTCTTTTTGGTCGGACTGTACTATTAGCTACGACAAATAATAAGTTCTGTCAAATATCATATATTCCAAGACTTGCCTTGATTTAATTTCGTAGGTTCATAGCTGAAATTAAAACAAATAGATTTAATAATTGAGGCGGTTTGCGCAGTTTTTAATGTAGCTGGCAAATGAGCGGACGATTCTGGGTTCAAATCCCGGCAAGGACAAATATTTGTGTGATGAATTCTAATGTTTGTTCCAGGGTCGTACATGTTATTTACGAGTATATGATGTTTTTATATATATTGGTATCCTGTCTTTTCGCCGTCGAATGTTTAATTTCGCCGAATTTTTACTTCGTAGAATTGTATTCCTCTGCAGTCGTACAATTTTCATAATTGTTATAAATATCATCCTATATTTAGATCAGGTCAGGTTAGGTTAGGTTAGGTTATAGGTATATTATGTATATCGTCGTCTAGTACCCATAGTACAAGGGTAATAATAACGACCGCGCTAGCGAATCGCCTCTCTCACAGAGCCACAAGCAATATAATATTGTTTGTAACTCTGTGAAAGAGATGATTCCGTATAACAATGATTCGCTGATACTTATAATTAGTAGGGTACTAGTGCACTAGTACAATAGTACCCTACTAATTATTAGTAGGGTACTATTGCACAAGAGGCTAGTCTGGGACATGGCTTTATACTTCATTTTCTTTGCGGGCGTCATTTTCTCTGTCGTCTTTAAATTGGCATCCGACGGCAGCGTTACGAGGTCATCATATGATGCTGTCCCTGTAATAGATGTACAACTAAGTTAAACTATCTATCTTCCAAATTCCATGTAAATCTGTCCAACTGTATTAGCGTGAAGAAGTAACAAACGCACATACAAACTTTCCTTTTATAATATGAGTGTACGTGCTTGCATATCATTTATCTACACACGACTCCCTTGGAGGAATACATGAGGTGGCAGCGGCGATATCGTAACTAGCGACCCGCCCCTTCGCACGGGTGCAATTCTGATAAATTATGCATGTATTATACATATAAACCTTTCTCTTGAATCACTCTATTTATTAAATAAAACCGCATCAATATCCGTTGCGTAGTTTTAAAAATCTAAGCATACATACAGACAGACAGACGGGAAGCGACTTTGTTTTATACTATGTAGTGATGTTATTAATTTCCCTGATTTTGCCTCTCCACGCCACACCGCCGCCTCTGCAAAGTACTATAGGTCTTATAATATCTTAGGTTACCTATAATATCTGAACTGGTTATAGAAATATAATAATATGGGTGTAGATTAAAAAATGGTTATAAAAAAAAACATGTACCTAGTTAAGTTAAGGGCTATAAATGAAACAATACTTCATTGATTCCTTTGTGTAACGAAACTTGACCATAACTTTTGTATTACTTAATAATAATAAAATTACGTACATGTCTCTTCTGTTGTGCTTGGTTCGGCTAAAAATAAATCGTTTGAGTACATTTATGAAACATGTAATGTCTCATTTTTTAAATGTGGGTACACACCACAATTTTTATTTAAACCATTAATGCAATGATCAGAAGCTTAATGAAAAAATGTAAAAGGAGCTACCTGGTGGAAAAGACTGGGAATCGAATTCGTCAGGTTACTTGGAGCTAGGGTAGCGAAGTGGTTAAGAGGCCTTATTCCTTTTAAAATTTATTTTTTTCATACAATGACGAATACATTGATAATTTCAGCCAACTTTTTGAAGTGAATAATACTTTTTCCAGAGTTCTAGTTAGTAACGTAGCTATTTCATGCTTTCATTGCGTGCAGTCGAAAATAAGTTGAAAAAACGAATTTTCCACGTGAATTTTATCAATTTCGAGTAGTTTTTCGAACAAAAACTATCAATGAAAAATTCAAACTGTAGGTTTCAAATATATACCAATAAATCCCAATAGCCCTGTTCTAGGTAGTAACATCAATAGTATGTTAAGAAACATGTGTGATCATAGAGAAAAATGTCTAAACAATCAGCATTTTAAAAGGAATAAGGCCTCCTTAACGCGCTGGACCGGTAATCCAGAGGTACCGGGTTCGATTCCCAGTCTCTTCCACCAGGTAGCTCCTTTTTCAATTTATCTTTAAGCTTTGAGCTTTACATCAATCGTTTCATAAGAGATTCAATTTACTCCCAAAGTGAGTAACGGTTCATTCATAACATAAATGAATTCTGAGGTGACAAACATTTAAAAAAGAAATAAAACCTCCTCTTTCCTCGTACAGGGGGCCTGATGATAGTTGCGTTTATCACGTGATAAATAAGTTACAATGCATCTGTAACTCACATTCGCATTTTGTCAAAACGTGACGGATGCTTTGTCACTATTCATCGCGTGATAAAAGCAACCATCATCCGCATCACCCGCATCACTTTTCTCAACGGATTATCATTTTTCATTTTCGATTCATTTTGTGAGCTTTACGCGTCGTTTTGTGTTCCTACATTCAGTTTTTCGAAAGATTACACTAAGATAGCTTTAAATAGGTTACCTACTTGTAGTTTCTGATGTGCTTGTTTCCTTTGTCCGTGACGTTGTCGTCGTTGTTGTCGGTTCAGCTAAAAAAACAATCGTTTAATCATCATCATCATCATCATCAGCCCGTATTTATCCACTGCTGGACTAGGGCCTCCTCGTGCATTTTCCATTCACTGCGATTCCGGGCCGCGTGCATCCACTTTCTTCCTGCGACCTTCTTTAATCGTTTAATAACAGTTTCTAATAACAGTTTCTTAAAGGGTCGGCAACGCGCGCGTGATGCTCCTGGCGTTGCAAGCGTTCATAGGCGGCGGTAACTGCTTAACATCAGGCGGGCCGCATGCTTGTTTGCCACCGTCGTAGTATAAAAAAAAATATGCAAATCCCAAAGTAATAAAATTGTCCCGCAATTATCCATACTAATATCCATACTACCATACTAATATTATAAATGCGAAAGTGTGTCTGTCTGTCTGTTACCTCTTCACGCTTAAACCGCTGAATCGATTTTGATGAAATTTGGCATAGAGATAGTTTAAGATCCGAGAAAGGACATAGGATAGTTTTCATCCTGGAAATTATACCTAAAAAGATTGAAAAGTGAGTGAAAATTTCTGTTGGGGTGCGGTGACCCTGTAGGAAATGTAATTATTAGACTAAAAGCACAATTGCTCTTACATTTGCTTAGGCGCTTTTAATAATCCCTTTTATCAAGTTCCACGCGTACGTAGTCGCGGGCAAAAGCTAGTAAATAATAATTAAATAGATAAATGATGTGTATTTTATGTCCAGATTCTCGGATGTCCAGTTTTTCGAAAGATTACACTAAGATAGCTTTAAATAGGTTACCTACTTGTAGTTTCTGATGTGCTTGTTTCCTTTGTCCGTGTCGTTGTTGTCGGTACAGCTAAAAAACAATCGTTTAATAACAGTTTCTAATATATACAAATCCCAAAGTAATAAAATTGTCCCGCAATTATAAATAATAATTAAATAGATAAATGATGTGTATTTTATGTCCAGATTTTCGGCTGTTCTTGCATACTCGTACAGGTCACTTTCTCAACGATTCATTTTGTGAATAGGTTTGTTAATTAAGTCGAAAAAAATATTTTACATATACTTTTATATAGTGTTTTTTTAAAGATTTCATAAGGGCGATATGAAGATTGAATACGTTAAAAAAATACTACTAGTTTAATTAAATGTAAGAATGACGACGACGACGCGGTTTGTAGAGCGCCAGCCTACTGAGCCGGCGGCCCCGGGTTCGAATCCCGGCCAGGGCAAATATTTGTGTGATGAACTTGATTATTTGTGGTTGGGTCATGGTTGCTCTATGTATTTAATTATATAGTATCTATAAGTATTAGTATGTATATCGTCATCTAGTACCCATAACACAAGCCTTCTTGAGCTTAATTTGGTACTAGATTGCTTTGTGTAAGGTTGTCTGATATTCATTATTATTTATTAAGAATACAAATTACATGGAATTAAAATCTGTCACATCGCTTCATGATGGGTTACTCCTTATTATTCAAAAACACTAATTATGGGGGATCGGGGTTCACTTCACTAGGTAAAACAGCCAAAATTGGCGACAAACTTATATTTTTCAAAAGGTCGGTACATGAACAAAAATACTAGCTATAGGAACGTGCGGCGAGTGTATCTGCGTTACATCGACTGCTTTTTATTCGCTGCCGGGCGGTCACTTTCGGATTACCTCCCCGCGACCTCGCTCACCCCGCGCGTCCCTTAGCTTTGACAAATATGTTTATGTATATATATTGTATATGTTTTTAGCTTTACACTTTAATTAATAAATAATAATAAAAAAAAAACATGATTTGGCATCGTATAACAAATTTAATTTGCGTCGCTCACACTAATAGCTCTAAATAGGTTACCTACTTGTAGTTTTTGTTGACCTTGTTTTCTTTGTCCGTGACGTTGTTGACATTGTTGTCGGTTCGTCTAAAAACAATCGTAGTTTCTCATAAGTATATATACAAATCCCCAAAGTAATAAAATGGTCCCACAATGATAAGAATTAGATTGATAAATTAACATGAATTGTATTCTTTTTTGTGTAAACAGTTTTCGAAAGATTTCATAAGGAAACGAAAAAATACCACTAGTTTAATTAAATGTAAATATATAAATTAGATTGGCTTAAAATACCGTTATTTATAAATTGTATTTGTCTTGTTTCGTATTGTACGTTTTTATTGGTGTGCAGTAAAGTATTATTTTGTTGTGTTGAGTTCGCTCAACGGGTTACTTTTATAGTTTGAAAGGTTGCTTAGTTATAAGACTTTTTCTTTATTTTGCCCGCAAATTAAGGTGATTTCAGGTGACTCGCCATATCATCGTTTACTTGAAGAGTACCCTGATATTATACGACCTATGAGCGAGGAAATCCTATGGAGTGGAAACGCAAACACCGATCAGCATTTTATTAAGACGACACCGGGCCCGCCCGTGTTTTTTCGCCCAAGGCCTTTGGCGCCTGATTGCCTTAAGATCGCCAAGCGGGATATGGATATGGTGCGTGCAGGTATTGCGCGACGGTCGGAGAGTCCTTGGTCGTCCCCGTTGCACTTAGTGCCAAAAAGGATAATAGCTGGCGTCCGTGCGGCGATTATCGTGCGCTTAATGCGCGTACAATTCCGGACAGATACCAGTGCGATATATTGCTAACTTTTCGCACAACCTTTTTGGCTGCAAGGTTTTCAGCAAGCTAGACTTAGTGCGCGCATATCATCAAATTCCCGTAGCACCTGAGGACGTGCCAAAGACAGCAATCACGACTCCCTTGGGGCTATTCGAGTTCCCCTTCATGAGTTTTGGTTTGCGCACTGCTGCGCAGACATTTCAAAGGTTCATGGACGGAGTCCTTATTGATGACGTTTTAGTTGCCCCTACTGATGAAGAAGAACATCAAACGCATTTACGCGAGGTTTTTGAGCGATTTAATGAACATGGTATTTTGCTTAACGTCAACAAATGCGTATTTGCTGTCCCTCAAATAGAATTTCTTGGATACACGGTGTCTTCAGAAGGCACTAAACCTATTGACGACAGGGTAAAGGCAATCTAAAAAAAATCCCGACCTAAAACAATTAAGGACTTGAGACGGTTCTTAGGCGCACTTAATTTTTATAGGCGATATTCCAGGCTCCTCTACATGCTCTGTTAGGTGGGCAAAACGCGAAGAGCAATAGCCCAGTTAATTGGACTCTTGTTTTAGACGAAGCCTTAAATTTTTGTAAGTATAGTATTGCAGATGCTACTCTTCTGGCGCATCCGAACTCTACTGACTCTTTGGCCATTATGACAGATGCATCTGATTTTGCAATCGGTTCGGCTATACAGCAGAAGGTTAACGGTCATTGGCAACCGCTAGGTTTTTTCTCTCGCAAGTTAACACCTGCGCAGATGAAGTATAGCGCGTATGACCGTGAGCTTTTAGCCATTTACGAATCTGTAAAATATTTTAGGCATATGATTGAATTAAAACCTTTTTTCATACTCACTGACCATAAACCTATTATTTCGGCTTTTAAAAAATCATCTAATGCGTGCTATCCACGACAATTTAGGTATCTGGATTTTATCTCCCAATTTTCTACCGACATTCGGTACATATTTGGCGAGGCAAATGTTGTTGCTGACTCGCTTTCTAGGGCTGACGCCATCACTAATGAGCTTGACTTACACGTATTGGCATTGTCCCAGGTTTCAGACCCAGAACTTCAAAATTTGCTCAAAAATGGTTCCTCCCTTGAATTGAAAAAAATATCTTTTGGATCACCAGAGTTTTTTTGTGACGTTTCCGGGCCGATTCAACGTCCTTTTATCACTTCCAAATTTCGAAAGTCACTTTTTAGTTCTCTTCATGGACTCAGCCAGCCTAGTGCTAGAAACTCCATCATATCAATAACTGATCGATACGTGTGGCCAGGAATTAAAAAGGAATGTAGAGAATGGGCAAAAATCAAAAATATCACGGCACGTTCACGCTCCAATCCATGATTTTAAGCCACCTTCAGGTAGATTTTCGCATATTCATGTAGACTTAATCGGACCTTTATCGGTGTCCAATGGTTATAGATATTGTCTTACCGCTGTGGACAGGTTTACCCGTTGGCCGGAAGCCGTACCCTTACCCTTATATGATATTTCAGCTGAGTGTCTTCCCAACCAGCAAAATCAGGTCGTATAAGCACCCTGACAACGTTTCTGCGTGACCATTTAGTCGTGGCATGTAGTCGTGTAACAGTCAAGTCCTAGTTTATACTACGGGGTTTGGGCACAGTTATATTGCAATTAAGTCGAGTAAAAGTCAACCGAAACAGGACTTATAGAACAGGTATGTTGTGTAGAAGTGATATAACAGTCGCGCTATTACTGATTTTGCACCATAGTGGTCTCTTTCACCACGATTACTCGACTTAATAGCCGACTTACTGTTATAAGAATATATCACTAAGCGATTATTTGGTTCTATAGCGGAGTTGGGGCAGCGTTTATACGACCTTTTCCATTTCTTGAGCTCATAAAGAAGAATATATACTATACTATCGAGGTGTGTAGTTTTCCTAAGACTTGTTAAATATTCGAAAATTATGCCAGGGTGTGTTTATAGAAATAGTACTGGGTAGTTCCCTGCAAATTTATTTTAGTGACAAATCATATACTAATTAGTATATACATTTGATTTTCATGCGTTTTTGAAGGATTTATCCCTATCAAATTATTCCATCAAGGGGGCGAACTGGTAGTTAGTGATGTTTTGATATTCTATGTATGTTTTTTAAGCGTCTTGTAATATAATAATTTTCTACATATTTATTTGGTTATGCACGTGTTAATTTTGTTAGATTTCTTCTGTTTTTGTGTTGTACATCTGAGTATAGCGGTGTATAGTCAAACACAAGTGTTCATCAGATTATTGATATAATGTGCCAAGTACAGACAAGTACAGAAGTGTTTAGGCATATGTGTAATAGATTAAGGGGGCGTATTGGAGGTCGTATATGTACTGGCTACATATTAAGTTTAATCGTATTACACATGACATGCTTGTTAAAGAATTAATACAAATTGGTCTTGTGACAGACTTCATAGAAGTCGGACGCAAAATATTGATAAAACCAAATTATAGCACTACCAGCTCACTGCCACTCTAGCTGATGTTATTATTGTGTATTTTCCTTTATATACGATACAAGTAATAGAAACCTCCTTTTCGTACTCTACGATGCTTACCATCATAGTAATCTGAATCTGTGGTAGCTGAAAAACAGTACAGTAAAAAGTGAGAGAGGCTAATTTGGAGATCACTGGATATAAATATTATTTTTGATGTTTTGTCCATATGAATGTTTCTTTATCCATCCATCCCGCCTAAATGGACCGATTTCAATTATTTTTGGTACATGGGTATTTGGATATTCCCACCAATTTTTACCCGACTACGGAAATAGGTACAGAAAAAATAAATTACTTATGACTTTTTCTTCTACGCGGATCTACCAGGCGACGTTATTTACGGTACAGTCCCGTCACATTTAATCGAATATTTTTCAAACTAGTTAACTTAGGAAAGATAAATGGACATGAATGAAAAGTTTTTGAAAAGTTCCCAATCTGTAATGTATAACTTATATTTACTTCTTGTTGATTTCGTTCTTCCTGTGGTGGTGTCATCTGAAAAATACAGTGCAAAGATGATTCAAATGTGGGACGTCACCTCCAAGGGGAAGCGACGATATTCAATTGAAGGTGCCAAGAAAACCCAACTGATAATATGTACCTATACTAGACTTAAGCTTTGTCGTCGTGAAAATAAGAACTTATTTAAATACTAATACTTACACAATACAAGTACCTAAAAGGAACTTATTTTTCGGACTCTACGATGCTTACCATCATAGTAATCTGAATCTGTGGTAGCTGAAATCAGTACAGTAAAAAGTGAGATAGGCTATTTGTATATCACTGAACAGATAAATACTCTTTCGGGTGTTTTGTTTATATGCATGTTTCTTTTTCCGTCAATCACGCTTAAATGGATCGATTTTAATATTGTTTATGACATTATTTTTGTCGTTGCCTAAAGGCATTAAGTCCGCCATTTGTGCTTTTTTTGTATTGTGCAATAAAGTTTAAATAAATAAATAAATAATTAAAAGTTTTTGAAAAGTTCCCAATCTGTAATGTATAGCGTATATTTACTTCTTGTTGGTTTCGTTTTTCCTGTGGTGGTGTCATCTGAAAAATACAGTGCAAAGATGATTCAAATGTGGGACGTGACCTCCAAGGGGAAGCGACGATATTCAATTGAAGGTGCCAAGAAAACCCAACTGATAATATGCTAATACCTACACAATACAAGTAAAAGGAACTTATTTTTCGGACTCTACGATGCTTACCATCATAGTAATCTGAATCTGTGGTAGCTGAAATCAGTACAGTAAAAAGTGAGATAGGCTATTTGTATATCACTGAATAGATAAATACTCTTTCGGGTGTTTTGTTTATATATGCATGTTTCTTTTTCCGTCAATCACGCTTAAATGGATCGATTTTAATATTTTTATAGCCTATTTAGGAAAGATAAATGGACTGTAACTTACTTTTACTTCTTGTTGGTTTTGTTCTTCGTGTGGTGGTGTCATCTGAAAAATACAGTGCAAAGATGATTCAAATGTGGGACGTGACCTCCAAGGGGAAACGACGATATTCAATTGAAGGTACTATCGCCCAACGCTACGGGTACACACCTCTAGGATTATTTTCGTATGCACTTCGCAGCGGTGGCTATTTACATCATCCACCAATAGAAACGGCAAGTGATTTTTTGACCAGTAACTCTTGTGAATTAATTTTCATTTTAAATTATCTTAACAATACGGTACAAATTAGAATGACTCAGAAATCACTGCAAACCCCTTTTTTGTGCTATAAAAATACCGTTCGAAATTGTATGGATCGTAAGTACGCAACCGAACATCTGGTGATCACATTCCTAAAGAGACAACGTGGCATATTCCTTGATTCAGAATTTTTTACTTTTAACAGCCAACTTTTGTGAGCCTAAGCCTAAAGGCCCCGAAGCAATTGCTGATTACCTACGTAAATGAGAAAGAGCTGAAATTACTAGATAAATATCTCGTTATAGTCGTTTTTTGTCGTAATACACATAATGATAAGGCCCGTTTTTTTATAAGATGATTCGAGCCGAAACTAATTCCATAGCAAATACCTAATAAATAATAACATTATATTGCTATAAAGACAAAGATCAACACGCAAAGAAAAATTTTCCTGCGGTCATACGTGGTCCTCACCGGGATACCACACGGGACACGTATGGGCGCAATTTAAATTTCACCTCACTCGCGACTCCCCTTGTCGCGCGACTTAGCGTCACCTGCCTCGCTCGCACGGTATTGGAAAAAAAGTGACAGGTAGTAAGTATTTGTCGCGCGACAAAGAGTCGCGTGTCAAAGTTATGCTAACCGTGCTGCTCAATCATGGTGAATCTGCTGCGAGATAACAGTGAACAAAATGCGATTTGGTTCCCAGCGAGAGCAAAAGTGACTTTTAATTTTTTTCAATTTTCGTCCACGAATTGTCATTTCTCAGCCACAGGTTTCGAATCATTCGAAATTTAACAACAAAGCCGTTTAAAATACAACTAAACTAATAGAAAAATCCGAATTCGATGGTCACCAGATGTTGTGTCTGGTCAGGTCAAACAGAAAAGGTACCGTACCGACCTTATATACTTACAAATTGTTTCCTAATTGGTTTGTCATAAAAGAAGGCGTGAATACTTAAAACTGTGTCTGCAGACGATTTTGTTGAGAAAGTGTGAACCCGTAGCGTTGGGCGATAGTACCAAGAAAACCCAACTGATAATATATATACTAGACTTAAGCTTCGTCGTCGTAAAAATAAGAACTTATTTAAATGCTAATACTTACACAATACAAGTAAAAGGAACTTATTTTTCCGACTCTACAATGCTTACCATCATAGTAATCTGAATCTGTGGTAGCTGCAATGCAAAACAGTACAGTAAAAAGGGAGATATAGGCTATTTGTATATCACTGAATAGATAAATACTCTTTCGGGTGTTTTGTTTATAATGTATGTTTCTTTTTCCGCTAATCACGCTTAAATGGATCGATTTTAATATTTTTTATGACTTTATAGCCTATTTAGGAAAGATAAATGGACATTTAAGAAAGGTTATTGAAATGATTCATTTATTTTATCTGTAACTTACTTTTACTTCTTGTTGGTTTCGTTCTTCGTGTGGTGGTGTCATCTGAAAAATACAGTGCAAAGATGATTCAAATGTGGGTCGTGATCTCCAAGAGGAAGAAAACTAAATCATAATACACTTGCCGAAGAAAACTAAATCATAATAATAATAATATATATACTAAACTTAAGCTTCAGTCGTAAAAGGAATCTAGTTTTCAGGCTCTACGATGCTTACCATCATAATAGTCTGAATCTGTGGTAGCTGAAAACAGAACAGTAAAAAGTGAGATAGGCTATTTGGAGGTTACTGAATCGATAATGTATTATTTTGAATGTTTTGTTTAATGCTCCTCGTGATTTTGAGTTTTAAGTGATAATTTATGTAATTTTTTTTCCAACCAAATAAATTGATCAGCAAGCGCCATTAAGCACCCTCGTTTCACTTGACACAACCAGTATGCGACATACAGTCTTGTTCGAATAAAAACTTACTTATATTACTCGACTAGTTACCGCCATGATGCAAGCTTTAGGGTTCATAGTAAAAAAGACAAAAGCACTCTAATTTGTTTTGTGTTAAGTATGTAAGATTGTAGATGTGCATATCATTATTTCATAAGTCAATGTTTATTAATTTAAGTAGGTCTATGATGACCGCCAAGACTGCTGTCTAAAAGTCACAATAATATTATTTTACCCTAAAGGTCTCGGGGGGCTGATGTGGTGACTTTTTTATAGTTTGAAAGGTTGTTTAATTATAAGACTTTTTCTTTATCAGTTATGTCATGGATGTTGTGTCAATGTATTTTGTACTGTCTGTGTAAAATAATAATTATAAATGGATTTCGAGTTCAAACCGGGTGTTAATTAGTAGGTAGAATATTAGTAGCTTTATTTCTACAACTCCTTATTATTCAAAAACACTAATTAGAGCAGGCTACAAGGGGATGTTCGTTTGCAAAAATAGCGCACCTCAATCTGACTTCTGATATATATTGTATAGATCCCAGACATCCTACAAACAAATGTTGCCAATCAGTTTTGTGGTCCCCCTCCCCCCAGCCCGGCAATTAAAAATGGCATACGAATTTAAAAAAAAAAGTCAACAAGCCATGCCGTGTGGGGTATTAAATGGAAGGGCTTATTGAGTAGATCACGAATATATAGCACACTATAACATTTCTTACACTTTCTCTAAGATTTTTTTGAAATTTTACTAAAATGCTCCATTTTCCAGTTAACTTTAAACCACTATAGATTGAAAACTAATGAATATATTTTTATAATTATTATTTTTAATAACTAACAATAGTCCATTGTTTACGCACCAATAGTTCGTACAGTGAAAAAGTTGCACGGGGGAGCGGGGGGAGCAATCAAAGATGGCGAGTTTCGATATTTCAATATATTTCTTAAAATTTCGGACTCTCAACAGTTTGATTTTGTTACAAGTTTTTACAATTCTTATTTCCACATTTACACAAGGATATACATTTAAGTGCTGCTTTTTTGCAAAAATAGCGGACCGCGAAATGTTTTGTGATTCATCTACCTGATGCTATCGACATCGTAAAAAGCCATGTTGCCGCGCGCGCTCGCGGTCCTGTGTCATTCAGTCATAAACAATGGACTATTGTTAGTTATTAAAAATAATAATTATAAAAATATATTCATTAGTTTTCAATCTATAGTGGTTTAAAGTTAACTGGAAAATGGAGCATTTTAGTAAAATTTCAAAAAAATCTTAGAGAAAGTGTAAGAAATGTTATAGTGTGCTATATATTCGTGATCTACTCAATAAGCCCTTTCATTTGATACCCCACACGGCATGGCTTGATGACTTTTTTTTTAAATTTGTATGGCATTTTTAATTGCCGGGGTGGGGGGAGCGGGACCACAAAACTGGTTGGCAACATTTGTTTGTAGGATGTCTGGGATCTATACAATATATATCAGAAGTCAGATTGAGGTGCGCTATTTTTGCAAACGAACATCCCCTTGTAGCCTGCTCTAAATACCTTTAAATAAGTCACCTACTTGTAGTTTTTGTTGACCTTGTTTTCTTTGTCCGTGATGTTGTTGACATTGTTGTCGGTTCAGCTAAAAAACAATCGTATAATAAGCGTTTCAAATATATACAAATCCCATAGTAATAAAATTGACCCGCAATTATAAGCATAGCTTGGACTAATCATAGCAAAACAAGAATTAAGAAAGAATTCATTCCGATTTCGCACGATTTAATTCCGCCATCCCGGTTTTACCGATTACCGAAGCGATTTTACCCTCATGTTGTCAGTTTACCACATATTCGCACGAAGCGATTTGCTTCTTCATTTCTAAGGGCCTTATCACACTTGCGATTTGCGAGCGAGCTGAAAGCGAGGCGAGCGCGTAACGAATTCGCCGCGAGCGCGTCACGATTTCGCAACGAATTCGCTACGTACTCGCGTGAAAATCGTGGCGAGTGATTTGCGTCTTGGACAGTCAGTTACATAATAGACACTTCTGTTAGCTTTATTGCTTCGGAGACGTAAGAATCTATACTATATACAAAAGCAGAAAAGACGAGTTTGGGAGGATCCATCCCTAATTCAGTATCACCTAGTCACTATATTCTCGCCTTGTTTGGTCCCATATAACTTGAATTTCAATTATAAACGCCTCGACATCAATTGCAACTGCGTTTAAATCTTCCGACGATGCCATTATTGCTGCTGGTCCGTCCGCTCACACTCGTAGAATAAACTACTACAAATGATAGATAAAACTAAAGTGGGTACAAAATAATTTTGCTGACGAATGTACTACAGTATGGCGTCCCAACTCAAGACGCGGCGAACTCGCTGCACGCTCGCGGCGAACTCGCGGCGAAATCACTGCGCACTCTCGGCGAACTCGCTGCACGCTCGCTTCGCTTTCAACTCGCTCGCCAATCGCAAGTGTGATAAGGCTCTAATGCGAATGGAACTCGCTCCCATCGTGTGTATTTCCAAAAAAATATAATTTAGGTATCTTCAAGGTAAGAGTGATTAGGCTATTACTGAACCGGCGAGCTACATCCTCGACCCTAGTCACCCTCCATCAGGTGGTACTGAGGTCAGTCGCCGGTCAGTTTGTGAATAAAAAACAAAAATTGTATTTTATGTCCAGATGTTCAGATGTTCAGTTGTTCAGATTTCCGGCTGTTCTCGCATACAGGTCCCTTTTCTTAACGAAATCTCATTATTAGTTTTCGATTCATTTAGTGAATATGTTTGTTATTTAAATCGTTTCTTTTTTGTATATTCCGTTTTTCGAAAGATTTTTAGCTAAGATAGGTTTACCTACTTGTAGTTTTATTTGTGCTTGTTTTCGTTGTCTGTGACGTTGTTGTGACTGTTGTCGATTCAGCTAAAAAAAAAAACAATTGTATAATAACAGTTTCTAATATTTATTTATTTAATCTTTATTTCCCAAAGGTAACTTCAAAAGGCGGATTTAATGCTATGAGGTATTCGCTGCCAGTCAACCTTAGGGCAAAGCAGAAATATATACAAATCCCAAAGTAATAAAATTGTCCCGCAATCTGCCCGCAATGATATGATAAGAATTAGGTAGATTGATAAATATGAATTGTATTTTACTTTTTTAATGACTCGTGTGCAAATATACTATACAGCCATTAACCACTAAATACACTCCGCTGTCCGTCCGTCCGTCCTTCCATCCGTCCGTCCGTCCGTCTGTCTGTCTGTCCGTCTGTCACCTCATGAACAACCGTACACTACAAAAGCCGCCTTTTTAACGGAGTTAAAAACAAACGGCCAAGTGCGAGTCGGACTCGCGCACCGCGGGTTACGTACAAACACTTCTTTTCTTTTTTATTCAAACTTACATGACCAGATGCACGCAGTAGTTGTGATTTCCATGTTAGTGCCCTTTAATATGCCACTTACCTATAAACAACAATAAATACAAAAACCACTAAACACAATGTAAAAAAAAAACAAAAAAGACTTAAATTAACTGAAAAGCCAAAAATAACCCGTTCATGTAGGTATAACATACCTACCTACATGTTCAGGTAATCTATAGATTACCTACATTCGAATCACCTTTTGAAGCCAGTGCCAAACCTATGATGGCTGCTTTTACCACGTGATACTACTACTAAGCATCTGTCACGTTTTGGCAAGTGCGAGTGTGAGTGACAGATGCATTGTCACTTATTTATCACGTGATAAACGCAACCGCCATAGGCCCCAAGGTTAGGTTATTATAACGTTCCTAAATATTTTACGAATTCAGAACATTACCTTATGCTTTCGATGAAATGAAATTTCTATGAACTGGAATTCGATGAAACGTGTCGTTTATAAGGTACTAGCTGTGCCCCGCGGTGTGACCCGCTCATCCCACGGGAACACTAAATTTATTCGGGATGAAAAGTATCCTATGTCCTTCCCCGGGACTGAAACTATCTATATACCAAATTTCATCTAAATCGGTTCAGCGGTTTAAGCGTGAAGAGGTAACAGACAGACAGACAGACACACTTTCGCATTTATAATATTAGTATGGATGGCACTCCGGAATGACAAGTGAGACTTTGACGTTATTCATTCTGTGTTGCCAGTTAGACGGAGCCGGAGGATGTAAGGCCCGCGCGCACCAACGATAATATGGTACGGCAGAACATTAAAGTATCAACACGGCGGCCACCGTTTAGTTGCGTCCTTGTTTATGATCCATGCGTACGTCAACGAAAAAAGAAATTAAATAAATAACATGGTAAATTGTAGTGTTAAGTGGTGTAGAGAGACCTCATTAAACATGGACGCAACTAAACGGTGGCCGCCGTGTTGATACTTTAATGTTCTGCCGTACTATATCGTTGGTGCGCGCGGGTCGCCTTACATGCTCCGTCTAGTGGGGGTTGTCTGTGGGTGTATTATAATTTATAATACTCCCCGATTTCCTTGTTACCTGTATGAGTCTTATAAAATCGTGAGTGTTTTAAATTAATGATTACGATAAAATAAAATTTCGTCAAAGAACGTGACAATCGTAATGCATAATATTGTTAAAACTATCGCGAGACATCTTTAATAATTATAAAAATTGGGCAAGTGCGAGTCCGACTCGCGCATGAAGGGTTCCGTACCATAATCTATAACAAGTTTGTTGTATGGGAGCCCCCTATGGCAATAGAAATACATCATCTGTGAAAATTGCAACTGTCTGGCTATCACCGATCTTGAGATACAGCCTGGTGATAGACGGACGGACGGACGGACGGACAGCGAAGTCTCAGTCTCAGTAATAGGGTCCCGTTAGGGTGCGGAACCCTAAAAACGGTAGGTAATTATTATAAAGAAGTGATGCATAATTATGTTTGAATAAAGCACTGCCCCTGACGAAGAACTCCATATGAGTTTGAAACATGTCGGGCCGTTCCTCGTAATGCATAATTATTTTTTGTACGATACCCTAGCTCCACACTATTCAAGTTGATCGAGGTTGGACGAATATGATAGTGTGGGCACTTCGCTGAGGAAACCCATACTTCGGCCAACTTCGCTTCGGCCAACCTCAGTCAACTTCACGAGTAGTGTGGACCCCAGGAGCGACTGGCGTTGAACATTTTTTCCTTATCACCGGCCAGTGACATACTTTATTTTCTCAAATCATGGGTAAACCATGGTCCCTTCTAAATCGAGGTTCAATTTTCGTCCACGCTGCCGGCTACTGTTGGCTGCTCCTGAGGCGCGAACCATAGCGCGGAAAAACTCTCCTCTAGTTCGAGCTTAACGAGAACTTAATGCGCTTCTCGCATCAGCATCGGATTTGGACGTTTTTGGAAGTAGCTGGATAATTGTGTGTCATGAATGTTTAAGGTACTGTGAGGCGATGGATGGATGTAATTTTTCAGTAATTGAATCTACCTAATATGTAACATGTTATGTTAAAATATTTTTGTAATTCACAGTGCATTAGTAGTAACTGTAATGCTGTGTAATTATTTTAAATAAATAAATGGTATAAGAAAACAAGATATGGCACTCCGGCTAGTAAGCCTTTCTACGTCACTGATTAGCTGCCGCTTTTTATAAAAACAAAATAATTATAAGGAAAAAATGTTTAACGCCGGTCGTACAAAAAAAGTATTTTTGCATTACAATTTGTCATGTTCTTTGACTAAGTTTTATTTTATTTTAAAACACAAACGATTTTTAAGACATTCATACTGGTAACAAGGGAATCGGGGAGTATTATGATACACCACTGGCAACACGGATTGACAGAACCAACCAATCATAGCGTGATGGATTCACAAGTCTGGCCTGTCAAGCCAGACCTTGTTTTCTCATATCATGGGATAAATTCAAATTCCTTACTACAATGTCTAATTTGCCCGGTGGTAGTAATATGGGATTCTCTGTGTAGTACACGTCTCCGCCGGCCGATATCAGATTGTGTTTCTGCTCGTCGCCATTTTCATGCTTTAATGTAATCCATTTCACGTCTACGAGGGCCCTTGGTTCACTCACATCTATGATTATGTACGTCGGCCCTGTAATATAAATATTAGTTACTAGAAGCAATTAGTTTATTTTGCTTCCCTTTCGTTTCATAAACTTATTTAAAAATTACAATACAAGAGATTAAAAACGAATATTATTGGCATAGAAATAAAACTTAATAGGACAGATATTAACACGTTCACTGTCCCAGTTTGACTTGTGAACCTTATGTCTCTGTAATAGAGGCTTGCCGTGACCCCACATATGGGACAAGCACGGACAGTGAACGTGTTAAGAGGTTCTTTTAAAATAATTATTGTTTTAGACATTTTTCTCTATGATCAATCAGGTTTCTTAGCATATTACTGATGTTACTACCTAAAACAGGGCTATTGGAATTAATTGGTATATATGTGAAACCTACAGTTTGAATTTTTCATTGATAAATAATTTTTGTTTCAAAAACTACTCGAAATTGACAAAATTAACGCGGTTTTTTTTTTTCAACTTTAATCAATTACTACCTAGAACTCGGGGAAAAGTATTATTCACTTCAAAAAGTTGGTTGAAATTATCAATATATTTGTCATGATATGAAAATAATAACTTTAAAAGGAATAAAGCCTCTTAATAAAAAGAATGTCACTTACCACGAGGAGTCTTTAAGGTAGTATGCTCCAAGGAACTCTGTGGTTCTTTCGAGAAGCCGAACTCAAACGTGAAGAGTACATGAGTGTATATGACATTGGCGGAATAGTTGAACGTCCCGAAAGGGTACGCCGACACGTCTACGTGTATAGCGTAGTGTCCGGGAATCGGGGCGACCATTCGGTAGGCCTGTAAACAAATGAAGACAGTAAAGTTAAGGCATAAGGTATGACATTCCCGCACCTCTAGATCAACTGACACGCTCTTTCTCGCTCTAGATATACTACCTATCTCTTTCAGTGGGCTTATGACAGTTGCTTGTATTAAATACAAATACAAATAGTTTATTTGTTCAACACGGGTAAAAAATTGTACATAGTCACAGATCTTATAAAATAAAAGCTACATCACCATGTTGGGCCGCAAGGCATACAAATTTTAGCTATAATGGACTGTTTCACCGGGGCGTACAGTCAGCATCAAAGACAAACAAAAAATCATTTACTGTATAATATGCTTTGTCCACTAAAAATTTAAACAATTAGGCTTTGAATGTAGTTATATCCTCTATGCTACTTATATGACTTGGAACATTATTATACATTTTTGGAGCCATACGCATACCAAGTACACTTATCACGCGATAAATGGGCCATTTTTTCTGAAGTTGTACACCCCATTTTTCATCACGAGCTCTTTTGATCTAATTAGGGGAAAAAACTGACCTAAGTTTTTTCGTTCCTTTCCGTTACCATTTCCATTCCTACTACGGCGGTAACGGAATGATAAAAACAAAAATGTATGATAATCTTGGGATAGTTTTTTTCTCCTAATTAGATCGAAAGAACTCGTGATTCTGAAATGAAAATACCCAAAATATCGGAAATTAAAAAAAAAAGTGGGATGTACAACTTTAGAAAAAATGGCCCAAATACGTGACAATAAAGCATCCGTCATGTTTGACAAGATGCCAGTGTGAGTTACAGAAGCTTTTATTAGATATCAGTAAAAATCGGAATTACCCGACATTCGGAATTATCCGAGTACATTTAGTTTTTGACCCCCCCTCCCCCTGGTGATATTTGGTGAGGTTCTTTGCTAACCCCCCCACTCTACCTGACGTGTATTTTTTTCCGCCAAAATTTTCGTAAAATAGACTCACTATTTAACAAGTGAAGATTTATTTTTAACGATACCGAGAAAAAATATTCTTTCTTAGTTCGTTCACTGTAGAAAAATACACGTGAGGACCCCTCCCTCCCCCAACGTGATATATCGTGATTTTTTCTTGAATTGATTTAAAACACTCACGATTGTATGAGATTCATACGGGTAACAGGGGAATCAGGGATTATTATACACAACTGGCAACACAGAAACGGATTGACAGAACCAACCAGCCAATCATAGCGTGATGATGTCAAAAGTCTCGCCTGACATTTCGGAGTGGCATGCCTTATTTTCTCATGCCATGCGTAATCGAAGAGCATGGCCCGACTGCCGAAGCATATTTAATTATTTAATATAATTATCACGTCAATCACGTGGCGCGGAGATAATCCCATTAGCGGGTTATACTCCCACACAGTCCGACTCACTGGTAGTGAAAAAAAGAAAAAGAGCACTGCTTAGTCCTATTGGTACTGACCCCGATCTGCCGCCACGCAGAGGACGAATTTGACTTCCCTCCACATCTTAAAATAATCACCGCAGAACACTCTATCTATGCGCAGAAATATGTTCTCTACTATTTACTTTTGATCGAAACTGCCATACAACTGCTGTAAAAATCAGCATCTTTTTTTTCTGCTACAAGCACGATTGGCATTTCCGACTATTCGACCGACTAAACGGCATCTTTAAAGCCGATTAATCGACTAGTCGGTAGAATCCATAGTCGGCCCATCTCGTCCCACCTTAAAATGTCCTGCGTTGAACACGAATTCTGGCGTCACTTTATTCTGTTTTTCGTCTCTAACGATGAGGTCCATGGCACTGCCTGCTATGGATATCACCACGTATGGAGTGTTCTTCGGCACTTCAATCTAGAAAAAAAATGGTTTACGGACGATAATTTTACGTGAAAACGTCATAAGAAAACATTGATGAAAAGTTGCATACTTTTATGACTTGAATGCCAGGCGATGGAGTGGACGAGAGATGCGTCTCAAGCCGAGATGAACAAGCTAAACAGCTGTTTTTTTAGTGGTGTATTTTTTTAATTCCTTGTATGTGTTTGACAATAACACTATACATCCCTTAGCCGTGAAAAGGGCTTGCCGGCTTCGTATCCCTATCCGTTTATACCTACTCTGCCAAGTCCTTCTTTCGCGGCGTCTGCAGTAATGTATTATTATGATTCTACTATTAACTTACTCGTATGGGATGGACGAAGTCTCTTTTGATCCTGGCCACTATTATTTCTGGTTTGTAGGCCAAAGCCGTATGTTTTACGTAATTCGGAACCTAAAAACAAAAGAAATATATACTTTAATATCATTATAACAATTGTGAGACATCTTTAATAATTATAAAAACGGTTAAGTAGTTTTGTCAGGGACGACCCGAAATGTTTCGAACTTCAATCAATAACTCCGACCGATTTCGGCCATGGCGACCACTTCCACTCCTAATTTGTTTGGCGCTCATGCGCCCGAAGATGGCTTATGTAGCCGATCTTCGCGATAAATTTACGCGCACAATGTCGGCACGTAAGTTCACCGTCTACATAATTGTATATTATGGCAGCAGGTGGACGGGCCTTCAACTTATCGCGATTAGCATCGAGGACAGCCTTGCGGTTATCCTCGAACTCGCTAACTCGCCCATCAACAACCCTACGCCATTCTGGCCGTTGTGCTGCCAAACGTTCCCACTGAGACGGATCTATATTGCAACTCCTCATATGTCGCATTAGGACATCCTTGTACCGGAGGAGTTGCCCGCCAGGCTTCCGCTTTCCTTCCTCCAACTCCGAGTAGAAGATGCGCTTAGCTATTCTCTCGTCCGCCATACGTGACACGTGACCGCACCACCGAAGCTGTCGACGCATTAAGTAGGCCTCTATGCCACCAACACGGGCTCGTCGCAGGACTTCGGTATTACGCACACGGTCGGACCATCTAATCTTCATGATCGTTCTAAGACACTTAAGGTGGAAATGATCCAGAGTGCGTATGTGATGGCGATACACGCACCACGTCTCTGAGGAGTAAAGGAGATTTGGCAGCACAATAGCCATGTACACGGATATTTTGGTGGCCAGCTTCAAGGTCATGTGAGCAGAAAACCTTTGGACACAGCTTTCCAAATGCTGCAGCTGCAGCACCTATCCTGCTGTTTATTTCAGCGTCAAGGTCACACTTGGATGTTATAGTGTTACCCAGATAACGGAACTTATCCACCTGCTTCAGCTCATCTTCACCAACCCTTATGACTAGTGCTTCATGACCATGCGTATCTAGGGTCAAAACTTCCGTCTTCTTGACACTGATCTTGAGCCCAAACTTACAACAGGCTAGGTGGAAAACAGACATTAACTGTTGCAGGCCATCTGGGGATTCTGCTAAGAAGCACAAGTCATCAGCATACATAATCTCTGAGATCAATGCATACAAGACCTTAGTGTGAGCCTTAAGTCTGGCCAAATTGAAAAGACTGCCGTCTGTGCGAAAGTGGATGCGAATCCCCTCTGAAACTGTTTTTTCGTGAGATTAAATCGTTTTTATAATTATTAAACATATAGGTACATTGTATATATTAAATGAAGTACTAATTATACAAATTACAAATAACTCTCCTGTAAAATGCCGGTAGTCTCAGACGTGCAAAAGTGCCCACGAGACTACTTCTATTTATAGTATAGAATTTTATAATGTTATAGATAAATATACTGTTGTGAAAGTCTAGATTCGTACTGAAGATCAGTAGGTACGAGTATTTTATGGAGAGAAGTCATGATTTCAGGAAAAATCTTGATAGCGCAATGGAGTATCGTCTTTAAGTCTGTATTGTATATAGTTTGTCTCTTACTTATCAATTAAAGTTTAAGGTCTTATAAATTAATATACATTATAGTTTTTTTAATATCACAAAACAAAATTAGATCAAGTAAATGAGTAGAATCTAATAAATAAATAAATAACAAACAACCTCACACAAATCGATCTAGTCCCGAATTAGGCTCAAGAAGGCTTGTATTATGGGTACTAGATAGAATTATATTAATTGTGAATAAACCAGATATCATCAGAATGTGATTGTGGTTATCATTTCACAAGCCCGGCACACACTCCGCTCCTCAAACTAAAGTTATCTTTACATGTCATACCACTGACACCAAATTCTGTCAAAGAAGTCGGAGGCCGTAAGTACCTTTGTAATGAATTTGTCCGTAGTGAATCTGACGAGCTGTCCATTGCATCTGACTGAGGTTTCGAAGTATATCTGGAATTCGGGCAGGTTGCGGGCGTAGCGGTCATAGCAGCCGGGCATCATGATAAATACTACCTGAAATACATGTATTTAAATAAATAAATATCAGACAATCTCACACAAATCGATCTATTCCCAAATTAAGCTCAATAAGGCTTGTGTTATGGGTACCAGACGACGATATACATACTTATATAGATAAATATATACTTAAATACATAGAACAACCATGACCCATGGCGGTCCCGGGTTCGAATCCCGGCCAGGGCAAATACTTGTGTTATGAACTCGAATATTTGTGCTTTTCATGGTTGTTCTATTTATTTAAGTATATATTGATCTATATACTCGTAAGTATGTATATCGTCGTCTAGTACCCATAACACAAGCCTTCTTGAGCTTAATTTGGGACTAGATCGATTTGTGTGAGGTTGTCCGATATTTATTTATTTATTTGCTTGGATGAGTTAGCGGTTTGGCTCAAGTTCTACAGTTTTTTTTCCAATGCTTCATTTGACTATACTAAAGCTAAATATTATTAAAAGTAAGTAACTTTTGCAAAAACTTGGAAAAGCAATATAAATGTAATATTTTGGATACCTTGTCCGTAAACCATTGATACAAAGATCAAAGCTTAAAGAAAAATGAGTTACCTGATTGAAGAGACCGGGAATCGAACCCGGTACCTCTGGTTTGCCGGTCCAGCGCGTTAACCACTTCGCTACCCTAACTCCCAAGCAACCTATCGAATTTTCCTTTTGCTTTGTATGTCGATCTTTTCATTTTTTAGGGTTCCGTACCCAAAGGGTAAAAACGGGACCCTATTACTGAGACTTCGCTGTCCGTCCGTCCGTCCGTCCGTCCGTCCGTCCGTCCGTCTGTCACCAGGCTGTATCTCAACAACGGTGATAGCTAGACAGTTGAAATTTTCACAGATGATGTATTTCTATTGCCGCTATAACAACAAATACTAAAAATATAATAAAATAAATATTTAAGGGGGGCTCCCATACAACAAACTTGTTATAAATTATATATATGTATAGGTACGGAACCCTTCATGCGCGAGTCGGGCTCGCACTTGCCCAATTTTTATTTGAAACGTTTTAACACGTTAGCGACCTCTATGTAAATACGTTAATATCCACAATCCACATCTTACCTGGTCCGTAGTCTATTCATCGTTTTGAGCTAGTAAGAAAAATTGGGCAAGTGCGAGTCCGACTCGCGCATGAAGGGTTCCGTACCATAATCTATAACAAGTTTGTTGTATGAGAGCCCCTCTTAAATATTTATTTATGAGATACAGGCTGGTGACAGACGGGCGGACGGACGGACGGGCAGCGAAGTCTCAGTAATAGGGTCCCGTTTTTACCCTTCGGGTTAAACACCATGTAGAACGAACCTGAATATTCGTCTCCTGACTCATTGCGACTAAACTATTGCTTTTATCCATATCCTGCGCAGGCGCATCGGTAAACACATAGAGATACTTCTTAGCCGTCTCATTCATTTGTTTATGTCTCATTTCATTTATAGTCATTATAGCCATTGTCATGCCAGGTTTTCTGCAAAGCTTTTTTTTTCGTTCTTCTCGTTTGATACCATTTAAGTATTTCTTCAATTCGCTCACGTTATCCGTTATGGGTAAATATGTGTAATCTGGAAGTAATTTAATGTATTAAACCGGACACTTATATTATCATAACCTAAATAAACAATTAAAACACCTCGGACACAAGTAGCTCGTCATCAATGAGACCCTCATTCAATGAGTGATATAGAAAATGCTACTAAAACTGAAACTGAACATAAATTTGGAATTCTTAGCTTCAAAATGGGCTCAGATCTTGTCACTTGTTCCAATTAACGCTGAATATCTTCGAAACTGCTGGTACTATTTCCACCAAACATAGCTACGAACTCGACGGACAAGTCTTCCGATAACAAAAACCGTACTCGTCGGGGGTTGAACTTCTACTGAATATGAGTTTAGTATTTACCATTTTCATCGGCCTTTAATATTCCATCACGTGGAACGTATGTATCTGTACAATAAAATAATAGATAGTTAATTGATTTCATAAACTGCAAACAAACAGTAACTACACTAAAACTTTTGCGTGGTAAATCTAAGGTCGCATACGGCGATTTTTTTAGCGCACGTTTCGTGAACGCATTGCGTCGCACGGGTTCACGCACGACGGACGTGAGCTGCTCTCCCTCCACGCCTCCGGTTTTACAAAAACACTCTAGGGTGCTCTGTGTCAGCACGCGTCTTAACCAGCGAGAGCCATAGATTTGGACTTTCGCAGCCTAATGTATTATATACACATACTCGTTCAACATTTCAAAACTACTACAATCCGCCATCAAATTATAAACCGCCATTTAACTTTAATTTAGAAAAAAGTTACCCAAACCAAAGACGTATTCTATACGATAAAATCATAAAAAATATATGTGTCATAAAATGTCATAATGACATCATACAAATCGAAATAATTCTGCAAAGTTAGTATTTGCCCTAACAACATTTGGCGATTGGTTATTTGTCTATGCAAATCATTTGCCTCGTAAATCTTGCCACATAAAAGTTTGTTGAAGTAAAATTTTGCAATATAACAATGTTGCTAAATTAGAAAAGTGCGAAGTAAAGTTGTGCCAACCATTGGTTTGCAAAATGAAACTTGGTTGTGAAGTGAAATTTGCCGGAACATATGTCGCCGACAAGGCAGAACCCCGCTATATTACAGTTGGAGCAATATGCAATGCTTTCATAGTTTGTACGGAACCCTCGGTGCGCGAGTTTGATTCGCACTTGATCGCCTTTTTCTTTCATAATTTACCTGTGTGTCAATATATATATATATATATATAAATCAATTGCTGTTTGTTAATCTCGCTAAAACTCGAGTACGGCTGGGCAGATTTAGCAGATTTTGGTTTTGAAATGTTTGTCAAGAAAAAAAGATAGACATGACAGCACGAACAATGTAATGAAGCCACTTTTTTAAAGATGTGTGCGTGTAAGTGTTGCCACCTGAAAGAAAAGCTCCCTGTAATTTGGGTGATATGTTAAAAGTTATCTAAAGAGTCTCTCTCGTCTATGATTTCTTCTTTAACGCCCTTAACTAGTTCAGTGCAGTGCAACACTCCTGCGATTTGTTTGCGGATGGATGGCGGCTGTTGAAAGAGAGTAACTGAAACTATGCGAGAGTATTGCAAATTAATTAGTAATTTATTTTTGTAATTTTTTTGTTGTAATTTCGTAATTGTGTTTTATAATTACATATTTAATCTCACTATTTATTTATTTATCGTATGGCATTATTATAGGTCACTGGATAATCAAGATAATAACTAAAATTACAATTTTGCCCGTTTCAAGTAAGCCGCTTCATCGGAGATGTTTACGATGTCATCAAAGTTACCCTTGAACCTTGTGAGAGGGCACTCCATGACTATATGTTCGATGATCTGAACTGAATGTCCGCAGTCGCAAGCAGGTGACATGCTCCAACCTCATTTGTGCCAGTTATAAGCGCAGTTTCCTATGCCTGTTCTCAGTCGGTTCAAAGCTGTCCGTCCTCTGCAAGCGCTGACGCGCGACTATTTTTAGTAGTTTTTAGTTCTAGTGATTAAATAAATAATTTTATGGAGACAATCCTAGCGAATTTACCTAGATAATGTTAGTATCCATACATTTATGCAAAAAACGGGTAAAAAAAGTTCGTATTTTAACCTTACGACTGAAAAAATATTACGAATAAGAGGTAACTTTGGGATTCTTTTCTATCGAGCTAAATTTATCCAATTATGTTGCTGAAAACGATTTTATAATCGCAAGATCCTTAAGTACCTATGATATACTTATATGTTATTTCATAATCTTCAAACGCCACTTTCTTCGTAACGTTTTTGACGTAAAATGCTTAAATATCGCAACAATGAAGTACTTACTACTATGGAAAATGTTTAGTTCCATTTTATTTTATTTCTGCTCTTTCATGATGCTCTACACGTACATTGTACACATTTTAATTAATTAAAAGGACAAAATTAGTTAAAATAAACCTTTTTAGGATATCCGGTTCTGATCACACGGCGAAGTCCTCGATTTGTTGTGTACAAATCGTTATTATCAAAATAATTCGAACAAACGGCGCTTTTTATTTGGTTGCCATTCTGGTTCGTTTCGGCTCTTTCTTACAAAATCTATCCAAATATTCTTTCTTTTAATATTAGTTGGGAACCTTAAAATTTTAAAACATAAACAATTATTAGTACTATTAGTAGGTACAGAGATAGCAAATCAAAGAGGTAAGTATATATGGCGCTGACAACGACTTCATGTAAGGTCCGTAATCGTTTGGGGTAATTAGAAATCTTACTCTGGTAACACTCATGCTTTGTCACTTCGACAGATTGTTGATGTTTTCAGTGTTTATTAAAAATGTTTTTAAGATGTTATTTTGATACTTATACGTGATAAGTTACTCCGTCCGACTTTTTGGTTGACGCACTGTGTTTTGTACACCATTTTACAAAGCAGGAGACCATTTTCTCAAGATGTCAGTTCCACCGCTGCGCGCCGCGTACTGAGGAGCAGTTGACGTAGTTTTGATTGTATTTGTGTGCGTGAGCCATGTAAGTACTAATGTGGCGTAGTATAAAATGGCTTCATTAGATTGTTCGTGCTGTCATGTCTATCTTTTTTTCTTGGTCTGAGTTGTCGTAGTCCAGGGACGGTTTAAACGGTGAGGTATCAGCAGCTTACTGACACAGACCGAATTCCACGCGGGCGGAGCCGCGGGCACAGCTAGTTTGTAATAAAATAAGTAATTACTTGAATTAAAGGTGTGAGTCAAATAATACCCAACGTGGTATTTATTCGCCTCCATTTTAATAGCCTCTATAGCTTGTTTAATATACTCCAACTTCGTTTCTGTAGTCGCTATGTCAAAGACAAATCCCAGAAGTATCTCTTCTTTTAGCCTCTCATTTTTATCTGTTGAACAAGAACCGTTATGCAATTGTCACTTTATAATGATGTTTATGCAATGTTCACGTTATAATGATGTTATGCAATTGTCAGGTTAAGCTGCGTACTGATAGCCTGCTCCCTGTTAAGCGTGTCCTGGAACGCTCTATCCGTCTTTGCAGCTACACGTACACTTTTGGACTACGGCGGGTACGGATAGAGCGTTCCAGTTGCCAAGGATTTTCATTAACCAAATTCATAATATTGTTCACTGGAACGTTGCTCAATCCTTCGTTCTTCTTGCGAAATAAATATTGAATCCTATTGAAAAAAGACTTGACTTTGTAATGTAAAACAACTTGAGCGAAACATTTAGTCTTGTTTCCTCTATGTTTACATCAACATCCATTGGCGTAATTAGGGGGGTGGCCGGGTGG
The DNA here is from genome assembly GCA_932273695.1 of Apotomis betuletana. Lineage (NCBI taxonomy): Eukaryota > Metazoa > Arthropoda > Insecta > Lepidoptera > Tortricidae > Apotomis > Apotomis betuletana. Next base: position 5,089,696 of record OW026322.1, read on the forward strand.
GCCCTGCCCGCCCCAATATGGTCTAGTGCCCACCCCAGGATTTTGGGTAACCCATAGAAATTCAGGACTTCATCTCATAGACCATGGCCAGGCCCGACCCAGGCCCCCCTTGGAAAATAATTTTAGATACGCCAATGTCAACATCAGTGAGTTTCACCGACTTTCAACGTCAGTTACCAAAAATGTGTCGTTGCTAGTAAAATAAATGAGTACTAACACTTTTTCAGGTTCCTCAAATATTTATTTGATGCCAAAAAGGCAGTAATACCACTAAAAATCCTCAAGATGGCGTTGCCTGAAAGACTCCCTGTTCGGCTATAACTATTAACATTACCTACTTATTCTAAGATTCTCAAATATATTTACCGTGTTTGTTTTCTTTGTAAAGTTTTGCATGTTTTTGTTTTCTTACCGAATGTCTTTTAGGTGTTATCGGTATGATTGTGCCTGAAATAATATATACATAGATTTATCGTCATGGCTCCTTATCCATTAAAAAATGCTGATTATTTAACCACTAGATTGCTTTTGGTAACTACGGCTACCTGTCACCGCTCTTATTTTATTATATAAATAGAGTCCATCTCAAAACATGATATCAATGTTATTACTTAAAACAGGGTCATTGCGATTTATTGGTACCTATGTATATATTTGAAATTTATATTTCAAACTTTAGTTTGAATTTTTCATTGATAATTTTTGTTTCAAAATCTACAAAATTCAACTTATTCTCGACTGCACGCAATGAAAGCATGAAATAGATCTAAAACTCAGGCAAAAGTATTATTTACATACTTCAAAAAGTTGGTTAAGATTATTTGTCATACCTAATTATGTTTTTTTTTTAAAGAAATAAGGCCTCATATGTAAGCAGTTAGAGCCTCGTGCCTCGGACACAATCCCATCATCGGGTTACCACACAAAGTCCGACTACTGGTAGTGAGTGCTAACCAGTTCTAAGTCATGTCTTAAAACAAAAAAATACAAAAAAAGCGCCTCGTCGCCTCGGTTCCGCCTCGCCGGCAAACCTCCATTGTTCTAAGACTCTAGAAAAGAAATACTACTGCTATTTTTTTCATACAAATCGAGGTTCCGTTCTCGTTAGTTTCGTCCTCCAGGGCCGCCATCTCTAAATTCTCCGAACCCGGACAAAGACTTAAAAAACCCGGACATTTGGCGTAAATTGCAATTTTTCCCCGGACGTGTCTGAAAATAATATTATAAAAAAAAACAATCGCTTTATTTTTCATTCATGTAGTGTCCGGATTTTTCCCGGACTCTTATTGAAAACCGGGCCCCGGACGGCCTCCAAACTAGGCAAATTCAGGGGAAACCCGGACGGATGGCAGCCCTGCTCCAAAACGTAATCTTGAAGAAATTTAAGGAACTGAATGGGAAGAAAATGTTGTGTCCGACTGTTTCCATTTCATTGTTTCAATTTTGACTTAAATTAAATGACGATATCACTCACATAATAAAAATATCATCAGGGTTGCACAATATCTCATCTCTCTTAAGCAACTAACTCTCAGATTGTGCCATTTTTATTGCACAAATTATAGTGACATTTTATAGCATTGTTTCTTAATGAGTTGGACTCAATTAACTTTGGTTGATTGGTGCTGGCATATAAAAATAAAGTACCTAGTTACTTTTAAGTACATACATACGGAGAATGGACGGCCGTTGGGGCCGCAAAGTCCTACAGTGGCGACGAAGTATAGGAAAACGCAGCGTTGGTCGGCGACTAGATGGACGGATGGATGACCTTGTGAGGGTAGCGGGGAATAAATGGATGCGGTCTGCACCGGATCGCACTTTGTGGCGAGTCATGGGGGAGGCCTATGTTCAGGAGTGGACGTGTTTGGCGGATAGATAGATAAATAGATACTATTTACATTAGGATTCTAACAGTGATTTCTACCCTCGTCTGTTCTAGTTCCTACGATAAGCAAAGGAAATAAAATTGTATACCTTCTTATGTATGAAAGTTTGTCAGTGTGTTTATTTATGTGTTTGGCTGGACCAATTTTGACAAAGTTTGGAACTTTGTTCAGGTTTACCCCGTTTCGACATTATTCTATACATAAACTTGGCGTTTTTTTATATAACGTAATGAAATGACATGTGAACGACAGAAGTTCGTTTATTTTTTATAAGACAAGTCTCTAAGGTTCAATTTCCATGTAGAATTCATAATGTTAGTTCCCGTTTCTACCACAACTCTCCATTTTCCGCACAGACTAGTAAAAATATCATATTTCAGCTACTCTCAAACAGATCCGCGTATATTTGACATTAATTTATTTTACGCATTCTGCAAAAACGCATTAACAGCCGATATATATTGTTTCCGCGACGCGGCCGGGTTCAGTTGGTTGAAGTGGAGGACGCCAGGGCACCAGGCGTGGTCAGTCGTAACCAGCCGCAGAGACGGCGTGCTCCAGTCCTGGAGGAACTTCGCCAACTGGAAGATTGTAAATTTTTGATGAGCGAGAGAAGCGAGCGCGGCGTTACGACAGCTTGACCAAAATTATGTCCGGATGTCCAGTTTTCCGGGTGTCACCTACTGGTCGCATTTGGGTGAAGACCAAACAAAAAGTACGCTGCCTTTGACTCATTTTATTAAAATTTGATCGCTATTTTTCAAAGGCTAACTAAAAAGTTCCGTTGTGCGACAAAAATTAACGACACAATAATGAACCTCAAAATAGTACCTTAAGCTACATTATTCGATAGTTAATTTGTCGTCGTACGTAAAAATTGATACAAATTTTAATTATATCAGGCGGACTTGAAACGGCAGAAATATATGTCACATACATTTTTGTTCCCTTTGCGGTGGAGACGGCGGGTTGCTGGGGGACAGATGCACGTAGCGCGACGTAGGCCGTAGACTCATGGAAAAGGGGGAAGACCCCCGATTTCTGGTACAAAGGGTGTCCATTGCGATCCAACGTGGAAATGCTGCGAGCGTTATGGGCACCTTTGGACCAGAAATGACAGGGAGCGGTGTTTTTTGAACCTTGTTATTTTTATAATTTAGTTTTAATTGAGTTATTAATTATGAAGTCATGAATTTATTGTACAGTTGTTTTATTCATTTATTATTAAATGAGTTAAGGCAGCAAACTTTTTGGCCCATTTCTCTGACGATTCTCGTGAAATGTTGTGAGCATGTTCGATAATTATATATAGAACCTTATTGTCGATCCATTTTAATTGCTTTTTTTTTTCGAAATGGCGGGGCACCGGAAATCCGAACATCCGTAGGTACGTAAGAAAGAAATTATGGAGACACTGAAAGAGAGACGCTCCCTCCAGTCGCTCGGGCAAGGTCAATCAACAACTATTGACAACATTTCATATTTCTAAAACTAAAATTTTGTTACTTTGCTGTATTCCGCTTACAAAGAAGAAATAATCGCTGTTTTTAAATTTTTCCTGAAATTCCTAATTATGATAATTTGACGTACTTTCGCAGTGTTATCGGGCTCGCTCCCACAGATAGCAGCGTCTCTTTTCAGACCGTTTTGCAGGGTCATACCAAGCAGAAGTGCCATGGAACACCCACTCGTCTGCAGGGCGTCGGCGACGGCGGGTAGGGCTCCGGGTTTCAACAGGAACTCCTATGACGTTAACAGATATTAATAGCAGGCTGGAAAGTCACTCATAGGGAAGTTTCTTTTATATATTTTTTATATTTTCAAAACTAGCCGGTAAAATCAAATAAAAAAATCACGGTTTTGGGTTTCGTGATAATTATTTTTTTCACTTGAATTATAATTTTTTTTCACTTCAATACACTTGGTTTACGCTAGGCGACGATTACTGTTAATTGATGTATGATTACCTACTGTGTAAAAATTACATTTGTATAGAATCTTTTTATCGATTCATATTTTTTATGTGGTAATACCACATTTTTTTTTTTCTTAATTTACCTTTGTGTCATTATTTATAATAATAAAAAATTACATTGATGATAATATGCTGACATGGTTCACGCACCCACCGTTGCCAAGAGAAAGGTGTTCAGAAAGATCGTGGCACCTGCAAAAAGAGAAGATGGGAGCTGGAGGATCTGCCAGAAATACCGACATCGCAGAACTGGTGGCCATACCAAACAGCATTGGCGAAACCAAGACACATCTTCACTGGATTGGCCTCGTCGTGGGAACGTTCGACAAGTCAAGAAGGTATACTTGGGTCGAGCAGTCTGACGACGTCCTGTTGGTTGCCCTAAGAACCGTTGAAAGGACAAGGTAGACGCGGATCTGGGGGCTGGCAAAAGCTGGCAGAAAATGGCGCAGGATCGGGCTAGATACTGTTGTATTGGAGGCCAAAACTCATTTTGGGTTGCAGGGCGAAAGCAGTTAGTTCGTAAGTTAGTTAGTTGACTCACCTGAACCAAGATGGGGAAGCTGGGTACGTAGACTTCTCGCACGATTATGGCATCTTTCTTGAGTAATTGGGCAGCGGTCAGTCGAGAGACGTCAGATCTGGCTTCCTGGAGACGGGCCAGCTTGGCTTCCCTGCCCGAATAATAGAAATAATAAAATACCTTTTCACCTCACTCGCTCGGAAAACCTCCGTTTATAGTGCGAAAGCTGCGGGCAAATGTCTATTTCATCCGCTAGCGTGCAAATTATTTGAATTTCTAAAACGCTGCTTGTGATTCTCTGTATCGGGCTGCGCAACGATCAATGTTAAGAATAATTAGTAGGTATGTGAGGTAACTAAGAGGTTCCCTAGGGAAAACAGAGTTTTATTGGCGATAAGCAAATCTGAGCGAAATTTTTTATTTATAAATTATAACCTAAGTAAAAAGTTTAAAGCACCCCTGCTACAAGTAGCCGGCCATCATGAGACCCTCATTCATACAATGAGTGATATTATAAACAATTCTACTAGAACTGAACATAACTACAAAACTAGGAATTCTTAGCTTCAAAATTGGCTGAGATCTTGTCATTTGTTCCAATTAAAGCTGAATATCTTGGAAACTACTGATCCCATTTCCATAGATAAGAACCATCTACAAGTCTTTTGATTTAAAAATCTGCAAAGTGGTCCATCCGTTGAGAAGCTATGATTCCACAGACATACAGATATACATGTTAAACTTATAACACCCTTCTTCTTTTGTTGGGGGTTATAAATCAAGATAAATTATCTTTCTTTACCTCTCCATCACCGGGTTTTCCAATTTCATTATGTCCTCCAAAAATAAAACAACTTCCAGATCGTGCGGCGTTCCTTTCTTGAGTTCTTTAGAGAAGTTTACTGTGTCTAAAATAATGGTAGCTGAAACGAAAAAAAAAAATTTTAACAAAAAAAAGAACCGACTTCAGTAAAACTAAAAAGCCGAAAATAACCCGTTCAAGTACAGATTACATTTGACTCACCCTTTGAAATCGATCCCAAACCACTCAGTTATTATATTTATATATTAAAGTTTACGTGAGGTTTGGCACCGACTTCAAAGGGTGAGTCAAATGTAATCTGTACTTGAACGGGTTATTTTCGGCTTTTTAGTTTTACTGAAGTCGGTTCTTTTTTTTGTTAAATTTTTTTTTTTTTTCGCTTTTTAGTGATTCATATAAAATACTTATGGCGGGGTGATCAGGGAGGTCTTGAAGGCATGCATCTCGTTTGAAATATCTCCTAACTCCTAACTGTTAAGGAGTTGTACCTTCCATCATCAGTTCAGCATGAGAAGATGATGACTACCATATGCAAATACTTAAATAGTTTTAGAAAATACATGAAAAATATTATGAGTGCCTATAAAATTTCAGGAATTCCTTCGATTCCTCATGGATCTCGTCATCCGATCTTCACCAAAATTTTATGGGACCAACCTTGAGATGTCTATTCATGAACCTAAAAAGAATTTTCCAAATCGACTCATAAATGACGGAGTTATGAGGTAACAAACATTAAAAAAAAAAAAAAAAAAAAAAAAAAAAAAAAAAAAAAAAAAAAAAAAACATACAACCGAACTGAGAACCCCCTCCTTTTTTTGAAGTCGGTTAAAAATAGCAAATGAACGGATGAAATGATTAGATTTTTTTATCGAAACCCCAACCACATCATCTACAATTGCCAATCAGTCCTTGTGGTCATGTTCAGTTTTAGTAGAATTTTCTATACCACTTGTGAAATGTGGGTCTCATGAACACCATCTACTGAATTCTTTTTTTTTTTAACGGTTTACCTATATGAAATAAAGTGTGAAGGATTTCCTCTCTCGTGAGATGTAATGTCCAAAATATTTGCATGCTAGTATTTAAGTACAGATAGCAGAATAAGCTACATACAATACAATACAAAATGCTTTATTGCACACCAAAAAAGTTTACAAAAGCAATACAGGAACAATAATTTTAATAATGGTAGACAACAGGCGTAGGCGGTCTTATCGCTAAAGAGCGATCTCTTCCTATGACACTTTTGTACCTACTTATTCTTAACAAATAAATACCTTTTATATTCTATGTAATACTCACAATGAAGCAGCAGAGTACACTGAGGGTAGGTTTCGAAGAATACTGTCTGTTTGGACATCAGCGCAGCCTGGTCTATTATCCGTTGTGCCACCAAAGTACAGCACGATCCCACCATTTCAATAGTTGTTCTGTATGTATATGTATAAAAATTAAATTAAATTCTAGATTCGTATAAAAAATAATTTTCAGTGAGGGTTTCAGGAAAAATCTTAATAGCGTGATGCAGGATCGTCTTTTGTTTTGTTTGGGCGCGTGGCGCCGTGCCAACCTTCTGCCATATGTTTTCATTATTTCCTTTTTCCTCGCATCACGCCGGAACGGCCGGACATATTTTAACCAATATTGGTACAGGGATAGCTGGACATCCAAAGATGGTTATAGGATACTTTTTATCCACCTCCGGTAAATAAAAAAATACGCAGACGAAATCCCAAGGAAAAATCGAACGGTTATTTGGCGTTAGGGTGGTGGAAAGGTTAACATATTGGACCGGTAATCTAGAGGTACTGGGTTCGATTCCCGGTCTCTTCCGACAGTTTACGCATTTAAATTTTCCTTTGTGGTTTGATCTTTATTTATATCAATGGTACATGCCTTGTGTCGTTTCTATATTTCCATTCCGTCTTGTCCACGGGTCGATGGTCTATGATCTCTGTCACGTAGGGAGCCAGGACTACGTCCCTTTTGTTCAGGGTGTGGTGGTCTACCAGGATCACCTTGGTCTCGGTTTTCGTTATTAATTCCTCTAAATTGAAATCGTTTCTGAAACAAATCCAGGTTATCCGACTACGTTAGTAAATAACCTAAATTTAGAGTTTAAAACACCCCCGAAACAATCAGCTGGTCATCATGAGACCTTCATTCAATGAGTGATATAGAAAATGCTACTAAAACTGAACATAACTACAACATTTGGAATTATTAGCTTCAATATTGGCTGAGATCGTGTCACTTGTTCCAATTAGAGCTGAATATCTTGGAAACTACTGGTCCTATTTCCACTAAACATAGCTAAGAACCATCTCGACGGACACGTCTTTCGATATGAAAAAATCGCACTCAAATTGGTCCATCCGTTTGGCAGCTACGATGGTACGACAGACACAGATACACATGTTATAACTATAACAACTTATAACACCAATCTTTATTCATCAAGAGTAAAAAAAAAAATTACGCTGAGAAAGTAGCCTTTTAGTAAAATTATGAAAACCTACAGATATCTGCACGTCTAGCATAAATTTGACACGCGACTCTTTGTCGCGCGACAACGCGTCACTTTTCTTTTAATACCGTGCGAGTGCGAGCAAGGCAGGTTACACCAGTGCCGTATTTACCTCTAAGCTCACAAGACCCGGGCCTAGGCCACCATACTTATGTTCTCCTCATTTATCACTTAAAATACTACTACCTACTATTTTTAATTTGCTGGAAAGCGTTTTGAGATAGGGGAGGGGGCCCCCAAATGCCAAATGCCTAGGGGCCGTGGCCCTCGAAGTCCGGTCCAGGGTGACACTGACCCGCGCGAGAAAGGAAGTCACGGCAAGATATGCTGCTGGTTCTGACTCACCTAAACACCAACAGATCCTCAGTTATACTGCTCTCCCTCAAACAATACTCCACCTCAGTCTTCACCCCGAAGTCCTCTCTATCCACATTCAGCAGCGGCACGAACACCGGCTCTTTGCACCCTGGACTGTGTCTGGTGCACACAGCGCACTGGATCTCCTGGTGGCGCCATCTCTGGAACTTGGCGTAGACTAGAGCAGACACTGCTGAGTCCAGGTCACAGGTCTCGTTGCCAAGCACCAGGGTTAAAGAGGAGTAGTTCCCTGATTTCTAGAAAATAACCTCAATTAATAGTACATTACTGCAGACGCCGGTAAAGAAGGGCTTGCCGGGTGAGTAGGTAAGGGCTTGTGCACAAATCACGTGAGGTTCAATAGGGGGGAGGGGGGTCACGAAAAAATCACGATATATCACGTTGGGGGAGGGAGGGGTATAAGAACACCTCACGTGTATTTTTCTATAGTGTACGAACTAAGAAAAAAAACGATATATTTTCTCGGTTTCTTTAAAAATAAATCTTCACTTGTTAAATAGCGAGTCTATTTTACGAAAATTTTGGCGGAAAAGAAAATACACGTGAGGTAGTGAGGGGGAGGAGGGGTTAGCAAAGAACCTCACCAAATATCACCAGGGGGAGGGGAGGGGTCAAAAAGCAGCCGAAAAAACCTCACGTGATTTGTGCACAAGCCCTAAGACGGATAGTGATACGAGGCAAGACCTTTTCACGGCTAAGGCAAATTGGCAATTTTCGTGCTGTTCTCAAATATATGCAATGAAATAAAAAAATACGCCACCCAAAAAAATATAATTCAGCTGCTTAGCCTGTTCATGAACGCAGTTCTTCCCAGGCTTTACAGTTCTCTCCGGACGACGCAGCGTGGGTAGGCCCCCCACAAGGTGGACTGATGACCTGGTGAAGGTCGCTGGAGTCCGCTGGATGCGGGAGGCGCAGGACCGGTCATGGTGGCGTTCTCTGGGGGAGGCCTATGTCCAGCAGTGGACGTCTTTTGGCTGATGATGATGATGATGATGATGACAGTTCTCTCGAGGTGTTCCGCCCGAAACGTGATACTTCAAAGCCTGTTATAACGCACGTTTTGGCAACGTTTCATTGCATGATTGAGAAGTTAAGCTAAGTTTGCACCTGGTATGACGCCGGATGCAGATGTGGTGCAAAGTTAACCACCTTTGGTGTATGGGAGCCCCGTTTAAATATTTATTTAATTCGGTTTTTTAGTGTCTGTTCCTTAACACCTCCACAACCAACAACCCACCTGGTGGGCACTTGTAGTTTCTACTCAGTTCCCAGCCAGATTCAACTATAATAAAAACGCCCACCGTGCAGGCTCTGTTTGCGTTTGGGGTAGGGTTGTGCCCACCTAGTGAGCGCTGTCAGTTTCTGGGGTTGTTTTAATTTTTTTCATGGTTGTGAAAGTGTCAAAACGCACTCTTTGTGCATGGAACACTTAAAACTAACCGTACAAATACAACCGGACTGAGAACCTCCTCGTTTTAATCAGTTGTAAATCATAAGATATTTACTAGATTAGCGACAGTCATCGATAAGAATTCTTCCATGTTGATGTTATTATGTTATCCTACTTGTAATTCATATAACCCCTAGAGTTAAGTATACACGTTTACGCAATTAGGTGTAAATAAGTTTAACTTGAAATTATTAATCTAAATAAGGCGTATCATGGGGAATACCTAATTTACAAGAGTATGACAATTATGACATTGACAATTCATAGATAATAGTGTTTTTAAGATATTTTTTGCGTATTTTATGGCCTGGCTGCAAAGGCCTTTAAGCCACTCACTAAGATATTTCATTTTCGTTTGTACCCAAAGAGTAACAAAACCGGCTAAGAGCATGTCGGACCACGCTCAGTGTAGGGTTCCGTAGTTGCTCATCCTTCACAACAGACTTAAGTTACAAGAAAGATTTCTAGCTCTATAAAAAGGTCGTAAACGCCAAAGTAACTGTAATTACTTATTACCTTCTGGAAGTCAACTAACGTCCTTTTAAGAAAATTATGAAATTTTGCGATAACTCAAAAACGGCTCGACCGATTTTGTTCAATATAGTTTTCATTGAAAGTACTTATAAGGCCTCATGTTTATGAATTTTTCTATAATTTTTTGACCCGCGGTTGAAAAGTTAGAGGGGGGGGACACAATTTTTTTTTATTTTCAGAGCGAATATTTACAAAACTGCTGACCTTATCAAAAAATGATGTTTGAAGACCCCTACTATTTTCAAAATACCTATTCAACGACACCCCACACACTAGTGTTGAAACGAAAAAAAAAATTCACCCCCACTTTAGGTGTTGGAGAGGTAACCGAAAAAAACATTTTTTTTTAGTTTTTATTTTACCGTTTTGTCGGCGTGATACATACTCATATTCATACCAAATTTCAGTTTTCTAGTACTAATGATCAAGGAGCTAAGACGCGGACGGACAGACGGACAGACGGACATGGCGAAACTAATAAGGGTTCCTAGTTGACTATACGGAACCCTAAAAACGGGACCCTATTATTAAGACTCCATTACCCGTCCTACCGTCTGTCTGTCTGTCACTAGGCTGTTTTTCATGAACCGTGATAGCTTGTCAGTTGAAATTTTCACAGATGATGTATTTCTGCTACCGCTATAACAATAAATACTAAAAACAGGATACAATAAATATTTAAGTGGGGCTCCACACCAAACATGATTGTTTGCGTTAACTTTCCTCATGATTTGAATCCAGCCCCAAACAGACTTGACCCAGTTATTTTATTTGATGGTACGGAACCTGCGCAAGTCCGAATCGCACTTGGCCGGTTTTTTATTCTTTATTAAAAGTTTATTACCCCAGAACTCCGTTATTTATAAACAAGTTTGTGTTTTTTTTTTGTTTTATGAGGAGACATCTCCAAGTTGGTTCCATAAAATTTTGGTGAAGATCCTGATGACGAAACCCACGAGGCATACGAAAGATACCTTGGAAATACGATTTCTTCTCGTTGAAGTAGGTTTTCATTCTTTTTTGTAGTTATCCATAAACTAGCTACTCCGCGCAGTGTTATCCGCTCATCCGACGGGAACACTACATATTTCGGGATAAAAAGTAGCCTATGTGTCAATCCAGGGTGTCAGCTACCTTCATACAAAAATTTATCAAAATTTGTTCAGCCGTTTGGGCGTGAAGAAGTAGCAAACATACACATAAACAAACTCACAAATTCGCCTTTATAAATAAATAATCATTTATTCAGCCTTTAATATTAGTGCGCTGTTTTGATTAGGTACGTACGGTTTAATTTCAGTGGCAGGTTTCCGCTCGTGTTAAAAACAAGATTAAAATTACAAATGCAACATTCCAATGAAAAGAAATCATTGAACATAAACACCACAAATTAAATTCCTTTTTAGGGTTCCGTACCGATCCCGGGGGGGCTTCAGTATGCGGTTCTTCAAGAGGGGAATATATGTTTTAAAGGGTCGCGTGTGATGCTCCTAGCGTCGTGAGCATCCATAGGCGGGGGTAATTGCTTAGCATCAGGCGAGCCGCATGCTTGTTTGCCACCATCGTAGTATAAAAAAGGTGCTAATGTGACCCTATTACTAAGACTGCGGTGTCTGTCTGTCTGTCCATCTGTCATCGGGCTATTTTTCGTCAACCATATTATGTAGAAACTTGAAATTTTCACACTCTGTATGCCTCGGCCCAGGGATAGTGACGCTACAAACAGCTTTCATATGGCAATAATGTGAATAAGTCATATATTTTATTATGCAAATATGACGTATGCTAACGTCAGTAGCGATTTGTCAAGGATTTGTCATCAAGTCGTATTGACAATCATCATCATCCTCCTAGCCTTTGTCCCATATCTTTTTAGAGAATGAATTCTCAATCGGGGTCGGCTACGACAATGGCTATTATTATTTCCATGTTTTTTGATGATTTTAATTTTGGTTTTTTTACTTAAGAATGTGATACCGTTTATGACGTATATTCAAACACAACTCATGTTATTATTGAATTAAGAATATAATCGATGCGTAGGAATATTTAGTTTACCTACTCACCGCAAGTTTGTCCCACAATTCCATTTGTCTTCTCGTTAGATCAATGTGTCAATATTAAGCTTTCATATTTGTACGGAACCCTTCGTGCGGAATCCCGACTCGCGCTTGACGGTTTTTTTATCTGGCAGCCGCACCAACTGGCCGCCATTTCGTTTGTCGCGCTACTAGCTTCACCCGTCTTGCTCGCACGGTATCTGGTGGAAAGAAACGGGGAATATTTACCGCGCGACAAAACGTCGCGTGTTACAGTCGTACTCGAGATGACGTGTATGATTTGAATTACATTATGAGTTTAATTCTTATATTTCTATTGGGTGAGTAATACAATACTACATTACTGCATACGCCAAGAAAGAAGGGCTTGCCGGGTGAGTAGGTATAGACGGATAGCACGCCCTTTTCACGGCTAAGGCATGTATAGTGTTTCTCAAACATATGCAATGAAAGAATAAAAAACAACACTCAAAAAAATATAACTCAGCTGTTTAGCCTGTTCAAGAAAACAGACACCATGTTTGAATTACTTCCCGGCCTAGGCCTTCAATTTTGTATGAAATTCCTTTACAGTTCCCTCGAGTTGTTTTACCCGAAACGTGATACTTCGAAGCCTGTTATAACGGACGTTATGACGACACTTCATTGAATGTTTGAGAAAAATATACCAATTGACCCAGCGAGCGAAGCGTCTCTATTTTAGCTTGGCCAAAAATTCTTTCGTATGTCCGGATGTTTGGATGCGTAGTGCGTATTCGAAATAAATTTCGTATTGCCATGGTCCCGTGATACCTAAATATCAAATAAGTTTCTGTCAAAAATGTCATTTTAGTGGCAAGCTTTTATAGCCGACTGTACTTTTCTTTGGATATCTATCAAATGAGACGATTCTAAAGAGCCCAAGCTCGGTAGGATTACTTTTTCTATTATAGAGTTCCTATGGCCACCTTCCGGCTCCATCATCAGATCAGCCCCATGATACCATATTATTGTATTGTCATCAAAGTTAAGTAAGTATGCAAAATTTCAGCTCAATCGGTTGACGATATCTGCTTCAAAATTGAGTTGCATGATTTCACCCGAACAAACATACTTTAAACATACAATGCAAGTTAAATAAAAGCTTGTAAAAATACATAAGCACACTGAAATATAGAACCTGTTAATTTTTTGGAAGTTGGTTAAAATTTTCTAATTTTTTAACCCGTGACGAAAAAGAAGGGGTGTTATAAGTTCAACATGTGTATCTGTTTGTCTGGGGTTACCCTCATCTTGCAGAAATTTGTTTTACCGAAAGCCGAAAGTAATGTTTCGCATAATGCTCATTTGGCAGAAATTATCACCCGCTTATACGAAAAATATATTTTGAAATGTTTTTGGGTAGATAAGGATAGGTTAGGTTAGGTTTATTTTATAGCTTTTCAGAAAAATCTATGGTATCAGTAGAATAGCAATTATGCGAAATGAGCATTATGCTAAACATTACGTTCGGTAAAACAATATTCTGCGAGACATTAGTAAACCGTTTGTCTGTGTATCTGTGTGTTTGTCTGTGGCATCGTAGCTCTCAAACGGATGGACCAATTTGAGTGCGTTTCAATCGAAAGACTCGTCGAGATGGTTCTTAGCTATGTTTGGTGGAAATAGGACCAGTAGTTTCCAAGATATTCAATACTAGCTGTGCCCCGCGATGTTACCCGCTCATCCCACGGGAACACTAAATTTATTCGGGATGAAAAGTATCCTATGTCCTTTCCCGGGTCTCGAACTATCTCCAACCAAATTTCATCTAAGTCGGTTCAGCGGTTTAAGCGTGAAGAGGTAACAGACAGACACACTTTCGCATTTATAATATTAGTATGGATTGAAGCTAAGAACACCAAATTTTCAGTTTTAGTAGCATTTTCTATATCACTTATTGAATTAGGTTCTCTTCTCATGATGACCAGCTTGTGTTGGGGGTGTTTTAAACTATTAATTTAGGTTATTCTTTAGTTACAGTTATTCACTGGGCGCACTCGAAACCTTTTATTTTAAAAGATGGCAACATACCCTCAAAGTGCTCAAAGATTCTTTGTCCACCGAACGCCACCGGAATATGCATCAGAATAAATTACGAAAACTTGACTAATGTCTTCACAATACCAGAATGTGGATTGAAACGTCTCTGGTGCCATGGTAAAGTAGTATCTTAGCCAATATTATTACATTAATAATAACAAAAAAAATGCTCTAATGCTTCGGTTTTAGACTCTAAATATCATATCACGGTAAGTGCAATTTCCCCAACAAAATACCATTCCATACTAAATCCGTTTTAGTAATAGTCCGACTGTAAGATTGTCTGCGTTGTGACTAGGGCTGCCATCCGACCGGGTTTTCCCGGATTTGTCCTAGTTTGGAGGCCGTCCGGGGTCCGTCCGGGGGGGTTCAATAAGTGTCCCCGGACACCTTTTATGTGAATAAAAAATAAAGCGATTTTTATTTAATTATATTATTTTCGGACACGTCCGGGGGAAATATGCGATTTGCGCCAAAAGTTCGGGTTTTTTAAGTATTTGTCCGGGTCCGGCGATTTTAGAAATGGCAGCCCTAGTTGTGACCAATTAATTGTCGCCTACGCTCTTTTAGAATAAGGAACTTATGAAATGATTTTTTTAATCATACATTGGGATATTTTCGAAAATGTAATTGGATTAATTAATTCAAAGATCGATCTATCACAGGCCTATAATCAAATAGAATTGGACGAGTCTAAGCTATGCACGGTTATAAATACCCATCGTGGTTTGTTTCGATACAATAGGTTAGTTTTCGGTTTGGCGTCCAGTCCAGGGATTTTTCAGCGTATAATGTGTTCTTTGCTGAGTGACATACCCAACGTGGAGGTGTTTTTAGATGACGTTGTGGTAGGAGGCAAGAATGTAGCTGAGCACTTAGAGGCTTTAGAGACGGTTTTTAATAGGTTGCATCAAAAGGGTTTAAAACTGAAGGGTAGTAAGTGTGTTTTTCTTGTGAACGAAATTAAATACTTGGGGTACGTGTTGAGTAGAGACGGTATTAAAACGGATCCGGATAAAATAGAAGCGATTACAAAAATTCCGCAACCGAATAATGTCACTGAATTGAGGTCTTTTCTGGGTTTGATCAACTTCTATGCAAAGTTCGTGAGCCATATGAGTGGAAGATTAGTGCCGCTCTATAATTTACTTAAAAAAAACGTGGAGTGGTGTTGGACGCGTGAATGCGAACGAACGTTTGTGGAAATTAAGCAGTTGTTGACCAGTACACAAGTTTTAGCATATTACGATCCTGATAGGCCACTAATCTTGACGTGCGATGCGTCTCCGTGGGGAGTAGGTGGAGTGCTGTCACAGCCGAATCGTAGCGGCAGCGGTGAGCGCCCGGTGGCTTATATTTCTCGGACGTTGAATGACGCAGAGAAAAATTATTCACAGATACATAGGGAAGCGTTAGCTATTATTTTTTGCGTAAATAAATTCCACCAGTATTTGTACGGTCGGCATTTCACGCTCAAGACAGATCATAAACCACTGGTTTCCATTTTTGGGCCATACACAGGTATCCCGGCTATGGCTGCAAGTCGCATGCAACGGTGGGCTTTGATTCTAGCGGCTTATACTTTTGATATCGAGTACGTTCGAACAAGCGAGAACGGAGCAGATGGGTTATCACGGTTGCCAGTGGCTCAACAAGGTAGGCAGGTGCCCACAGCGCCCGAGCAGACGTATCTTCATTTCATTCAACAAGCGTTGTTGCTCGACTATAATGAGGTTTGCAAACAAACCTCGCGTGATCCCTTACTGGCACGGGTTTTGAGGTACGTAAGAGATGGATGGCCTTCTGAATGCGAGATTGTCGAATTGCAACCTTATTACAATAGGAAGAATGAATTGTATGAGGAATTAGGATGCGTCATGTGGGGTCACAGGCTGGTGATCCCAGAATCTTGCAAAGAACGGGTGCTTCGCATGGTTCATGAGCCTCACATGGGCATAGTTAAATCTAAGGCGTTGGCGCGAAGTTACGTGTGGTGGGCCGGAGTTGACGAGGCGGTAGAGCGCATATGCCGCGAGTGCGCAACGTGCGCAGCGCAGGCGGATGCGCCGCCTAAGCAGGCGCCAAGCATGTGGCCGTGGCCCGATCGGCAATGGTCCAGGCTCCATTTGGACTTTATGGGTCCTATCTTCGGAAAGTCATATCTTGTCGTCGTGGATGCAATGTCCAAATGGGTAGAAGTGTTTTATATGTCTAGCACGACGGCCGCAGCTGTTATTTCTACTTTGAGTGAGTTATTCAGCAGATGGGGCTTACCAAAGCAAATAGTTTCGGATAACGGGCCGCCCTTCTCTAGTGCGGAATTTCGTGACTTTAATAGTAATCTCGGTATCGAGCATATTTTCTCGGCGCCATACCACCCGGCTTCCAACGGTTTAGCCGAAGTTACGGTAAAATCACTAAAGCGAGTTATTAAAAAGGCAATATATGAGAAGCAGGACATAAACAAAGCCCTATGGACCTATTTGCTTTATTATAGGAACACAGCGCATCCGACTACGGGTCAAAGTCCAGCCATGTTACTTTTGGGTAGGCGATTGCGTACGCGATTAGATATTTTAAAACCAGACAAGGAATCCGCGGTTCACAAGGCTCAACAGCGTCAGAGACTTGCAGCGGGGGGAACGCATAGGGAGCTAGCGCAAAATGATGATGTCTGGTACAGGCAGTATTTGAAGGGGGAAAAATGGGCTCCGGGTCAGGTGGTAGACAGAACGGGATCTTGTGATTATAGGATCAGAGGTACGGATGGGTCGTTGATGCATAGGCACATAGAACAATTGAAGCGTCGATCTGGAAGACAGTCACTTGTATATCCGACATCGGGATTAGAGCCCGAGTCCGATGTCAGGCCAGCAGAGGTCGCTGAGGAAATCGTTGAACCGAACTCAATTGAGGTTCAAGTGAGCCCAGCGGAGCATCCGGCGGAAGCGACGTCAGTCACTTCCGTGCAGCCGGAACAGAGTAGTGTTACCTCGCCACCCGGGTCTCCTGAATTTCAGGACGCGTTGCCCACCGTGTCTACTCCACCACGAGCACGGCCATTCAGAAAGTGTAGGCTGAAGCCATACTCCAGGTTTTAGGAATCATTTTAGTTTTACAGAAGTTGCTCATTTAGTTTTAGTTATAAACCTGTTGTGGAGGAGTGGAGTGTTGGCCGGTTAGCCATAAAAAGTATATATGTCTTGTTGTCAATATTGAGCTTGTCAATAAAATACCATGAAGTGAAAACCGTATTCATTGCCGATTCCTTATTCCTGGACTCCAGAATATTACAGTAATAAAGTTGGTAATATTTATTTTGTTATCCATTATTTGATAATATCGGAAAAGGGCCTGATAAAAAAAAATAGTGCGTGGAGGCCCTCCGCGCGGAATAAGTGAAACTTCGTAATGTGGAAATGAAAACAGGAAGGGGTAGAAATTGTAATTTTAAAAGAGAAAACCTAACAATCAATTGATATTCACAAGAGACGTACAATACGATTAAAATCAGTTAACGATTCGGATTGTATATCTATCTTGCTCGTACTTATGCGATTTTAATAAGAGCGTGCGAGAGAGGGGTAAAAGCCGAATCGTTAACTGATTTTAATCGTACTGTACCTTGACATAACCTTAAATCCGTCGCATTGTCCGTGGGATTGTTGCCTTTAACGCAACAGTGCTTTCCTACCCCCTCCACGGTAGCGTTAAACGTTAAACGTTTAACGCAACCTTGTTGAAAGTCCCATTAGGGGTTTCACTTCAAAAAAATTTCGTCAATAACCCTTCCGGCTGGGACAATTATGGCGCTTTTCTTAAAAATGTTTGCAAGAATACAAAATAGGTATAGGTAAGTAATACTTATATTAGGCACACACAAGCAGCCCGTTTAGCACAACTATGCTTCGCGACTCTTGTAGCGCGACATAGCGCTACCCGTAACTCTCTCATATTACTGCATAGAAAGAGACGGGTAATTATCTCACGCGAGAAATAGTGGCGTATGACAGTATGCTAGAGGTGCGACGGTAACCGCTTTCCATTAGGCGGTCCGTATGCTCGCTTGCCACCTATGACATAAAAAAAAATGTCTACTATTGGGAAAAAATATAATGTGAATACCTTTGGAGTGGAACACTTAATGTTCCCAATTCGATCGTTAGCCCAAATGCGGTGACGACTCTTCGCCGGCGGGCTAATAGGCTAGTAGACCCAGTTTTGAAATGGTTAATAATGATCTTACTAGCTCTGAAAAAAATGTCTTGTATTTTTGGGAAGCTAGAAAACTGAATTTTATCAATTGAAAATTAGAAATTTCATGAACAGTCAAAAACGCCGTCCGCCATTTTTGCCTTTTGCTAATCTGTAGCGTGATGTAGAATTACCTGTAAATATTCGAAATTTGACCGCTCACTCCAATATACTTTGACAGGAGATCGAGAGGGACGGCACTATTCGAAGTCGTCAAAGTAGACTTCCAGGTATCTTTACAGGACCGATGACGTCACTATCATAAGCGAAAATGGCGGACAGCGTTTTAAGCATTTCAAAATACAGATTAAAAACCATATTTTCAAATTCAATTTTTTCAGCCATCTTTCACTTTTATGAATTGTTAAATATATAAATATTAAGGTTTCCTTTGCTAAATACTATACGGAATAAACATTATATTATTACAATTTGACATGAGTCAACTAGCTTATTCAAATTCGGGCCCATTCGGGAATGCGTTCTGGAAATCTCACGCACGCACCCCGCATGCGGGACCCATCGACCAATGAAACTGTGCTCTCAACACAGTTTGTGTTCTAACAACTTTTTTTTTCTTTAGGAGTAGAAGCCTCAGAGGTACCAATGGAAACATGTCTCGGTAAGTCCTTAACACTTTCACAACCAAAAATCTCGTAGCACTACGGTCGTAGCTGATAACATCTGCGAACTAGATTCAGGGTATAAGTTATTATAAATTAAAAGTAAGGAGCTCAAACTTGATTGGAATTCAGTGAAAACTATTTAAAGTCAAAGACATTACAGTGTACGTTTGTAGTGAAACAATTTTCGTTTGTAGTTGGACAATTTTTCAATTGCTCCTACATAAACTCAAAAATGTATTGAATCAGATCCGTACTCTCTTGTAGGTGCTCAAAATTGATTGGAATTCAGTGAAATGAGAGTTACGCTAAAAACGCTTCATACAAATGGCCACCTAATCGTGACCGCATAATTATGTTATGGGTATCAATATTTGTATGGTTTGTATGGAGACAATAAATTTGCCATTTTCACCATGAAAAAGTGCATTTAAGTTCATGGTTGACGTACAATTATTGTTTTGTTTAATTATGAGGACTCTCAAAACAATCCCAAAATGACTTTTGAAATTAAAAAAAATAATAATTATAGCGTCTATTTGAAGTCACATATAAAAAAAAACAATGTTTCATGACATATTGAACAATTTCTTTTTTATTACTACAGTATGCTGTAGAATTAAACATCATCCCCATTCTGTGCAGATCCCGCAAATCGTATGGATCTACGATCGGGCATCCAGCTTATCAAAGACGTTGAACAGATGATGTCCAATACTTTAAAAAAGTAAGTAGCCTGTACTTTTTGGTAGTACTTAGGGTTGCCAACCATACTGTTAAAAACAGTATTATACTATGTTTGCACTACACGATACTGTTTACAGTTGAACAAAAATAAAGTATATAAAATACTGTTTTCAGCATCATAACGCACAAGTATCCATAGACCTGTAGGGCTACTTTAATTAAAGTAATTTGATTTATTAAAGTAATAAATCTTCAGCCATGTGTCTGTTACATTCCGAGAGGGACTATATTGTGTTGAGGTTACGAAGTTAAAAAAAAAACTCCCTATATTGATAGATTGTACGAGAAGCCCTAAAAATGTTAATTTTTGTAAAATACTGTTTATTTTCCTTTTAAGACCTAAATGTACTTTATTTCTTGTTGGCAACCCTACTGGTACGTACTACTAGGGTTAAGGTACCTTGGTATGGGGGCCGCTGGGATCACAGTCTAAGAAACAATACAGTCGGTCGACGAAGGCGTCTAGACAGGGCAATCGTGCGAGTGACAGAGGCGGGGGCGGGAGGGGCGGTCCCGCGCCACTGTTAGAATTCAGGGAAATGACTTTATTTTTTACACTATGCCGGAACAGTATGGGTGCGGCCCCATTGGAGCAAGACGTGCGAAATAAAATAAATAAATGTTTTAATCATTATAAATGTATCAGTTCAAAATAATTTTTCGAAATACTAACAAAACAATCATATTGTATATATATATATTTTTATTACCTTAAATTATTTTGTGTATTTCTACCTATTTCTAATTTGTATGCCATATGGCGAAGCATAGTGATACTATTATTTATTAATGTAACACCTTTGCCTATGTCTTACAAATAAATAAATGATTGATTGAGTATTTAGTGCGATTTCAATAAAAAAAATGGGGCTTTATTTTCAGGAATATCCCAATCGAGATTTTATTCCAATTTTTTTTTATTATGTCTTCTTTATGTTTCTTTAGAGGAAAAGTCCTAAAAAGTCGTCGTCGAAAACCACCCAGGCCTCCAGCGGCCAAACCGAAAACTACACGTCGAGAAGGCAGAAAGAGAGGTGACTACGCCTTGCCCAAAAATCACAAGAATGAAGAGGGTTCCGCAGGGCAACCCAAGCGCAGGTAGGTTTTGACCGAGAGAGCGAAACGAGTCCGTTTTGGCTTGGCCAAATCTTTCGCGTGTCGGTATTTTGGGGTTCCGTACCCAAAGGGTAGAAAACGGGACCCTATTACTAAGACTCCGCTGTCCGTCCGTCCGTCTGTCCGTCTGTCTGTCCGTCTGTCACCAGGCTGTGATAGCTAGGTAGTTACAGAAACAAATACTAAAGACAGAATAAAATAAATATTTAAGTGGGGCTTCCATACAACAAATGTGATCGGTTTCGTTAACTTTACACCACATTTGTATGCGCCATACTTGGCCCGGCCGGTTAAGATGGGAAGTGTTTGTTCGGAACCCTCGGTGCGCGAGTCCAACTCGCACTTGGCCGGTTTTTTTACAACCGACTCGTAAAAGTTTATGAGCAGGTTCTATAAAACCAGGCCGGTTAAGATGGGAAGTGTGTACGGAACCCTCGGTGCGCGAGTCCGACTCGCACTTGGCTGGTTTTTTTACAACCGACTCGTGAAAGTTTATGAGGAGGTTCTATAAATGTATAGAAAAGAGAGATGAACAGAAATATGTCCAAAACGTCGCTAGAAATAACTAATAAACGATAACGTGGCTATTACCGGGACCGGGGGTAATAAAATCAACGGCCATCACCGTGGTATTTTAAAAGCAAACCGACCAATTTTTCAAAAAAATAAAATCTCAAACTCATATTTTATAAATAAAATGTATTATTTTTTAATATACCTATCTAAAATATGAGTTTGAGGTGAAATGACAAAACACGTGTCCATTCTTTTTACATGTTCCCCAACATATAACGAAACTAGTAACTAATTATCAATTTGCTTCAATCAGGGTTTGGTCAATCAGTACTTTGAAGGACAATTAATCCTAACAGGTTGAATTTGGGCAGCTAAAAACAATACATGTCTGCTATTTTAGACTACTCTATAACCTATATCAAAATGAATCAAATCGGAGTCGGACGTATATGTTTATCTAAATTGGTTAAAATCCGTTTAGCCCTTTCGAAGTGCTGAGAGGACAAATATAATATACTAGCTGTACCCCGCGGTGTTACCCGCTCATCCCACGGGAACACTAAATTTATTCGGGATGAAAAGTATCCTATGTCCTTCCCCGGGACTGAAACTATCTATATACCAAATTTCATCTAAATCGGTTCAGCGGTTTAAGCGTGAAGAGGTAACAGACAGACAGACAGACAGACAGACAGACAGACAGACAGACAGACAGACACACTTTCGCATTTATAATATTAGTATGGATACCAAGAGATGGCTCTGTACGGCTGGTGTCATGTTGCTGCATCGCGCTGTTAAGACTTTTCCTGAAATAAAGGCCCCTCTCCAAAGAAAACTTAGTATTAATACACTTGTAGAATATTATAATAGAAAATAATTTAATAATTTATTAGTTTCTTTTTATAATATCGATATTTCCTAACTACGCAGATATAACTTCAAACGACGTTTTTTGTCTATTTTAGGGATCACTCCATTACCACCCCCAGGACCACCAGGTAAAATAAATGAACCAAACTCACGTTTTGTGAACGTACATATTGAAAAGAGAAAGAGATAACGCTAAACATTAAATTTCAATACCTACTTCCGAAATTCTCAGTACTATGATATATTTTTAGGGTTGCAGAACTTGCGGAGCTGAAAAGGAAATAACCGAACCCTTATGAACTGTAAAAAACAACTTTCTAAGTGATTATATTCCTATTTTACAAAAAAGATGATCCAACCAAGGGATATTGGCAACGTTAGGCCTATAAGCTTGCTACCAACAATAATTCTTAACTGCGCTGATATAACTTCCAACGACGTCTTTTTGTATATTTTTAGGGATCCCGAGTATGACATGACATGGACCATAGGGTAAAATAAATCAACTACAATTATGTTTGTATTTTTATAGAGATATCACTAAAAAAAATGCTTCCGTTCTTGCGAAATACTCAGTATCGCTCTACCGAAAAAATAAACTTTACTGAGCGACAAACCTAACTTTGCCGTTGGCCGTTAGAAACCTGTTGTCCCCACACATCGACATAAGTCGGGGTTAGTGGACCAACTGCAAATAAGTGTGCAAAAGGGTTCTATATCAATCTTTGGATATCCAGTTATCTATATATATGTATCTAAATTGTTTAAAATCCGTTTAGCCCTTTCGAAGTGCTGAGAGGACAAATATAATACACTAGCTTTTGCCCGCGACTACGTACGCGGGGAACTTGATAAAAGGGATTATTTTAAGCGCCTAAGCAAATGTAAGAGCAATTGTGCTTTTGGTCTAATAATTACATTTCCTACAGGGTCACCTCACCCCAACAGAAATGTTCACTCACTTTTCAATCTTTTTAGGTACAATTTCCAGGATGAAAACTATCCTTTGTCCTGTCTCGGATCTTAAACTATATTTATGCCAAATTTCATCAAAATCGATTCAGCGGTTTAAGCGTGAAGAGGTAACAGACAGACAGACACACTTTCGCATTTATAATATTAAGTATGGATATATACCAAAATATGGCTCTGTACGGCTGGTGTCATGTTGCTGCATCGCAATGCAAAAAAATCAACCTTCTAAGTTATTATATTCCTTTTTTTTTCAAAAAAGATGATCCAACCAAGGGATATTGGCAACTTTAGGCCTATAAGCTTGCTACCAACAATAATTCCTAACTACGCTGATATAACTTCCAACGGCGTCTTTTTGTATATTTTTAGGGATCCCGAGTTTGACAAGACATGGACCACAAGGTACAATAAATGAACTACAATTATGTTTGTATTTTATATACGTACCTATTGAAGACTAAGATAGATATCACTAAACAAAATACTTGCGTACTTGCAAAATGATCAGTATCGCTCTACCGAAAAGATAAACTTTACTGAGCGACAAACCTACCTATGCCGTTGGGAACCTGTATTTCCCCATGCATTGCCATAGGTCAGGGTTAGTGGACCAACTGCAAACAAGTGTATAAGCAAAAAGGCTCCTATAACCATTTTAGTTATCTAAATATCAAAATTAGTTAACATCCGTTTAGCCCTTTCGGCGTGATCAGACGCCTACTCGGTGCATCTCTAACCTACATATAACACAGTGATAATTCGTAACTACGCTGGTATAACTTCCAACGCCGTCTTTTTGTATATTTTAAGGAATCCCGAGTTTCCCGAGACCATAAGGTAAAATAAATGAACCAAACTCACGTTTCGATACGTACATATTGTAGAGAGAAAGATAACACTAAACATAATAGGTACCTGCGTAAAGATCAGTATCGCTCTACCGAAAAAAATAACTTTACTGAGCGACAAACCTAACTTTGCCGTTGGCAACAATAGGTTTCCGTTGGAAACCTGTTGTTCCCACACATCGATATATGTCGGGGTTAGTGGACCGACTGCAAATAAGTGTGTAAACAAAAAGGGTTCAATATCAATCTTTGGATGTCCAGTTATCTGTATATCAAAATTGGTTAAAATCCGTTTAGCCCTTTCGAAGTGCTGAGAGAACAAATATAATATGTACCAACAGATGGCTCTGTACGGCTGGTGTCATGTCGCTGCATCGCACTGTTAAGACTTTTTTACTGAAATAAAGACCCCTCTCCAAAGAAAACTAAGTATCAAGACAATTGTAGAATATTATTATAGAAAATAATTAAATTTTTACTACCGAAAAAATCAACTTTACTGAGCGACAAACCTAACTTTGCCGTTGGCAACAATAGGTTTCCGTTGGAAACCTGTTGTTCCCACACATCGATATATGTCGGGGTTAGTGGACCACCTGCAAATAAGTGTGTAATTAAAAAGGGTTCTATATCAATCGTTGGATGTCCAGTTATCTGTATATCAAAATTGGTTAAAATCCGTTTAGCCCTTTCGAAGTGGTGAGAGAACAAATATAATATATACCAACAGATGGCTCTGTACGGCTGGTGTCATGTTGCTGCATCGCGCTGTTAAGACTTTTTTACTGAAATAAAGACCCCTCTCCAAAGAAAACTAAGTATCAAGACAATTGTAGAATATTATTATAGAAAATAATTAAAAAAAAATATTTTGATATTTCCTAACTACACTGATATAAATTATATCGTCTTTTTGTCTATTTTAACGGATATCACAAGGACCACAAGGTAATAAAAATGAACCAAACTCACGTTTGTATATGTACATTTTAAGGAGAGAGAGAGAGATAACACTAAACATAAAACTTCAGTACTTCCGAAATTCTCAGTACTATGATATATTTTTAGGGTCGCGGAACATGCGGAGCTGAAAAGGAAATAACGGAACCCTTACAAACTGTAAAAAAATCTACCTTCTTAGTTATTATATTCCATTTTTACAAAAAAGATGATCCAACCAAGGAATATTGGCAACTTTAGGCCTTAAGCTTGTTACCAACAATAATTCTTAACTGCGCTGATATAACTTCCAACGACGTCTTTTTGTATATTTTTAGGGATCCGGAGTCGAGCATGACATGGACCACAGGGTAAAATATATCAACTACAATTATGTTTGTATTTTGTATACGTACATATTGAAGACTAAGAGAGATATCACTAAACAAAATACTTGCGTACTTGCAAAATGATCAGTATCGCTCTACCGAAAAGATAAACTTTACTGAGCGACAAACCTAACTATGCCGTTGGGAACCTGTATTTCCCCATGCATTGTCATAGGTCAGGGTTGGTGGACCAACTGCAAATAAGTGTATAAGCAAAAAAGCTCCTATAACCATTTTATTTATCTAAATATCAAAATTGGTTAACATCCGTTTAGCCCTTTCGGCGAGATCAGAGGCCTATTCGGTGCATCTCTAACCTACATATAACATAGTGATAATTCCTAGTCAGGAATCACGCTGGTATAACTTCCAATGCCGTCTTTTTGTATATTTTAAGGAATCCCGAGTTTCCCGAGACCATAAGGTAAAATCACGTTTCGATACGTACATATTGTAGAGAGAAAGATAACACTAAACATAATACTTGCGTAAAGATCAGTATCGCTCTACCGAAAAAATAAACTTTACTGAGCGACAAACCTAACTTTGCCGTTGGCAACAATAGGTTTCCGTTGGAAACCTGTTGTTCCCACACATCGATATATGTCGGGGTTAGTGGACCACCTGCAAATAAGTGTGTAATTAAAAAGGGTTCTATATCAATCTTTGGATGTCCAGTTATCTGTATATAAAAATTGGTTAAAATCCGTTTAGCCCTTTCGAAGTGCTGAGAGAACAAATATAATATATACCAACAGATGGCTCTGTACGGCTGGTGTCATGTTGCTGCATCGCGCTGTTAAGACTTTTTTACTGAAATAAAGACCCCTCCAAAGAAAACTACGTATCAAGAGAATTGTAGAATATTATTATAGAAAATAATTTAATAATTTATTAGTTTTTTTTATAATATCGATATTTCCTAACTACGCAGATATAACTTCAAACGACATTTTTTGTCTATTTTAGGGATCACTCCATTACCACCCCCAGGACCACCAGGTAAAAAAAATGAACCAAACTCACGTTTTGTGTACGTACATATTGAAAAGAGAAAGAGATAACGCTAAACATAAAATTTCAGTACCTACTTCCGAAATTCTCAGTACTATGATATATTTTTAGGGTTGCAGAACTTGCGGAGCTGAAAAGGAAATAACCCAACCCTTATAAACTGTAAAAAAATCAACCTTCTAAGTTATTATATTCCTTTTTTACAAAAAAGATGATCCAACCAAGGGATATTGGCAACGTTAGGCCTATAAGCTTGCTACCAACAATAATTCTTAACTGCGCTGATATAGGTAACTTCCAACGACGTCTTTTTGTATATTTTTAGGGATCCCGACATGACATGGACCATAGGGTAAAATAAATCAACTACAATTATGTTTCTATTTTTATAGGGATATCACTAAAAAAAATGCTTCCATTCTTGCGAAATACTCAGTATCGCTCTACCGAAAAAATAAACTTTACTGAGCGACAAACCTAACTTTGCCGTTGGCCGTTAGAAACCTGTTGTCCCCACACATCGACATAAGTCGGGGTTAGTGGACCAACTGCAAATAAGTGTGCAAAAGGGTTCTATATCAATCTTTGGATATCCAGTTATCTATATATATGTATCTAAATTGTTTAAAATCCGTTTAGCCCTTTCGAAGTGCTGAGAGGACAAATATAATACACTAGCTTTTGCCCGCGACTACGTACGCGGGGAACTTGATAAAAGGGATTATTTTAAGCACCTAAGCAAATGTAAGAGCAATTGTGCTTTTGGTCTAATAATTACATTTCCTACAGGGTCACCTCACCCCAACAGAAATGTTCACTCACTTTTCAATCTTTTTAGGTACAATTTCCAGGATGAAAACTATCCTTTGTCCTGTCTCGGATCTTAAACTATATTTATGCCAAATTTCATCAAAATCGATTCAGCGGTTTAAGCGTGAAGAGGTAACAGACAGACAGACACACTTTCGCATTTATAATATTAAGTATGGATATATACCAAAATATGGCTCTGTACGGCTGGTGTCATGTTGCTGCATCGCAATGCAAAAAAATCAACCTTCTAAGTTATTATATTCCTTTTTTTTTTCCCATAACCATTTTATTTATCTAAATATCAAAATTGGTTAACATCCGTTTAGCCCTTTCGGCGAGATCAGAGGCCTATTCGGTGCATCTCTAACCTACATATAACATAGTGATAATTCCTAGTCAGGAATCACGCTGGTATAACTTCCAATGCCGTCTTTTTGTATATTTTAAGGAATCCCGAGTTTCCCGAGACCATAAGGTAAAATCACGTTTCGATACGTACATATTGTAGAGAGAAAGATAACACTAAACATAATACTTGCGTAAAGATCAGTATCGCTCTACCGAAAAAATAAACTTTACTGAGCGACAAACCTAACTTTGCCGTTGGCAACAATAGGTTTCCGTTGGAAACCTGTTGTTCCCACACATCGATATATGTCGGGGTTAGTGGACCACCTGCAAATAAGTGTGTAATTAAAAAGGGTTCTATATCAATCTTTGGATGTCCAGTTATCTGTATATCAAAATTGGTTAAAATCCGTTTAGCCCTTTCGAAGTGCTGAGAGAACAAATATAATATGTACCAACAGATGGCTCTGTACGGCTGGTGTCATGTCACTGCATCGCGCTGTTAAGACTTTTTTACTGAAATAAAGACCCCTCTCCAAAGAAAACTAAGTGTCAAGAGAATTGTAGAATATTATTATAGAAAATAATTTAATAAATTGTTAGTATTTTTTTAATAATATCGATATTTCCTAACTACGCAGAATTAACTTCAAACGACGTTTTTTGTCTATTTGTAGGGATCCCATCACCTTCACCATCACCAGGACCACCAGGTAAAATAAATGAACCAAACTCACGTTTTGTGTAAGTACATATTGAAAAGAGAAAGAGATAACACTAAACATTAAATTTCAGTACTTCCGGAATTCTCAGTACTATGATATATTTTTAGGGTTGCGGAACTTGCGAAGCTGAAAAGGAAATAACGGAACCCTTATAAACTGTATAAAAATCAACCTTCAAGTTACTATATTCTTTTTTTACAAAAAAGATGATCCAACCAAGGGATATTGGCAACTTTAGGCCTATAAGCTTGCTACCAACAATAATTCTCAGTATCGCTCTACCGAAAAGATAAACTTTACTGAGCGACAAACTTAACTATGCCGTTGGGAACCTGTATTTCCCCATGCATTGTCTTAGGTCAGGGTTAGTGGACCAACTGCAAATAAGTGTATAAGCAAAAAGGCTCCTATAACCATTTTAGTTATCTAAATATCAAAATTGGTTTACATCCATTTAGCCCTTTCGGCGTGATCAGAGGCCTACTCGGTGCATCTCTAACCTACATATAACATAGTGATAATTCCTAACTACGCTGGTATAACTTCTAACGCCGTCTTTTTGTATATTTTAAGGAATCCCGAGTTTCCCGAGACCATAAAGTAAAATAAATGAACCAAACTCACGTTTCGATACGTACATTGTAGAGAGAAAGATAACACTAAACATATTAATTGCGTAAAGATCAGTATCGCTCTACCGAAAAAATAAACTTTACTGAGCGACAAACCTAACTTTGCCGTTGGCAACAATAGGTTTCCGTTGGAAACCTGTTGTTCCCACACATCGATATATGTCGGGGTTAGTGGACCAACTGCAAATAAGTGTGTAAACAAAAAGGGTTCAATATCAATGACTATCAATCTTTGGATGTACAGTTATCTGTATATCAAAATTGGTTAAAATCCGTTTAGCCCTTTCGAAGTGCTGAGAGAACAAATATAATATGTATCAACAGATGGCTCTGTACGGCTGGTGTCATGTTGCTGCATCGCGCTGTTAAGATTTTTCCTGAAATAAAGACCCCTCTCCAAAGAAAACTTAGTATTAATACAATTGTTTAGTTTTTTTTAATAATGTAGATATTTCCTAACTACGCAGTTATACGAGTAACTTCAAACGACGTCTTTTTATCTATTTTTAGGGATCCCACATGTATACTTACGTATTTAAGAGAGAGAGAGAGAGAGAGAGAGAGATAGAGAGAGAGAGAGAGAGAGAGAGAGAGAGAGAGAGAGAGAGAGCTAGGGAGAGAGAGAGGGAGGGAGAGAGAGAGACAGAGAGAGAGAGAGAGAGAAGGCCAAGGAGAACACAAAACATAAAGCAGCTCGGAAGTACGTACTTCTAAGCTCCTCGGTGCCCACTATGGATGACGCCGTCGCTTGCGAGTAGGCACCATTACGTTAAGTCATGGTATCTCGTATCGTATGAACCGTGATAGCTAGATAGTTGATCTTTTTTCAGATATATTTATATTGCCGCTATAACAACAAATACTAACAACGGAATTAAAATAAATAAACATATTTAAGTGGGCCTCCCGTACAACAAACGTGACCGGTTTCGTCGACTTTGCGAGTCCGACTCGATCTAGTCCGGTAGTTTGTAACTCGAAGAGTTCTTGGAAAGCATCTTTTTGCTTCTTTGAAGTCAGTTTTTTTTATGTATTTATTCAAATGTCAAGTAGGTACATACCATTAAGTACATCGTCCCACAAAACTGTTTTCACGGTTTGAGACTGTGTTTTTAACCCGCGACGAAAAAGAGGGGTGTTATAAGTTTAACATGTGTGAGTGTGTGTGTCTGCGTATCTGTATATCTGTGTGTCTGGCTGTGGCATCGTAACTCCCGAACGGAAGCACCAATTTGAATGCGGGCTTTCTTAATCCAAAGACATGTCCGTTGAGAATTGAATTGTTTCTCTTGTTATCTAAAATAACATGCCATACGAATAATAATAATAATGTCCGTTGAGATGGTTCTTAACTATGTTTGGTGGAAATAGGACCAGTAGTTCCCAAGATAATCAGCTTTAATTGCAACAAGTGACAAGAACTCAGCCAATATTGAAGTTAAGAATTCAAAATTTTGTATTTATGTTCAGTTTTAGTAGCATTTTCTATATCACTCATTGAATGAGGGTCTCATGATGACCAGCCACTTGTTTCGGGGGTGTTTGAAGTTTTTAATTTAGGTTATTTGTTAAAAGATGTGATTTCAGGTATATGGTGCCTACAATACCCGAATATGGCTATCTTAAACAAGAGAGAAGGTATGTCTATTGATCGGCGCAGTGATTAAGCAACTGCCTCCTGAGCCGGAGGTCCTGGGTTCGAATCCCGGCAAGGATAAGTATTTGTGTGATGAACTCGAATATTTGTTCCTGGGCAAGGGATGTGCGCTACGTATTTATGAATATACTGGGAGGTACCCCCGCACCCGTCCGCGTATTTTTAGGGTTCCGTACCCAAAGGGTAAAAACGGGACCCTATTACTGAGACTTCGCCGTCCGTCCGTCTGTCACCAGGCTGTATCTCAACAACGGTGATAGCTAGACAGTTGAAATTTTCACAGATGATGTATTTCTATTGCCGCTATAACATCAAATACTAAAAATAAAATAAAATAAATATTTAGGGGGGGCTCCCATACAACAAACTTCCCAACTAGCAAAATTGCTATATAAACATGCCTTTATAAGAACAAAGACATTATAAAAGCTTTATATATATCCTGACTAAGAAGGTACATCTTACAAGTGTATTTTATAAGACTATTTGGTCTTGAGAACATTTAAACTTATTAAACACTCTTGTAGACGTATATAAGAAATTCTTATAAAATATTTATCAGAACAAAGATTTTACAAGTGCATTTTATAAGTCTAATTGGTCTTGAGAACATTTAAACTTATTAAACACTCTTGTAGACGTATATAAGAAATTCTTATAAAATATTTATCAGAACAAAGGTTTTACAAGTGCATTTTATAAGTCTAATTGGTCTTGAGAATATTTAAACTTATTAAGTAATCTGGTAGACGTCTATAAGAAATTATTCTAAAACATTTATCAGAACAAGGTTTTACAAGTAAATTTTATAAGACTAATTAGTCTTATGAAATTTTAACTTATTATGTACTCTTGTAGATGTTTATAAGAAATTCTTAGAAAATATTTATCAGAACTTAGGT
Source organism: Apotomis betuletana (assembly GCA_932273695.1). Lineage (NCBI taxonomy): Eukaryota > Metazoa > Arthropoda > Insecta > Lepidoptera > Tortricidae > Apotomis > Apotomis betuletana. The sequence continues at coordinate 5,121,293 of OW026322.1, forward strand.
TTTACAAGTGCATTTAGTTAAGACTAAATGGTCTTGATCATTATTTGCAGTTAGTAAAGCACCTTAGAAGTCAGTTCGTTCTTAGTTGAGTCTGCAGTAAGTGTTTTATCAGACTTCTTGCTCTTACTAAAGCCTTGTATACAACTTCTTTAAAACCAACCAATTTAAAGTGTATTTGGTCTTGTCTAAGCCAGATGTAAGAGTAGGAGCATGTTATAAGTCTTTTATAAGATCAATGTACCTTACAAGAACCTTTGGCAGTCTTTATTAAGAGTATCGCATGGCTGATATAACCTAAATTTATTTTGCCGAGATCATTTCATAAAAAAAATATTTACATAAATGGAAGCGATTCAAAAGAGGTGGAGCATATCGAAGAAAAGTAAATAAAAGATTGGCTGAATTTGTACAAGAGCCAGAGTCTTCACAAGTCTTGACAAGATCCAATGTTGAAACTAGCGATTTGTTTGATGGTTCCGTACAACTAAAAATTACAGTAGTTTTGACGACGAAAATCAGACAGATTATTCAAGTAATGATGCGGCTAGTGACACAAGTTTATAACTGCGACTCTAAAGCAAGTAATTAAATTTACATTCTCTTCAACTTCAACTAATGAATACTACAACATATCAATTTTGACAGTAATTTCATAAGGAACCCTAAAATCATTAACATGGCCACCATGTCCACAGGTAAATAGCCTCAGATAAGTGTTTAACAAGAGCGAAAGGCTTAACATTGACTTAACGAGTGTTAAATAAGAAATATCAGCCTTACATGCATCTCAAACAAAAGTAATTGTACTTTTAACTGTTTTTACAGTGTCATTTATTGAAACACATTTCAATTTCACAAATAATTTAACAAATAATTAATATTTTAGAGACATTCCAGAAGGGCCCGTGAAAATATTGTTAATAATATTACAAAACTATCGAGGAAATGTACTTCGCAAGTTGTTCATCAATATAATACCAGAATAAATTGCAGTCAAAGAAATAACAGTTAGCATTACTAAGAGAACATATAAAAATATGGACTTACCTGGGTTTTTATATTTTTTAATATTTCACTTTATCCGAACATGTTTTCTAGCCTCTTCGACAGGTTGTGCTAAATACTCTTACAATGAGATCACAGAGCGGAATACAAGGGGATAATCACTTACAACGGCATTAGTAAGAGTACTCAAAGACTTATTAACCTTACAGCATGCCACTGTAAGATACTTGTAAATCTATTTTTTCTTACAACAGCATTAGCAAGATGATGTTAGGATTAAAAACACACTTAATAAGACCATTATACAACAACTATAAGCAGAAATGGTCTTATAAAGTGCGCCCCATTCCACACTTAAAAACGTTTGAAAGTGTACTGTAAGAGCAAAGAAAATTTGGTCTTAGGATATTTGTAAGATAAAATTTTGCTAGTTGGGATATATGTATAGGTACGGAACCCTTCATGCGCGAGTCGGGCTCGTACTTGCCCAATTTATTTTTTACCGTAGACGGATATAAAGGTTCCTATAATTACTATCGTCGGATGTCCAGCTATCCCTGTACTGAAATTGGTCAAAATTTGTCCAGCCGTTTCAGCGTGATGAGAGGATAAAGGAAATTATGAAAACAGATGGCGCCAGGCTGGCACAGCGCCGCGCGCCCATACAAAACAAATGACGATCCTGCATCACGCTATCAAGATTTTTCCTGAAATGGTGACCCCTCTCCACAGAAAATTGATTATTAATATAAATCTTGAATTTTATAATAGTATAGATATATCTATGTGTAGTCTAGTGCCTATAACACAAACCTACTACAGTTTGCTGTGGATCTAGATCGATTTGTGGGAGATTGTCCGATATTTATTAACCCCTGACGTAAAAAAACCGGCCAAGTGCGAGTCGGACTCGCGCACCGAGGGTTCCGTACAAACACTCCATCCCTAAGTGGTTAAGTTAAGTTTGCACCTGGTATGTATAGCGCCCAATATAAATTAGGTGCAAAGTTAGGTATTAAAAAAACTACTTACTAGATCTCGTTCAAAACAATTTTCGTTGGTAGTTTTTATAGTAATGTACATCATATGTTTTTTTTTGATTTTTCATTTTCTTATTTTAGAAGTTATAGGGGGGGGGGGGGGGCAACTTTTTTCCACTTTGGAAGCGTCTGTCACGCAAACTATTCGGTTTAGAAAAAAAATATTTTAGAAACCTCGATATCATTTTTGAAGACCTATCCCCCCCCCACACACGTATGTGTTTGATGAAAAAAAAAATTTGAGTTTCAGTTCTAAGTATGGGGAGCCCCCAATATTTATTATTATTTTTTTATTTTTGCATCAAAATCTTAATGGGGTTCACAGAATACATCTACCTACCAAGTTTCAACAGTATAGCTCTTATAGTTTGGGAAAAAAATGGCTGTGACATACGATGTACGGACGGACAGACGGACAGACGGACAGACGGACAGACAGACATGACGAATCTATAAGGATTCCGTTTTTTGCCATTTGGCTACGGAACCCTAAAAAAGGGGTGTTATAAGTTTAACATGTGTATCTGTGTGTCTGTCTGTGGCATCGTAGCTCCCAAAGGGATGGACCAATTTGAGTACGGGTTTGGGGTACAGGTACGGGTTTTATCGAAAAACTTGCCCGTCTAGATGGGTCTTACGCTACGTCTTAAGCTACGTTTGGTAGAAATAGGAACAATAGTTTCCAAGACATTCAGCTTTAATTGGAACAAGTGACAAAATCTCAGCCAATATTCAAGTTAAGAATTTATTTATTTTTATTGTAAATATTGTAAATATATTGTCATGTATGTGTTTATTTTAAAATAAACCTTTATACAGTTAAGAATTTCAAATTCTGTAGTTATACTAGCATTTTCTATATCATTTTTTGGTGACTTGTACTGTACCAGGGCTGTTTAGCCCTCACTACCAGTAAGTCGGACTTTGTGTGGGAGTATAACCCGCTAATGGGATTATCCCCGCGCCACAGGAGTAATGTGTCTATATAACTCATTAAAATGAGGGTAGCAAATTTCAGAAATTAGCTTAACTTTTTGAAAACAGATATTGTATCTTCAGAAAGACTATCTAGACAGTTCTGACAAAACTATAGGATGACTATCTATGGTTGTTACTTTACAAGTGTATAAAAACTTTCTCTTCCTCGCAAGTGCAATGAAAAGTATTGTGTGCCTCTTGGGCGTACAGAAATTACAAACTTGATAAATGATTCTTATAGATTCTCGTTAGTAATTTCTGTTTTACGCACTCGATACACAAATGAACTACTATTATTTTTAGGAAACCACCACGACAACCTTATCCTAAGGCGACTACAGATGAAGATTATTTGATGATACCACGAGGTACCTATTTAAAAAATATATTTACCATTATAAAACTACTAGCTTTTGCCCACGACTACGTCCGCGTGGAATTTGGAAGTATGGAAGCAACCTCGTACAACACGATAGATATCCACCTAATCACCTTAATTAATAAAAGGGATTATTAAAAGCGCCTAAGCAAATGTAAGAGCAATTGTGCTTTTAATCTAATTATTACATTCCCTACAGGGTCATCAATGTCATCATGAATTACTTACTCACTTTTCAATCTTTATAGGGATAATTTCCAGGATGAAAACTATCCTATGTCCTTCCTCGGATCTTAAACTATCTCCATGCCAAATTTCATCAAAATCGATTCAGCGGTTTAAGCGTGAAGAGGTAACAGACAGACAGACAGACACACTTTCGCATTTATAATATTAGTATGGATGTACTCTATGTAGCAACTTTTTGACAAATAACCGACTTCAACGAGTAGAAATTGTATTTCCTAGAACATCTGAACGAGTTTCTTTATTGATACAACTAACGGTCGTAACTTAACCTACCTACAATATTTACGGAATTATCCCCTAACCATGAAGGAGTTGTACCTTCCATCATCAGCTCAGCACAATGAGATGATGACTACCAGACGCAAATACCTGAATAACTTAATAAAATACCTACATGAGAAACATTGTCAGTGCTTATATACCGGGTGTGGCCTGTAATACTTAGGAGCAATACATTAAAACATAGAATCTGCCCATGAAATTGAACAACATCTGTTAAGCAACTTTTGAAAATAACGTGTATTAAATGATATTTTTTAGAATAATGTTTAGACAAAGAAGCAGCGTATTGCGAAATGTCCGGTTCCGGTATTAGTAGAGTGACTAGCTATGTCAATGCTCAGGGAATGTCAAGGTTTGGCGATGTACATTGAAAATACCATTTAATTTGATTGACATAATAAAATTCTGAAAACTGACTTCTTTAAAAAGTTGCTTAACAAATGTTGTTCAGGTTGAAGAGTAGAATCTATGTTTTGATTTATTGCTCCTATTACAGGCCACACCCGGTATATGAGGGTTGCCGTCGATTTCACAGGGATCCCATCAGACGCCGACATTGTGATAGTCAGACTACCACGTTTTTCTTACAAATACAAAAAGAATTTTGAGAATCGGTCCACAATTGACAACATATATATTTTTAAACCAGGCCTTTTTCTGATATACTCAAATAACCGGTTGTCTTACCTATTAGACCACTGAACCGATTCGAGAGCCATTGTTTTTTTTTCTCGCTAGACGCTAACAAAGTCGCACAATAACATAGAAATACAATTTGATGGAATTTTATTTTTTTGCAGACTTCAAGGACTGCGTGCTTGCAGCGGGGTGAATCAGTGCAGTTTTCGTTATACTTAAATAAAAATAACTGTTTGTTACGTTACATTTTTTATTACGAACTATTAATAGTATTTTACTTGTCATTTATACCTATAGTTATCAACGACATATAATTCACTACACAGAATAAAACAAAGTCGCTTCCTTCTGTCTGCCCCTATGTATGCTTAGATCTTTAAAACTACGCAACGGATTCTGATGTGTTTTTTTAATAGATAGAGGAAGGTTTATTTATATGTATAATACATGTATAACCGTGCGAAACCGGGGCGAGTCGCTAGTTTAAAGATAAACATTACAAAAGCCCTGTAAAATTCTATGGTCTATTGCTCAAAAAGTATGCAAAACGATGTTATAATGTCGCCAATAAAGCAATCGTTGAATTTATATTCTGGGAAACAGATATCGGTGAAGTTTGCAAATAAACCGGCCAAGTGCGAGTCGGACTCGCGCACCGAGGGTTCCAGCCAGACAGGCAGACAGACAGCGGAGTCTTAGTAATTTGTACAAACAAATAATATGAGTCACCCTTGTGACTCGAAATAAACTATTTTCATTTCATATAACCCTTTGGTTACGGATCCCTAAAAACTAAGTAACTCAATAATTTTAAAATATTTTATTGCATGTTATGACGCCTAGAGACCATATACATCTCTAAGAAATTTAGGTTTAATAATTATTTTCTATAGTAAATTATTCACGTTGACGCCTAGAGACCTTATACATCTCTAAGGAATTTAATTAATTAAGTGATTATATTCTATTGCATGTTGTGACACCCAGAGACTTTATACATCTCTGGATATATTTAATATTTTTAATTTATCGTTAAATTTTCATTTTAATGTTCTTATTTAACATTGATTTGGAGTATCTATACATCTCCTTTACGTGGACCAGTGTAATTAGTTATAACACTAATGTATTATGTAATTGTTTTAAGTATTATTTACGAAAAAATGACTTACTGTTGAGTTTCTTTCGGCTTTCTTCTCAACAGCGGTCTCCTCTTGCGAAATGCCGGTAGATTCACAATCTGACTTGTAAAAGTGCCCCTGTGGCCTACTTACTGAATAAATTATTTCATTTCATTTCATTTCATTTCATTTCATAAGGGGCGTTATGTACACCGGGTTTTTTAAAAGGGAAACAAAGATTTATTTCAAAATCTTAACAAAGTGTTAAAACAATGTTCAGTTCGAATGAAAGCACCAATCCACACCATTATTTTGAGCGTTTATTCTGAATGACATTCGTCTTTCATGGACACAATATTGTTAAAATTCTTGTACATTTTTAAGAGAACAATTAAAAAGTCTTTATTAGTTCTTATTTTTTAAACTCAGTTTGAAACTTGGCTATTGGACAATAAAATTGGCTGTATGTTGAATTTTCAAAGCCTTGAAAAAATTTAAAAGTAAAGTCCTGTAACAGGAGCAAAATTCAAACATAGATACTCGTCAACCTGAACAACATCTGTTCAGAAACTTAAAAAAAAATACTGTTTTCATATGTGCATTATTTCAAACAAAGTAAATAGCATTTTCAATGTACGCCGTCCAACATTGACATCGCCTTATCATTGACATAGCTGTCAATTTACTAAATATCAAATGTTTCGCAATACATTGCTTCTTTGAATAAACTTTATTTTACAGGTTTACATTATAAATGAGTTATTTTTAAAAGTTGTTTATTAAATGTTTTTCAGTTTGAGGGGTAGAATCTATGTTTTAATTTATTGCTCCTCTTACAGGGCCCACCTGGTATATAGACCCTCATTTGTATGAGACGTCATATACGGAAGGTGTATTCTTTACTCAATCGTGCAGTATTAAGTCCCGGCCACGGACAATATTTTTTTTTTAAGGTAACGAAGGATTTCGCGGTCTATGTTTAGTACATTAAAAGGACCATTTCCAAGCAAGTTGGAGAAATAGTACATTACTGCAGATGACAGGAAAGAAGTGCTTGCCGGGTGAGTATTAGGCAGACATACACGGATAGGGATACGAAGCCGGCAAGCCCTTTTCACGGCTAGGCATGTATAGTGCTTTTCTCAAACATATGCAATGAAATAAAAACAATCTACACTCAAAATAATATAATTCAGCTGTTTCATCGAACCACCCAAAAAACCATTCATAAATCACTTTGAGCCACTAGTTTTGGGAAATATCAATATTCCCCAAATGGAAAACTATACGAAAAATGTTTCACGTCAATATCTTTTTAACACAAACACCTTCAAACCTTGACCAGAGAATTGACCAACTTAAAACATTTTCACAAGATCAAGTTTATTTTTGTCATGTATTAAAGTCAATACGTAAGGTTAAATGTTAGTTTTTACTGTAAAAAAAATAACCATTTTATAAATTAACTGATTAACTTACAGCTATCCTATCAATAATATTACTATATTGAGTTATAGTCTATCCGGAATTCTAAGATCGAATTATGTCAAAATGGTAAAAGTGAAAAACTACCTTAAAGTTACATTAATACGGTTGTTTGTGCCTTGTGCCAAAGTGACTTCATTTGATCTTAGAGATCGGACACCTCCAATTGCTGTAGCAGAGGGCTGTTCTGAGATAACCACACAACATGACCGTCATGACATTTAGATCAACAGTTTAATTGGCAACTTTTCATATTTCTAGCAGGTGGAAATTAAAGCTAAAAAATATTAGAATTTATATTTTGCGTGTAAAGAAATATAAGGAAATACGTAAAATAACCGCAATTTACAACAACTGTGTCTGAATAAATAAATGAGACAACCTCACACAAATCGATCTAGTCCCAAATTAATCCCAAGAAGGCTTGTGTTATGGGTACCTACTAGACGACGATATACATACTTATATAAATAAAATATATACTTAAATATATATAGAACAACCATGACCCAAGCACAAATATACAAGTTTATCACACAAAAAATTTCCCTGGCCGGGATTCGAACCCGGAACCGCAGGCTCAGTAGGCAGGTGTCTACAAACTGTGCCAATCGCGTCGTCAATAGATATATATAAAAAAGCGATATATAAAATAGACGTGTAAAAAAAAGCTGTCAATAATGTCAAGTTCAACGTCATTCGTTTTTTTTTTAATTACATACCAGACTAAAGTAACCTTTATATAGGTCATAGTTTTGGAGTTACGACATTTTGTAAAGAGTAAATTTTAATAAATTATTATTAAAACAATTATTAATCTTAGAAAAAATATAAAAACAGTGATAACGTCCTCTTCCTAAGTGGAATAAAGAATAGTAATAAAATTGTAGTCTTAAAATTATGAAATCTTGTCAATTATAATTAAGTACAAAACAACCTTAAAGTTTTATTTGATCGCTTCGTTTTACATGTGAAACTATTTCTAAAAGAAATAAATGTTTACGAGATTTTAAATACAACGAATGTATGGAGTGACAAGTGGTAATAGCGCCATCTGTTGACACTTTACCAAAGGCACTTGTAATGTCTCTATTGCTGTCAACTGTTAGAATTTGCGCAATCAATTAAATGGCGAAATTATCGCTAACCAAACTTTACAATGCAACGTTCAACCACGCTGCTAAAAGACCTTTTGCCGTCTAGTAGAATGAAAGCTCTGCCTGGTTAGGTTGGCTACATTGCTATCTTAAGAGCGAAAATAGAAGCTCCGTCAATTAAAGCTTAACAAATAACTTAACGATATGCCTAGGCATTCAATTGAATGCCGGCACTCAATCAACGGCCTAGCCATTTAATTGACTGCAAATCTCACTCCAAACTCTGCTAAATTAACGCCACGTTCACAACTGTTGCCTGAACATGGCAGTGACTTCTTCGACCGTCTTGTTTTTCGTCTCCGGGACCTTGAGGCTGATGAAGCAGATGAACAGCAGCTGGAAGACCGCGAAGATCACGAACACGTATGCCTTCATCCATAACTGAAAAAAAAAACACAGCTTCAAGCAGAAAACATTTTGGTTGCACGTATAGGAAAGCGCAGAGTGGGACGGCCCCCAACTAAATGGACGGATGGCCTCGTGAGGGTAGCGGGGAGTCAATGGATGCGGTCTGCATAGGAAGGCACTTTGTGGCGAGCTATGGGGGAGGCCTATGTTCAGCAGTGGACGTCTGTGGCTGATATATAGATAGCTCCCAGTGGCAGCGCATTAGCAAAATAACATTATGCCCTTCACACGAAGAAAAAAATAAATATAATATACATTTTTTTTAAGCCATAACTTGAACAGTTTCAGGGTGGTTAGCCCTCACTACCAGTAGTCGGACTTTGTGTGGGAGTATAACCGCTAATGGGATTATCTCCGCGCCACACAGTGGGGCGAAATCGCCAATATCGAGGGACTTAGGGATCAACTTTCAATTTTCACATTTTCTTTTATGCCAATGGATAAAACTATTGTATCCTAATAAAAAATAGTCTTTGTAATTTTTTCATAAACCAGGTTTTGGCAGAAAATAATATTTTTTATGGCCGAATTCTTACCTAAAACATCAAATAATATCACACACATATCTACTCAAAACTAACTAGACTATCTTGCATTAATTAAGTCAATGATGATTCAGGTAATTGTTATAATTTTGTTTGGATCAGATCCTGAACATGACTGCAGGGCTGGACTTAGAGGGCCAGGGCCCCTAGCACTTGGTATTTGGGGCCCCTGCCCAAAGAAAACATAAGTACGGTGCAAGTCCTGATTCTGGGCCTGGGGCCCCTAGGCCCGGGCGCTGTGAGCCGAGGGGTAATACAGCACTGCGTATGATGGGGTAAGACAGTTCCTGTGGTATACTTACTTGTAGAGGCAAGAAGGAGAGGCCGACGAGGAAGTTGGCAGCCCAGTTGACCGTGACCGCTACCGACGCCGCCGCCGGCCGCGATGACTGGTTGAACAGCTCTGTCGAAACAGACATGTCATTAGTCATCTGATTTTCATTGATCCTCGCAAAATCTGCCTGAGAATTTCTTGGTCGTTTGTGCCATCATCATCGGACCGATTTTGTGTAGAATGTGACGCATCCGACAATAGCGTGTTCCTACTAAAAATAAATTAAATTTAAATGTTCATTAAGTTCATCCAATCTTTTCAGTTTAGAAGGCAGAGGCCTTCAGCCAAGAAAATATATAGTAAAGAAGAATAAAAGAGCTACAGTTTTTAGTCAAGATAAAAGCAAAAATCTGAAGAAATTGCCGGTTTTTTCAATATGGCGGCGGGTGCGGATGAGGTGGAATTGTGCATTTTTCATTTTAAACACTCACTAACCATCCTAGACAACATATCAAGAATTCAGAATTACGGACCGTTTGTAAGGTTAAACCCCTTTATTCACTGGATTAAAATGAATGACCATCTTTTTGTGGCACAATAGTCCTTGACCATAGTGTAGAAAAGAAAGGGTGTAGTACGTCATCCATAGGTAACCGTTGGCTCCAATTGGGAATTGGGCTGAATGAACGTAATCAAGCGATCGACAGCCCGCCTGTCTTCGGCCGGGCGTCCCTACACCAAATCATCAATCATCATAGGTGTAGAAAAAGCTGAACTAACCGTTAACCAAGAACCAGGGGATGGAGCCAGGTCCTACCGCGAACATCACCACGAACAGAATCACCAGGGCGATGCACGCGTACGGCATCCAAGCGTATGAGCTCTGGAACAAGGAATATAAGTTACCTGATATTGATATTGTACCATAGCACATTAAGCCTCATAACTAAAATTAAACATTTCAAACACCCCCGAAAGAAGCAGCTAATCATCATGAGACCCTCATTCAATGAGTGATATAGAAAATTTTACTAAAACTGAACATAACATTTGGAATTCTTAGCTTCAATATTGGCTAAGATCTTATGAATTGTTCCAATTCAAGCTGAATAGTTATCTTGGAAACTACTGTTCCTATTTCCACCAAAAATAGCTAAGAAACATCTCGACGGAAAAGTCTTTCGTTTAAAAAACAGCCAAGGGCGAGTAGAACTCGCGCGCCGAGGGTTCCGTTCAAACACTTCCCGTCTGTCACCAGGCTGTATCTCATGAATCGTTACGTAGTTATATTAGTTGAAATTTTCGAAGATTATGTATTTCTGTTTCCACTAAATAGAGAAAACAAAAAAGTATAAAATTATTTAGTTGAACGGAAGCCTCGGTGCGCGAGTCCGACTTGCGCTTGGCCGGTTATTTATCTACCTGTACGAATATCACAACTGACTTACCACATGCAGCATAGCAGCTAGCAATAGCACGGAGCTCAGGAACATGCCGCTGAACCCGACCAGGAGCAGGGTCTTCCGGCCCGCTACCTCCACCAGGAACAGACTGACCACAGTCATGAGCACGTTCATGGCTCCTGTGCCTGTGAATAGAAAAGTACATAATGACACTCTGCGTCATATGTGTTTGAAATGCTTATCCCAGGGTATGGCTAATGCACATAAGCATTTCAAACACATAGAGGGCGCTCCAGTAGCGTAAGAATTATGGAATGAAAGTTTTGGTGTGATTGACGTAGCGATCTAATAGCTCAGTTGGGAGAGCAATACGCCGGAAACGTAGAGGTCGCAGGTTCAAATCCTGCTTAGATTGTAGTAGATCGCATTCAATTTTTCTTTCTTAATTAACCTTTGTGTCATATAAAAATTAAAAATGTGCTATTTCCACATAAAAAATAGAATCGATAAAAGATTCTATAAAAAAAAATATAAATGCAGAAGCGATGCGCCTCTTTGCTTGCCCGCTGGCGGGGCAGCACCAACAGCACCCTGGTAGCGTTAGCGGATAGGTGGGACTCCCCCCTTTTGCAGAGGTGGACAAAGCTCCACACTGTATTTAAATAAATTAATAAAAAAATGTCTACTGTATCTACTAACACTAGCAAATAAGTTTGTAACTAACAACTATGGATCTTATCCGAAATAAATGGTTTATTATTATTATTATTATATAAAAAAATAGAAAAGTACATAATGTTTAGAACGCTACAGATTCAATTTCATTAGTACAATACTGCAGAGGTCACGAACTAAGGGATTGCTGGATGAGATTGGGATAGACGGATTAAAAGAGTTCTCCAATCCCTGTTCCGACCGAGGATTGTATAGTGCTTCTCTCAAACGATGCGAGGAAATATTACATTTAAAAGAAAGTGGATAATTAAGAAATAGTTATTTATGCAACGAGAGAGCAAAGTAGTTTTTTGTTGCGAGTGCTGATTTTGAGTCCCAAGCAAGCGAATTATTCTGTTTGAATCACGAGAGTAACGAGTGATTCTAAGTTAGAATCCTGGGTGTAGCGAGCAAGAGATGCAAATAACTTTGCTCTCTTGTTGCATTCACCTCACCAGCTCAAACATGGTGATTTAGTAGAGCAGTGATCTGTCCAGTGGAAGACTGCCGTGTTGAATGGTCATGAAAATGTCGTTGAATCAATTCATACCTAAAGTGGCGTACTGCGAGTAAGGAGACTGAAAACGAGCTTGACTGAAGATGTCAGTGGAGTAGACATGACCGCGTTTATTTCAGACAACTGATGTGCCACTAAACAAGCTTACAATCTCAAATAGAAGAAGAAACACAATACGAAAACCTCAAACGAACCAGAAACTATTATTCACTACAGCTGTACTTAGTAGAGCAGTGATACGTCCAGTGGAAGACCGCCGTGTTGAATGGTCATGATATATATAGTCTGGCTAAAATATCTTTGCCCCAGCAAGTTTAGTTTTTTATCTGTGAATCGGTAGGTATATGACAACACTGAAGATAGGGCACTAATCAGTCATGATCAGTGTTGCCAGAGCCAGGGAAAAATCCGTAGATCTACGGAATTTAGGCTTTGTGCCCCGACCTACGATTATTGGTGAACCTACGGAATTTCGGACAAATTTTATACATCGCCAAAACATGACGTAAACGAAATGCAATTAATGTTTTATAATAAATTGTAATCCTGGCTGAAACACTCGCAGACTAAATAATAATTCATACCTAAAGTGGCGTACTGCGAGTAAGGAGACTGAAGGCCAGCTTGACTGAAGATGTCAGTGGAGTAGAACATGACCGCGTTTATTCCAGACAACTGCTGTGCCACCATCACGGTCATGGCGATGAGCAGGGGCTGACGAAGCTGGCGGTTGCCGAAGAGTTCCCGTAGAGTCACTTTCTTGCTCACTTTGTTCTTTTCCGCCTCCTGCAAACAGAAATATTGAAAAATATGTTAGTTGCAATATAAAAAAACCACCCAAGTGTGCGTCTGACTCGCGCACCGAGGGTTGCGTACAAACACTTATTCCATCTTAACTGGCGGTTGCGTTAACTTTGCACCTCATTTGTATGCGGCGCCATACATACCAGGTGCAAAGGTAACTTAACCCGGCCACTTAAGACGGTCACTTGGCCGGTTTTTGCTAAATAGGAGCGATAATTTATCTGTCCATGGTATCTGTTCATAAAGAATATCTGTCTGACTTTAGTTTAAGACGTAAAACATCTGCCCATCTAGCATAACTATGGTTTGCGACTGATGTCGCACGACATAGCATCACCCGTCACTCTCTCACGATACTGTACAGAAAGGGATAGGTAGCATATATCGCGAGAAAGAGTCGCGTGTCAAAGTTGTGCTAGAGGTTCTGGAGGTATATATTGGAATCTCCTAATAACTTGATTAAGAAATAACAAAAATACCTGGTGCATTTCTTCCATTTCGCCATGGACAGCCACGTCGCCTCTAAGCCAATTCAAAGCTGAAACAAGAAACATAAGTAATTAATTGTAAGAGCGAGCGAAGCGAGCGAACCAACTTCGTTTCAGCTTTCCCAAAAATTCTTTGGTATGTCCATTAAATTTTGGAAGTAGATTCGACATTATATAATTTAAACTAATAATACAGATCAAAGCTTAAAGAAAAATTTAAAAAGGAGCTACCTGGTGGAAGGGACCGGGAATCGAACCCGGTACCTCTGGATTACCGGTCCAGCGCGTTGGCCACTTCGCTACCCTCGCTCCACGTAGACCTGACGAATTTTTCCTTATGCTTTGTGTGTCGATCTTTGCATTGTTTATTTGAAAGGTTTTTACACCTTAGCGACCTCTATGTGAATAGGTACATTCTTCTTTGTATTCTTAGTTTAAATAAAAATTGTGGTGTACCCACATTAAACAAAATGAAACATTAATACATGTTTCATAAATTTATTATATAATTTATTTGTCGATTCACTTTTTAGAAATAAGTACGTAAAAAAAATATTTACATAGGTACGTAAAGAAAAAGCATATCTTTTCTTTTAAATTTTTCGCTTCTATATGAACTATAGTAGTAGTAGTCTGTTGGTATACCTCTCTGCGCATGCAGCTCCCGACCCTTGTTCAACAGCAGATACTTAGGTGACTCAGGACATAGCGGCAACGTCGCGCACTGTATGAGAGCTGGCACCGCGCACACCGCCAGCAGCCACGGCCAGCCGTCCTCTGTGCCCAGCACAGACTCCAGGCCCAGGCCTTGGGAGATCAGGATCGAGATGGTGATGACCAGCTGGTAGACTGTGCCGATCTGGTGATAAGTGAATGTATCAGTATAGTTGGTAGGTTTTACTTCGAAAGGTGATTCAAGTGTAATTTGTACATGAACGGGTTATTTTTGGGGTTATGATGACTATCAGACGCAAATACATGAATAACTTTATAATTGAGGAAAAACATACATACGGGTCGAACTGAAAACCTCCTTTTTTGATGTCAGTTAAAACACCGAAACCTTCTAAGTGTAACAAATACTTTTCTGAAAACCGCATCTAAATCGGTTCAGCCAAACGTGAGATAATAGTGGACAAACATATATACACTAAGAACCCTACTTTTTTGAAGTCGGTTAAAAAAATCATATACAGATTACATTTGAATCGCCTTTTGAAGTCAGTGATTTTTTGTAAGTACAATGTAGTTTATATAAAGAAATAAATAATGTTTGCTGTAGAAACCCACCGATCCTCGAAGTGATACTGGTGATATTTCCGCCAGATACATGGGCGCCAGACCGGCGTTCAAGCCGCTGTTAATACCAATGACCAATCTGCAACAGAACAACAGAACTGCAGGAAACAACAGAAAATGAAACAACAGCAAGACAGTTTAGAAGTGTGTGGTGTAAGGGATATTATGTATTAAATGAATTGTTAGCAAAAACGCAGCTATATGCGCAACTCGCAAGTATCGCTTGTTTTTACTCATAACTGTTGATGTAAATTGTAAATGTGTCGTCTTTAATAATCAACAATAATACAGAAAATAAATCTACTAACGTAACTAAGTATAACTAAAAAATAACTAGCTAAAATAAATGCTAAAACGAAGTAAATTTAATATTATAAAAAAATATAAAAATCGGACCCGTTTGGCATAGTCCCGAAGATGCTGGGAGCATTAAATTTCCTCGCTGAATAGCAACGCTACGTTGAGCGAGGAAGCTGAGAAGAAAGAAGCAATATTGGCTGAGCATAGATCGATAATATGTATTGTCCCTTTGTCCAGTAGGATCCACCATCTTGATCCACCAGGGGATTTAAAGCACGATAAAGTTCTCTGTGGTCCACCATTGGTGTGAGTGGATCCTGTGATACTTGCGTCTCTTAATATGCTCCACCAGTGGAACGAACAGAATTTAGGCAGTTTCATAAGATCCACCACTGGTTTCAATGGAACCTGTGATTTAATTTATGTATAGGCTCCACTGGAATCACACTGGAACACATATTAAGAGATGCAAGTATCACAGGATCGACTCACACCAATGGTGGATCGCAGAGAACTCTATCGTGCTATTAAATCCACTGGTGGATCGAAATGGTGGAACATACTGGACTGAGGGTGTAATGTAGACTTCGTTGTTCACAAGTAGTACAGCTTACCGTCCAAGGATGAGCAGCTCCGCTGAGTTGGCCACCTTCGCCGTTCCCTGGAAGGCAGCTGCAACGAAGACCAGGGCATTGTTCAGGAGAAGTCCACCTTTACGGCCAAACCTGGAAGTTAATACAAAGTAAATAAGTCTGTCTCGTTTTCTCTCGCTCTCTATCATGTTTGTCTACTACAGAATGCGTTCCATACCTATTTGTGGCACTTGTGGCTGCCATTGCTACCGACCTATTTACTCGATTTCTACTGGGATTCTTGCGTGAAAACATATAATATAAATTCGCCATTCTGTAATGGACTGTAACATATGCCCGCAGCTTCGCTCGTATTGAAACGTGTGGAATAAGCACCCCACAAATAATATATAAATAAAAATGGGTCCCACAGGAGCCATTAAATTTTCGGCACTCTCAGTCTAACACACACAAATCCCTAAATATATAGAAATACAACATCGCTGGTATTACCGCTGAGGACATCCCAGGCAATATCCATCAATGTTTTCATTAATGAGGATACTTAAACCGAAGAATAAATCGTAGCCAATTTGGACTCTTCGGAGGCCATTGTCTGGATATTGTTAACTGTCAGCAATGACAGCAGTCAGCATGCCACCGATCATCCCGCCCACACAGAAGACAGAGATGTTGACGGACCAGATAGTAGCCACTTTGGGCTCTTCGGAGGCCGCTGTGAGGATATGTTACCTGTCAGCTATAACAGCAGTCAGCATGCCGCCGATCATCCCGCCCACACAGAAGACAGAGACGGCGACGGACCAGATGGTAGCCACTCTGGGCTCCTCGGAGGCCGCCACTGTCAGATTGGTCCCGGATAATGCCTCGAATTGCAGCCATTTCGACATCACCTGTAAACGATACCAGATACTATCGTAAATTACATTGCTAGGTTATTTACTACTGTGAGTGAGCTGTTAGAGTTCGATTCGCGTTTTATACCTGTCCCGCTCGCTCTTACGCGAAACAGATAAAAACCTCTCAGTTTTCACCTAAACCCGAATCGCAATCTTAGAGCTCACGAACTGTAAATGTTATAGAAGTAAGTAGGCCACAAGGACACTTTTACATGTCTGCGCCTACCGGCATTTCACAAGAGGAGACCACTGTTGAGAAAAAACGCCGAAAGAAGAAAAAAAAGCCATCCCCGTTTCACCATCGGACAACCAGGCGAGGGGAGCGATTTCACCCTTATGTTGCCAGTTTACCACTTATTCGCACGGAGCGATTTGCTTCCTCATTTCTAATGCGAACCGCTAAAGAATGTAACTCGCTACTAACCATCGTGTGCATTCCAGAAAATTATAATTTGTGTCTCTTCAAGGTAAGAGTGAATTAGGCTATTACTGAACGGCAAGCTTCATCCTTGACCCCGTAATCACTTACCATCAGGTGATACTGAGGTAAATCGCCGGTCAGTTTGTGAATAAAAAAAAAAGAAACTAAACAGTCAGTCAACAAATTTGCAATGAAACATGAAATGTCTTATTTTTTTAAGTGGCTACACACCACAGAACTAACTGGAAAATAAGAATTCCTTACAGTCCGAGTGTCGGACTAAGTGAAAAATAAGAATTCCTTGTAGTCCGAGTGTCGAACTAAGTGGAATATAAAATTCCTTGTAGTCCGAGTGTCGGACAACGCTGTCGAACCACGCGGCCGGAGGGCAATTTTTATATTAAACCATTGATACAAAGATCAAAGCTTAAAGAAAAATTTAAATGAGTTACCTGGTGGAAGAGACCGGAATCGAACCCGGTACCTCTGGATTGCCAGAGCGTGGCGCCACCCTGTGACGGAAAGGTTAACGCGCTGGACCGGCAATTCAGAGGTACCGGCCGATTCCTGGTCTCTTCCAACAGGTACCTAAATCATTTAAATGTTTCCTTAAGCTTTGATCTTTGTATCAATGGTTCAACAGTCAGTCACTTAAAAAGATGGTCTCCTTGATAATTCGGCGTGAGCGGAACAGAACTTACGGTTTGAGGAGCATTCATGACGCCGGTGCTGTATCCGTGCTGGAAGGCGGACCAGCACGCCGACGACACTATGGCAAACGCCAGCCGCACGTTCATTCCCTGCAACAAACATCATCATTAAAATACATAAACAGGTTTACTCACGTCATAGAACTCGAATAACGCTCGACATGTTTTGAATCAGGAGAGCCGATCAGTCGCGGCGGCGGCCAACCGAACACTGCTTTTTTTTTTATATATCTCCTTTTTGCTTGCGGGCCCAAGGGGCCCTTTGCACCGAACACTGCTCCACAGAACAGTGTATTTTAATATAAAATTGGCGTATTGGATGCTATGTCCAGCACGATCCCCTGTCCATCCAAACTCATTAAGCCGCGTGCGTAGGTACTACGCATTTGCGTGAACGTAAGTAGGCCATGTGAAAAAACTTACAAAAGAAAATAGCTCCTTTTGTACTACAACGCGTCGGTCAAGATAATAGTACCAGTTTTCGTATGAGTCACTCCGCCTAATAGATGACTCAATGTAAATAGAGGCTACGCAATGGACACCACTATTAGGGTCTCTTAGGTTGGAGCACCACGTTTTATATACATAAATTTCACTTAATCTATTTTGGTTTGTTTTACCATTGCTTTTTATAATGTAACGAATGATACAATGTCGCTTTAGATAATTTCCAAACAAGGGTGGAATCCGGTTCAGTGGTTCGATAGGTAAGACGCCCGTGTTGGCCCGGAAAGCCGTTGGAGACGCAGGGTCGAACCTTGCCTGAACCATTACATTTTTCGCTTCATTATAAACATTTGGTTTACGTAAGCAGACGTTATAATGCTTCAATAAAAATACTTAATATCAGTATAGATAAAATGTTTGTTTTCATTTAAGTAGGTTTTTTACACAAGTTATTAAATTGATAATGTCTACAAAGCGTAACTGTATTAACATTCCTTTCGCCGGTCTTATCGCAGGCTTACTGACCGAATAATTCAAATTATTCACACTTACACTGATACGATTCCGAAGTAAATTCCGTTGTGCGACGACAATGAACCATCGTATAAAGTACCATAATGTTCCTTATTTTATCGTTATTTTTTGTTACAATCACGGATCTTTTTCCAATTTGTAAATTCAGAAAAAAACGGAATTACGATGCGTTCGGACAAATAAAAGTTCTGATTTTTTGTTCCCATGGCCGTTATATCGCCGTAGTGCCAAAAAAACACATCTAAATTGGACCATCCGTTTGGAAGTTACGATGCCACAGACAGACACACAGATACATATGTTAAACAGTATATTTTGTCGGGGGTTAAAAAAAATTACAACCCAGTTAAGAGGCCTTATTTCTTTTAAAAAATATTTTCTTCATATTGTGACAAATATATTGATAATTTCAACCAACTTTTTGAAGTGAATTATACTTTTCCCCGAGTTCTAGGTAGTAACATAGCTATTTCATGCTTTCATTGCGTGCAGTCGAAACTAAGTTGAAAAAACTAATTTTCTGCGTGAATTTTGTCAATTTCGAGTAGTTTTTGAAAAATTCAAACTGTTGGTTTTAAATATATACCAATAAATCTCAATAGCCCTGTTCTAGGTAGTAACATCAATAATATGTTAAAAAAACATGTTTCATCGTAGAGAAAAATGTCTAAAACAATCAGCATTTTAAAAGTAATAAGGCCTCTTGAAATCGATTAAAAAAACAATCGAATCCTCGAACAATTGTATCTCTCGCTTGCCCAGTTTTTTTGGTTAAACGTGAAGCCATGTTGATGTAATCTTTGTACGGTCGGTTAAACTGGTTCGGGTTATGTTTTTTGTGCCATTTAAGGCAAAGGAGATTGACCTCAACGGCCAACCGTTAAAGTTATATTATGGGAAAAATAAAAATCTGATAGTATACTGATTTATAAATCTCGTCTCATCTTCGTTTCAGCTTGGTCAAAAATTCTTTGGGTTGTCTGGATGTTTCGATATCCAGGATACTTTTCGGCTGTTCTCGCCTATAGGTCGCATTTGTCAACCGATTCTGGTGATATTTTTGAATTGGTTCCATAATCATAAAAAAGTTAAGTTATTATAGTATTAAGTTAAGTTTAAGTTTTATTTATAAATATTGCATACCCTAGCAGCGTCCATGTTTGAAACTTTAATCATTTTAAGATCTACTGTATTAACAACATGTGTGCAATAAATAACTTTGACTTTGACTTTAAAGTTTATCAGTTTAACATAGGACCGCGATCCGTCCGGGTTTCCCCTGATTTGTCCTATAGTCTGGGGGGGGGGTAGTTTCCCCGGACGCTTTTTATGTGAATGAAAAATAATTAACTTACGACTTAATGCCTCATGGCATTAAGTCCGCCTTTTATACGATAAGTTTTCTTTTGTGCAATAAAGATATAAATAAAAATAAGCTAATGTTTTATTAATAATATTAATTTCGGACACGTCCGGGGAAATACGCTACGGCGATTTACGCTAATTTCCGATTTTTTAAATCCTTCACCGGGTTTTTTTTAGTCTTTGTCCGTGTTCGGCGAATTTAGAGGCAGCCCTAGTTTAACAAAATGGCGGAGACATGGGGGTTGATGAAAAACGTAAAACATTACATATTTCAATCATTTCAAAAAATATTCAAGGTTTCTACAGCTCACACAACCATCAATCAGTTGCTAATAATTAAATCAAGCCATTTAATTAATTTAATAATAACCTAAATTTTATATTTAAAACACCCCAGACACAATAGCTGGTCATTATGAGACCCTCATTCAAAGAGTGATATAGAAAAATGCTACTTTGAAATTCTTAGCTTCAATATTGGTTGAGATACTTGAGATCTTGTCACTTGTTTCAATCAAAGCTGAATATCTTGGAAACTACTGGTCTTATTTCCACCAAACATAGCTAAGAACTATATCGAAGGACAAGTCTTTCGATAAAAAAAAACACACTCGAATAGGTCCATCCGTTTTGGAGCTACGATGCCAGAGACAGATACACGATACACATGTTAAACTTATATAACCCCTCTTTTATCATCGGTAGTTTAAAAGATTTGCAATTTAATACATACGATTGTACCTAATATACTTATAAATAGTACCCGACTGTGGCAGAAGGATAGTTATGTTATTCGAATACATACATGTATGCATGTTTGATTGACACTCCAGCTTTGGAATTTATACCATATCAGATGTGGGATTTTAAGGTCTTGATTTGTCGAAGGAATGCATAAGTTGTTTTGAAGCGGCCAGCTATGTTAAACAGTTCCTTTTACGGTAAGGAACTGAATGTAAATATAAGGACAAAGTACGGTATTATCGCTGACAGTAGAAAAGATAGTTAAACGCAGGACTCGCGCACCGAAAGTTCCGTACAAATAGTTATCCCGTCTCAACTGGCCGGGTTAAGTTAAGTTTGCACCTGGTATGTATGGCGCCGGATACAAATGAGGTGCAAAGTTAACGCAATCACGTTTGTTGTATGGGAGCCCCCTTAAATATTTATTGTATTGTTTTTTAGTATTTGTTGTCGAGTGCGCGTGTGCGCGTGTGTGCGTGTGTGCGTGTGTGCGTGTGTGCGTGTGTGCGTGTACGCGTGTGCGCGTGTGCGCGTGTGCGCGTGTGCGTGTGTGTGTGTGTACTATCACGGTAGACACAAATAGACAGACAGACGGACAGACGGACGGACAACGGAGTAATATAGGGTCCCGTTTTTTTTATGTATGAACTACAATCTCTGATTATAATAATCACACTCCTTACCAAGTAATTTAGTTCTTTATCTATAGTATCTGAACTTGCTATAGTCACTACATAGTACAAAACAAAGTCGCTACCTGCTGTCTGTCTGTCTGTCCCTATGTATGATTTGATCTTTAAAACTACGCAACTGATTTTGATAAGGTTGTTTTAAAAGATAAAGTGATTAAATAGGAAGGTTTATACGTATATTACATGTATAATTTATCAGCATTGCACCCGTGCGAAGCCGGGGCGGGCCGCTAGTTTGCTAATAAAAGGTATGCCAGGTAAAACCCCATTACAACAACTCTTAATAAAATGGATGTAGATAAAATTAATTTATACAATTATAACTACCACGAAGCTTTGTATAACGCCCCAGCGACTCGGTTACCTAATGGACACACGATCGGCGCACTTCCGAGTAGCGGTCACAATGCGTAATAAAATGCATTACATACATACGTGAACAGTAGGTATCATATATGCGCCAATATTATGAGATAATAACACGAGTGGCTCGAGGGCTACCATCTCTAAAATCGCCGTCTCCGGGCAGACTTAAAAAACCCGGGCATTTGGCGTTTATCTCATTTTTCCCCAGACGTGTCCGAAAATAATACTATTATACAATACAATACAACAATACTTTATTGCACACCAATAAAAGCAAAGTAAAAAAAAACACGTAAACAAGGGTATAGCACATCGTTACTTACTATCGATTCTCAACAAATTTGAGACGATGCTGCCGACGATAAAGTCTAAATCTTTACGATAGATGGCGCTACGATGCAACTGGTTGAAAGATTCAATGGCACTGACATCTGGTTCGGTGGTCCAGTTGGTAGGACGCCCGTGTTGGCCCGGAAAGCCGTTGGAAACGCAGGTTCGAATCCTGTCTGAACCATTAAATTTTTAAATTTTTTCGCTTCATTGTAAACATTTGGTTTACCTTAGCAGACGTTACTGCTTTAATAAAAATAATTAAAAAGTAAAGTACCTATTATAAAAACAATCGCTTTAATTTTTCATTCACATAAAGACTGTCCACACTTTTTGAAAGCCTCCCTGGACGGGCCCCGGACTAGCGTAGGATTATGAATCAAAGATTTGGTGTGATTGACATAACGACATGATATAGCTCAGTTGAGAGAGCACGTTTTTTTATTAAAATTTTCTTTCATAATTTATTATTGTGTCAATATTTTTTATACTTAAATACTGGCCAATTGCGAGTCGGACTCGCGGACCGAGGGTTCCGTAGAAACACTTATTCTATCTTAACTGGCCGGGTTAAGTTTGCACCCGATATGTATGGTGCTGCATACAAATGAGGTGCAAAAGTTAACGCAACCAATCACGTTTGTTGTATGGGAGCACCATTTAAATATTTATATTATTCTGTTAGTAGCGGAATCTTAATAATAGGGGGGTGTGGAACCCTAAAAATGGGCTACTTTGCGAGCATGCGCCTTAAAAATAAACCTTATTGGCCTAATTTCTGACACAAAACATGTTATCGCTCCTCTCCAACAGTGGGCAGGTGACATCGAACTCAAAGTCAATATTTACATTTACAATAATCACAGTTAAAGTAACTTGCCAGTACGTTATCCTCTAATGTTTATTTATTGGGTGAATCAACTGTTAAGTGCACCTTGATACGCATATAAAAAAAAATACGGTTACGCGAAATGAAGTATGAAGACGTCACTTGAACAACGGGGACAGAGTAACCAACACAAAAAAGTTGATCCCCCCTATTACATTTCTCAATTGTTATGAAACAAACCTAACCTATACCTCGTATTTTACATTCGAATTTAAACACTTTGAACGCCACATTTTCTCCCGTGAAAGCTCAGGCTATTGATTGAGCTAGTGCATCGAAGAAGGAGTTTACAGGTTTCTAAAAAGTCGGCAACATGCATGCGAATCCTCTGGAGTTGCTAGGGTCCATATGCTGCTGCAACCGCTTACCATCAGGCGGCCGGGCTGTACGCAATTTGCCACCACCGTGGTATCACTACCTAGTACCTACATAGTATAAAACAAAGTCGCTTTCTCTGTCCCTATGTCCCTTTGTATGCTTAAATCTTTAAAACTACGCAACGGATTTTGATGCGGTTTTTTTTAATAGATAGAGTGATTCAAGAGGAAGGTTTATATGTATAATACATGCATAATTTATCAGCATTGCACCCGTGCGAAGCCGGGGCGGGTCGCTAGTAAAAATATATATTGAAGTACGTCTGAATTCTTGTCTGGTGTCTGAGGAACAGTTTAGAGTCATTGGGCTGCGCACTCTAAATTTTATCGGCTTGTACAGTTTTCTACGCATCAGGATCAGTGGGCTGATAGGTAGGCCCGTGTTGGCCCGGAAAGCTGTTAGAGGCGCAGGTTCGTAGCCTGCCTGAAACATTAAACTTTAAAAAAATCGATTGATTGTAGAGATTTGTATCTAGGTATTTACAGAAATTAACTTTTCACCGAGTTGAAATACTGATAATAACCTGATTTGTGGAGCCTGCGACTATCAAAGAGTAAACGAGGAAGATTAGAAAGACACATTCAGGACAGTGTTTATCTAATTTATATAACGGTAGCGAAATAAACATACGTGGGTCGATTTTTATTTTTATTTTTTAGGGTCCGTACTCAAAGGGTAAAAACGGGACCCTATTACTAAGACTCCACTGTCCCTCTGTCTCTATGTCTGTTTATCATCAGACTGTATCTCATGAACTGTGATAGTTAGACAGCTGAAATTTTCACGGATGATGTATTTCAATTGCCGCTATAACAACAAATACTAAAAACAGAATAAAATAAACATTAAAGACTCCATACAACGTGATTTTATGCCGTTTTTTTATTTGATAGTACGGAACCCTTCGCGCGCGAGTCCGACTTGCACTTGGCCGTTTTTTGTAGATACTGTAATAAATTTTCCACACGTCTGCCATTAACAGAAAGGCAACGGTGAAATAAACCTATAAAAAACCGCTCGAAGAAAAGTCCGCGGCAAATAATCCGAAAATAGCCAAAATACCGACCGATTCCCACTCAGTATAAGCATATTGGACGTTATACCAAACCACTAGACTCCAAAATTTAGTGTCAGCTGCTTGTCTGTATTCGTCCTACATTAGGACCGTTTGGGATATTTCTCCTGGCTTTCATTTCAGTTTCCTTATCTTAATTAATATTTAACTAAATATTATGAGACAATGAGTTTCGGTAACTTCGTCTGCAATTTCGTATGCGTTCGTTTTCAACCGACTTCAAAAAAGGAGATATCAATTCAATTATCTTTTTAATTTATATTTATTTACTCGCAACTTCGTAGGCGTAATTTTTTTACACCGTAGTCCAGCAAATAGTATAATATAACCGTCTTCGGATGTCCAGCTACCCCTGTACCAAAATTGGTTATGTCCAGCCATTTCGGAGTGATGCGAGGACGAAGGAAATTATGAAAACAGACGCCGCGCGTCCATACAAAACAAATGACGATCCTGCATCACGCTATCAAGATTTTACCTGAAATCATGACTCCAAAGAAAATTTATTTTCCATACAAATCTTTTTATAATATCTATTTATGTTTGCTACATCACCAAAAAAATATATCGTTGAAGAACTTAGTTCAGAGTTGCAAATGTAACTCAACGCGGATGATTGATCATTCATGTTTCTCTGAAAAATTATCGTAATATCAACATCCAGTGTCCTTGGTATATGAGTCGACATTTATATTCTGAATCGACATTATAGCGTGATTTTACGTCATCTCGAATATCATTATATCACATTAGGTCATCTATTGTCATAGTCCGCGTCATTGCATTTCACGCTTGTAGCGGAGTAAGATGGCATTCTCGTTTATGGGTTTGTGTTCTTGTACTAAGGCCGACTCACTGGTAAAGTGTAGAGGGCTGGTAGCTCCAGTCTTGTTCATTTACATTTATAACTAGTAATAAATAGACTTGAAATTTTCGCATAATGTGTAAAGCCACCTTTAAAATAATGCTGAAAATAAATTAGAAAAAAAATATTTTAGAAACCTCGATATCATTTTTGAAGACCTATCCATAGATACCCCACACGTATGTGTTTGATGAAAAAAAAAAATTTAAGTTTCAGTTCTAAGTATGGGGAGCCCCCAATATTTATTATTATTTTTTATTTTTGCATCAAAATCTTAATGCGGTTCACAGAATACATCTACCTACGAAGTTCCAACAGTATAGCTCTTATAGTTTCGGAAAAAAATGGCTGTGACATACGGACGGACAGACGGACAGACAGACGGACAGACAGACATGACGAATCTATAAAGGTTCCGTTTTTTGCCATTTGGCTACGGAACCCTAAAAAAGAAGCTCTTTAGCGATAAGTCCGTCGTTGTTATTTAACGATGCTTTATTTCTTTTGTTATAATCTTTTTCATGTGGTGCACAATAAGTAGAATAGAATAGAATATATTTTATTGTATAACTGAGTACAGAGAGAAGTAATATTGTTAACATTAAGAAGTTACAACTGGTCTCCACACAAAATATGCGTTTTTAGGGTTCCGTATCCAAAGGGTAAAAACGGGACCCTATTACTGAGACTTCGCTGTCCGTCCGTCCGTCCGTCTGTCACCAGGCTGTATCTCAAGAAAAGTGATAGCTTGACAGTAATGATAGTTGAAATTTTCACAAATGATGTATTTCTATTGCCGCTATAACAACAAATACTAAAAATAACATAAAATAAATATTTAAGGGGGGCTTCCATACAACAAACTTGTTATAGATTATGGTACGGAACCCTTCATGCGCGAGTCGGACTCGCGCTTGCCCAATTTTAAGTTTTTCTACGATTTTTGCTCTAACGGTTTAATGGTATAACAGAAAGACAATTGAAATTTTCATACAGTATGTATACTACTTAATATTATAAAGGCGAAAGTTTGTGAGTGTATTTATATGTATGTTTGTTACTTTTTCACGATCAAACGGCTGGATCAATTTTGATAACTTTTGGTATGAAGATAACTGGCACCCTGGATTAACACATAGGCTACTTTTTATCCCGAAAACATGTAGTTTTCCCGTGGGATGAGCAGAGCCAACTCGCGGCACAGCTTATTTTTATATTAAAGATGTCTCACGATAGTTATAATAATATTATTATGGGAACGGAATTCGTAGCACATGTGGGAATAAAAACTGGAAAACGTGTTCCGTCCAGAACAACGGCGAACGTAGCTAAATATAGATCGTAACGGTCGTTTCCGCGTGCCTGCCGAGAAACTGCGCGCGCGCACAGTTCTGCCGTAAGGGGAAAATGCGATCAGGTAAACGTCTTAATTCTTTTTTAGGGTTCCGTACCCAAAGGGTAAAAACGGGACCCTATTACTGAGACTTCGCTGTCCGTCCGTCCGTCCGTCCATCCGTCCATCCGTCCGTCCGTCCGTCCGTCCGTCCGTCCGTCTGTCACCAGGCTGTATCTCAACAACGGTGATAGCTAGACAGTTGAAATTTTCACAGATGATGTATTTATATTGCCGCTATAACAACAAATACTAAAAATAAAATAAAATAAATATTTAAGGGGGGCTCCCATACAACAAACTTGTTTTAGATTATATATAATTATGTATGTATAGGTACGGAACCCTTCATGCGCGAGTCGGGCTCGCACTTGCCCAATTTTTTTAAATAATCTTGCACAATTAAGGGATAATCTTACACAAATCGACCTAGATCCAAATTAAGCAAAGCTTGTTTGTACTATGGATACTAGACGAGGATATACGAGTACATAGGTACATAAGTATATATGTAGGTAACATCCATGACCCAGGAACAGATATTCGAGTTCATCACACAAATATTTGCCCGGGATTCGAACCCAGAACCGCCGGCTTAGTAGGCTACACTACAAACCGAGCCACCCGCGTCGTCATGAAATAACCTAAATTAAAACCCTGACACAAGTGGCTGAGACATGAGACCCTCATTTAATGAGTGATATAGAAAATGCTACTAAAACTGAACATAACTACAAAATTTGGAATTCTTAGCTTTAATATTGTCTGAGGTCTTGTTACTTGTTCCAATTAAAGCTGAATATCTTGAAAAGTAGGTACTAGTCCTATTTCCACCAAACATAGCTAAGATTTCCACCAAACATAGCTAAGAACCATCTCGGAGGACAAGTCATTCGATTAAAAAAAACCTCACCCGAATTGGTCCATCCGTTTGGGAGCTACGATACCACAGATAGAAACGATTAAAAAAACTTGGGCAAGTGCGAGTCCGACTCGCGCATGAAGGGTTCCGTACCATAATCTATAACAAGTTTCCACCAAATAGTGGGAGTAGTATGGGAGCCCCCCTTAAATATTTATTTTATTTTATTTTTAGCATTTGTTGTTATAGCGGCAATAGAAATACATCATCTGTGAAAATTTCAACTGTCTAGCTATCACCGTTCTTGAGATACAGCCTGGTGATAGACGGACGGACAGACGGACAGCGAAGTCTCAGTAATAGGGTCCCGTTTTTACCCTTTTGGTACGGAACCCTTAAAACTAAAACATAGAAAACTCATGTAAGTCTCTGACAATTTAAAATACATAAGAAAAGATTTACTTACGTCTTAAGTCGAATCGCTCGACATGTTTCGAATGGGTAAATTCGGAGAATTCGGTTTTGAAAATAAACAGTAGCTGTAGAAACTATAAAGCCGGGCATGTGCGAGTCGGACTCGCGCACCGAGGGACTCGCACTTGGCCGGCTTTTTACCCTTTGTCGTTGTATAAGTACAAAAAGTTAGTGAACAGTCACTTGTTGGATATGCAAGGCAAGTCTTAATAATCTCCCTCTATTTTCATTTTCTTTCCTTTTTTTGCACACACAAATATTTTACACATATACAACTCAAAAACAAACACATCCACTAATACATACATTCACACACACTCACAAACTTACATGAATAGCACTATGCTCGTGTTATTGTATTTTAATTTACATTATTTTAGTAGTTCTATTTTTTTTAATTATTCTAGTTGTTTGCATCACGTTGTTATTATTATTATTTTTTAGTAATATTATACATTTAATTTCATTTTTTTTTGAACTGTCAACATGTCAGATGTCAGAAACCGAATGGAAACCGACTTAATCTCCGGGCTTAGTCTGAAAACCAGCGCTGGGCTTTACTGGCCTAGCACATGCTGAGACTGAGACCCATTGCCTCACTTTAATCTGTTTTGTATCGTTTTTTTTTTTAGTTACTTACTAGCAATGTAATTCTTAGGATAAGTTTTTTAAGGCAATAAATAATATTCTGATTCTGATTCTGATTCTTTGGGTACGGAACCCTAACTAGTGGCTCTTGACCTCACGAGTTTGTTTCAAAATGGTTAAAATGTATAATTTTATTTATTGCACAAAAAAATTGCTAGTTCTATTACACTTAGTTTGTAGTCACAGGTAGTTGCGATATTGTGCATTGTGCGAGCACTTTATTTTTGTATAAAATGTCACTATCGGTGGGAACCTGTAATTGGCTTTCCATTAACTAATTCTAAGTGCAATGTATTGTATGTAGCTGTTGGTTCTCCTAATAAATAATAAATAAATAAATAAAAAAATATATATCGTACTAAAGGCGGATTGAATGCCGGGCATTCTCTACCAGTCAACCATTGGACTAAGCAGATAAATAAATGATAGATTTTTACGTTTTCAACTGCCATATCATTTCGATAAACTGATTCGACAAAAAAAACGATAGTTATCGACCCATGAGTAGGTTATGGGAGTTGAAACGTAAAAAATTACAAATTACAATTAAAAGAGACTCGCGTGGTCTACAACTCACACAGCTCAAAATTTCATTAAAATCGGTTGAGAAATGCGGCCTGTAGGCGAGAATAGCTGAAAATCCAAACATCCGGATATTCGAAAAAAATTATGGCGAAGCTGAAACAGAGACGCTACGCTCGCTCGGTCAAGTGTGAGCCGGACTCGCGCGCCGAGGGTTCCGTACAAGCTCTGAATGCTCTGCGTACCTACCTATTGCTCTAACGAAAAGATAAACTGTACCTACTGAGTGACAAACTTAAGTACTATCTTGAGCGAGCAAGGCGTTACCGTTTCAGCTTGGGCAATTTTTTTTCGTATGTCCGGATGTTTCGATGTCTGGATATCCGGATTTCCGGTTGCTCTGACCTACAGCCTACCGAACGATTTGTAAAAACGCATTTTGAGATCAGAGAAGGTTGTTTATGAAAAAGTCAATCGTACACAGAGCGTAAAGTAGAATAAGTCGATTTATGTTCACCTGTAAACGAAGTATTGTGTAATGTTTTATAAGCCAATTAACACTTTAATCGGTTAATTAAATAAAAAAACTACTTCACGCATCATTTTAAGAAGCATAAATTCTGAACTATAATCATAAATCACAATCATAACTTAAAAATAATGCAGAATATCTACGTTATTGGGATAGACAAATACTTATTCAATTTTTTTTTTACAATGGTTAATTTATTATCTTAGCAGACCGGTAGGATAGATGACAGGAAAAATACTGTTTTTCACCGGAGAAATCGGAACATTATCATTTAAACAATATATAATTTGATCATTTGCCAAATGAAGGGAAAACGTTGATCTATCTTCAACTGTTTATACCTAAAATATTTGTACGTAGGTAATTCGTCCTTTACGACGACCTTTCTTATTTACGTATTCATTTAAAAACGACTCTACAACTCTACATACGCTCTGAACAAATATTATTACCACAAACAACACATTTAAGTTACGCATCAAAAACTAACTACAGTAAAAAAAACAGGTCTGCATTAAATCACAAAACGCAATAAAAAAACAACGGGAACAAACTCATTCCTTCTTGCACCCAGAGCCGGCAAAAAAAAAACTTACCGCCATCCTGTTACAAAAATCCTTACAATAACAGTCACAACACTTGTATTAATAACGTTATATCACTATCACTAACTTAATAATAAAATGAACGTATTTTCCACATAGATTTTGCGTTTAATTCACGTATTTTTATTTAAAAAGTAGTTGCACGGTCATGTCCGACGGCGTGCGTTCGGAAATGGTTCGAAATTTAAAATTCAGTGACGCGCGAGGTTTACGTCATTATGACAACCGGTTCGGAAGACGCCTTGCTTCTGCGTTGCACAAAAAAGCGAATAATGCGCTGGATGACTGAAATATTATCGAAATAGTTGGTAAACATTTTTTTACAAAAAAAGAACCGACTTCAAAAAGAACTGAAAAGCGAAAAACAACCCCTTCATGTACAAATTACCTATATTTGAATCATTATTACTATGAAAACAGATGCCGCGCATGAACCCTAAGAAGTATTTTTGTTCGATAATAGTTATTTGTGCAACAAGAGAGCAAAGTTGTTTTTTTGTTACGAGTGCTGATTTTGAGTCCCGAGCAAGCGAAGGATTCTACGTTTGAATCACGAGCGTAGCGAGTGATTCTATGTTAGAATCCTGAGTGTAGCGAGGGACTCAACAGCACGAGATGCAAAAAACTTTGCTCTCGTGTAGCACACACAACTTTTCACCTCATCATCAGCGAGAACATATTCGACATTTTGTGCTTTTTCTTCCAACGTATGTTTATAGTCTTTGTTGCTGATTTCAATAATATTATTAATCAGAAAATAAATAAGTGCTGCTTAAAAAGGAATAACAATATAATTTAATTGAAATTATAATCAACCAACCAACACGGTTATTGTCATAATTTGATCAAATTGGATGATTTAGCAGATACATGACGTGTTTATTTATAAATACATATTATATTACGAGATTTTGTTTATAAATTGAATAATATTTTTACTCATAAAACACCAAACAAAATAAATGCAAAAGAAAATAAAAATTGCAATATGAACTCGATATTTTTTTAAGGTACGTTTCGAATATGCATCTATGATAAGTGGTGAAATTATAAATTATTATTATATTTACAATAAGTAATAAGTTGAAAAACCTTATTTTATTTGAGCAATGATCTATCGTTTTATATAAAAGTTACAATAATTTTAATATCCGGTCGTTAAATAAAAATATAATAAAAGAAAAAAAAAATTCGTTGCAATTAAAACTTTTTCGGGTGTTCTTAATAATTTTTTTGGTATAACGCGTATCCGAACTGTTCTCAATCGAGGTCGGATTCGAAAATCGAATTTCAAATTGATAAGTTTCTATCCCTCTCTTTTATATA
The DNA here is from genome assembly GCA_932273695.1 of Apotomis betuletana. Lineage (NCBI taxonomy): Eukaryota > Metazoa > Arthropoda > Insecta > Lepidoptera > Tortricidae > Apotomis > Apotomis betuletana. The sequence continues at coordinate 5,153,050 of OW026322.1, forward strand.
CATATGAAAGAAACAGAGTGCATCGAGATTCAAATGATTAGAATTTTATAATTAACCTTTGGCTGAAGAATGACAATTCGTGGTCAGATATTGAAAAAATTAAAAAGCTACTTTCTACTCACGCTCGAAACAAAATCGCATTTTGTTCACTGTTATCTGACAGCAAAATCGCCATGTTTGAGCTGGTGAGGTGAAAAGAAGTTTACGTGGGGTTAGGCAGCTATTTTTTTACTTTTTAGTGATTCAAATATAATCAGAATCACTTTTACACAAAAAAATAACCGACTTCAACGATTAGAAAAAGTACTGCTAAGCTAGATACTACCAGTGGCTCTGTACCTAAGTTGTAGACCTTACGAGTTTGTTTCAAATGGCTGAGTATATTTTTTACGTTTTGAACCCCCATATCTCCCAATTTTCAAATTGAGATATTTCGTAATACTGAGTCGACAGAAAAAACTATATACTAAGCATCGGGAAGGCGCTTCGCTCGGGTGCTCGGTCGGTCAAGAATCCATTCTGTGATTTTCTCTCGCACGAATCCTAAACGCGACCACAGAATAAAACACTAAAGAACTGTCTTTTGATCCTCCCAACGCCGCCTAAGGAACTGTATTTGGTTGGTGGCTTATGTAGAATGCAACGCGGTCATAGGGCGGCGTTCTTAGCTATATTTGGTGGAAATAGGACCAGTACTTTCCAAAATATTCAGCTTTAATTGGAAGAAGTGACAATAAGATCTCAGCCAATATTGAAGCTAAGAATTCCAAATTTTGGCCCGAAATTATTTTGCCTTTTGGATTTTGGCCCATAATTTTGTAATTGTGTTCAGTTTTAGATGGTTGTAGCAGCATTTCCTATATCACTCATTGAATGAGGATCTCATGATGAGACCAGCTATTGTGTCGGGGGTGTTGTAAATTTTGAATTTAGGTTATTTTAATAAAAGTAACCGAGTCTTAGAAAAAATGTTGTAAGAAAGCTAAGGACTCATGATGACCAGCAACGAGTGTCGGGGATGTTTTAAATTTTTTATTTAGGTTATTGAAAAATGTATTTGTCTGTTGATGAAACAGTTCATATCGCACCTTTAGAATTATAGTGACCTAATTCAAAATCGTAGACACTTTCATTTTTAATTATATAGTTAGAATTAAAGAGACCTCATTCTAAAACTCCAAGATTTTGAATTAAGTCACTATAATTCTAAAGTTGCGATATATATAAAAAAAAAAAGTAGTTTATTAACCAGAAATAGTTATAATCTATATAAAGCGCTTCAAGCGCTGAGCGAGAATGGACCAATGGGGGCTCGTCGCCGACGTAGCGGCGCGTGCGCTGCCCGCGGCTCACGTTGAAAACGACGCAAGTGACATGGAAAAACACGGCTGTTACAACCTATTGATATGAAGGGCTGGTACTTCTTAACAAAATAAAGGAATACATTGATTCAAGTTGCAGGCTCTGAATGTATAATTATATCTATACTATTATGGGATCTTCTTTTATTGACAAACACTTCACGGATTGCATCATTTCATCGAATTTTAATTTCATAGACAAAGTTTTCCCCGGAAGTTATAAATTTTTCAGAAATCTTGAAAATATCAACCTATAGATTAGGTCAGGTTTTGTTATCTAGGTATCACATTCCAAAATATTTTATTTTAGGTTTCGATTTGAAAAAAACTGGTCAGGTGTGAGTCGGAACTCGCGCGCCGCGGCTACCCATCTTAACTGGCCGGGTTAAGTTTGCACCTGGTATGTATGGCACCGCATACAAATGAGGTGTAAAGTTGACGCAACCGATCACGTTTGTTATATGGGAGCCCCACTTAAATATTTATTTTATTGTCTTTAGTAATAATACGCACTCGTTAGCTTATAGCACTCTTTGGATACGAAACCCTAAAAAAAGCACAGGGTCTCAATCGACGCGGATAATTTTAGAAGACAAAAAAAAACAACTCTCTTGCTCTTTCACTGCTGCTGTAAAGTAGTCCGGGAAAATGTGAATATTAACGTATTCACATAGAGGTCGCTAAGATGTAAAAACCTTACAAATAAACGATGTAAAGATCGACACACGGAAAAATTCGAATGGTTGGATGGAGTTCGGGTAGCGAAGTGGTTAACGCACTGGACCGGCAATCCAGAGGTAACGAGTTCCATTCCCGGTCTCGTCCCCCAGGTAACTCATTTCAATTTTTCTTTGAGCTTTGATATCTTTGTACCAATAGTTTAACAAAAAAAAAATACATCGACATATTTATTGGAATTTCATTTATTTACAATAACAGTACTTATTATGTTTTCAGACGGTGGGTGTTTCGTGTTCAATTCGGATGTGCTTCTTAAGGTTGGCAGTCGTTGAGAATGTCTGTAAACAAAAATATTAGGTTGAATATACGCATATATATGCCGTCCCTCTCGATCTCCTGTCAAAGTATATTTGAGTGAGCAGGGCGGCACTATGCGACGCCTACGACGGCCGAATTTCGAACATCGGAGTACTCCTTCCGTTTATTTACTCGGTATTCTACTTCATGCCACAGAAACAAAAGGCAAAAATGGCGGACGGCGTATTTGTCTATTAATGAAATTACTATTTTCTAATATTTTAAATGCGAAAGTGTGTCTGTCTGTCTGTTACCTCTTCACGCTTAAACCGCTGAATCGATTTTGATGAAATTTGGCATGGAGATAGTTTAAGATCCGAGGAAGGACATAGGATAGTTTTCATCCTTGAAATTATCCCTAAAAAGATTGAAAAGTGAGTAAGTAATTCATGATGGCATTGATGGCCCTGTAACTGTAATGATTAGACCAAAAGCACAATAGCTCTTACATTTACTTAGGCGCTTTTAATAATCCCTTTTATTAATTAAGGTGATTAGGTGGATATCTATCGTGTTGTACGAGGTTGCTTCCATACTTCCAAGTTCCACGCGGACGTAGTCGCGGGCAAAAGCTAGTTTTCAATAAATAAAAATTAGCTTTCTAGCTTTCATAAAAATATTTTTTTTAGAACTAGTAAGATTAACCATTTAATTATTTTTTTTAAGGGCCAACTTGGCTGTTGTCGTTGAATAAATGATATATGATATAGATATGATATGAATAAAACTGACCTTTTGGCACAGCCCACACGAATCGGGTGCCGCCGCGTGCGCAGAGCTGATGTGGGATGCTAGAAGCTTCTCCGATGTGAAGTTCTTCAGGCAATGGTGGCAGGAGTGCCTGGAAATAAACAGGCTGTTGAAAGTGAAAAGCCTTCAAAATATCACATGAAACATGAAGTAATTACAAGGCATAAGCATAAACATATCGTCGTTCCCATGGTAAACTTACAAATTGGAACCGTTTTGGTTGTTGGGGTTGGTTGAGGGGATGAAGAGTGAAAAAAAGTGAATCTCATTGTGTGAACAGAGAGAGAGATATATATAGTGAGAGGGGGGGGGAGAGAGAGAGAGAGAGAGAGAGACATAGACAAGGACGGAGAGGGTACACAGAGCCAGAGAGCAAGATGATTGAGGAGAGAGCGAGAGAAAGAAGGAAATATATAAATACCGTGCCAAGAACATAGAGGATAAACAAAAAGAGCTATAAAGCGTGATGATAGAGAGGAGGAGAGTTAGAAAGAGAGACAGACACAGACAGAGAGAGAAAGAGATAACATACGTTTTTCTTCCAACATCCACCTTCACCACCTTCGGCCTTCGGCCTTGATTGGATTGAGCTATAAAGCGAGATGATAGAAATAGCGAGAAAAAAGAGAGAAAGAAAGAACATATGTCTTTCTTCCAACGTTTACGGCACCTTCAGTCTTAATATACAGATTATGCAGCAAAAGGCGACAAACTCACGTTTTCCTCCCGACGTGTGAAGCGCCCTCTAGCAGATGCCGCCTCAGCCCTTTCCTCGTCTTGTAGCTCTTGTCGCACTCGACGCAGTAGTGCGGCCTGGACTGCGCGTGCGCCGCTAGTTGGTTGCGCAGGTTGCTGTTCGCGGCGAAGGAGAGGGGGCAGGGGGAGTAGGGGGGCGGGGAGAGAAAAGGATGACGGGTAGAAAAATGATATTCTCATTATGCGAAAGAAAGAGAGAGTGAGAGAGAAAGAACGAGAGAAATAGAGAAAGATAGAAAGAGACAAGGACGGTGAGGGTAGACAGAGCCAGATACCAAGATGATAGATAAGGGAACGAGAGTAAACGTGAGAGAGACAGAAAGAAAGAAAGATTTACAGTGACAGGGACATAGATAAACAGACAGAGCCATAAAGCGAGATGATAAAGAGAGCGAAATTGAGAGAGATAAAGAGAGAAATAGAGAAGAGAGGGGGTTGATAGAGAAAGAAACGAGAGTTAAAATGAGAGAGACAGAAAGAGAGAAAGATATACAGTGACAGGGACATAGAGGATATACAGACAGAGGCATACAGCGAGATGATAAAGAGAGTGGAAGAGAGAGCGAAAAGACAGAGAAAGAGAGACAAACTCACGTTTTCCTCCCGACGTGTGAAGCGCCCTCTAGCAGATGCCGCCTCAGCCCTTTCCTCGTCTTGTAGCTCTTGTCGCACTCGACGCAGTAGTGCGGCCTGGCCTGCGCGTGCGCCGCTAGGTGGTTGCGCAGGTTGCTGTTCGCGGCGAACGAGCGGTGGCACAGGTCACATGTGTAAGGTTTCAGGCCGGTGTGGGTTCTGGAACAAGTTACAAGTTAACTAGCGACCCGCCCCGGCTTCGCACGGGTGCAATGCTGATGAATTATATGCATGTATTACCTACCTAAAAGCGAGTTTATAAAAAATATCAAAAAATGCTACTTAAACCCACGTGTCACTTAAAATTGATGCATTAGTTAATAATAAGTATCTAATATTTTACAAGAGATATCATTAAGTTAATATTAAGAACTATCTACCTAATTAAGAACTATCCACAGTATACAACAGTTTGATGTTTGACAACCGTTAACTGTTTCAAAGTACTCCGTGGATAATGTCGTTGATTGTACATAGAGTACCACCTATTATAACATCGATTGTAATATATTATGTACAGTCGTTTATTGTCCCTAAAATAAATAAATAAAAAAATAAATAAATAAATGTATTATACATATAAACCTTCCTCTTGAATCACTATCTATTAAAAAAACAGCATCAAAATCCGTTGCGTAGTTTTAAAGATCTAAGCATACATAGGGACAGACAGATAGCAGGAAGCTACTTTGTTTTATACTATGTAGTGATAACATATTATAGCCCAGCAAGTTTCGGTCCGGCCCTGGGACAGTGGCGCTACAAACAGCTTTCATATGGCAATAATGTGCATACGGCATAAATTTGCATTATTAAACGTCAGTAGCGATTTGTCACTAACGAAATTCAAAACATTGTTTATCGGAATGCTGATCAATCCTTCGTTCTTCTTGCTTAATAAATACTGTATCATATTGAAAAAAAAACTTGACTCATCAGTCATCACTGTGGGTAGTTTTGGCTTTATTATGCAAAAAATACTTGAAATTTGCAGAATATTTAGTCCTGTTTCCTCTTTGCATTGTTTATTTGGCTTTACACCTTAGCGACCTCTAAACAGCACAAAGCATAAGGATAAATCCAAAAGGTTATTTGGCGTTAGGGTGGTGAAAAGGTTAACACGTTGGACCGGTAATCCAGAGGTACCGGATTCGATTCCCAGCCTCCACCGCCAGGTTACGCATTTAAATTTTTCTTTGGGCTTTGATCCTTGTATGAATGGTAAAATACCTGGTATGTATGGCAAGACGCTGCTTGGTCTGAAACTTTTGGTTGCAGTACGAACAGACAAACTTTTTCTCTTTCTTATAGTGCACCCCTCTCATGTGGTTCTCCAGCGAATTTTGGTTACTGTAACAAAGGTTATCATTTAGACAGATATATCAATCAATCAATATAATTAATTTTTAGGCAACTGTGGTAGATAAATACCTTAAAACTAACATACATATTTATTTATTTAAACTTTATTGCACAGATTAAACTAGTACAAATGGCGGACTTAATGCCACAAGTCAGTATCTACCAGTCAACCATAGGGCTAAACAGAAACATTGAGTTGGTGCAGGTCTATACTAGATACATATAAATTCACGTACCCAGTGAAAACATCATACCAATAAAGGTCTTCGCACATTATAACAACTCAACGGCGACTCGATTCTATGCCAAATATTGAAATTTAAGCCCTATGTCATATTTACTAGGTTTAATTTCGACGATACACCGACGCGTTGTCCACTCGTCGTCCACTACTAATATCATTTTTTGAAATTAAACTTAGTAAATATGACATAGGGCTTAAATTTCAATATTTGGCATAGAACCGAGTCGCCGTTGAGTTGTTATAATGTGCGAAGACCTTAATTCATCTTAAAACAAAAGTGTCAGACAGACAGATCAGAAACGTGCTTGCGAAGCATGCGCTTGAAAATAGTTTTGCTTTGTGCTTGCCTTATGGGGAGTGGAAGATCATTCCACAGTTGTATTGCCTGGATAGTAAAAGAATTATATATTAAATAAAACAATAATATAAAATAAACACGTTAGTTCGGCGACGTAACTTCTGGGTGCCGGGCAACCGTCCGCGAAATTGCCGGAACACGACACCTTGTTTTTTGTATTTATTTTATTTATCTGTGACTTAGTTTGTTAGTTCATCAGATAGTTTGTTAGTTTGATGTTTAGATTGTTGGTTAGTGTGTTGAGTAGTTTATTAGTTGGTCGTTGGTCAACTTGTTAGTTTGGGTGGTGGTTCGTTAGTTAGTTAATTAGTTAGTTTGTTAGTCAGTTGGTTAGTCAGTTTGTCAGTCATCTAGCGAATGAGTGCATCAATGTTATATGTACTCACGTGAATATCTTGTGGCAGGTGGGACAGACGCCGGGCGCGGCCTGCCCGCACTTGCGGCGATGGCTCTCGCAGTCACTGAACCTGCTGGTGACGGCGCCGCACAGGCGGCATGTGAACCGTCGCGCATGCGCGAGCAAGTGCTGGGACAGCACCACCGACATACTAAAGCGGGGGTCGAGGAAGAGGTCGGACTGCATTTTGGTACCCAAACTTTGCCCAGCGGTAGTTCATTCAAAAAGTCCAAGTTTGTTTGCTGGTCTGTTAGTTAATTATTTTATTTATCTTTAACTTTGGTAGTTCGTGAGATAGTTTGGTACTTTGATGTTTAGATTGTTGGTTAGTGTGTTGAGTAGTTATTTTAGTTAATTTATTAGCTGTTGTTGGTTAATTTGTTAGTTAGAGTGGTGGTTCGTTTGTTAGTTGATTAGTTCGTTTATTAGTTAGTTATTTTAGTGAATTTATTAGAAGGTTGTTAGTTAATTTGTTAGTTAGGGTGGTGGTTTGTTTGTTAGTTGATTATTGTGTCTATTAAATTGATTGTTAATTTGTTATTTACTTTATTAGTCATCTGTCGAATGAGTGCTTGCTTTATTGTGTTATGTACTCACGTGAATATCTTGTGGCAGGTTGGGCAAACACCGGGCGCGGCCTGCCCGCACTTGCGGCGATGGCTCTCGCAGTCGCTGAACCTGCTGGTGACGGCGCCGCACAGGCGGCACGAGAACCGCCGCGCATGCGCGAGCAGGTGCTGGGACAGCACCACCGACATACTAAAGCGGGGGTCGAGGAAGAGGTCGGACTGCATTTTGGTACCCAAACTTTGCCCAGCGGTACTTCATTCAAAAAGTCCAAGTTTGTTTGCTGGTCTGTTAGTTAATTATTTTATTTATCTTTAACTTTGGTAGTTCGTGAGATAGTTTTTTAATTTGATGTTTAGATTGTTGGTTAGTGTGTTTAGTAGTTATTTTAGTTAATTTATTAGTTGTTGCTGGTTAATTTGTTAGTTAGAGTGGTGGTTCGTTTGTTAGTTGATTAGTTCGTTTATTAGTTAGTTATTTTAGTGAATTTATTAGTTGGTTGTTAGTTAATCTGTTAGTTAGGGTGGTGGTTTGTTTGTTAGTTGATTATTGTGTCTATTAAATTGATTGTTAATTTGTTATTTACTTTATTAGTCATCTGTCGAAGGAGTGCTTGCTTTACTGTGTTATGTACTCACGTGAATATCTTGTGGCAGGTGGGACAGACGCCGGGCGCGGCCTGCCCGCACTTGCGGCGATGGCTCTCGCAGTCACTGAACCTGCTGGTGACGGCGCCGCACAGGCGGCACGTGAACCGCCGCGCATGCGCGAGCAGGTGCTGGGACAGCACCAGCGACATACTAAAGCGGGGGTCGAGGAAGAGGTCGGACTGCATTTTGGTACCCAAACTTTGCCCAACGGTACTTCATTCAAAAAGTCCAAGTTTGTTTGCTGGTCTGTTAGTTAATTATTTTATTTATCTTTAACTTTGGTAGTTCGTGAGATAGTTTGGTACTTTGATGTTTAGATTGTTGGTTAGTGTGTTGAGTAGTTATTTTAGTTAATTTATTAGTTGTTGTTGGTTAATTTGTTAGTTAGGTTGGCGGTTTTTTTTTGTTAGTTGATTAGTTTGTTTATTAGTTAGTGAATTTTTTAGTTGGTTGTTGGTTAATTTGTTAGTTAGAGTGGTGGTTCGTTTGTTAGTTGATTAGTTCGGTTATTAGTTAGTTATTTTAGTGAATTTATTAGTTGGTTGTTAGTTAATTTGTTATTTAGGGTGGTGGTTTGTTTGTTAGTTGATTATTGTGTCTATTAGTTTGATTGTTAATTTGTTATTTACTTTATTAGTCATCTGTCGAATGAGTGCTTGCTTTACTGTGTTATGTACTCACGTGAATATCTTGTGGCAGGTTGGGCAAACACCGGGCGCGGCCTGCCCGCACTTGCGGCGATGGCTCTCGCAGTCGCTGAACCTGCTGGTCACGGCGCCGCACAGGCGGCACGTGAACCGCCGCGCATGCGCGAGCAGGTGCTGGGACAGCACCAGCGACGTACTGAAGCGGAGGTGGCATAGAGGGCACGCGTGGCGGCTGTGGCTCTGTCAAAATATATAATGTTAGACTCTTCTATTTAACCCTCGACGAAAAAGAGGGACGAAATACATGAGTATCTGTATATCTGTGTGTCTGTTCGTGGCATCGTAGCTCCCAATTTCAAAATACCAAATAAAAATCATATCAATTTCAATTTGTTCGGCCATCTTCTACTTTTATAATTGTAATAAACATTAGTTTAATACTATTTAACATGAGTCAAATACCCTATTGCATTGGTATACCACCAAGTTATAGGTTAAGCACAAACTACTAAGTTATAATAGGAATAAACTACTAAGTTAAGTATAACAAGCAAGTATAGTTAAGTATAATAAAGTTTAGCTTACTTCTTGGTGTCTCTGATTGTGTTCATCATAAACATCTTTAGTAACAAATCCAATCCCACAAAACTCACACTTATACTTTCTGTTCACATATTTTTCTGATCTCTTCTTCTCTTCCAACTCTGCTCTCTGCTCGTCTAAACTTAACACTTTCAAAGTGAAATTATACTGTTCACATTTCGCTAGTAACTTAGGGTTGAGTTGCCTTCTAGGTTTTTCTAAAATACTTTTTTCATCTTTACTATCACTTTCACATTTATCATCAGTATCATCAGGCTCATCTATATCAATTTCTTCCACTTTCACTTCCTCAATTTCATTTTCAATTTGTTCATCTTTAATTTTGGTTTCACTTTTGATTTTTCTCCCTTCCATTGCATCACTTTGTATGAGAGGTTTTATTCTTTTGAGCTTATTTTTTAATTTATTTTTTCTTTCTTTCGCTGATGGTGGTATGTCTGTATGCTCATTGTGGTGTATGGAAAGAATGTAATTAAAAGATTTATGTTCTTCAGTATTCTGAAAATAAGAATACAGTTACAAATTTACGCGTAAATTTAGAAAAAAAAAAGGAAACCCCAGGTGTATCTTTAACCACAACAAAAAAAGGGGTGTTATTAGTTTACCATGTGTATCTGTCAATAGACTTGTCCACTGAGTGGGTTCTTAGCTAGTCTGGTTGAAATAGGACCAGTAGTTTAAAAGATATTCAGCTTAAATAGGAAGAAGTGACGAGATCTCAGCCAATATTGAAGCTAAGTATTCCAAATTTTGTAGTTATGTTCAGTTTTAGTAGCATTTTCATATCACTCATTGCATGACATTGCATGAGGGTCTCATGATGAGCTGGACATCACAACTTGTGTTACATTTTCAATTTAGTTTATACCAGTTTAGTTTAAACACAAAGAAGACGAACATCCAGATAAACTGAGAGCCTCCTTCTAAAGTAATACTCACAACTTTCATGCGAGACAATAAACTCTGAGATTCCTTCGCAAGCTCAACCAGTTTAATGATCTTTTTCAGAGTAGAGACGCACCAAAAGCAGAGCCATGTTCTTAGTGAAGGTTCCTAAAACATAATACAGAAAGAACTACTACTAACAGTAAAGATTGCGAGCGAGTTCTATACAAATAAGTGTTGCGGCAAACTTATACAAACTTCATACAAAATTGGCTCGCAAATCGCTAGTGTTATAAGGCCCTTCCGTATAGAGTAAGTCTAAATTACGTTCAATTCATATTTTCCTTGATAACCAGACCCTTAGTAACATATGATGAATATATTAAAAAGTTGTTTAAATACATTTTAAAGGATAATTAACTAAGGTATACATTTAATGAAAAGAAACCTAAAACTCTTACGTGAATGCCTAAAACATGAGTGAAAAAATTGTTTAAAGACGGATTCTCATGTAACACCGTTACAGCATTACTGCTTAGGCAGATTTTACACAATTTTGAATCAATTTCACTCATCTTTAGCTAAATAAATTATAACTTTAGCTCAATTTTAGCTTTATTGTTGTGCAGCGTAGGATTTTGACAGAATTGACAGTTCTTTAGTTCGTTCAGAAATGATTATTGTATCGTATGTTTCCATGTACGTTCGGAAAATATTTTTTTTACATATGATCTAGAAACTTAGAAATTTGCCATTTTCCTTAACCAAACTCCAAAGTAATTGACCAAGTGTAGTGTCTCAGTTTTAGCTTGAGCAAAGAGACAGTGCCGTATTCACCCCTAGGCCCATAAGGCCCCAGCCAGCCTAGCCCAGTCTAAAGATACACCTGGGGTCTCGGATGCAGGACTGCACCATATTTTCTCTTAGGGGAGGGGGGCCCAATGCCAAGTGCCGAAGTGCCGTGCCCTCTAAAGCCGAGCCTGTAAAAAGGATAAGTCCGGATATCCAGTTCTCCAGATTTCCCAATGTTCCCGCCTACAGATAGCAGTTCTCATCCGATTCACGTATTTTTTTTGTCAGCTACATTATGCATTAACCGTCATACAGGTTTGTTCTTAGGCCAAGCGTGTGTGTATTAAACAAAGCTGATGCAAGTTATAAACGGCTGTAGCCGACGTGACATCAGGGGGACTACTCTCAGGTGTCGACCACAGCCGAGTGTAGCGAACAAAAGATTAACAAAAACACATCCCTTTCTATCAAGTCTTTTATTCTATACATTTCATAATAGTTACTTATATTCTATAACCCGGTAAAAGTTTCCACAGTATTGTGCTGCCGCGCCATTTTGAGCGCCGCCAGCCTCCGGTCCGGGTCTGACAGCCAATCGTAGTTCGAGCGCGCCACCACGAGGCGAGACAACAGGGATCGCATCAACTCCATCTTGTCTATCAGAGTTCGCAATTTGCTGAAAACAAAATGTATGGTTCATAAACTATTTTTAACTTTTTTTTTTGGATTTGTGAAAAAAACACCGAAGATAACAAAGCGAAAGCCTTCCTTTGAGTTAGTAAAAAAATACCCAAATATTTTTTGAAGAGATCCCTCGATTCCTCCCGGATTCCATCATTAAATCCTAGACTCATGAGTCATGACAATAGGACCAAATAGAAAGTAAACCCTTTCATACAAAAAACGATTTTTCCAAATCGGTCCAGTAGCCTTCGAGTAATCAGGGAACATACATAGAATTAAACTAAATAAAAATTTACACCCCCGACACAAGTAGCTGGTCATCATGAGACCCTCATTCAATGAGTGATATAGAAAATGCTACTAAAACTGAACATAACTACAAAATTTGCAATTCTTAGCTTCAATATGGGCTCAGATGTTGTCACTTGAAACTACTTCGAAACAAAAAGATTGTTTATTTACAAGAAAACATTAAAAAAACAAATAAACTTATACTAAAAGGTGGCTGAAACTATTATAAAAATAAGTTTCTGTCAAAAATGACATTTTAATGGCAAGCTTTTATAGCCGACTGTACTTTTCTTTGGATATCCATCAAATGCTTACTGAGACGATTCTAAAGAGCCCAAGCTCGGTAGGATTGCTTTTTCTATTATAGAGTTCCTATGGCCACCTTCCGGCTCCATCATCAGATTAGCCCCATGGTAACATATTATTGTATTGTCATCATAGTTAAGTAAGTATGCAAAATTTCAGCTCAATCGGTTGATGATATCTGCTTCAAAATTGAGTTGCAAGATTTCACCCGAACAAACATACTTAGATATATACATACATACATACATTGCAAGTTAAATAAAAGCTTTTAACAAGGTCCTTTTGGCAGCGTGCCCATCACACAGGCAGCATTCCCGCGCTGTATTGCGATGGCAATTCTTTGCGCGAGAAAGCTGCCTGCGCGAGGTTCACCCGTTGCCTCTCTTAGGCGTTTGCTAAGCGCCTTGTGGAGCCCACGCGCAGCCCTACCCCACGGACCTAGTGTCTCGACGCCAAATGGTATAAACTCGTACTGGGCGCCGAGACACTTATATTTATTGCATTTAAAATTCTCCCGGGCATCAGCCGCCGCTCCGGCCGCTTTGATAGTTGCTGAGAGGTAGGACGCCGCCAGCGTATCTGCGCAGGTAGCGTCCCACACCAGCGCGCGGCCCATTGTCCAAGGGATCAACGACATCCCGTCAGGGCGCTTGCCATCGTCCCGCACGATCTGGGGCTCCAGTGCTGCGGGAACGTTTGAACGTTGAAACTACTGGTCCTATATCTACAACATAGCTAAGATCCATTTTGACGAATACCTTTCAATAGAAAAAGTCGCACTCAAATTGGTCCATCCATTTGGGAGCTACAGATGCCACAGACAGACACACAGATACACTTATATGTAAAACTTATAACATCCCTCTTTTTAGGGTTCCGTAGTCAACTAGGAACCCTTATAGTTTCGCCATGTCCGTCTGTCCGTCCGTCCGCGGCTTAGCTCCGTGATCATTAGTACTAGAAAGCTGAAATTTGGTATGAATATGTGTATGTATCACGCCGACAAAACGGTAAAATAAAAACTAAAAATAATTTTTTTTTCGGGTACCTCTCATACACCTAAAGTGGGGGTGAATTTTTTTTTTCGTTCCAACCCTAGTGTGTGGGGTGTCGTTAAATAGGTCTATAAAAAGAATAGGGGTCTCTAAGCATTACTTTTTGATAGTCAGTAGTTTTGTAAATATTCGCTCCGAAAATAAAAAAAATAGTGTCGTCCCCCCCATCTAACTTTTCAACCAAGTGTCACAAAATTAGAGAAAATTCATGAAAATGAGGCCTTATAAGTACTTTCAATGAAAACTATATTGATCAAAATCGGTCCATCCGTTTTTGAGTTATCGCAAAATTTTATAATTTTCTTTAAAAGGACGTAAGTTGACTTCCAGAATGTAATAAGTAATTACAGTTACTTTGGCGTTTACGACCTTTTTCCGTCTTTCCGTCTTTGACCGTCTCTTGTGAAGGATGAGCAACAACGGAACCCTACACTGAGCGTGGCCCGACCCGACATGCCCGTTTCATCTGGGTTAAAAATATAACATGAAAAAAAAAACAGAATTGTAAACCTTTTCCATTTTGCAGCCTGTTAAAAAACATAAGTATCAGCTCGAGCATGCCCTCTTTACTGAGGTTGGTTAAAAACAAAGATATGTTACTCACTTATATAAGGGTCCTTCAAGCCCTGTCTCCTCATCAGTTGCCTGCTCTCGGATGTCCCTCAGGGCTCCCAGCTCCTCGTCCCACTGTAACCGGAGCACGCTATGTTCCTCCTCTGCCCTGGTGAGCATGTCATCTGTCTCCCGGAGCTGTTCTTCCTTGAGTCGGTATTCTTTCAGCTTGGAAACTATTGCTCTGTGGAAAAATGACAATTAATTGACGGAGCAAGTGAATCCTCTCTGTTTCAGTTTGGCTTAAAATTTATAGGTATGTTTGGAATGTCTAGATGCTGGCTTTTCTCGCCTAGAGGACGCATTTCTGAACCAATTCTCATGAATATTTGTGAGTATAGATTCTATATACTCCAGTAGGTAATTTCTTTGTCTATTGAATAGACAAACATACATAGAAAAACTGAATAGACTATTCAGTTTTTCGAAACTACAAAATGGCAGAGATTTTGTTTCACACCGCACCACTACTAGTTATGCAGATACTTATGCATAGAATATTGTATCCCTTTTCTACTTTTTAAGTACAGATATTTTTTCTTACTCTTTTCTCTCAGCCAGCTCGGGATCCAACTTGCTGTCCGGAGTGCCAATAAGTCTTTGCACGTCATGGAACTGTGTGATGGATGATACTGTCTGCTGCTCAACCACCTTCCACATGGCTGCGTCTTCGTACCTGGCCAGGGTTGCCTCTTCAGAGCTCGGTGTCGGGCAGTCAGGGCCCACTGAAATACATAATTTCATGGTTGTCTGGAAGAGATCGCTCTTTAGTGATAGGACCACCTATTGTCTACCATTATTTAATTTATGATTTCTCATGTAATATTTTTCTTGTTGGTGTGCAATAAAGTATTGTTGTATTGTATTGTATAATTTGGGTCAAAGTCAATGATATGCACTGTGAAATTGTGACTTATAAAGTTGTTTTTTGACTGCACGGTTGCTACAGTTTGTAATTACCTGACCCGACGAATACAAACATTTAATTTTTTTAAATGAGGTATACAAAAGCTGGTATAAAATTTTATAATAAATACACATTTCACCAAAAACTGGCATACGTAAAATTTGCCTGGTATAGTGACCTGAGATATAAAGAAACATGCTTTGACACGCATTCAACCGTCCTGGGTTCGGATCCCAGCAAGGACAATTATTTGTGTCATGAACTCAAATATTTGTTCCTGGGTCATGTATGTTGTGTCAATGACATATTAAAAAAAGCATTGAACAGTATAGATTTAGTAGCAAATGATTATTATTCATCAAAGACGCTCAGTTTCGTTAAACAGCATGGTTGTGTGTGGGTTTAAAGTGGTATTTATAACTTGTACCTATGCGTTTATTTAGACGGCAACTTAATAACTTTATCAATGTCGTAAACCATGTTGCTAAATACACAAAGTTCACTTAAATACTTACTAGACGTAGACTTCGCTTGCAGAAACCTTAACTTTGCAGTAAATAGTGATAAATCCTGCATTTTGTTTGCAATTTCATCGTCGAACGTTTGTCCGACTCTAGCGCTAAAAAGCTGCGGAGAATCATTTTGTAAATCCTCCTCGAAAGCAATGCATAGGTCTCTTAAATTTCTAAAGGTTGACATGGTATGGTAAAATGAAAAACCCACGGATACTACTTTTCTTTTAAATTTAAATACAAATACAAAAAAAAACTGTTTCGACTTGAAACGAACACAACAAAGTCACCATAGAGTAAATTATATATACTGAGATAGAGTCATCAGCTTCCTTTGTGTACTAGCGCCATCTATTGAGCGAGTTTCGAGTTATCTGAGTCATGTACATATGTATACATACTATACATAGCAATATACATAGCTATGCACTGTACTGTAGGTACTTTCAATACATATTATATGATTCATCTGTATCTCACACTTAACATAATAAGTGGGCTTTAAAACTAGTTATGTTTGTAGGAAGGTATAAAAAAGACACATTTATAATTAATTATTTTTATTTCATTAATTTTGGGGAACATAATTAGAACAAACGCTTACCACAGGTAGACACACACAACATTTTTTACTGCTACCATGACTTTAAAATAGTTTAAAACGAGGCAATCGTGATCCATTACACAAAGCCGGGATCGAAATCCTTCCTGGAACTTCTGTCGTCGGAATCCAAGTTAGCGTAAAGGTCAACAACGTAGAGCAGATTCGCTAATATCCGTAAAGCGCAGCCGAAGTAAATTTCTTATACCCGTTTGAATATCCACCAGAAAACAAACTTGTCTTGTCCATAATCCATATAAAGTAAACTGTCAAACAGCACTACGCTACGCGTTCCTCTACACCGAATTGTATTAACTAAGTAGTCTTTTAGTTTTCTTTCTACTATTGTTTTTTTACATTTAAAAAAATCCGCATTTATCATTTTCCATTTTTTTTGTGGATATTAAATTTTTGTGACAATTATCATATAACTGCTTAAAATATAATAGGTGAAATCTAAAAAATAAATGAGTGGAATGGAACGGGGATCTAATCTTAAGCCGTAATGTTGCCTGTAATGATAAATTAAAATAATGCTTCATAATTTTTCACAATAACTTATAATTATGTTTTTATTATATATTTTTTTATGGATAAAATAATAACATAAAAACAGATTTCATTTTAATAACACTAATTCAAATATTGAATTTAGCTCCATCTATCGAGCGAGTCTCGAGTCTAACCGCACGCAAGTTTTAATGTATGAAATCTGTAAAGTACTGAGTGAAATGAAAGTCACCGACTCACCGTTAAGTTTGACTGACACACGACACACAGCACTCTGACAGCTGGGCTGGCTGGGCCTTGTATGTTATCTCCCTCTCTTTAGCGTTGTTTTCCAAACGTGTGACAAGGAGAGATGATTAGGAAAATATTATATTCCGTTTTACGACGTATGATCACAGTTTCTTCCATGGATCTGTAGGCGCACGGCCTCTTTGGTTTTGATATGACTTCTGTTATGTCAGTTCGTTTTTACGTGACATTGCTAATTTATGTTATTCTGTAATGATTCGTGTTTCCTAAAAATAAAGTAGATTACCAACGTCTGAGTTTTAATAAGAATCTACATTGGTGACCCCGAAGACGAACAGATTAGACATGTCGAACGATAGTAATGCCGGCGCGACGCCACCGCCAGACATCGAATTCAAATACTCAGCTAACGTCTGATGGTGAAGCTGTTTGCCGAGTTAGTGTACGCGTGCCCCCATTTTGGCCTGAAGAACCGGCGGTGTGGTTTGCCCAGCTTGAAGGTCAGTTCGCTTTGTCTGGCATTTCGCAAGATACAACTAAATTCTATCATGTTATCGGACAACTCGATCCGCAGTTTGCCGTCGAAGTGAAGGATATAATTCTTTCACCGCCTGATACTAACAAATATGAAAAACTAAAAACGGAATTAATTAGACGATTGTCAGTATCGCAGGAGCAAAAAACCAAACAACTCATGCTACATGAAGAATTAGGCGACCGTAAACCTACTCAATTTCTGCGACACTTGAGAAGCCTTGCGG
This sequence comes from Apotomis betuletana, assembly GCA_932273695.1. NCBI lineage: Eukaryota > Metazoa > Arthropoda > Insecta > Lepidoptera > Tortricidae > Apotomis > Apotomis betuletana. Next base: position 5,170,581 of record OW026322.1, read on the forward strand.
GACCGTCGGTGCCGGACGAGTTTCTGCGCCCAGTCTGGTCAACCCGTCTACCTGCTAATATTCAAACCATCGTCGCGTCGCAACCTAAAAGCTCGCTTGACGATGTGGCGGAGCTTGCCGACCGAATTCAGGAACTAGCACCAGTTACGAGACAGGTGGCCAGTACATCATCTGAGACGTCAACGTATGAATTGCACCAACGCGTAGATTGCCTAACACAACAAGTCGAAGCATTACTTAAAGTTGAAAATCCAAATCGACGTGGAAGACAAGCTGGACGAAACTACCAATCTCAGAACAGGACTCAATCGCGTTCGAAGTCGCGACAACGTTACTCAACGAGCTATCATGATGTTCCTGAAGGATTTACCATATGCTGGTACCATTACCGCTTCGGGACAAAGGCAACAAACTGTGTGCAACCATGTACTTTTAAATCGGGAAACATTCAGGGCAGGCAATAGTGGCCGAAAACGTCTGCCCCACGTCATCAGGCCGCCTATTCATCACAGATCGTTCGACAAAAATTCAATATTTAATTGACACGGGTTCAGACCTGTGCGTGTTTCCTCGATCGTCTGTTAACGAACGCCGAAAGAAGACTAAATACGAGCTGTACGCCGCTAATGGTACAAGTATAGCTACTTATGGTTATATAACATTACTACTGGATTTAGGCTTGCAGCGAGATTTTGAATGGCGGTTTACAATAGCCGATGTTTCCAAACCTATCATCGGCGTTGACTTTTTAGCTCATTACAACTTGCTCGTTGATTGCCGCAATCAAAAGCTTACTGATGGAACTACTTCTCTCTCAATTTCTGTGCCGCATTGCAGTGTTTCCGAGGTTATATCGTCGGTTCGCACAACCTCGCTGTGTGACTCAATTTACACACAACTTCTTCGAGCCTTCCCAGACATCACCCGTCCGGCCGGTAAGCTAGGTGCTCCTAAGCACAACACAGTGCATCATATAAGGACAACACCTGGACCCCCGGTTTCCAGTCGCCCCCGGCGCCTAGATCCAGAACGCCTGAAGATTGCGCAGAAAGAATTCGATGACATGCTTGAGAATGGAACTGCCCGGAGATCAGAGAGCCCATGGTCATCACCGCTACATCTGGTACGCAAGAAAAACAATGGATGGAGACCATGTGGCGACTATAGGGCGTTAAATGCTCGAACTATTCCAGATCAGTATCCCGTGCGGCACATTCAGGACTTCGCTTACTTTCTGGCGGGTAAAAAAATCTTTTCTACTATTGACCTCATAAAAGCATATAACCAAATACGTGTACATGAACCGGATATTCCTAAAACAGCAATCACCACGCCGTTCGGAATGTTCGAGTTCCCATTTATGACATTTGGGCTTCGCAATGCAGCTCAAACATTCCAAAGGTTTATGGACGAAGCTCTACGCGGTTTTGACTTTGCTTACGGATACCTCGATGATATTTTAATTGCATCATCCTCAGACGCTGAGCACAAAGAACACCTAAAGCTGCTGTTCGAACGTCTCCAAGATTACGGTGTTCTCATAAATACATCGAAGTGTGTCTTCGGGCAACCTGAGGTAGTTTTTCTGGGGTACAACGTCTCAGCTGAGGGCATTTGTCCATTGCAATCTAAGGTACAAGCTATAAATGATTTCCCAGCCCCTCAAACCATTAAAGAACTGAGAAGATACTTGGGGATGCTTAACTTCTATCGGCGCTTTGTCCCCGGAGCAGCACATATTCTATCACCACTCACAGCCCTACTTGCTGGTGATCCTAAAGGATCTGCAACTATCAATTGGACACCTGGTCTACTAGAGGCATTCAGTCAGAGCAAGCAACACCTTTCGAGAGCGACTTTACTGGCTCATCCAGATGCTACGGCAGAGCTAGCAATACAGACTGATGCTTCAGATGTTGCTTTAGGAGGAGTGCTGCAGCAGCGTAAGAAAGGTGTATGGGAACCTCTAGCTTTTTTCTCGATGAAGTTAAGTACGGCTCAACGAAAATACAGCCCTTATGACCGCGAGCTTCTTGCAATATATGAAGCAATAAAATACTTCCGGTACATGGTAGAAGCACGTCCATTTACAATCCTTACGGACCACAAACCACTAACTTTTGCCTTCACTAAAAACCGAGACAGGTGCTCTCCGAGACAATTCAGGTATTTAGATTTTATAGCACAATTTTCTACAGACATCCGACATGTACCAGGCAAAGATAATACGGTAGCTGATACCCTATCCAGAATTCAGGAGCTCACTGCTGTTATAGATTACGGTTCTCTCGCTCGAGCTCAGGCTGCTGATACAGAACTAACAGGTCTTCTGAAAGATGGTTGTGCCTTACAACTGCAAAAGATGACGACTCTGGAGCCAGGTCTGGAAATATACTGCGACATCTCTACGCATTCACCAAGACCATATATCACACCCACATTTCGTCGCCAAATCTTTGACTCACTACATAATCTAAGCCATCCAGGGGCTAAGACAACAACACGTCTTATAAGTCAAAGATTTGTATGGCCAGGCATAAGAAAAGATTGTCGGGTATGGGCAAAAGAATGTCAACAGTGCCAACGCAGCAAAATTACGAGACACACGAATGCACCCCTGTCAGAATTTAGCCTTCCCGCAGCCCGGTTCCGTCACGTACATGCTGATATAGTAGGTCCCCTGCCACCATCTTCTGGCTTCAAGTATTGTCTCACAATTGTTGATCGCTTCACACGGTGGCCGGAAGCATACCCACTTCGCGACATTACTGCAGAGACCTGTGCAACGGCTTTTGTTGAAGGTTGGATTGCTCGATTCGGCTGTCCGGAATGTATAACAACAGACCGTGGACGTCAATTTGAGTCGAAACTCTTCAAAAAGATTTCCGCCTTCTTGGGTGCAACTCATCTCACCACCACGTCCTACCATCCTGCTGCCAATGGACTTGTGGAAAGGTTTCACCGTCAACTCAAAGCTGCTATTATGTGTCACGCTACTACTACTTGGACAGAAGCTCTGCCATTGGTGCTATTAGGCATTAGGAGTGCATGGAAGGAGGATCTGCAAAGCTCACCAGCAGAACTAGTCTATGGCGAACCGCTTACACTCCCCGGCCAGTTCTTTTCTTCTGTAGCTCAAGATCCAGTAGTAGATGTTACCGATTTTGCAAGTCGTCTCCGAAATCACATTACCAAACTCGCACCTCAGCCTACTTCATGGCATACTAGTTCTAATCGCCCTTTCTACATTCCAAAAGATTTACAAACTGCAACTCATGTGTTCCTGCGTCAAGGACCCGAACGGAGATCTCTGGAAGCACCATATCAGGGTCCATTTAAGGTGCTACGTCGCGGCTCAAAAACCTTTGACCTAGAGATTAAAGGAAAAGCAGTTACTGTCACGATCGACCGGCTTAAACCGGCGTATATAGCAAAAGAGTGCATTACACCAAGAGACATGATCGGTGATGAGACTGTCAAAGATCAGAGTGCCAACCAGAGGTCGCGTAGCGGACGTCATGTACGATTTCCTGCCCATCTTCAGGACTACTATCGACCGTAGCCACGGTCTTGGGGGGGAGTATTGTAGGCGCACGGCCTCTTTGGTTTTGATATGACTTCTGTTATGTCAGTTCGTTTTTACGTGACATTGCTAATTTATGTTATTCTGTAATGATTCGTGTTTCCTAAAAATAAAGTAGATTACCAACGTCTGAGTTTTAATAAGAATCTACAGATCCATCATTAACAAATTTTGTAAATCAAACTCAAATTAATTTCGTGATAAATAAAAAATAATTAATTTAATTTTTCAGTGCTACAATGAATAAATATGTGTCTCACAGTCAATAATTAATATCGAAAGTTGTCGATTGCTACAACACTAGTGACCACAGAGTACTTAAATTTATGCTAGTGACAGCTGTGTCCTCTAGCTAGATCAATATTTTTCGATCGACTGTACTGGTGTTGACAAACAATGAAAAAATAATTATAAATACGTAACTCTTCTCTTACCTAAACACTAAAATGTACACCTAACAGTGTTCAATGATGCGCTATCTCTAACAACAAAAATGGCTTACGACACGCTATCCTACATTACTGGCTTGCCTACTGAAGTGCTGCTCCTAATTTTCTCCTATTTATCTGCAAAAGAACTGACAACAAGTCGCCAAGTGTGCTTAAGATGGAAGCATATCATCGATGGATTATCTAAGAGCGACTCCATATGGCACTACCATTGTAAAACAGACTTCAGGAAGCTCTATAACATAGCCAGGAAAAAATCGCGAGCAGGTACGTTGTGGTTCCATATTTATCGATCTTTGTCCCTCTGGCCGAAGCTGGCACAAGCCAGAGAACGTAGAGATGAGTTCGCTGCGGCTTCCGGAGCTACGGAGGAAATACTAAACTTCAAAATCCTGAGAGATGGCATTATAGGAGTACACACAAAGAGTTCCATAGTTTACTACGATATTGAAACCTTACAACAAACAAACCGCGCCACCATTCCTGGTAACTATTTTAAATATACAGAAAATGATGATATCATCATAATTCTCAGCTACCAGCTTCACTTGTTTGTAATACGGAAAACGATACAAAATCCTAAACATGAAACGAATGCAACATTTGATGATGTAAAGACTTTCATATTGGTTGGCAAAAAACTGTATTACGTCAATTTGGATAATGAGATTTACATGTGCTTGTTAGATGACAAGGATCTTAGATATCAGCGTGTTGCCTATTCATCAGAAGAAGTCGTAGCACTTGGCTACACAAAGCGGCTCCACGTTCTAACGTTGAGTCGTGACATTTACACCGTCTGTGAAAACGAACTTGTTTGCACCATGCATTTGGATTATCAGAAAAACTTGCTTACCCTACTCCGGCGATACAATTTTCTCGAACGAATGGACTGGCGAATATATACGCAATGGATGCTAATCATGCACCATAGCGTGCCTCCAGGTCTGTTACGCGATATAGAAACCATACGGGTATATGGAGATATCATTTTTGTTGGATCCAATGGTGGAGTGCTACGTATATACTACGAACCCGACCATCAGAGCCAGTTGGATATACTGAACTCTGAGCCAGTGAAACAGTATAATTTCATGGAGAGATTCGACTGCCCCGTGTTATCTACGTGTCCGATCATACAGATAGACGTACTGGAGTCTGAGACCGGTCATACAGTGCTTGTGGGGATGCCCAAAAAGATAGCGGTGTTGGATTTCACACACAACTTTAAACGAACTGCTTCTGTTGCTATGCTGCCTTATGATGACGACCAGAGAGCTAAAGTGTTGCGGATTAATGAGCCTGCTGCGTAACATTGTCTTTTACCATCTCTATAAGGTTATCTAAATTTAATTCATCAATAGAGGTTATTTAAAGTAACATTGATAATCGATTTTTAAACTCAAATATGCAAGTTTTTCAATGCATCTAAGTTGCCATCTTAACTATAAATTATTATATGAATACATTAAATACCAAACATGCTGTTTAAAAATTAGCTATCAATGGTACTTGATGGATTAAAAGTAGCTCCAGTTGATAGTATATATTCGTGAGAAAATTATGTACCCATTTATAGCGCCATTATTATACTATTTTATAAAAAAAGAACACCAGGGCTGGGCTTAGGTATACAGGCAGCCTGGATGAGTCTATTGTATTAAACCATTGATACAAAGATCAAAGCTCAAAGTAAAATTAACCTATTGACCGCCAAGCGGTTCAGCAATGTACCGTGCCACTGACGCCAGAGTAAAAAAAAACGATGTGCCCCAAAATCAACAAGGATTGAAAAATACTTGTAGCGGTTAGAATTACAAAGTTTTGATCATTGAAATTTGGACGGCTGTGGCCGACGTGGCGTCAGGGGCACGATTTTTTGTTGACGGCTACAGCCGACTGTGGCGCTCAAAAGGTTAAATGCATAACCCGGTGGAAGAGACCAGCAATCAAACCCCCCCCCCCAGAGCTACCTGGATTGCCGGCCCAGTGCTTGTCCTTTTTTTCTTTAATCATTGATGTTTAGGGTCGCCAGCGGGCATCTTTACCGGTATTAATTAAAATAGAAATGTATTTTTAATGTCACGGTTTTTTTCCTAAATTAAATAAAATGTAAGTACCCAGTGAAGTATAAAAATGTGCAATAATGAGCGAAAGACCGAAATTGATACCGGTATTTTGTATGGAGCTCAATACCGGTATCCGGTTGTTTCATATATCACCAAGCGAGAATGATCGCTTGGTTCATCACTCCTGTGGCGCGGAGGCATTCCTGTTAGTGGGTTTGTATTCCCACACAAAGTACGACTTTAGCCCTCAGGGTTAAACCGCTCTGATACACTTCAGTCATGATAAAAAAAAATATCGCTCGGTCGCTAGGTCGAGTGCGTAACGGTCGCTATAACAAGTTTGATATAATATTGGTCAATATAACGATCAAGGAATATAATAAACGAAATATATAATAACATTCGGTATTATTTCTTTTCTTATGACATGATATCACATGGTATAATGATCATTTGATATAATACGTTTAGTAGCTCAATACACATTCGAAACTGCTCAAACAAAAAAGTAGAACTGCAATAGAATCATGGTTAGGTACGACGACAAGCGAAGCGACGAGGAGTGTTAATTTATATTGCGAATATAAACGTTATATCAAATGTATTTTATACTAATTAAAATTATACCCAATAAAATCATGCTTATTGTTGTTATATAAAATGGTACATTATATCAAATGTTGTTATATCTCCTGAAATTATATGAAACGTTGTTATATCCATCATTACAGTCAATTTTACATAGAAAACTATCGTGAGTCTCAGACAAGTCATTACAGTCAAGGTAAAAATATGGGGGGACCCATCCGTCTCATTCATCGCTCTTATATTCGCCAAAGACGGCTGTGGCAGACAGCGGAAAATGACGCCAACGTCGGCCACAGACGTCCAAATTTCAATGATGTTAAAATAAAGGTCCCTTTTTTAGTTTTTCGAAAATAAGTCATTAGCAGTGGCCTATCCAAAAAACGATTTACTACAGAAGTCATCTACCTACATAAAATTCTGTAAAAAAGATTATTTCTACTTTTTCGCTAGGATCAATATTTATTGAGATATGGGGGTAGAAAATGGATAATAATAACATACAAGCTTGCTCTAAGTATAGCATGCATTGAAATTAAATTCCTAATTGTCTTCTACATCTAAAATATCATCAATTCATCACATCTAAAAATGTTTTTTTCTTTTTTTAGGGTTCCGTACCCAAAGGGTAAAAACGGGACCCTATTACTGAGCCTCCGCTTCCCGTCCGTCCGTCTGCCTCCAGGCTGTATCTCATGAGATTTTCACAGATGATGTGTTTCTGTTGCCTCTATAGTAACAAATACTATTCATTATAAAATAATAATAATTAGGAATAATTAGGGAAAAATAGGAATTTTTCCGTGATATTTCGTTCGACAGGCATTTCCTCGTGAACCGCAATAGGTAGACAGTTGACATTTTCATAGAATGTATATTTTTGTTACCGTTATAACAACAAATAATATTAATAAAAAATAAGTAAAAATTAAAGGGACCATTCAATGTGTTTTTTGCTCGATACTGGTACTTAACCCTTCGTGTGCAAGTCCGATTCGCACTTGGCCGGTTTTTAGGGTTCCGTAGTCAACTAGGAACCCTTATTTTTTATTGGCTAACTAGGTACGCTAACTTTTCTTTTCTTCCAACTTGTTGATCCTCTTTACCCACATATTTTTTCACTTGGCTGTTTCATTCCATGTGAAGTGTTCTACATTGTTCCTAACTTTCCTAAGATAATAGATGTATAATATCATCAATTTTATTCGATATTTAATTTAGCTTGCTAATTGGAAAATAGATCAATTGAAATTTCTTATAAATATAAATAATAATTATTTTAATTATCAGTTTACAAATCTAAATATCTCAGTGATAGAATGCAATAAAGTAATTGTATTTGTAATTTAATAGAAAACATTGGCAACTAACTATATTCGCAATAAGACGAAGATTTTGAAGAAAGACCCTACAGTGGGTACCCATATAAAACTATTTTGACATTTTCAAATTATTATGAAATAGTTACCAATGTTTCATCATTATTCATACAAACGATTTCCCAATTTGTCTTTATATTTAAATATAGTACAAATTACTTGTTAACATAAATGTTTTTAATAAGTGACTCGTATAAATACATTAATGTATTTTTAATTAAGTAGCTAGAGTTAATTTGCAGTTAAAAACCATCCAAAAAATATTTTAGTGTTTTTTATTTATTTCAACTTTAGTGTATTTTGTATCTGTAAAGGTTATTTTAAGAATGACACTCTTAGGGCAACTTTTACAGATATAAAACGTACATTATGGAAAAGTTAAAAAAATTCTATTGTGAGCCTAAGGCCTAATGTCAGCGGTTAACACAGTGGCGTAACTATACCATCTGGGGCCCGTGGCAAATTCTTTTGATGGGGCCCTATCAGTAAAATCGTCCCGTTGTACTCAGTCTAATTTTAATAAACTTCGAAATTTTCAGCGTACTCAATTACACGTTGTATATGTCCCACTAATGACCACTGTAGTCCCCACGCTAGCCCAATTTGTATTGGAGACTTCACATTCATCCACATAATATCTAAATGCATTCATCATCTATTCGCTAGCTTTTCGGTGAAGGAACAACATCCTGAGGCCTGCATACATTTGCAATGAAATAGAAATAACAATTTAATTTCATTAAGATATTTACTAAAAAAATCTTTTTCTCAAGCTTTCTGTTCCGCAAAAGTGTCTGTCACATCATCAAAGTTTAAAGATCGGGCCATACAATTTTCAATAGACAGAATAGCCAAGTTACATAACCTGTCTTGTCTCATAGAGTTTCTTAAATAGGTTTTATCAATTTTAGTTTTGAAAATGATCGTTCAGCACTAGCTGTAGTCACAGGAATTGTAATAAAAATAACATTAATGCAGCGCATACTTCAGGAAAGCTGCAGGACATAAAATGATTTTATATTATTAATAAATCAGCAAGGTCTCTAATACACGAAGATTTTTCTATTTCGTCTCTAAAAGTGGAATTAAAACTGAGAATTTCTCTGGCAAATGATTCAGATATGTCTCTTTTATATATCTCAACAAATTCTAGAGCTTTTTTTAACAGATCAGTATCATTTTAAACTTTTAAAGTGGAAGGCTGCAAAACACTTAAATTTGAAACAATTTCATTCATTGGAAGGAAACGCTTCAGTTGGTTTATGATGTCCAATACTCGATAAAATATGTTCACTTTGAACAAACTTTCCGGATCTTGGAGACGCTCATCTTCCTCTGACGAGTTTTTGAAAATTCAGGGGTAATGGACCATTTTTCTGCTACACTATTTGCTTCCATTTTAAAATTTTCAAATTCATGTCGATATCTTTCCAATTCTTCTAGATAAATTTTCAAACGTTTTAAGGCATTTGAAAGATTGGTGGCTTTAGACTGAAGAGCTATAGAGGCTGCATCGATAGTAAGTAGGATCTTGCAACGGAAAACCAATAACATAATAAAATTGTAGTTTTCGATGTTCTTTTTGAGTGAAACAGCTTCATTTCTTTCATCTGATTTGCAATTTAACAGAACTGTTTTCGTATTAGTAGCGCTTTTTGGACTTCAACAAACCGAACTTTTAAAGCAAAAACGGCATCGTAACATAACGTCCTGCCCATCTAGTAGGGTTTAATGTTTTTAATGTTATTGAAGTTGAAGACTCACTTTATTTATTAGATATAAAACTTGATAAAATATTCCATCTTTTGATACAAGGTATGCCCAAAAAATTCTAAATTTGTTTAACTGTTCCAAAAAAAATTGCTTTGGGTATTGTTTAGGTTGGTTGAAATGCTTAACGATTAACTTGAAATTTTATTATGGTCTTTAGTTGTCTCACTTTGGATTTTAAGCAAAACTTATAAAATTATACTTTTCAAATAAAATAAAATACTCAGATACAATGTAAAAAAAACATTTTTGAGCTCGTGGCCTCTTGGGCCGGGGCCCTTTTGGGTCGGGGGCCCGTGGCATTTTGCCAGCCCTGCCACCCTATTGTTACGCCACTGCGGTTAACATGTTCATATTTTTATGAAATCAAACAAGCCTTCTTGAGCTTAATTTGGGACTAGATCGATTTGTGTGAGGTTGTCCGATATTTATTATTTATGTCTTAATATCGTAAGTCCGAATTTCTGTTTCCCTTCTGTAACTTTTCGCCAAATTCGTCCGCAAGCAATTTTTTTTTTCAGTATTATTATAAAACAATCCTAACCTACTTAATGGGTTCTTTAAAAAGATGTTTATAAGACCCTGAAAATATTATGGGTTTCAGGTTTCAGGAAAAAATCTTTGGCACAAATGAAAATTTCGCGAAACTTTACAAATGGGAAACAATGTTTCGGAGTAGGGATTATGATACCCTAAATAATGAATGACGCTGACTGTACATAGGGCTGCCATCCGTCCTGGTTTCCCCGGATTTGTCCTAGTTTGCAGGCCGTCTTGGGGGTTTCAATAAGTGTCCAGGAAAAAACCCGGATACTTCATGTCAATGAAAAATTAAGCGATTGTTTTTTTTTATTTTATTTTCGGCCACGTTCGGGGAAAAATGCGTTTGACGCCATTCATCTGGGTTTGTTTAGTCTTTGTCCGGGTTCGGCGGATTTTTTGATGGCAGCCCTCTGTACAAAAATAGCTTATGCCTTACAACCGTACCTACTCAACTCGCTAAGATACTGTAGATTTCTAATGTCATAGTCATAATATTTATTCATAAACAATACAGGTATTGTGTTTGAAAAAAAACTTAAATTAAAATGTCTAAAATCACGATTTAAGTAAGATATGTAGTTATGTTCTATTATAGTTTGTGAATACAGCGTGTTTCATGAGTTGTGGACAAAAATACTTATTAGAGAGAAAAGAGTTGTTAATTCTAATCAAACTAGCCAGTTTTTCCCCTTAGCCTTTAAATTGTAATCCCAAATATATATTTCCTTATTTTATCAAAATTCATGGTCATCCTGCAATGTTTCTTTGCAACTACATTCTGAAAGTCTGTTTCCTAGTGCTAGAAAATTTGACATGTCAATTTTATTCCGCCTTGACCCGGCCGGACGGCCGTAATAGGTACTCGATAAGCACAGATACCGTAAAGATGAGGTCTCCCAAGTTCGAAATTACCAATGGGAAACAGGTGAAATATTTCTAAAAGTTTGCATTGGGATTTCTACCTTCCGAGGACAGAAAACTGGGGGAGTTACTGCAAGTTCGTGTCCGGCAGTGTTCCACTCGGTCCTTACCCCTTGACCGAGGCGAAGTTGGCCGATGTATGAGTTTCTGCAGCGAAGCACCCCCCCCCCCCCCCACAACCATGGCACAGTATATATATGGGCTAAAGCAGTATGGAAACTAAGGCCTTTTTTGAAGATAAATACCTACGCGCTAGGGTTGTCACCCGCTGCCGGCGGCACCCTAGGTTAGATTTTTTATAATGTATTTAGATTTTGTAATTACTTTATTGTATTTTACTTTTTATATACATTTATAGTAAAAAACCTAGCTTATGATGAAAGATAAATAAAGGAGATAATAATCGAATGAATTTACTAGTTTAAAACAAAATCATGTAATTAAAAGACTTCAATATTTTAAAGCGTCTTTATTATAAATAGACAAGTTTGTACTTATTATAAATTGCTGACTGAGAAATACTTTCGCCTGCTACGACACGTTCGAAAAGCTTTATTATGAAATTTTATGGTGTAAAAGATCCTCATTCTAATGAATAACTTTTTTAAATAAATTATCGGAAAACATGGAGTTGGACACGGCGTCATGTAACTAATTTTGTCTACCTCTTGGTAAATTGATGCAGCTACTTTACAATTCAGGTATTCTTTTTGAAAACAACAGCGAAGTTTCGTCCATTTAGTCCAATGCTGATAAATTATGCATGTATTATACATATAAACCTGTATCTTGAATCAATCCATCTATTAAAAAAAAACTGCATCAAAATCCGTTGCGTAGTTTTAAAGATCTACGCATATATAGGAACAGACAGACAGGGAGCGACTTTGTTTTATACTATGTAGTGATATTAAAGCATTCTTACCTTTCAATAGCAGCAGGAAGTGTAAAAAAAGAAAGCGCAATACACTCGTGGCATCTTTAAAAAATCGCGGACAGCGCACGCACGCGCGATAAACACAAACAATGACCGGTCGTCTCGATGCGCCACGCGTGACTGACAGCACCGCGAAGTCCGTTGAGACGCCTCGTAAACGCTTGCGTCTGTGTGTGCGCGCTGTTTCGACCGTTTGTACGTAGTTTCCATACTGCTTTAGCCCATATATATACTGTGACCATGGTCCATCATCCAAATATGGTCCAAAACAAAACTCGTTTATTTTTATCAAAATCCATATTCTATCAGTGATTTTATACGTGTTTATCTCAGACCATAAGGTTTTTATTTAAGTTTGTTTAATTATGTTGTTCACTTTAGAGTTTATTCGTTATAGTTGTCATATATTAACGAGTAATTTTCGGATTAAATTGGACGATAGTTGTGTGGACTGGACTATATTTGGGTAGTTTAACGGTAGTGTTTTTTAACTGTCCTGAAAAGGTTCGGGTCCTATAGAGCTGTCGAAAATCGTCGACGTGGCTATACCTCAAAGTAGTATTAAGATGGCTTTTAAACATTTAATGTACTTTATGAAAGTTTTTGCCAAGCGTATCTATAAGGTTCATACCAATAAGGGAGGTCGTATACGGCAACTGCATAATAGTGGTGTTAATAACCTAATTTAAAAAATCTCGGATGAGTCACGCGATTAGGGATGCCATCCGCCCGGGTTTCCCTGGATTGGTCCTAGTTTGGAGGCCGTCCGGGGGGTTTCAAAAAGTGTCCGGAGAAAACCCGGACATTTCATGCGAATTAACAATAAAGCTATTGTTTTTTTTAATAATATCATTTTCGGACACGTCCGGGGATAAACGCGGTTTACGCCAAATGTCCGGGTTCGGCAAATTAAGAGATGGCAGCCCTACATGCGATAAGAAAAGACACTAATTGGTCCATCAGTTTGGGAGCTATACCGGTTGCCGTAGGTGCGACGTTCCCGTCTAACCTAATGCCATCCGGGGATAAATGCGGTTTACGCCAAATGTCCGGGTTCGGCAAATTAAGAGATGGCAGCCCTACATGCGATAAGAAAAGACACTAATTGGTCCATCAGTTTGGGAGCTATACCGGTTGCCGTAGGTGCGACGTTCCCGTCTAACCTAATGCCACCTCTACTTATTTCAATAGGTATTATGTGATAACGTAGCTTAAATGCTTGTTTAATTTGGTTTCAATAAATAAACGGCTTTAATAACCGACTTTTTATTGTCCCTCACAAAAATCAATACTTTTACTTAACCTTTTTTACGCCAAGTGATGGAGCAATTCACCGCGACTCTGACGCTACAAAAAATAAAGTGATCCATAAGCAACAGGGATTAAAAAATACTTGTAGCGATTTGAATTGTAAAGTTTATAATTGAAATGTTGACGGCTGTAGCTGACGTTGGCGTCATTGGAGCAATTCTCCGTTGTCGGCCATAGCATTCAAAAGTTTAAATAGACTCCACGTTTATTGTAGTCTGCATCCACAGACCACTTAACCTACTGTCTGCATCATATAGTCAGTAGCAGTTAAAGTGGCCAAATACCTACATCGTAACCCACTTTACTGCTAAGGATCAGCAGGGCTATTATATCTTGCCGCGCCTTCGCTTGTCGCGCGACTCACCGTCTTGCTCGCACGGTATTTAAAGGAAAGTGACAGAGTCGCGTGTCAAAGCTAGACGCACTGTTCCGGTATTAATAGGCTAGGTATATATCGAGTATTCGTATAAGTAAACGCCCATACATATTTATTAATCATTTTATTTACATAATTTAAAAATTTTTAACAAAAAAAGAACCGACTTCAGTAAAACTAAAAAGCCGAAAATAACCCGTTCAAGTACAGATTACATTTGACTCACCCTTTGAAATCGATCCCAAACCACTCAGTTATTATATTTATATATTAAAGTTTACGTGAGGTTTGGCACCGACTTCAAAGGGTGAGTCAAATGTAATCTGTACTTGAACGGGTTATTTTCGGCTTTTTAGTTTTACTGAAGTCGGTTCTTTTTTTGTTAAAATTTTTTTTTTTTTTGCTTTTTAGTGATTCATATAAAATACTTATGGCGGGGTGATCAGGGAGGTCTTGAAGGCATGCATCTCGTTTGAATTATCTCCTAACTCCTAAACTGTTAAGGAGTTGTACCTTCCATCATCAGTTCAGCATGAGAAGATGATGACTACCATATGCAAATACTTAAATAGTTTTAGAAAATACATGAAAAATATTATGAGTGCCTATAAAATTTCAGGAATTCCTTCGATTCCTCATGGATCTCGTCATCTGATCTTCACCAAAATTTTATGGGACCAACCTTGAGATGTCTTTTCATGAACCTAAAAAGAATTTTCCAAATCGACCCATTAATGACAGAGTTATGAGGTAACAAACACTAAAAAAAAAAAAAAAAAAAAAAAAAAAAAACATACAACCGAACTGAGAACCCCCTCCTTTTTTTGAAGTCGGTTAAAAATCATAAAATTTTTCAAAAAGGAAACAATAATGAAGTATAATTTTTACTTTAAGAAATAAACATGCAATCTAAATTAAAAATGTAAAACACCCCCGACACAAGTGGCTGGTCATCATGAGACCCTCATTCAATGAGTGATATAGAAAATGTTACTAAAACTGAACATAACTACAAAGTTTGAAATTCTTAGTTTTAATATTGGCCGAGATTTTGTCACTTGTTTTAATTAAAGCTGAATATATTAGAAACAACCCGTCCTATTTCCTCCAAACATAGCTAAGAACCATCTCGACGGACAAGTTCTTCGATTAAAAAACACACTCGAATTGGTCCATCCGTTTTGGAGCTACGATGCCACAGACAGACACACAAATACACATGTTAAACTTATAAAACCGCTCTTTTTTCGTCGGGTGTTAAAATTAAATAAATATCGGAAACCTCACACAAATCGATCTAGTCCCACTGTACAGCCAGTTGTTTTTCAGCCCACGCCATATTGCGGATTTTTAGTGGAACTAATTTATTTTACTGGCAACCAAGGACCATATACCTATATATAGGTATATGGTCCTTGCTGGCAACGACAAATTTATGTTAACTGACGAACAATGAGGAAACAGGACATATTCCGCAAATTTCAAGTAATTTTCACATACCTAATAAAGCCAAAACTATTCAGTGATGAAGGTCAAGTATTTTTCAATACAACTCAATATTTATTTTAGAAGAATAAGGACGGATTGCGTAGTATTTCGGTAAACAATGTTTTGAATTTGGTTGACGACATACTACTGACACATTATAATGACGTATGCACATTATTGTCATATGAAAGCTGTTGGTAGCGCCACTATCCCAGGGCTAAACCGCAACTTGTTAGGCTATAGTAAGTTTTTGCTTCCCGCGGTGAGAAAATCTTACTTTTCGGCCAAGGCAAGACGTGAAACTTTAGACAAATCACGGGTGGTAATTCGTAAAGCCCCAGATCGTATATCTATCGCCCTCACCTTCCGTTCGATCCCTGGGTATATATACCACTTTTCGGTTCTATTTTACGGGTGTGTAATGATAGATATAACAACGTTTCATATAATTTCAATAGATATAACAACATTTCATATAATGTTTCATTTGATATAACAACATTAGGTATGATTTCATTGGGTATAATTTCAATTAGTATAAAAGACATTTGATATAATGTTTATATTCGCAAGAAAACCTAACCTCCTCGCTTCGCTCGTCGTCGTACCTAACCATGACTCTATTACAATTTAACTTTCTTGTTTGAGCAGTTTGAGTGTGTATTGAGCCTTTAAACGTATTATATCAAATGATCATTATAAAATATGATATTATGCCATATGAAATTATAACAAATATTATTAAATTATTCGTTTATTATACTACTTGATCGTTATATTGACCAATATTATATCATAAGTTGTTATAGCAACCGTTACGCACCCCTATTTTACCTGTTTTTCAATAAATAAATAAATAAATGTAATAGAGTCCAAAAGTGGTAGACCACTTTCTTTGCTGACTGTACTATTATTCACTGTCACTGCTAGAAGATGAATAATGAATCATGCTACGTTTATTGTTATTTTTCTTGCCAACATGCGGTTTACCCTGTGCGGTGCCATGATTATCGTTTTTAGATTGAGCATCGTTGCCACTTTTATTATCACTTAACTGCGTAGACTCGATAGAATCATTTGAAAGGAACGTAAACTTTTCACTTTTCTTACTAGGGCTTTTAAGATCAGCTGCTTCCGACGATTCAGTTTTAGTCAAACCAGAAGCAAGACTGTTCTTGTCATTAGCAGGAGTGCTCTGTTTTGATGGCTGGCTGTTCGCAACTAGTTTAGTCAAACTATCGTTAGTGACTACAAATCCTGTGGTATCCGAAACGCCGTCAGATGCAGTGTTGATCTTAACTGTAGCAACGACAACATCATTTTTGTTCTGAGTTCCGAAAATAGAATACATCTGTGCAAAACGATTAGTCAGAACTGTATTAACAGTACCAGCATTTTTGTTAGAATGCATCTCTCCAAAACGAGTAGTCAGATTTTTATTACCACAAGCATTGTGCAGGGCATTTCCAACAGAAGCAGCGTTGATCTGACCCCCGAAGCCTTTGGTAGTAGGAGCACCACCGACAACTGTATTGTTCTGAGCACTGCCGATGAAAGAGTTATTTTGCGCACCTCCAAAATGAGTAGTGTTGTTCAGAACACCATCGAAGCCTTTATTGGTCGGAGCACCACCGAAACCTGTTGTGTTTTGAGCACTGGTGGAGAAAGCGTTATTTTGCGCACTTCTAAAAGTAGCAGCGTTGTTCTTAACACCATCAAAGCCTTTATTGGTCAGAGCACAACCGAAAACTGTAGTGTTTTGAGCATTGCCGAAGAAAGCGTCATTTTGCGCACTTCCAGAAGTAGCAGCGTTGTTCTGCGCACTTCCAAATGCAGCAGTGTTGTTCTGCGCACTTCCAAAAGCAGCAGTGTTGTTCTGAGCACCATTGAAGCCTTTATTGGTCGGAGCACTACCGAAACCTGTAGTGTTTTGAGCACTGGTGGAGAAATCGTTATTTTGCGCACTTCCAAAAATAGCAGCGTTGTTCTGGACACCATCGAAGCCTCTATTGATCGGAGCACCGCCGAAGCCTGTAGTGTTTTGAGCACTGGCTGAGAAAGCGTTATTTTGCGCACTTCCAAAATTAGCAGCGTTGTTCTGCACACTTCCAAAAGAAGTAGTGTTGTTCGGAACACCACCGAAGCCTTTGGTAGTCGGAGCACCACCGAAAGCTGTGTTTTGAGCACTTCCAAAAGTAGCAGCGTTGTTTTGAACACCGGCGAACCCTGAGTGTTTCTGAGCACTTCCAAAAGCAGTACCATTGCTCTGAGCACTTCCGAAGCCTACGCTGTTGGGTGCGCTGCCGAAACCTGCATTGTTCTGGACAGCATACAACCCTGGTTTGTTCTGAGCCCCGAAACAAGAAGCCACTTGGCTATTACAAGCGTTCTGATGAACCTGAGCACCACCAAAACAAGGCTGAGCGCCAAAAAGCCCCCAATTTTGTTTTGGCGCCTGAGGGATGCCGAAATTCCATTTGTTCTGAATCTGACTGTTGGCTTTGACTTGGGGTTTGTACACCATGATCTTCAAGTGGTTTTTGCTGTCTTTGTATGTTTTCCCGCGTTCCAGCGCCTCGGTCAGGGCTGTGGTGTGGCCGGGATCCCTCAGGATGTGACTCTCCATCTGGTAACGTGATACCTGGACGTTGCATAGAGCGCAGACCGCATGGGTATCGTCAATCTGAAAAGGAACGTATTGTATTTTAATGACTTGAGTTTGTAATCCCCTTACCGCCCGTTATACACACAATGTTTTTCATCATATTTGTGAGGATTTAAAAAATACATAAGACAATAATAAGTATGACTAAGTAATCCTGATACAATTTGTAGGCATCGACTAATTTCAAAAACATACTTCTTGAGTCAACCGTTTTCAACCGTACCAATTTTATCCTATTTATAATTTTAGTGATTTAATGCTTGAGAATGTTAACCACAATAACCATAGAGGCAGTTTGGAATTAAATAGATGACTGATTATCTGCTACCGTGCTATCAAAAGCCCGATGCGTAGTGCTTATCGATAAAGATCTTACCTTACGAATCAAATGAACATTATCAATTGGTGAAAGCAAATTCTTGATATGCCCAAGCGACATCACATGTGTCTTGTCCTGCTGGTCACTCGAACTATAACCTGTATTAAATCCATCACACAGGACACAGTTCATATAATACAACCCATGTCTTTCAATGTAGCTTATACCGTGGTAGTTATTCACGTGTATTTTCAGGGTATCTCTACCGATTTGTAGGGTCACGAATTCTGTGTCATCGACTATTACGGTATGGAATGTGCCGACGTACGATAGATATGGTATTATGTCGGTGAAATACCCTTTGGCTGTTAGTCGTTTTGTCTTTACGCATTTTTGTTCTTCAGGTTCTCCTGCAAGAGATGATAAATTAAAATTATAATTAATTTAATTGACCGTTATCACTGCACACAAATGGATCTGGTCCCACAGTCAGCTCTAGTAGGCTTGTGTTATGGGTAGGGTAAGGTTACGACATCTGGTAGTATACCATAGTTCTAAATCCTTGGAGTCGCTAATTGTAATATTCAAAGTCAAAGTCTAAAAATTTAAGGCTATATATTAGATGCCATGATTTATGCTGTTTTATCATTACTTAACTCATTTTAATCGAGCGTAATTAATTTTCCCCAGGCGGGAATATTCCCGGGAACGGCCCATCACTAGGTACAGGCCGCAAATATATGTTTAGAGCCATTTATTTGTTTAAAAATCTAACTTCACGGTGGGCTTAATAATTTATTTTATACTAAATACTAAAATTAATTACGCTCGATTAAAATGAGTTAAGTAATGATAATACAAATACAAATACAAATACAAATATCTTTATTTGCGTAAAATGTGGTATTAAAGATGGTACATTTCAAATAAATATAGACACACACATTTTGCCAGCAACTGGCATGCAAATCAGAATTTTAAAATACGACACTAATATATAATAAAGCGTCTATAACTAATAATGCAATTATACCTTAAACATTTCCATAACAGAATTCACATCTAAACATATTTATGACCATAAAATATTAAACAAATGTCAGTGCATACTAAATAATTCCTTATAAAACTATCTTAACCTAAAAAATTATATAATGTCATTTGATTGTTCAATTTATGGTGTCATTTACTTCTTATAATATTGGAAATATTCATCCACCGAATAAAAACATTTTTGCACTAGCCAGTTTTTAAGTTCCTTTCTAAATAAGTTAATTGGCAATTCTTTTATGTCATCGTGCAAACGATTGTAAATACTTATTGACATGCAGTAGGTGCTGTTGCCATACAGTTTTGTCTTTATTGCTGGAAAAACGAGACGATCTGGGTACCTTGTTAGAAATTTACAATTAGTTTTATTTGTTTTATACAATTCAGGATGCATTTTAACAAATTGACAAACTTCGTAGATATACATGCATGGTACTGTTAACAAATTCAACTCCTGGAATAAGGGTCTACACGACGTCAGGATGTCAACTTTTGACATGGCCCGGATGCACTGTTTTTGTGCTACCAGCACTCGCTTAGCGTGACAAGAGTTACCCCAAAGGAGAATGCCATATCTTATCAGGGAGCCAACATATCCATGATAAGCTTGTATTGCCGATTCTTTGGTGCTAACTTTAGTAAGCCTCCATAAGGCATACGCAAATGAGTTAATTTTACTGCATAATTGGTTAATATGCTCGTGCCAAGAGAATTTATCATCTAAGAGTATACCTAAAAACTTTGTCTCACAAGATTCTGTCACTGTCTGATCTTCAAACGTTACAGTTAACGACTGCTTATTTGCATTCCGATTTATAAACTGAATATATGTCGTTTTGCTTATATTAACACTTAAATTATTTTTGCGCAGCCAGGTCACAATGCTACATAAAACATTATTTATGTTATCATTGTATGTATCAATGTCATAACATGGCACAACCACGGATAAGTCATCTGCAAATAAAGTGCAACCATAATTTATCGCATTAGGTAAGTCATTTATGTACAGTAAAAATAGTAGGGGGCCCAAAATACTCCCCTGCGGTACACCAACCTTATTGATTTTAGTAGAAGACTTATGAGTAGATGCAGTATTCGCAGAATCGATTTGGGTTATTTCTACAAACTGGGTTCTCGCATATAGATAGTCCCTAAGCCATTTATTGACTACCCCTCTTAGGCCATAGAGCTCACATTTAGCCAGGAGTGTTTCATGGCAGACAAAGTCAAAGGCCCGGCTCATGTCGAAGAAGATTGCAGTTACAGGTAAGCTTTGATTCATGTAGCCTAGAATTAAATTTGACAAGTTAAAAGCAGCTAATGACGTCGATTTCCCTTTCTGAAAGCCAAACTGTTCAGGTTTAATAATCTTATACTTATTAATGAATGACGTTAAACGGTTTTGAAACGCCTTTTCAAATATCTTAGCGAGAACTGAAATAAGCGATATTGGTCGATAGCTCTCAACACATTCTTTATTTCCTTTTTTTTTGTAGAGAGGTTTGATTAGGGAAAGCTTTAGTGGCTCCGGAAAAGTACCGCTCGTGAAGGATAAGTTAACCAAGTAGCTTAAAACCGTTGCGATTTCGTTTTTAGATTCTTTTATAACCTTTGTTTGTATCTCGTCAAAACCGGCCGAGTTTGTAGGTTTTAGGGAACTAATTAATTTGCATATCTCGTTTGCATCTGTAGGCACTAGAAATAAACTAGCAGAATTATCCTGAACTAGTGAAGTGTCAGGTTTACCTATATTGTGAGAATTTGTGTCAGTTAAATTTATATAATAGTCGTTAAAAGTATTTGCTATGTCAGAGGGATTTACTAATATGTCGTCATTCCTAATAATTTTATCTATCTGAGTATCAACATTTTTACATTCAGTCACATTCTTAATTACGTCCCATGTAGCCTTACATATATTTTTGGAGCGAGCAATGTATTTGACGTTGGATAATTTTTGAGCCTGATATATGCATCTCTTTAGAACTTTACTGTATGTGTTATATTTAATTTTACTGCTATTGTTTTTTGGATTTTTATAATAACAAAAACGTAGGCGTCTTTTTGTTATTACTGATTTTTTGACTCCACGCGTAAGCCAACCAGTCGATTTTGTATTGACTTTAGTTTTAATTTTGATAATCGGGAAGCACAGCCTATAGAAAAGAATGAATGTGTCAAAAAATGTTCTGAACGCAATGTTTGTGTCCTGTTCACTATAAACATCAGACCACAATAAGCTACGGAGATAAACGCAAAATTTTGCTATATTCTCTGAACTATAGTCTCTCTTATATATATACAGACATGAAACTGGTTTTTCCTTATTTTTTACAGCAAATGAGAGACATTGTGCAGTTTCGTGGTCTGATAAGCCTAGTTTAAGAATCTCACATCGAGTTTCGGGAATATTCGATAGTATCTGGTCCAAACACGATTCTCGACGCGTGGGACCAAGTACGTGCAGTTTGAAATTATTATTTATTGCGATTCGTGTGAGTTCCTTCGCTTGCACTGTGGTCTTAAGTAAGTCTATATTAAAATCTCCGACTATAACGACTTTATATTTTAATTTGTGCTTGAGTTTGTTAGCAACAAGTTCTAACTTTCTAAGAAAAAGTGACGAATAAGGTGTTGGTGTTCTGTAAATGCAAATAATAATACATTTTTGTGCCGGTATCTCTATACCACAGCATTCAAAAACGTAATCTTCACAATAGTTTTCTAAAATAGATAACACTTTTGTTTGGAGTTGGTTTGTACAAAATATACAAACTCCACCTCTCTTTTGATGAGCCCGAGAATATGATGCCGCCAAACGATACCCAGATATACGTAAATTCCTTTCGTTACCAGCTTTTAAGAATGTCTCTGTAAAACATAAGACATCAAATTGCTTATTGTCTCGCTCTAACTCATCAAGTGTTATTTCCAGTAAATTTCTTTTGCTTACTAGTCCCGCTATATTTTGATGAAATATATTAAACAAATTACAATTAGGAGCGAAAAAACTGTTGATTTAACATACCTACGCCAGTCTCTTTCGGGAAATAATCGGTGATACGTTTTTGCTTCAACATTTGACTACTTTCTGGAATGTAATCGGTGATATATTTTTGCTTTAAAGTCTTATTTATTTTAATCTGCTTATTAGCTATTTTACATTTCAATTTATTATAAGTCAAATATTTGTTCTTATAGTCATAGGAATCAATTAGAAAATTTATTTTTGAACATAATTTATAATAATTATTCAAGTGAAATACATCCAAATATGCACAATTGTCAAAATTATTACATAACACCTTTACACAGTGGTTCAATTTATTTTCATTTAGGTGCAGACTATTTTTTACACCGGTAACAATAATGAAAGCTTCGGGGCGAGATTTTATAAATGCGCCGAGCTCCACAAGTAATTTTATAGGATTACTGTCATTTTCTCCAATACTTATGATGATAACATTTTTGGAGGTAGCATTTAAAGTTTCTGGTGAGTGAAGCATATCCTCACAACGTGCGCCGGGCTTGATGGTCGATGCTACTGCGTATTTTTCATAGACAGACTCCTGTCTTGACTTCAATAGTGCGGTCGCCAGTCCCTTACATTGTTCACCACCGATTATGTTTATTTTACCTGGCAAGTTTTCACAATTTTCAGTTAATTCTTGCCCGTGTTTGGCGCTAGATGTGAGAGCCGGATTTATATCTGGATAACCTTGTGAAGTTTGGACAGACTTTTCTATTCCAACATTTAGATGTTCACTGCTAAAACTGGTTTGCGTAGATTTTTGTTTATTCTCTCTGGTTTTCGCTGGTTTTATAACGTTTGATGTGGATTTACAAATCTCCTTCAGCTGCTGAATTTGCCGGTTGCAATCCAATAACTGCTTGCTCAGCTTATCGTTTTCGATCAGGAGTTTAGTACTGTAACTATCGGCGAACTTGAGTTTCTCTTGTAGTTGGGATATTTTAATTTTGAAGTCATCGACTTCATTTTTATAATTAATAGTCACATCTGGGCAACTTCTATTGAGCGTGTCATTCCGTAGTATCGAGCTGTCGAATTCCTCATCGCTTAAAGAGTCAAATGAGTTGTGTACCGGTATATTGTATTTCCTTACCGTGACGTTGTCCACAGAATAGTTCAGCATTTGCGGGACGGACGAGCTGTGTGGCACGGGTGTAGGTGACAGTTCTGTGGGTGTTGTTATGACTTGTTTTGGCATTAACGGCTTAGCGACAGCTTTTTGTAAATTTATAGGCGTACTTGCTTTTCTTGGTTGTTCTTTGAGCTTATGACACTTCATACAACACCACGACGCTTTACGTTCCTTGTCCATCAAGTCGTAGAGTTTATCAGTATTTGAACAAACAAGATCATAGGATCGCCCACACACCGAACACGTCAAAAAGTGTTTATCCAGAATAGATTTCTTGCAACGAGCGCATGACGGTTTTGGTGCCATTTTCAATTAAATAAATAATAATTGTCTTCTTTGAAACTTAAATATTTGACTTGACGCTATGATATGTAGCGAGCAACAGCATTTCCAACTTAACAATAGTACGGTAAGGTTCAGTTTATGAACCGAATAGCATTAATTTATTGTTGCAAGTAGAGCATTGCCGTTAGAACAGCATAAATCATGGCATGTTCCCGGGAACATTCCCCATGAGGGGAATATAGGGGAATTTAGGATTTGTATATGAATAACATTTATTTTATGACATTCTCTATATAAGAAAATGTTTATCTATTTAATAGGTTAGCAATTCAATAGAAAAAAATATAAAAAGTCAGCTGTAAATGTAAATTTCCAATGCTCCCGGGAACATTCCCATTGTTCCCCGGAATATTCCCAATGTTCCCGGGAATATTCTCATTGTTCCCGAGGAATATTCTCATTGTGCCCGAGGAATATTCCACAAGTTTTTAAATTACTTTCAGGAATAACATGGTAAAATAAATACCAGTGAGACAAGCAAGTTAATTACTGATAGAGAAGGAATAGAGAAAACACGTGTGTTGTCAACGCAATTAGCAAAATAATTGTATTTTATTTAGTTCTTATTGTTTTTATGTATCTATTTATTTCATTATTTCAATAGTATTTTAAATAGGTAGTGTATATTAGTACCAAAGACAGGCATGCCATAATTCATTAATTAATACCCTGCCAGATACATAAAATAAAAATAAATGAATATCAGCATTTAATATTTTGCAATATTTGATAAAATTCCATAGCCGTTATCACAAATATATTACAAGATCAAGAAGAGAAGTCTTGTTTTGGTGCGGGGGGCTCATCCCCCCGAACCCTAGTTTCGTAAATCTACTCTTGACTTGAAAGTTCAAAGTTGTGTTTATTATCTAAATACGGGGGCTGTGCCTCCGAGAGTGTCTCTTGTAGTCATCGTCCCATCACTTTGGATTTAAGCTATCATGTTTCTGTTCTTGGTAGTTGCTTTGATTTTAGTGCCATCGCCGCTTGTCATAGCTCCACTTGTGACTTCAAAGTTAAATCTTATAATCATCGTTTCCAAAGTTGACTTAAAATAATCAAAAGACTAACTATCTTGTTTCCCATCTGTCAGGTTTCTCCCTTAGGCCCCCCGTATCTTATAGTCTTCGAATCCTCAGTAGATTTTACAGAATCAGAAGACATACATACTATCTTGTCATTTTCGGATTCGACTGTAACTTTTTGCTGGAAACGTTATTCGCCCCATCGATGAGGCGCATATTTGGCGCACTTTCATTGGATTATTTCTGCTATGTCTCTGTAGCCGAAAATCACGCTGACTGTCTTTCGCGCGGCTTGACGTCTTTAAAGATTCCAGGCCAACTTCTGGTTTCAAAGATCTTCTTAAATACAGCGTAACTTCGTTTGATCCGTCAGTAGTTTCAAAACCAGCCAAGAGAAGACACATGCATTGATTTCAAATCCGTTAATTGACTTACCGCTCTTCAGATATCATCTTGGTCGAAGTTGTTACGCTGAGTGGTACACGTCTTCGATTTGGAAAACTGCTTCCTCAACTTCAATATGTGTCTGATTCAGATTTAGATATTGCGCAGTCTATATCTACAACATTGTCATTTCTCAAATGAGTTTGCGGGAATATAAGCTGTGTTCAAGAAATTTTCAGCTCTTAGAATTATTTTTGCAGCATGGTGTTATTGGAGTAGGAGGTAGCTAGGCTAGAAGCTTCTGAATTAACCTACCAACAAAACCACTAGGCATACTACCGCAAAATGGACACGTTCACGAAACCAATCTGATTGTAGATTCATAAAATATGTCATGCTGGGCCAGATGAATTGTTTTGTGGCAGCGCGTCAGTGTTAATGTTTTTTTTCTGCTAACTGCTAACAAAGTCATACAAGCAAGTTTTACTTCTCTAAGTACCCTTTATGAGTTGGTTGACTATTATTACTCGTAAACTTGTAAAGTCTACCCTAGCAGCGTTTATATAGCTAATACCCAAGTACTCCCAAAATTTGCAATTTAAAGTTTGATATTTCACAAACAGTCTATAAATCGGAAAATTGTTGCAACAAACCTGCAACATTTTGTAAGGCCTATCCAACGACATATCACACCATGGCGTAGACTAGAAAAAAAAGACATCCCCACTTTAGTATAGGGGGAGGTACAGTAAAAAGTATTTTTCCAAGAATTTGTTCTGCCAATTTGTCAAAATGACTAATATGTATAACCATGCCGAATTATAACTTTCTAGTACTAAAAGTTTCTCTAGTACTAAGAAAAGTTCAATGTTCCCCATTTTGGGGAATATTCCCGGGAACAAAGGAAATTCCCGGGAATATTCCCCAGGGGAATATTCCCGCTGCCCATCACTACCTGTACCCGTCACATCCAGAGAAAATTAAAAAGTTTTCTTTTATGGTGACTTTTAGACTTCGACTTTGAATAAAATACAACTTGCCACTCCATGGATTTTAGATGGTTCTAAATGGTATGCCAAATGTCCTAACCCTAGTTATAGGCACTAGACGACGATATACATACTTATATAGATAAATATATACCGAAATATACATAGAACAAATATATACATAGAACATACATAACTCAGGAAAAAATATTTTATGATATGTATTTTCAAAAACAAATTACATGTATGTACGACAATAGAATCCTAAAATTTAATAGAAAGTCAGTTTTTTCAGAGGGGTCATTATTTCGGGGAAAATTTATAATGCGATGCAGGATTAATTGGTGCCATGCCAGAACCATACTCGCAAAATACAAAAAAATAAAAACCCTTACCGTCTGCATCTTCAACAATATCTTCATCAACCCCTTTGCCAGCATACAATTTCAACAGTTTTTTCATCATTTTCCCAGAAAATTTTGGTTTAACTTTAGATTTGTCCTCGGGCTTATCTTCAGGCTTATCTCCGGATTCATCTTCGCATTTGTCTGCGGATTTACCTCCGGATTCGTCTTTAGTCTTATCTCCGGTTCGGAGTTGGTCTCGGGCGCGTTTGGCAGCGGCAGCGGCGAGAGCGCGGCACGCGCGGTGACGCAAGCCCCATTCGTGGAGATATTTGAACGCCAACGGCACTTCTAATGCGCACAGATGACATGTGTATGTTTTGGCAGCTGAAAAAAAAGTTTATTAAAGAATTGACCGAGCGAGCGAAGCGAATGAAGCGTCTTTATTTCAAGTTGCCCAAAAATAATTGCGTATTTTTTTTTGGAAACAATAGTAGGTACAGTCGAGTTTGGTCTGTGTATATATAGGATACACAAGACAATACAATGGTCTGTGTATCCTATATATACGCAGACCATTATAATGGTCACAGGCCATTATAATGGTAATAAGATACAATAACCCCATAGCTACAATAGCCCCGAGTCACCTTACACACTTACGAGAACAAAAATATTTGAACACGACCCTATTGTCAGGAGCATAAAGTCGTGTTCAGATATTTTTGTTCTCGTAACTGTGTAGATGTAAATGAACTCGACTGTACAATTACATAGCAATTTGTTGATAGAACAGTGTGTCAAGATGTCCAGATTTACGGACTTATTAAAATTCGATTGGCCACCGCCGCGACTGATCGTGGCTCCTGATTATGAATCGCGTACCGGTTCGAAACATTTCGAGCGATATTCGACTTCTACGACGTGAGTAAACCCGTTTCGCAAGTATTTTTACGTTTCTCGGCAGAAAATCTCACTTCCTGGCCAAAGCAAGACGTACAACTCTAGACAAACTACGGGCGGTAATTCGTAAAGCCCCAGATTACATATGTAAGGCGCTCACCTTCGGCTCGGGCCTCAAACACCTGTGATCTGGGACAATTACGAATTCACCGCTAGGTATAGGTATGTACTGTACTTAATATGCCTGAGAGTTTTCTATATAAAATCAACGAGTACATGGAACTCAAACTATAATAAAAATATGCGTGTATTACTGCAAACTGACATTTTGTTTATTGTTATTTTTATTTTCTTGTGTTTTTAATTTACTTATTATATTTTTTGTATTGGAAATCTGATAGGTATATTTTGACATTGTGTAAATTATTTTTGTTCTATTTTTATTTTATTCTTAGTGTTATTAATTTGATTTCATATTGTGTTAAGTTTGTAATGACGATCCTTATTGGGAGATACTAGATTCATTTATTTATATTTTATTTACCTGTTGACTTCCCCTTTTATTTTAAACTTATTTTGACATTGTAAACATTTTCTCTTATTATTAATCTTGCCTTTATTTTTGACGATCATGATATTCATTCGTATAATTTTGACATTAAGCAAATTTGTAATGTAATTTTTATCGTGAAATAAATAATCTAATTTAATCTAATACCTTCCGACTCTTCGACAGAGACCTGGGGCTCCCGCATGGGCTCCAGCATCAGACGGCGATGTTCTTTGTCCACGTACTGCCCCACCAGTCCCTCCAGCGTCTAGAAACAGACACCGTGTTCTTATTAAGACTGCACCGAGCGAAATGTGAAAAATAGGCAGTTGCCGTTAAGTAGACAACGTCAACACTAGTTGTTTAATCCATGTCTAAACAATATATTTGGCACTTCGAAGAATGTGTTAACAACTTGCCCGTGGAAAAAATATAAGATTACTAGCTGTTGCCCGCGACTTCGTCCGCGTGGAACCTTTATCTTGAAAATTTTACATCTTTATTATTTTCAGATCTAAGTAATGTTGAAATTGCTAAACGTGCTTTTTTATGCTTTTGCACCCCGTTTTAACCCCCATAGGGGTGAAATTTACTAAAACGCTGAAAGTATTTTTTGTGTTTTTGAATAAGTAATCTTTCTGCAAAGTTTCAAGTCTCTAGCTCCAAAAAAAAAGTTTCCCCCATACAAACTTTGCACCCCTATTTAACCCCCTTAGAGATTGAATTTTTCAAAATCGCTTCTTATCTCTAGCCCACGTTATAAAAGTAACCTACTGTGCAAAAATCAACTCTCTAACATTGGTAGTTTCGGCTGTGCGTTGATGAGTCATTAAGGACTTCTTCTTTTATATACATAGATTAATATTTTACCCTAGAAAACTAAGTAAAGATGGACGAAAATTGGAAAATCGTAAGCAGGCGTTAAGTGTTTTTTTATATATATTATAACAATGGAAATCTATTCTGACAATCAGTTAAAAAAAAGATGAATGTTTACATTACAATTTGTCCGCATCAAATATTTCAATTATTGTTTGGTATTAAAGGTCGAGATTTATCAAAAAGTGCTTTTAATTCTCCATACATTTTTACTATGGCGGCCGCGCGCCGATCTAAATACTCATTCCCCGCGCTCTATGGTTATAGGCGCGTTAACGACTAACGCTCGGCGCAGTCTTAAGAGGCCTTATTCCTTTTAAAATGCTGATTGCTTTAGGCATTTTTCTCTATGATCAAACATGTTTCTAAACATATTATTGATGTTACTACCTAGAACAAGGCTATTGGGATTTATTGGCATATATTTGAAACCTACAATTTGAAATTTTCATTAATAATTTTTGTTTCAAAAACTACTCGAAATTGACAAAATTCAAGCGAAAAATTTGTTTTTCCAACTTATTTTCGACTGCACGCAATATAAGCATGAAATAGCTATGTTACTACCTAGAACTCGGGGAAAAGTATTATTCACATCAAAAAGTTGGTTGAAATTATCAATATATTTGTCATAATATGAAAAAAATAAAATAAATGGAATAAGGCCTCATAATGACGAAAAAAGGGGGGTGTTATAAGTTTGACATGCCGCTGGCTCAATATACCTAACGCTCCGCACACTACGGCTCCTTGTGGCCGCCACAGTATACTTGTCCCTTTTCCACGCTCGAACTTTTACGCTTTTACCCTAAGGTTGACTGGTAGATAATGCCTTATGGCATTAAATCCGCCTTTTGTACGATAAGTTTCCTTTTTTGCAATAAGGATTAAATAAATAAATCCATGACCCAGGCTCCAGGCACAAATATTCGAGTTCATCACACAAATTGCCCTTGCCGGGAATCAAACCCAGGACCGGCTCAGTAGGAAGTACAAAACTCTTCAATACTAACCTGTTCATTAAGCAACGCCAATGTATGTTCCTTCTGGCGTTGATGGCTCTTCAGATCAGAGACAGGAAGAGTAATATTGCAGGAGTCGCAGTAGAATACTTCTGTCTTTGACTCATCAGTCTTGGCTGCCTTCGGAAGCTTAACCTTTAGGAAATCATCCAGATTCTCAAAGGTACCTGGGGTGCTTGGATCATCTGTGAATGATAAATGGACATAGCTACAGTTGTTCTGAATGTGAGCGAGTCTACAAAGCCCTGTTTCGCGGCGCTTCTATTTCTGCTCTTAAAACCAGGTGTTCCAAAGTGTCCAAGATTGTTTATTATGTTTAATACTAGGGGCTTTGTGCCCTATGGGATACTCCCCCTACCCCCCTTTCTTTCCCCTATTTTAGTTTCGTTTATGCATATATCTAGTAACAACCTATGAACACTAACTGTTCTGTTAGCTTAATATTATGACTATCCAAATTATCAATTTAGTTTTTATGCAAATTGGTTATAATAAATCTTGATGGTAGTTAAATGAAATCCCATTTCATAAGATTAATAAAACCTTCTAAGTGTAACAAATACTATTCTAAACCGCATTATAATCGGTTCAGCCAAACACGAGATAATCGCGGACAAACATACATACATACAAACTTACTTACAGGTCAAACTGAGAATCTCCTTTTTTTTAACTGTTAAAAAGAAGAAAGACGTACAGCATGGTGCTCCACTTGCTGCTTTCTTCAGCATGGCATTCAAAAGGTCATCATAGGGTCATTTTCATTTTAGGTTACCATTTGGTTATTTTTTCTTGTCCCAACTCGAAAAGATTAAAAAAAAAAACTACGTATTACAGTATCGTAGATGTTAAGTGTTAATTATATTATTAACACATTTACCTACAGGTTGGAATAGGTTTTAATTGAGATATCTTTTATTTTGTACTCAAAATAATTAAATAAAAATACTACTTTTTTGGCGTTCCATACAAAAGAGCGATGTCCCACTTCCATTTTTACATATAAAAATATCAATAAAAAATTATTTTTCTATGTAAGCATACATATATTTACCACTATCCATATCAGCATCGATGGTACTTTATTTTAATTATGTTTTTAACAACGAAACAATAACAAACCAGGAGAAAATCGAATTTAACTACATGTCCCGCGTTTTTCGTCTTCTGTGTAACGTGTGTAACGCGAGCCAATAATTCGAAATTTTGAAGTAATTTCAACGCATCGTTAATTTATTTTGGTCTAGCAACATTGTAGGCTTCTACCAATCGACGAATGACAGCGTCGCCATATTGTTTTAGTTTGAGAACGGTGCAAACAGGTCGCACACGTGATTTTTCTTTCTGTTTTTTATAAGTGTAACGTGAATTTAAGAAGTAAGTACACATAAATAACATAAAAACTTTTGTGAATCGCATAGTCATATTATTAACGATAAAATACAAATGGCAGTATTCGTAAAATGTCGTACAATGTCTCTGTAATTTGGCGAAGGTTATGTTGATACCGCGAAATTTGAATGTTCAGTGTAACGTTGCTGTTACACACAATTCTGTGTTACAGTGTGTTACGTAACAAAAAACGGTAAAGCTGCATGCACGACGGACAAAACTATTATTGCAAGCTTTTATTTTTTTGACAGATTTAACGAAAAATACGTTTATTGAATTAAAATTTTATCGCAGCGTATGTACTCGTCCTTCCAGTTAATATTTGCTCATTTTACGATGTCTACGATTTATTGCTTACGTTACGACAAGAAAATACAACAGTGTGAACAACCCTTTATTAATATTTGTTACACACAAAATTTATTCTACGTAACGGAACGATTTTTTTTTGTGTGTAACTTTTGTGTTACGTACACCTAAAATGAAAATGACCCAGTAAGGAAATATCATACCATCTACAGCTGCAGCGAGATGGTCACTCAGCCGGTCGACAGCTACCGCAGCAAGCGCCTTAGCAGCGCGGTGCCCCGAGCTGCTTTCATGCGATGTTGAGCCATCGATTCGACAAAGGTGACAGTACATTGTGCAGGACTCTTTAAAAAGAGAAATAGTATTATTTTAAACTAAAAAATTTTTAACGGAGCGAGTGAAACGTTTCAGCTTGGCTCAAAGTTCTTTTGTATGTCCAGATGCTTTCCAGCTGTTGCCTAAGGTTCATTTTAAAACATTGGGAAAACAGACTTGAAAGAAAATGAATTATTATTAAACTTTATTGCTCCTGTTACAGGGCCCACCTTGTAGAACCCAATTGACTCCAGAAAACATGGAAAAAGTCGCAAATATTTACGTATTTTATGGTGGCGAAAAAAACAATGCCTACACAAATGAGGTCTTTGTATATTCTGACTTTTTCCTTGACTATAAAATTAAAATTGCGAATGAAATACACTTATGAGTATGAGTAGGTATGAATTGTATTTTAATGCTAATATCGGCTCCATAGCTCTCGTGCTAACGAAAGTCCGATGCCTATTAATAACA
The DNA here is from genome assembly GCA_932273695.1 of Apotomis betuletana. Classification (NCBI taxonomy): domain Eukaryota; kingdom Metazoa; phylum Arthropoda; class Insecta; order Lepidoptera; family Tortricidae; genus Apotomis; species Apotomis betuletana. The sequence goes on from OW026322.1 coordinate 5,203,126, forward strand.
TTCTCTGAAACTCTTTCTGTAATACAGAGGTTTATTTATTCATATATTAGTTAATTAAAGTATACAACTGAATATATATATATGTAATTTATTTCATCCAAGTACTTATAACAAATACAGAGTCAATAACATAATCACAATTTTAAAATAAATAAATACATTTATCCCTCATGTACTACCGTTACAATACAATACAACTGAATTATATACAGCGCCTTGCAAAACTGTTTGTACAGTTTGTCCATAGGTGCGAGTGTGTTAGTCATAATGCATGTTGTGTGTAACAGTATTTTTGTTGGATGTTATGCGGTGCTGCGGTGAAGTTCGTGACTTTGACAGCTGCCAAGTTAACAGTGCATTGAAATCATCTCGAGTTTTTAATTAAAATATATTGGATAAAGTTCATACCATAGTGTGAAGTGTACATTACGCGAAAAATCAGGCACTTTTGGACTAAAAATACGTGTAAAAACGGCAAAACACATTAGAACTGAAGCAGAAAGTGCTGAAAACTGTGCGAGTGATACATATACGTATAACTAAACACAACAACACAAGTGGGGTAGTTGGATATAATAGTTGACAGACCCACAGATACCAACCAACCAAGTCCATAGAGAATTCTACTTTGACTTCTACTTAGAGTTGCCAGCACCGAGAAAATTCTACTATTTTGGTAGAAAAGGAAACGCTAAAAGAATCATGGATGACAAATACTTAGAAAAATTAATAACAGCTATGAAGACGGAACTAGGCAAACAAACGGCGGAACTTACGAAAAATATAACCGAAAAAGTGAACCAAACGCTTTCTGTCATGCTTGAAGAAAAAATGCAACCTGTTATCAAGGAAAACCAGGCCTTAAGAAAAGAGATCGATACACTCAAAACTAAAGTCTTCAACCTGGAAAAAGGAAGCAGGAAAAATAATTTAATATTGCATGGCATAAAAGAAACAGAACACAATAATATGCAACTTTTAGATATAGTTCTGGAAACTCTCAACAGAGTCAGCGAAAAGTCAAATATGGAACGTTGGGATAAGTGGGAAATAAGCAGTGCCCAAAGACTCGGGAAGAAAGATGAAAACAAGACTAGACCGATACTCATTACAATAACTCTAGCATGGAGGAAATATGAACTCCTAAAAAACAATAAAAAGTTTCCAAGCGACACCTATGCTACGGATGACTTCCCGAAGGACGTTCTAGAAAAAAGGAAGGAACTGAAGAAAGAAATGAGAGAGGCAATTAATAACGGAAAAACAGTGAAACTTAGATATGACAAACTTATAATAAAAGACAAAACCACGGAAAAAAGGAAACGTCAGCCATCAAACTCGCCTACAACCAACGAAAATAAAACTAGCGAGCAAATCAATGCTCCGAATAAAATTAGCAAGGCGAACGCTTTGGACTATATGAGGCCGAGGTCGTCAAACGCGCCAGTAGAGACATAGCAGCTACAGAATCACATAACAACAACACTAAACTCAACACTAAATCATAAGAATTGCATCCCAATCCGGCCGGTCACCGTGGGAGAAGTAGACCATAACCCTCCAAATACCTCCAACAGCAAAGCGAACAAAAGTAATCTTATAAAATCAAAACAAAAAACTCCCAGTGCTCCCCTAGGGTCTGCGGACCTTTCAACAAAAAGATGTGAAGTATTCAACATATCAACCCTTAACGTGAGAACCCTCAGAACACATGAAAGCCTCCTGGAGTTGGAAAAAGCGCTGGAAAACGTAAAATTTGACATACTAGGTATAAGCGAAATGAGACGGCTTGGCGAAAAAATTGAAGAACACCAAGAATATATCCTATTTCAAAAGGGAGAAACAGCAGGCCATAAAGGAGTCGGCTTCATGATCAAGAAATCTCTAAAACAATATATACAAGAACTAATTGGAATTTCTGAAAGGCTAGCATTACTCACCATTAAACTCCCAGGATATAAGAAGCAATGGGTAATAATGCAAGTGTACGCCCCCACAGAACAAGCAGACAAATCAGTAATAGAAACATTCTACAAGGAAGTCTCACTAGCAGTAAAAGCCAACTCCGATAAGCATATAATATTAATGGGTGACTTCAACGCTCAGGTGGGCGCTAGACAAAATAATGAAGAGTTCGTGCTTGGGAAATTCGGATATGGAAAAAGAAGCAAAAATGGGCAGAGATTAATCGCTTTCCTAATGGAACACAACTTAACTGTGCTTAACTCAATTTTCAAGAAAAATAAGAAAACTAAATGGACCTGGATTTCTCCAGACGGAACATATAAAAACGAGATAGACTACGTGATAAGCAGTTTCCCTAAAGCATTTACAGACACTGCAGTTATATCGACATTGAATTTTAACACAAACCATCGCATGGTAAGGAGTTCTCTGAAAAAAATCCAAAACAAAAGTTCCCGGAAACATGTTAAAAATTATGTGACAGAACAGCTTGAAGCCGACTACAACAACTACAATACAAACCATCTCAAAGACATGGAAAAAGTAGTCAATAACGAAACATTTGATGTGAAGGAGAAGTACAATTTACTTGGACAACAGCTGCAAAAACACATGACTGCAAACAGAAAAGAAAAACACAACAAATACGAACTTAGCGATCAAACTTTAAAACTTATAAACGAAAGGAAAGAATTAATATCGAGCCAAACTGGGAAAAAAGATACAAAATTGATAACAGAGATAAGCAAAAAGATAAAAGTAAATATTAGGAAAGACCGCAAAGCAAAAAGAATACAAACCCTTGATTTCCATATCTCAAGAACAGGAGGCGTCAAAAAGGCATTCAAGGAGCTAAAAGAGACTGGGAAAGAATGGATACCAAATTTGAAAAAGGGTTCAAAGGTTACCACGAAAAGACAAAACATCAATGACTTAGCGACAGATTTCTACCGTGAACTTTATGCAAAACAAGAATCTGTAAAAACAGTAAACCATAACTGCAGTTATCCAGAAAGAGAGGTTGATGAAGAGACCCCACCTATAATTTTACCGAAGGAAGTGGAGAAGTCCATCTTGAGTCAAAAAATGGGCAAAGCACCAGGCCCAGATAAGATAACTAACGAGCTGATGAAGGGAACGATGGAAGAGTTGGTACCAGTTCTTACAAAATTATTTAATGAGATTTTGGTGAGCAGTTATATCCCAGAACAATGGACTAAATCACATATAATTCTGTTATATAAAAAAGGAGACAAAGAAGACATCGGAAACTATAGACCGATAAGCCTCATGTCAAATGTGTACAAAGTGTTCGCGAAACTCATACTGAACAGGATCACCCCTATGCTAGATGAACAACAACCTATTGAACAAGCCGGCTTCCGGAAAGGGTTCTCGACGATAGATCACATTCACACAGTCAAACAGGTACTAGAAAAATACAACGAGTACAACAAAGCTCTATATATAGCCTTTATAGATTATGCAAAAGCGTTCGATAGCATAAAGCATGAGTATATATGGGAGACTCTAAAAGAGCAAGGAATACCAGCAGTTTATATCAACATCATAAAGAAGATCTACTCGAATAGCAAAGCTAGAATTCAATTAGAATCTTTGGGTAGCGAATTCAACATAGACAGAGGAGTGAGACAAGGAGACCCGCTCTCACCCAAACTGTTCTCCGCTGTTCTCGAGAGCATCTTCCGAAAATTGGACTGGGAAAATTTCGGACTAAATATAAATGGCATAAAACTGAACCATCTCAGATTTGCAGATGACCTAGTTCTCTTTGAGGAGAATCATGAAAATCTAGCAGTAATGATCCAAGGATTAAATGATGTAAGTGAAAGTTGGACTTAAAATGAATGCCGACAAAACGAAGATAATGACCAATTTCATACAGAGGGACATCAAAATCGGTAATGAAAACCTCGCCTATGTTAATGACTACGTATATCTAGGACAGACTATTTCTACTGAGGACCAAAATGTAAAGGAGATAAATTTGAGGATAGCCATGGGATGGAAAAAGTACTGGGCTCTTAAGGAAATAATGAAGTCTAAAGACCTAGGAATGGCAATAAAAAGAAAAACTTTCAATACCTGCATACTACCATGTCTAACCTACGGCTGCGAAACTTGGGCATTGACAAAAGCACTTAGAGCAAAGCTAGCCATCTGCCAGAGAGCAATGGAGCGAAGTATGACAGGTACACGAAGACAAGACCGGATTAGGAACACCACGCTTAGATCAAGAACGAAAGTGACTGATATCCTAACAAAAATAGACCAGCAAAAGTGGAGATGGGTTGGCCACATGATGCGGGAAAAAAAGGAAAAATGGAGCAGGAAAATAACAGAGTGGTTCCCGAGAGATGGAAAAAGAAAGCGAGGAAGACAAAAAATTAAATGGGAGGATGATTTGAAATTGACTGTGGGATTAAAATGGAGAAGAGTTACAAGTGACAGAAGCCAATGGAAGTCCTTGGAGGAGGCCTATGCCAAAAGGCACACTGAAATTAGGGATATATTGTAGTTTAATCGAAATTTTAATAACTTATTGTAAATTTACTAATTTCAGAATAAAGGGCTTTATTATTATTATTATTATTTATGCGGTGCTGGCAGACATTCGAAAGAATTTTTGTCAGTTCGCAGTGCACTTTACATATTATATTAGTGTACATTTAGTATTTCATGTCAGCACCCTAAAACTATAGCTATTGCTGGGTATGATGATTGCCAAGTTTACCTTTCAAGTAAGATTAAAATGGGCTACGCTACCGTTGGGAGTTGTGACCCCCCGGAATAGATAAAATATATCAGAGTGGATTCATTTTGTACAGTTCCAATTTCAAAAATAAAAATAAAATTATTAAGTAAGGGTTGTTGGTAAAGCCTTGGTACTCTTGATTGTAAGTGTTCACAAAAGGAAATCTTATGGTCTTACAGATGTAAACATAATTATTCTATTCGTACCTGAGGTCAAAGATTTCTTCAGATTCGAAATACAGAATTATCGTTTAGCCAGGGGCTTCGATGTAGAAACTTTGTAACGAAGAAACAGAGCCAAAAACCGTTTTTTTCTTATCCACTAGATTGCTTTTGGTAACTACGACTACCTGTCACCGCTCTTATTTTATTATATAAATAGAGTCAAACTCAAAATTCGAAGCAATTGGAAGCAATTGAGTGGCTAAGTTACAAAAACGCATGCGCGAGTCGCTGGGCGTCGAAAAAAAAACAGCTGATTTTTCGCGGCTTTTGAAGAAATTACGTCGTAGTTTATCGTATTTTACATTTTTGCCTAATTTTAGTAACGTCGCACAGAAACAACTTAGAAATAGGTATCGGTATACGCAAGATAAATTTTATACAATCCTTCCTCAAATTTTGCATACCATGAGTATTGATGAGTATTGCATCGAATGACGAAATAGGTATTTGAGATAAGTGTAATGTAATTTAACAAGAATATATCCTTTCTTTAGATAATTAGCACTAACACAGTTTAAGTTTAGGTCTATAATATGTTGTTTACTTACCACAAATTATGAAATTAAACTACACAATAACACTAATAGTAAACAAAAACAACACAAAAACACACTTCGGTATGATTCCGATACGATACGATCTGATCGGTCTATCAGTGTTGCCAGATAAAGATATCGAAAAACCGGAGCTACTAGAGGGAACGTTTTAAAGGATTTCCGATTATTTTATAACTTATCTCACCTGAAACATGTTAACGAAAGTAAAATCTTTATACTTTTTGAGAAGCTTAAAATATAAACTCGAAGAGAGAAAATGATAGGTCATTTGATACGACACGACGATCTAATACAAAAGATAATGGAAGGGAAAATTGAAGGAAGGCGAGGAAGAGAAGGCCGAGGATTAGCTATTTGGACCAGATCAAGAAAAAGGCAGACGTCGGGTCGTATCGGGAAGTCAAAGAACTGGCGTTAAGTAGAACGGACTGGAGAGAACTGCACCGACAAGAGTGAAACTCTTAAATAATAATAATAATAATATTTTAGGGAGTGTATGATCGATGGGTTGTCGAGCAGGGATTCTCCCTATATATTGATAAGTCGAGATGCAAAGTCGGAATGAATTTTATTTACAAATACACAGCCTTTTATACACAAATTTTGATTTATTACTTAAAACTAGGAAATGCTGGCACTCGGGTGATTTCTACGGAATCCGCGCCCCATCACGCCAACGCGATGTCTTCGTTGAATCAGTCTTCTGTCCCGTACAGTGCGCGTACAGATGACAGGGATGGAGCGATGTGGGCGGAGCTTGTCGATATCGTTCGAGCTGCACGTGACCTTCGGCGAATCATAGCTATATTTCCAGTTAGTCTCACATCGGCGCTGGCGCGGCGCGGCTGTCGTACGCCGCGTGCGCCGGGCCTCACGGCATCAGCTGTTGTCGTATATGAATGTATTTCAGCTATGCAGACGGAATGATGATGCGTAGCTACAATATAATATACACATAAGGTATTCGAGCAACCATGTTCTTTGTGGAGCTAGAATTTTAACTTATGAAATGTTGATGTACTAATCCTAATACATATGGTAAGTACTTACGTGTAAATTAGTTTTCTGTAACAAATATTAATGTAAGGTAATTAATGTAATTTGCCCAGCAGTGGGACAATATAGGCTCTTAATAATAATAATAATTAATGTAAAGTAGATTCGAAAACGTGAGGCTGGAACTATACAAACATCTATTTATTGTAGGAAATAAAATAAACCGCCGATTACGGTGTATTTGGCAACACTGCAATCTAGCTGTCAAACGAAAACTAATCAGGTACGTTCCAAAACAAGAAATTCACTTAACTACGTTTCACAAAAAACTGTTTTTAGAAACCGTTTTTTTTTTTGTATAGCCCGCCCCGTTGCTGATATCACTGTCTCGTTCGATTCATTCGTTTGCAACTATGGTGCGACGGCGTTTTTGAGTTTCGCAGAAATGTCACAAGTTTTACGATTAAGTATCGAGTGTTTTCAATCTACCATCTTTCAGTGGCCACTTTCGGATATATGATGATTCTGCTCAGTAGCGGCGTCAGGGCACGGCGCCGGATAGAATGGGGCGCCCTTTTATATCCTCTCGCTCATTGAGCGAGCCATTCTTACTCGTATATTCCCAAAATTTTGCGAAAAATGTTTAGGGGGCGCCATAGAAATCTCGCCCAGGGAGCTGGGTAGTGCTAAAACCGGTACTGATTCCCCTCATACACTCCATAACCCACGCCACGCTTTTAAAAGGCCGGGAACGCACTTGTCTCTCTGGTGTTGCAGGTGTCTATGGGCGACGGTAATCGCTTTCCATCAGGCGATCCTTTTGCTTGTTCGGCTGGAGCTCGCCCTATGAGCCCGTCGACTGACACTCACCAGTGACGGTGGACGAGTTAAGGATATTGTCGATTTACTCAAAGCAGCCCGTTTAGCACAACTACGCTTCGCGACTTGTCGCGCGACATAGCGCTACCCGTCACTCTCTTACATTACTGCATAGAAAGAGACGGGTAATTATCTCGTGCGAGAAATAGTCGCGTATGACAGTTATGCTAGAGGTGCTGGTGGTCCTTCGATTGGCGTTGTGTACGATCTCATTAAATAAAACAGTACTATTGTGTGGTTTGCACCTCATTAATCATGCGTCGTTTTATTTTCATATTATCGTCCGTCGTAAAAGAGATGCGTGTTTCATAGAAAGGTGCTATTTTGGTGGATTATTAAGGCCTTTGCTAGGAGTTAATAATACTTAAATAGTTATCGCGTTTACCTGACTACCAGAGGTTCTCTTCCTGACGACCTCTATTAAGGCAATTTTAACTCTTGGCAATCAAAGGCCTTAGAGTTGATAATCCACAAAAATTACACCTTATCTATTAAACACACTTCTCTTTCATGACGGACGATAATGAAGCACAAAACCAGACAATAGTACTGTTTTCTTTAATGAGATCGTACACGTCAACCGAAGGACTATACCCAGAAGATTGGTGGAAAGAAAGAAAATGAAACAGCAAATTATACGTAAAATGTTTATTACTTAAATTATTAGGTACTACACTATATAGTTTTTGCGAGTCATAGTTACCTACTTAAACGCTTGTCACACGTGAAATTCAGTTTAAGAGGCCTTATTCCTTTTTAAATTTATGTTTTTCGTATTATGACAAATATATTAAAAATTTCAACCAACTTTTGGAAGTGAATAGTACTTTTCCCCAAGTTCTAGGGAGTAACATAGCTATTTCATGCTTTCATTGCATGCAGTCAAAAATAAGTTGAACAAAAACTAATTTTCCGCGTGAATTTTGTCAATTTCGAGTAGTTTTTGAAGAAAAAAAAAAATATCAATGAAAAATTCAAACTGTAGGTTTCAAATATATACCAATAAATCTCAATAGCCCTGTTCTAGGTAGTAACAACAACAATATGTTACATACATGTTTGATCGTAGAGAAAAATCTTTAAAATAGTCAGCATTTTAAAAGGAATAAGGCCTCTTAAACAATTATGTTGGTATGAATGTCATACTAAAGAGGTATCATGTCTTGTCAAGTTTAGAGTGTAACATACAAAACACGATATAGTGTTATTCCTCACAATGACATCGTTGATGGTGTCAATATACCCTCGCTTCCTTATGTCCGGGTTTTTTAAGTCTTTGTCCGGGTGAATTTAGAGATGGTAGCCCAACATGGGACCAGCCAATGTTTGTGTTATAGCACAAAACAGATAGGTACAGAAATGAATCTACATACAAGCGCGCTCGAGCAAACGCACACATAGACATTGCTCACGGACTCAAGCGGATGGCACTCGCGCTCGCACTGGTCCGAACTGGTCCGAGACATTGATTTCTGTTTCTATTTGTATTGTGGTTATAGCTTGTGTTGTATGTAGGAAGCTAAAGATGAATATGAGTATGAGTATGTGGCTAGTGGTGCGCGCGCTTGCTGCCGTGCGGGGAGTCGGCGCGGCGGCGCTTGCGGCGCGGCGCCGCGCACTCCGCCAGCCCGGCGTGCGCCTGCGCAGCCAGCAGCATGCCCAGCTGGCTTACCGCCTGCAACACATAGGGCTGTGTTAGAACCACAGACAACCCCCACTAGACGGAGCATGTAAGGCGACCCGCGCGCACCAACGATATGGTACGACAGAACATTACAGTATCAACATGGCGGCCACCGTTTAGTTGCGTCCTTGTTTATGATCCATGCGTACGTCAACGAAAAAAGAAATTAAATAAATAATATGGTAAATTGTAGTGTTAAGTGGTGTAGAGAGACCTCATAAACATGGACGCAACTAAACGGTGGCCGCCGTGTTGATACTTTAATGTTCTGCCGTACCATATCGTTGGTGCGCGCGGGTCGCCTCACATGCTCCGTCTAGTGGGGGTGGTCTGTGGTTAGAACGTACCCTATAAAGCCTAACAGTGTTCTTCAGCCCACGCCATATTGCAGAATTTTAGTGGTACTAATTTATGAGTCAGAGTCGGCCTTTGAGCCAGACCGAAAAGAACATGGCGGGATGACTTGGATGGATTTAGTAACGAGTGGAGGCTGCAGCCATTAGATACGAGTGGCGCAAGAGACCAAAGGTCGTATCTCAAGGTTTTCAAGAGTAGTGACATAAATTTTAGTGAGTTCTGGTTCTCACCAGGCAATGGCAAAAGGAATGTACCTCTTCATGGAGCTCCTTGGCCATCTGGTAAACGCTGTGCTCGCTGCTGTTGTACATGAGCGCGTTGGACAGCATCAGGAGGATGTCCCGCTGAAATTCCGCTGTCGTCCTGAAAAACAGAAATATTTAGCGTTCTGAACGCTAGGCGTGGAAAACAATTTACCGTATAAATATAATAATAATAATAAATAATAATAATAAATCATTTATTCACTCCACCACAAAGTATACACTATGAATAGTAGTTACAATTATATAGTATGGCAGTTGTTAGGTATACAGCTAATGCAGTGGAGCCTGGTGCCTGAACTAGGGGATACCTGTATTTCGGGTCACCAGGTTAGAATAGAAAAAAGCCGGCCAAGTGCGAGTCGGACTCGCGCACGATGGGTTCCATCAAATACAATAACTGGCCCGCTTAAGTACAGTTTGGACCTGGTATGTATGGCGCCAGATAAAAAGGAGGTGCAAAGTTAACACAACCGATCACGTACTACACAAATACACAGATAAACATGTTAAACGTTTAACACCCTTCTTTTTCGTCGGGGGTTAAAAATTGTGTAAGTTTAAATCAATGTATATGTATATAGGATATTTGTGAACCATTGAATGTCTTCCATTCAATTGTATTTCAGCCCTAAATCCTTTATGGCGATCAACTAATTATACCCAGAATAAGTCGCGGGCAGATAGATACTTGTGCTTAATAAACGGGTCAATTTTTTCTCTAATGCTTGTTGCCCTGGTGATGTCCCTTGGGTCACTGTTTAAAACATCGATTTTCGGCGGCAATAATGAACAAAAACTTTGTAATTGCAGCCGTTACATTTAAGTCCATTCTTATGTAGACTATCTCTTGAAAATACCCATATTATAAATTATTATACCTAGATATATTTCTAGCAGGGACAACATGTGGTTAGTCCTTACATAACATAATAATAATATCGACAAACCTGACATCGATAACAACCACGTCAACGTTATAAGGAAATACATAATTATTTAGTTTTTAAGAGAATATTCACAATGTCGTGGAACTCGAATAAATGTCACATTGTGTCTCGATCTCTCGAATAAATGTCAATTATTTAAATTTTAAAATAATAATGTCTATGAATGTAAAAGCCATTTATTACTAAACCTATTTAACGTAAGAATGAATGAAAATGCATGTTACGATTTTGTCACTTACTTTTCCTCTATGACGTTGAAGTGGTATTTATCGATAACATGATTGTCGATGTGTTATTTTGTTAAGCACTAACAACACGTCGTTCGTGCTAGGAAAATATCTAGGTATATAAATTATCAACACTTTTATAATCACCATTGTCCCCTGGGTGACGGGACAGAATAACAACAAGAAACAGTTGATCCACCCAAATTAATCCTACCTTATGTTGCCGGCCTCAATGTTCCTCTTAACGCTGGTGAGGTCCATGGGCCTCTTGACCACGACGCTGTAGCCCGGGGCCTCGTCATCCGTGATCGGTCGGAGGAAGAGGGAAGCGTACTTGTGAGCGCACAACCTGAAAGACTTAATAAATATATCCTACCTTATGTTGCCGGCCTCAATGTTCCTCTTAACGCTGGTGAGGTCCATGGGCCTCTTGACCACGACGCTGTAGCCCGGGGCCTCGTCATCCGTGATCGGTCGGAGGAAGAGGGAAGCGTACTTGTGAGCGCACAACCTGAAAGACAATAAATATATCCTACCTTATGTTGCCGGCCTCAATGTTCCTCTTAACGCTGGTGAGGTCCATGGGCCTCTCCACGACGCTGTAGCCCGGGGCCTCGTCATCCGTGATCGGTCGGAGGAAGAGGGAAGCGCACTTGTGAGCGCACAACCTGAAAAACTTAATAAATATATCCTACCTTATGTTGCCGGCCTCAATGTTCCTCTTAACGCTGGTGAGGTCCATGGGCCTCTCCACGACGCTGTAGCCCGGGGCCTCGTCATCCGTGATCGGTCAGAGGAAGAGGGAAGCGTACTTGTGAGCGCACAACCTGAAAGACTTAATAAATATATCCTACCTTATGTTGCCGGCCTCAATGTTCCTCTTATAGCTGGTGAGGTCCATGGGCCTCTTGACCACGACGCTGTAGCCCGGGGCCTCGTCATCCGTGATCGGTCAGAGGAAGAGGGAAGCGTACTTGTGAGCGCACAACCTGAAAGACAATAAATATATCCTACCTTATGTTGCCGGCCTCAATGTTCCTCTTAACGCTGGTGAGGTCCATGGGCCTCTTGACCACGACGCTGTAGCCCGGGGCCTCGTCATCCGTGATCGGTCGGAGGAAGAGGGAAGCGTACTTGTGAGCGCACAACCTGAAAGACAATAAATATATCCTACCTTATGTTGCCGGCCTCAATGTTCCTCTTAACGCTGGTGAGGTCCATGGGCCTCTTGACCACGACGCTGTAGCCCGGGGCCTCGTCATCCGTGATCGGTCAGAGGAAGAGGGAAGCGTACTTGTGAGCGCACAACCTGAAAGACTTAATAAATATATCCTACCTTATGTTGCCGGCCTCAATGTTCCTCTTAACGCTGGTGAGGTCCATGGGCCTCTTGACCACGACGCTGTAGCCCGGGGCCTCGTCATCCGTGATCGGTCAGAGGAAGAGGGAAGCGTACTTGTGAGCGCACAACCTGAAAGACTTAATAAATATATCCTACCTTATGTTGCCGGCCTCAATGTTCCTCTTAACGCTGGTGAGGTCCATGGGCCTCTTGACCACGACGCTGTAGCCCGGGGCCTCGTCATCCGTGATCGGTCGGAGGAAGAGGGAAGCGTACTTGTGAGCGCACAACCTGAAAAAAAGGTTACATTATAGATTACAAGTTGATCTTTAGACACCTTTCATTTGAACCCAACAGGGTGTTTTTAAACCCACGTCACATTGCGGATTTTTAGTAGTACTAAATCCCTACTTCGAAGTTGACCGAAGTTGGCAGAGGCGAAGTTCAATCAATCAATCAATCAATCAGCGAGTAGTGCAAACTGGCAACGACACATCTTTGGTAACCGATGTTGAAAGTCAATGAATGTCACTGATGTAAACAAAGAGGATACAGGGCTAAATATTCCGCACATTTCAAGTATTTTTTGCATAATAAAGTCAAAACTATACAGTGATTAAAGTCACGTTTTTTTCAATAGGCTTCCACTGCTGGATCAGGGCCTTCATTGTGCGCCTTCATTATCATGAGCGTTTAATTTAAATCCCACTAGATGTTAATGTTATAAATAGCCTTTCCTGATTGGTTCATTTTCTCCCTTCCGCTTCTGTGGATAGGCTAACAGACGTGCTGGACCCTCACCTGCTGTGGACCAGCATCACCGACCGCTTCCACAGCCGGTGTTGTCGCTCCGCGTCGTTGGCGTGCGGCGAGTCCGGCGCGAGCTGTGGAGTGGACAGGCTAACAGACGTGCTGGACCCTCACCTGCTGTGGACCAGCATCACCGACCGCTTCCACAGCCGGTGTTGTCGCTCCGCGTCGTTGGCGTGCGGCGAGTCCGGCGCGAGCTGTGGAGTGGACAGGCAGCCTAACAGACGTGCTGGACCCTCACCTGCTGTGGACCAGCATCACCGACCGCTTCCACAGCCGGTGTTGTCGCTCCGCGTCGTTGGCGTGCGGCGAGTCCGGCGCGAGCTGTGGAGTGGACAGGCAGCCTAACAGACGTGCTGGACCCTCACCTGCTGTGGACCAGCATCACCGACCGCTTCCACAGCCGGTGTTGTCGCTCCGCGTCGTTGGCGTGCGGCGAGTCCGGCGCGAGCTGTGGAGTGGACAGGCAGCCTAACAGACGTGCTGGACCCTCACCTGCTGTGGACCAGCATCACCGACCGCTTCCACAGTCGGTGTTGTCGCTCCGCGTCGTTGGCGTGCGGCGAGTCCGGCGCGAGCTGTGGAGTGGACAGGCTGCCTAACAGACGTGCTGGACCCTCACCTGCTGTGGACCAGCATCACCGACCGCTTCCACAGCCGGTGTTGTCGCTCCGCGTCGTTGGCGTGCGGCGAGTCCGGCGCGAGCTGTGGAGTGGACAGGCAGCCTAACAGACGTGCTGGACCTCACCTGCTGTGGACCAGCATCACCGACCGCTTCCACAGCCGGTGTTGTCGCTCCGCGTCGTTGGCGTGCGGCGAGTCCGGCGCGAGCTGTGGAGTGGACAGGCAGCCTAACAGACGTGCTGGACCTCACCTGCTGTGGACCAGCATCACCGACCGCTTCCACAGCCGGTGTTGTCGCTCCGCGTCGTTGGCGTGCGGCGAGTCCGGCGCGAGCTGTGGAGTGGACAGGCTAACAGACGTGCTGGACCCTCACCTGCTGTGGACCAGCATCACCGACCGCTTCCACAGCCGGTGTTGTCGCTCCGCGTCGTTGGCGTGCGGCGAGTCCGGCGCGAGCTGTGGAGTGGACAGGCTAACAGACGTGCTGGACCCTCACCTGCTGTGGACCAGCATCACCGACCGCTTCCACAGCCGGTGTTGTCGCTCCGCGTCGTTGGCGTGCGGCGAGTCCGGCGCGAGCTGTGGAGTGGACAGGCAGCCTAACAGACGTGCTGGACCTCACCTGCTGTGGACCAGCATCACCGACCGCTTCCACAGCCGGTGTTGTCGCTCCGCGTCGTTGGCGTGCGGCGAGTCCGGCGCGAGCTGTGGAGTGGACAGGCAGCCTAACAGACGTGCTGGACCCTCACCTGCTGTGGACCAGCATCACCGACCGCTTCCACAGCCGGTGTTGTCGCTCCGCGTCGTTGGCGTGCGGCGAGTCCGGCGCGCTCGCCTCCGCCGCGCTCTCCGAACCGGAGCAAGCTGTGGAGTGTTCATTTTTTATTTTTCATTCGGGTTCGAATCCCGGCTAGGGCAAATATTTGTGTGATGAACTCGAATATTTGTGCTGTTCTGTTGTTCCTATGTATTCAAGTATATATTTATCTATATAAGTATGTATATCGTCGTCTAGTACCCATAACACAAGCCTTCTTGAGCTTAATTTGGGACTAGATCGATTTGTGTGAGGTTGTCTGATATTAATTTAATTATTTATTATTTGTCGTTGACGTTTGAAGACACTTTACAGCTCCAAAATGACTGTCAAGACCTTTTACATCTCCAAATTTAATTTGATGATCACGGAGACTCTATATCTCCATTAAACTTAGTAATAAGCTTATTTTTATTTTATCTTAATCTTGACGCCTGAGAACGTTTAAATCTCTGAAAGTATAGTTTAAGTTTATTGTAATTTAATAGATCCGGAGACAATATACATGTCCCTGTAAAATATGCACAGTGATTTGTCTGTTGCATTACTACTATGACATTATTATTGAAAATTGTATTTTATTTTATATGTAACTTAGAATCTGACATGCAAAAGAACTCTTGCAGCCTACTTGCAGAATAAAGTTTTGAATTTTGAATTATGCTAGGAGCAATAATGGATAGTGAGTGAATCCTACCGACTGCGCAATAGTACATTATTATCGGAGCGAGGGAAGTTAGTAATTATTGGCTGATTATTAAACGGACGACCTTGGGAGTCTGTTCAATTTAACTCGAAGCCAGCCATTGCCCTTCCGGCTGAGACAAATATAGTACTTTTCTCAAAAATGGTGCAAGAAAACAAAATAAGTACAGATACCTACTTAAGTTTTATTAGCTACTATCACAGACAAGATACCCCTAGACCGCTATTCTCATACAAGAAAACGTAACTCTGAAAAAGCTCAAAATTCGGTATAAAAACTAGATGGCGCTGCTTCGCCTGTTTCTGCCTGGAAGTGACAAAAATTGTATTTTTCACCAATATTTTAAAATGATTTTTGATTTTTGAAGATCAAACGCGTTACTGCTTCATTTTAATACGATAATATAACTTAAATACACAATTTTTAAGGATTATATTTTTTAGTCTTCAACAACGTGGTTTGATCGTATTAAAATAGATGGCACTACCTCTGGATAGCTCAAGGTTGCTTGCGGGCTCGCCAATTTTTGCTACACAAAATAGCTAGATGGCGTTGGTGAACTGGTGTAATGTGGACAAAATAAATTACGCCCGAATTGACAAGCGACATTTCCCACTAACAAACAGTAACGTAATATTTGTTAGATAAGTTTTGTAAAGTCAAGGAATTTCATTTCCTACCCATTTCGTTAAAATGTCGTTAGACATTCGCAATGCATTAAGGCCGAAAATTATATTTCAATAATAGTATTGAAATGTCAATATTATTATTTGTCACTTAATTTTACAAAAAACCTCCTCGCGAAAGGTTATCATTTGCTTTTAATTTCTAATTAGGAACATATGTCAGTGTCAATCGAGAAAATCGTTAAATAATTTTCAGCAACGTTATTAATTTGAAAAATAAAATGCTTGCCGCTAACCGTGAACTATTAAAAGATAATGATAATGACTGAAAACAATGAAGAGCTCAAAGAGTGGAGTTACACCAGGAAGGAATACGGATTTATGAGATCACACGTCGGTTAAATGCTAGCAGGGACACAGTTTGACGTTGGGTACGGCGATATAATGCTGAAGGAAACCTTATTGATCTACTGCAAAGCAAAGTAACCATTGCATCGTCCGCTTGCCATGGCCCAAGACCAACGCCGACGACAAAATGGCTTTACGCCAACGGGACGATTTGCGGAAATGTTTGACATTTACCCTAGAACAATTAGGAATTGCCTACATGCAGGCGGCCTGCGAATATATATTCGTTCGTTTTGTTTTTGTTAAAAGTAATATAAAGAAAACGTTTATAAAATTGTGGTTTTATTGAATGATCACTGTCGTTAGTTCTGTTAGTTTTTGTATAGATAAATTTCGGGTGCCTGTCGTATCGCATAACGTTTTTTGTCCTAAAAATGTTTGGCATACTGTTGAATGGCATACTACTCGTTTGTCCTAATAATTTCTGCGCATACTCTCTTAAAGTCCTAAATCAAGTTTGTCCTAATATTGATAACTCTAAAATCTAATTACCTAAAGCATAAGTGCCTATTTCCCGAATTAGGTGCATAATTGACAGACAATTCGGGCATTGTCGTGTATCCGAGTCTAAGATCCGAGTAATACAAAAACTTTATGCTCTAATACTGTACTCGGCGGTAAATAATTATTGCCCATCGGTCTTTAGAAAGAGACAATTCAACAATTGGCTGTTTACGACGTTTTCCTAACACTGGTGACCGTCCATCAATCATCGTTTAAAATTAAGAGGAACGAACGTATTTCACGTTTATAATATTATTAGGATTATTTATATAATGTTGATTATACTATCTTTGCATACTCAGTTATTACTTTATTTTTATTCACTTACCAAGCGGGGGTACATAGTTCAAGCTCGTACTATTTTCAGATGATGTGCGTATCGAAACGTGATACCTACCTGAAGGGCTACTCCGATGTTGGAAATTTTACTGTCGTATAGTGCTATTCCATTCACTAAAATATTCTTTGACAGATGATCGAGAAGGATGGCGCTATTCGACAGTCAAATTTTGAACATCGGGGTAGCCCTTCTGGCATCACTGGTTTGACATGTCTTGCCAGATGGGTGTGTGATGTCGTCAAATCAAATTTCATTGTTTCAAATTTGTAAAATTGTATGTATTTTATTCTTGAAATTACGCGATTAATCAAATTTTGCGGTTACGTGTTTCCATATCAGAATTTGTTGTTTTTTTACAAAGAATAGTTTGGTATGCGTTTCGTGAAGGTCTATCGTAGGCCCAGACAAAAATATTATTATATTGATTAGTTTACGTCAAAACGATGACATGTAGGGAATTGTTGCAACTACAATGATTTGCTCTCCATACAAATTTTAATCCCGTTTTTCGTCCCTAAAAGGGATAAAACTTGATATAAATGATAGCCTATGTCCTATTCTGATATATAAGGTACATAACTGGAAAGTTTCATCATAATACGTCCAGTAGTTTTTGAGATTAAGTGAAACGTACATACATACATCCATCCAAACTTTCACGTTTATAATATTTTTAGGATTAGGATTAGGATGTAAGTAATTTTTGTTTAAATAAAACATACACAAATAGTGAAATGAGACGAATCGGAACGTAGTAAACAAACATCGCACCTAACGTCATCTATTCACTTTTTACTGTATCACTTGGAAGTTGGAATGTCGTTGAACGCTTGACGACTGTGTTACTTCACGCTTGCGCGTACCGTACGGTAGGGATTGAAAAATGACGACTTTTGAATGAATTGAGACCCTTAGCGGCATCTAGCGACGTAGAACGATAGTAACTAACGGAGTACGGTGCGTAGTATGAAGAATAGCGGTCTAGGGGTATCTTGTCTGTGCTACTATTTATGTCAAAACTGAATTCTTGTAATGCCTTTTGCACTTCGCATCCTGATTTTTTATCAATAAAGTCAATATTCCCGACCGTTTTTGAGAAAAGATATAAACAAGTCGAGGACACGTTATACGTCTCCCGTCCTGATGGTCGAACAGTTGGAGTCTCATCAGAAAGTGTAAACTTTGTGTGAAGGTACCAACTCTCAAGCTTTCCTTTCGACCTTCACGCAGGTCGTTTTCGACACCCAGAAGTTGATTTTATAATTTGTTTATTTGATATTTATGTTAGTTCTAAGGTATAAATACATGGGCTATAGATGTTTTGATTGAGGAACTGGACATTTTGTTGCTAGAGAGCTTCCTTGGCCAGGCAGTAAGATTTTCTCACCGGGCAGAAAATCTCACTTACGGTCACGTAAATACATTCAAAAGTATACTTACTTCTAGAGTCTGACTTCTTTTTGCGCGAGTAGTCTCTTTTCTTCTTGCCGTCCTTCTCTTCTTCGCGGCTTAGCTAAAATAAGAAATAACATCTTTAAAAATACAAATTCCCAAAAAAACCGAACATCCAAACAATGTTTGACCAAGCTGGAACGGAAACGCTTCGCTCGTTCGGTCAATAAAGAAAACAAACATCATGGTATAAGTAAATAAGGTATGGCACTCCGGAATGACAGACGAGACTTATGACGTCATCACGCTATGATTGGTTGGACGGTTCTGTCAATCCGTTTCTGTGTTGCCAGTGGTGTATCGTAATACTCCCCGATTCCCTTGTTACCTGAACGAATAAAATGGTGAGTGTTTTAAATGAATTATTACGACCTAATAAAACTTAGTCTAAGAACATTACAATCGTAATGCATGCAATTATTATTTTTTGTACGACTTGCGGCAAAATTTTGAAGTGATAACGGCTTATAAATCTATGAACGCAGGCACGCACGAAAAGCCATGACTCGTTATCACGTTCCGCCTGAGCCGAGTGTGCAAGCGAGAGCGCGTAACAAGCGATAGAGAGGCACTATCGGTCTAAGCGTTCGGCTTGTGACGCATCTATCTCTCTTCCACTCCATAACCCGCGCGGTTATGTCTGAACGATTACTAACTAACTCATATAAATAAGACCCGCGCGATTTCCGCGCGATTCTATAATCGCGCGGTTCCCGCCGTGTCTGAACCGAGACTAAGATTTTGATGCAAAACTAAAAAAATAATAATAAATATTGGGGGCTCCCCATACTAAATGAAACTCAAAATTTTTTTTTTCATCAAACACATACGTGTCTATGGATAGGTCTTCAAAAATGATATCGTGGTTTCTAAAATATTTTTTTTCTAAACCGAATAGTTTGCGTGACAGACCCCCCCCTCTAACTTCTAAAATAAGAAAATGAAAAATCTAAAAAAAGCATATGATGTACATTACTATAAAAACTACCAACGAAAATTGTTTTGAACGAGATCTAGTAAGTAGTTTTTTTTTTATACCTAACTTTGCACCTAATTTATATGGGGCGCTATACATACCAGGTGCAAACTTAACTTAACCACTTAGGGATGGAAAGTGTTTTTTTTTATAATTATTTTGTTACCCTAAACCGGCAACGTATCAGTGACGTAGAAAGTCTCAGTAGCCGGATTGCTATACCTTATTTTCTTATAACAAACAAAAATATGGATTGAAATTTTAAATCCATACTTAATATTATAAATGCGAAAGTGTGTCTGTCTGTCTGTCTGTTACCTCTTCATGCTTAAACCGCTGAACCGATTTAGATGAAATTTGGTATATAGATAGTTTCAGTCCCGGGGAAGGACATAGGATACTTTTCATCCCGAATAAATTTAGTGTTCCCGTGGGATGAGCGGGTAACACCGCGGGGCACAGCTAGTCTGAAATAAATATTATTCATTCATTCAAACATCTGACCATTCTGACTTCCATTGGGGTGTCGTCGTCAGTGTCTGCGTGGGGCTCCAACTGCTCTCCTTCTATCTCCTTCGTCTCTCCTTCAGGCGCCGGCTCTTCCTTTATCATATCCTTTAGTGGGATGGAGTCCTGGTGACAAGAAATCAAATAATTGATTCAGTAAGGCCACAAGGGCACTTTTACAAGTCAGATTGTGAATCTACCGGCATTTCCCAAGAGGAAACCGTTGTTGAGAAGAAAGCCGAAAGAAACTCAACAGTAAGTCATTTTCCCGTAAATATATAATACTTAAAATAATCAATTACAAATATTATCAAGTCAACTTTGTGCCTAATTTTAAGATAGTTTTTGCATGGAATAGCGCAGGTTTCAATTGGGTGCGTAACGGGTCCATATTGGGTTGCATACAAGTTTAAGACATATCTTTGAAATAAATAACAGCTTGTGTCATTCATAATCATCATTGCGCATACAGATGAAAAGTCATATTATATTGTGTCATACATTTTCAGCCATAATATTTCAAAAATACCTCAGCATCATCCTCTTTCTTCACCTCTTCTTCTTTGATGTCCTCTAATTCCACCTTGAGCTCTTGTTTTATGTTCTCTATGGTCTCTTCCGGTAATGGCGGCTCGGGTGGCTGCGGTGGTAGAGGTGATGGTTCTGATGGAAGCTCTGTCGATGTTCAATTAAAAAAAAAAAAAAAAAAATTAAAATACATATCGGACAACCTCTCACAAATCGATCTAATCCCAAATTCCAAACTCGGTAGGATTGCTTTATTTTTAACAGAGATTCTAGGGCCCCTTCCAGCTCCATCAGTACCATATTAGCACCAGTACCATATTATTGTATTGTCATAATCATCAAAGTAAAGTAGGTATGCAAAATTTCAGCTCAATCGGTTGAAGATATCTGCTTCAAAATTGAGTTGCAAGACTCCACCCGAACATAAGTGTTCATAGTTACATACATACTTAACTTGCAATGTAAAGCTTGGGACAACATGTTGATGAAAAGTAAGAATTACCTCGTGCATACTGTTCCAGTCCAACTGGAACAAGTCAAACATTACAATTTATACTAGAAAATTATAAAATTCTTATAAATCAAGTCTAGGTGTAACAGTCATAGTCATATGGGTCAGGACCAAAAAGTTGGATGAAATTAAGTCGTAGTTAGCGAGGAATTAAAAACAATTGAGAGAGTTCCGTTGTGCGACAAAAAATAACGATGCAATAAGGAACCTTAAAATAGAACATTAACGTCGCACAATGGAGACTGACACAAATATTATAGAGTTATTATTGAGTGAGTTAAGGGTGAGTTAACGTTGCAAACTTTTTGGTCTTCACCCATATAGGCTGCGAAAGTTCGAATCTAGGGCTCTCGGGTGAATATTCAGCGTTTGTAAGGCGTTTTATTTTCGTCATTCTTTTTTCTGAAAATATTGTTAAAATAGATGATTGTTGGAAGTCGATTTCTTATGTATCCCGAAGCCACTCCCGAAACAACTAACAAGGTCTCAGCCAATATAGAAGCTAAGAATTTCAAATTTTGTAGTTGTGTTCAGTTTTAGTAGCATTTTACTATATCGCTTGAATGAGGGTCTCATGATGACCAGCTACTTGTGACGGAGGTGTTCTAATTTTTTTTTTAGTTTAGTTCAAAGATTAGCTATAAGAGAAGACGCGAGTCGTTGCATAGACAACTCACGTTCGACTCGACTCGGAGCTCGGGACTCGTAGTCTTCGAGTTCGCCGAGTCCTCTATTAACTGAGTCGAGTCAACAAAATTAGGACTCAATAGCTCGAGTAGTTTACAACACTTATAGAGAATGGTGCTCAATCGTCTTCATGTGGGCAAGCCAGTAGGAATCGGGTTACATGAACGCCACGCCAGTGGTAGTAGTAGTGGTGGTAGCAGTGGTAGTAGTTCCTGGACTTATTGGTTCCGTACCTACATATGTATACGAAATGTAAAATAAGAACTGAATTTAATTTAGACTAAATATGTAATAATACTTATTGGCTCTGGCTATGTTATAGCTTATGTTGACGATGTATGATTATTACAAATAAAAAATATATCTAGTAGTGGTAGTAGTAGTGGTGGTAGTAGGTAGTCGGTAGTAATTATAATAGTACTAGCTGTGCCCCGCGGTGTTACCCGCTCATCCCACGGGAAAAGTATCCTATGTCCTTTCCCGGGTCTCAAAACTATCTCCATACCAAATTTCATCTAAGTCGGTTCAGCGGTTTAAGCGTGAAGAGGTAACAGACAGACAGACAGACATACACACTTTCGCATTTATAATATTAGTATGGATGTAAGCTGTATAAGAATACTAAATTTAATTTACACTAAATATGTAATAATACTAATTTTTGGCTCTGGTTATGATATAGCTTATGTTGACAAATTATTACAAAAAAAAACTATCTAGTAGTGGTGGTAGTAGTGGTAGTAGTAGTGGTAGTAGCAGTGCTAGGAGTACATGGTAGTAGTAGTGGTTTATGTAGTTGTAGGGGTAGTAGTAGTGGTTTATGTAGTTGTAGGGGTAGTAGTAGTAGAAGTTATAATAGTATAGGTGTTTATTACCTATGATGCTCTCTTCTGGCGGGTCGTCCTGAGGCAGCGGTATGCTGTCCGGGTCAGTGACCTCGTGCACGGCGGGCTCGTCCGCGACGTCCGGTTCCGGTTCCGGTTCCGGCGCGGGCGCGGGCGGGGGCTGCTCCGGCTCCGAGGGTTGTGGGGGTGGAGACGGTTCTGGTGCAACACTGAAAAAAAATAATGATAGTGGAACATTTTGTTAACTATAGCGGCTCTGTAAGCTATAGACCTCGCGAGTTTGTTTTGAAATTGCTGAGATATGTCTTCTCTACGCTTTCGGTCCCCATAGTACGAAAACATAAAGAGCTCTATGTAAAACGCGGTGACATTCCCTCATCACGATCTATCCGTCATAAGAATAGGCTCGTTCCACCGCCCGCTAAACTGAAACTGCTATCCTCAGGCCCATTAATAATGTCAATTAAGACTTATAATAATTTACCTAATTCTTTAAAAGAAGAAGAAGACGATAAAAAGTATATAATTAAATTAAAGCAACTACTACTAACTAAAGCCTATTACACGCTAAATGAATACTTAGAAGATAAATTATAAACACTTAGTAAGTCCTCCTCTCCCTAACATTGCAGTGCCCAACAGGGTTCACAATGATCTGTAACTTTAAGTTAACATCTGTACCTACTTTTGTGATATTGCAATAAATGATTGAGTATTGAGTATTGAGTATATTTTTTTTGTTGTATTGAAAAAATCCTATATATATATTTTTTTTAGATATATTTATTTAATTACACAACATACAGCTATCTTTAAAGGTCTTACCTGATACGATAGTGTGGAATTATCTAAAATTAAATGATATCAGCTTGGCCAAAAATTTTTTAATATCCGAATTCCTGTGTGTGTGTGTAGACGTTCGGATATCCGGCCTACGGGTCGCATTTCTGAACCAATTCTCATGAAATTTTGTGAGCAGGTTCGATAATAACTTTTTTTTTGTCCTCATATTTAATACTCACATTGTTTCTTCCACTACTTCCGTTGCTACCTCTTCTACCACATCGGAAACTTCCGGCTCCACTTCTGGTTCCACTTCCGGTTCTGGCTGCTGTACTTCCGGTTCTTTCACTTCCTCCTTCACCTGTCAAAAATCCATGTTTGTATAGTAAATTTATTTTCATTTAATTATTTAAACATAACATTGCACAACACAAAAGTCAGTACAACCGGCGGACTTAATGGTAAATGGTATTCTCTATCAGTCAATTAATGCTAAGACATAGATATTAGAGTTGTTGTAGAACCCATAACTAAACAATACTATTGTCTGGCTTCTGTTTGCTGCCAAAACACGCATCACAACATTATAAAAAATTGGGCAAGTGCGAGTCCGACTCGCGCATGAAGGGTTCCGTACCTATATATATATATACATAATCTATAACAAGTTTGTTGTATGGGAGCCCCCCTTAAATATTTATTTTATTTGAATTTTAGTATTTGTTGTTATAGCGGCAATAGAAATACATCATCTGTGAAAATTTCAACTGTCTAGCTATCACCGTTCTTGAGATACAGCCTGGTGACAGACGGACGGACGGACGGACGGACGGACGGACGGACGGACGGACGGACAGCGAAGTCTCAGTAATAGGGTCCCGTTTTTACCCTTTGGGTACGGAACCCTAAAAATGACTGACTGTTGGGTTTCTTTCGGCGTTTCTTCTCAACAGTTATCTCCTCTTGTGAAATGCCGGTAGAGTCCGACATGTAAGTGTTGTTCTCGTGACCTACTTGCAGAATAAAGTTAATTATTTGGATAAGTCTTGTTACTTGTTCCAATTAGAGCTGAATATCTTGGAAACTACTGGTCCTATTTCCACCAAACATAGCTAAGAACCATCTCGACGGACAAGTCTTTCGATTAGAAAAAACGGCACTCAAATTGGTACATCCGTTTGGGAGGTACGATGCCACAGACAAACACAGATACACATGTTAAACTTATAACACCCCTCTTTCGTCGTAGGTTAAAAACCGATAACATTCCCTATCATACAGATGTACAGATAGAATCAGCTACTCTTTATGAAATGTCAAAAACAATCTGTTAGTATGCAGCTTCTATGATGATACAGGCATGTGACGTCATAAAAAGCACTAGTCAAAACACGTCTTCTTTTTAGTTATTGTCCAATTAATACTAGTATAATATCCAAAAGTTAGTGATAGTTTATTTGGTTCCGCGTATTTTTAGGGTTCCGTACCCAAAGGGTAAAAACGGGACCCTATTACTGAGACTTCGCTGTCCGTTCGTCCGTCCGTCCGTCTGTCACCAGGCTGTATCTCAAGAACGGTGATAGCTAGACAGTTGAAATTTTCACAGATGATGTATTTCTATTGCCGCTATAACAACAAATACTAAAAATAAAATAAAATAAAATAAATATTTAAGGGGGGCTCCCATACAACAAAGTTACAGATAATGGTACGGAATCCTTCGTGCGCGAGTCCCATTCGCACATGGCCGATATTTTTTAATGTGTGTTTAGTGGTTTCAATGCCACAATTTATATTCACTATAGTCAAACACCGTATTATAAAGATGAAGCGAAAGCGATGTTACCTTCTGGTCTTCCGGCTGTATGACCTTTATTTCCGGCGTGGGGAACTTGACCTCCGGGAAGGCGATCTTGACCTCTTCCGGTTCCGGTTCGGGCTCCACCGTAACTAGATCCGGCACGGGCTCTTCGGTGACCTGTTGAAAGCAAATTGTTTCAACCGACTTCGAAGAGGTGGTTTTCAAGCCGACACGTGTTTTGAAGTTAAACTTCTAATGCGACTTCCAACAAGGTTGCGTTAAACGTTTAACACTACCGTGGAGGGGGTCATAGTAGTCATAGTACGAGGGCGAATCAAAAAGTTCTTAGAACAGCATTTTTTTTTATTTTATTTTAGCTATCCTTACGACATAATATGACGACAATTTTTTTTTGATTACGTATACCAATAACACATAATTAATTATTTTGTGAAGCAAATCGCTCAAAATCTGTCATAATGGACAAAAATGAGTTACGTGCCGTGATTAAGTATATGTGTTTGAAAAAAAAATCCACTAAGGAAATTCATTTGGATATTCAGCAGACTATAGGTACTAATGCTGTACCATATTCCACGGTTGCTTGCTGGGTTGCCGAATTTAAAAGAGGTAGGCCCAAGTGTGAAGATGACCTTCGCTCCGGCCGGCCTTCCACCTCTGTTACTGATGACAACGTGGCGAGAATAAAAAAATTGGTATTAGAAGATAGAAGAATTAGCATCAAACAGTTAGCAGAGATCCTACACATTTCTTTTGACAGCGTGCAATCAATATTGACGGACGTTTTGGGGTTTAAAAAAGTTTCGCTAAGATGGGTTCCGCGAATGTTAACTGAGGTAAACAAAGAACAGCGTGCGGAGGTTTCGAAGCGGAATCTCGAAATCATCGAACGTGACCCGGATGCGTTTTATCGCCGATTTGTAACCCTGGACGAAACATGGCTCCACCATTTTGATCCCGAAGCAAAAAAACAAAGCATGTCCTGGAAACGACCATCTTCTTCAGCTGATAAAAAATTTCGAGATTTTCCGACGGCGGGCAAAATTAGGGAATCTATATTCTAGGATGCGGAAGGAATCCTGTTTATTGACTACCTGCCGAAAGGAAAAACTATTACAGGTCCCTATTATAAAGAATTAATCCCGAAAGTGCGGCAAGTCATCATAGAAAATCGCCGGGGAAAATGGTCTACAGGCGCACTGTTTCACCACGACAACGGCCCAGCTCATCGCTCACAATTGGCAATCACTGCGATCCGCCAAGCTGGCTTCAAGCTGTTCGACCACCCGCCATATTCTCCGGACTATGACTAGGAAATCATTTTCACATATTCCCGAAATTAAAAGCACATCCGCGGAATAAAATTCCGAGATGATAATGCCATAGGGGGTGCTGTAGAGGAGTTTTTCGAGTCCCAAGGAAAATCTTATTTTATGATGGAATAAAAAAAAAATTAAAACAGTACTTAAAGTGTATAGAATAACAAGGAGACAATGTAGAAAAATAAAAGATAGAAAAACAATTTTCTTTTGTTTTTCACCCTTATTCTAAGAACTTTTTGATTTACCCTCGTATTTATTCATTAACAATTCATGATTGTGTTTGAAATACATTTTGTTTTGGATATGATAATAATGCTAACAATTAATATTTTGCGTTTAACGTTCAACGCAACAATCCCACGGACAATGCGCCGGATTTAAGGTTATGTCAAGGTACGTCTCTTGTGAATATCAATCGATTGTTAGGTTTTATCTTATGAAATTACAATTTCTACCCCTTCCTATTTTCATTTCTACAATACGAAGTTTCACTTCTTCCGGGCGGAGGGCCTCTACGCACTATTTTTTTTTTACTTAAAATTTACGTCATTCAAACTTCGCAAAACGGGGCCAAAAGCGATCGTTGGTAGCTCCTAGGGTTTAAATAGGAAACTATATAACAATTTCTATGAAAAATAAATAAAACTTGTTAGCGGCTAGCTACATATAGATAAAGATAAAACCAAACCAACCTGATCAGATCGGGTTAAATTTCTGATCGCCTGTTTCCCATTTAACGTTCTAAGGCGTTTTACTGCTCTTACAATTTTGTGAACCTAAGCGTGCAAAGGCAACGCCAAAGAAAAAAAAACAACATTACTGACCGTTATTTCTTCTACTGGAACTTCTTCGGGAACTTTTTCTTCTTCCACGGGTTGTACCTGCACAATACAAGACTCTTTATTGCACACCTCACAAAAACAACCAGAAAGTATACAATGCGGTATTTGACAGTAGTGAAAATACTGTATCATTGAAACCATTAAACTCAATAAAAAATATTTAAATAGAACAATTGAAACGGATTATATCGGGTATATTAATTATTTGAGCCTCCCTGACGTTTCGGTACCTTTACACCTACCTACGTTTACAACGGTACCTTTGACAACGGTATCTGTAAAGGTACCGAAACGCAGGGAGGCTCAAATAATTAATATACGCGATATAGTCCGTTTAAATTGTTTTATTTAAATGTGTGATAGTCGCGGAAACCGAAGAGAATATCATTAAAATATACAAAAAACCAAATAAACTACCACTGACTTTTGGTCATTTTATTATTTTTAATTGGAGAAAAACTTAAAAGAAGACATGTTTTGACTAGTGATTTCAGAAACCAGTATCTTCATAGAAACTTTATACTAACAGATCGTTTTTGGCATTTCAAAAAAAGTAGCTGATTTAAGCTGTATAAGCTGTATTCAAATACCATATTTAAGAAATTACAATAAGAGGTAAACAACGGGCGATCTTATAGCTTAAGAGCCTCTTCCAGACAATCTAGGGTAGTGGAGTGGCTATATTGAAATATTGAAGTGTAATTTCATTAGTGATTTTACTAACAATGAATTGATTAACACGTTCACGACCTGGTAAAGGAATTAAAACTACCACATAAACTATGATAGAGCCCGCCAAGTGGGCGCAACCCCACCGCAGACACCGACAGCCCGCCAGGTGGGCGCTTGTATAGTACACTCCTCCAGCGATCTGGGCCGGCGGCTGAGTAAAGGTCTTCGCACATTATAACAACTCAACGGCGACTCAATTCTATGCCAAATATTGAAATTTAAGCCCTATGTCATATTTACTAGGTTTAATTTCGACGATGCACCGACGCGTCGTCCACTCGTCGTCCACTACTAATATCATTTTTTGAAATTAAACCTAGTAAATATAACATAGAGCTTAAATTTCAATATTTGGCATAGAATCGAGTCGCCGTTGAGTTGTTATAATGTGCGAAGACCTTAAAAGTTACGAGCGCCCACCAGGCGGGTTGTTGGTCGTGAAAATGATAAGATGAAAGTTCTCACCTCAACCGGGGCAGGCTGGACTTCTTCTTTAATGTCTTCCACTTGAATCGGCGTATCTTCTTCGTCCTTCTTAAATGGCGGTTTCTCTACGGCCCTAAAACGAAATTATAAGACTAACAACAATCACATATAAAACCCGACTTCAACATGGTGAACATCGTATTTCCAAGGACAAGACAGGAGTTACTAAAATTGGGCAAGTGCGAGTCCGACTCGCGGATGAAGGGTTCCGTACCATAATCTAAAACAAGTTTTTTGTATGGGAGCCCCCCTTAAATATTAATTTTGTTTTATTTTTAGTATTTATTGTTATAGCGGCAATAGAAATACATCATCTGTGAAAATTTCAAATGTCTAGCTATCACCGTTCTTGAGATACAGCCTGGTGACAGACGGACGGACGGACGGACGGAAAGCGAAGTCTCAGTAACAGGGTACCGTTTTACCCTTTGGGTACGGAACCCTAAACAAGCGCCGAAATCGTCATTAATAATATTTGAGAAAGTCCCTCGATTCTTTATGGAATTAGTCAGGGTATAAGAAAACAAGATGGCACTCCGGAATGACAGACGAGACTTTTGTCGTCATCGCGCTATGATTGGTTGGTTGGTTCTGTCAATCCGTGTCTGTGTTGCCAGTGGTGTATCATAATACTCCCCGATTCCCTTGTTACCTGTATCAATATCATTAAATCGTGAGTGTTTTAAATCAATTATTACGGAAAAATTCAACTTAGTCTAAGAACATTACAATGGTAATGCATAAATGCATAATTATTATTTTATGTACGACTCACGGCAACATCCATACTATCCATACTAATATTATAAATGCGAAAGTGTGTCTGTCTGTCTGTTACCTCTTCACGCTTAAACCGCTGAATCGATTTTGATGAAATTTGGCATGGAGATAGTTTAAGATCCGAGGAAGGACATAGGATAGTTTACATCCTGGAAATTATCCCTAAAAAGATTGAAAAGTGAGTAAGTATTTCATGATGACATTGATGACCCTGTAGGAAATGTAATGATTAGAACAAAAGCACAATTGCTCTTACATTTGCTTAGGCGCTTTTAATAATCCCTTTTATTAATTAAGGTAATTAGGTGGATATCTATCGTGTTGTACGAGGTTGCTTCCATACTTACAAGTTCCACGCGGACGTAGTCGCGGGCAAAAGCTTGTTTACCATAAAGCGGCAACTAATCAGTGACGTAGAAAGTCTCTAGAAGGAGTGCCATACCTTATTTTCTTATACCCTGGAATTAGTCATCAGATCAAAATTGTTTAGCCTTGCCGTTAGTCAGCCCTTCAAAACCTCGTATATAGAGGTTAGTAGGGTAGTGACAGATTTTTTTCTGAGTTTTGGCTGCCACCATAGGATTTGTATGGCGTACCTGGCGTTCCCTTTATGCATGGTCGCGACCGGCGGTATGTGGAGGTCTATGTCCCGGAACGCGTACACATCCTCCGCTTTTACCCTTTGGGTACGGAACCCTAAAAATGGCCCAAATTCGGCACTTTTTGTGTGGCGTACCTGGCGTTCCCTTTATGCATGGTCGCGACCGGCGGTATGTGGAGGTCTATGTCCCGGAACGCGTACACATCCTCTGCTTTTATCTCTATGTCGTCGATGTCCACGGCGGGCGCGGGGAGCGGGACGGGAGATGGCACGCTCGTGTTCGCTGGAAAAAGACGGGTGTATAAATAACATCATGTGATTTAAAGCCTGACCAGAAATATATGAGGATTGTCAAGAGGGCGCAATTTACACGATTTATATGGCAACAATTTTGCAACCAATCGCAACACACTATAATGACCTCAGTTTAAATACCTGTCAGTTCCTATGGTAACCTCGCTATATTATTTTAATGGGATGCACTCTTTTGCCGACTGTTTTTTGTGTAGTAGACACGTGTACACTTTATTTATAATATCACATTCACGACTGTTAATGGTTTTCGGCATTTTCTTTGGGTATTTTTAAATATTTGTCTTTTAAAGAAACCAGCACGAATGATTTTGACATTGTTGACAACCATCATAAAATCATTGCCAGTGTAAGAAATTAGTTCCAGTGAAATTCCGCAATAGGGCGCATCCTCATATATTTCTGGTCAGGCTTTAATAACTTAATAGCTTGACTAATTTTCGAAATATACTGGAAATTATCTTACTAGCACTAAAAAAATTATTATAATTTATTGAGTTAGAAAGCTAAATTGTATCAATTGAAAATGGAAATTTCATGAGCAGATATTACATCTTGCATCTGCAGACCAATACGTCCAGTCGTTTCTGCCTAGGAATGTGCCGTTCTTTTCCCCATACAAATCAGAAAACGTTCTCGAGAATGGCACATCTCTATTTCTGCCTTGTTATTTAGAGTAAGAAACGCGAAACGGACGGAGAAGATTCCAAACCTGCCCGCCTTTACTACTTCAGATGGTCACTACGTATAAAAGAGTATGCCTTTTGGCTTACCCGATGGCTTTTAATAGACATGTTGACTATTTTTTTTGAGGATGTCAATCGATTCTATTTTTTATTGTGATCAAATGTCTATATGGGACTGACTACACTTAAACTGCTCTAAAAGTCAGAAATGACCGTCAAAGTTCAACATTCTACGTAGCGCTAAAAACGCTCCATACAAAAGGCGTCCAGGCTAGTGACGTCATATGCCGGTATAGGTATCAATAATTGTATGGAGAAATTAAGAATTTTGCCATTTACACCGTGAAAAAGTGCGTTTAAGTTCATGGTTGTCATACAATTATTGTTTTGTAAAATTTGACGACGCGTTTGGCTCGGTTGGTAGACACCTGCCTACTGAGTCGGCGGTCCCGGGTTCGAATCCCGGCCGGGGCAAATATTTGTGCAAAATATTTGTTCTTGGGTCATGGATGTTATCTATATATGTATTTATATATTATGTATATCGTCGTCTAGTACCCATAGTACAAGCTTTGCTTAGTTTGGGACTAGGTCGATTTGTGTATGATTGTCCCTTAATATTTATTTATTATTTATTATTTAAATTATGAGGATTCTGAAAAAAAAATCTTTTGGGTAAAAAAAAAATCATAAAATTTGTGTACCTTTGAAGTCACATATTTCCAAAAAAGATTTTTTTTCTGGATTTTTTTCTTTGTTTCTTGATATATTTAGCTAATTTTATTCATATAACTACAGTCCGCTGTAGAATTCAACATCCGTCAACATGTCAATTGTTTCGCCTTGGCGTATACGTATACAAACGTATGCCGTTTGGCTTAACTAATGCCGAAGCCCTATTTTTGCCTTGGCGTATACGTATACAAACGTATGCCGTTTGGCTTAACTAAAGGCTGATTTAGACGATGCCAATTTTGAGACGCCTAAATTACGGCGCCTCGAAAAGGCACCGTATAAACACTTTCCGCGCCATTTTTTCGCGGCATGCCAGCGCTGGCGCGGAATAGAACACGAGCCTATTTTTTGGCGCCAGTGACCCCCCCTCCGCGTCTCTCGCTGCCACTAATGACTGGTACTGAAAAAAAGCACTGTGTAAACACGACTGGCGGCGAGATTTAGGCGGCTGAACATAGTCATCGTCTAAACGGTCGGAGGTGTGCTGTGCGGTAATCACTGGCGCCGTAATTTAGGCGTCTCAAAATTGGCATCGTCTAAATCAGCCTTAATAATGCCGAAGCCTTATTTTTGTCTAGGCGTATACGTATACAAACTTTTAGCTTTTGGCTTAACTAATGCCGTAGCCTGTTTATTTGTCTTAGCATATCCGAATGATTACCTTTGAGCTGTTGTTCTATTTGCACCAGCTGACTCTTGATGTGTTCTATAGCGGCGTGCTTGTTATCGTGAGGGCTGGTGGACCCTGGCTTCTCTAGAAGCATGGACAGCGTTGGAGCGCCCGCGGACGGGGATATTGTTTCTGGATATAAAACAGTGGATTACGACATACAAATACAAAAGAATACAAAATATTTTATTTCATAAAATACAGTTCATTATGATCTATGGGATGGAGCCACCCAGTAAGCATATAATTGCCTGTGTTGGGAGGCACCGCTCTTCCTTAGGTTACATGAAATAAACTTAAGTATAACTAATACTACTTTAGTTTAGTTTGTGAATTAGTTCATTTTGGTTTCAATTAAGTACAGAAAGATTATAAATAAGAACAAAAAAAAATAACATAGTACATAGTACCTAACTTGTTCTAGAAGCTGCAAAATAAGCAATAGATGGGGTGTTATAATTTTAACATGTGTATCTGTGCGAGTCTCTGGAATCGTATGTCCCAAACAGATGTACCAATTTGAGCGCGGTTTTTTAATCGAAAGACATGTCCGTCGAGATGGTTCTTAGCTATGTTTGGTGGAAATAGGACGAGTAGTTCCCAAGATATTCAGCTTTAATTGGTGACAAGTGACAAGATCTCAGCCAATATTGAAGCTAAGAATTCCAATTTTCTATATTATCATGAGGGTCTCATGATGACCAGCTTCTTACGTCGGGGGTGTTTTAAATTTTTAATAAAGGTTATGAATATGTCAGGACTCCGGAGTTTTCTATATTGGGGTCATGATAATAAGTTATTTATTTATCTCAATACATTGATTACATTTGGTACATTTATCTTACTTTCGCCAAACATACGTTTATTTGCGATTACTGCACTCACTTTTATAACTACGTACATATATCTAAAAATGTACCTAACTAAGTATATAATAATATTAGAGTATTCTCTCATATATAATTTGGACTTAATATTATAGTTATGGGGTATTTATTATTATCTGATCTTGACTTTGACTTTAAAAACATTTTGACTGCTGCATTCATTTTCTAGATTTTTTTTATTAAATGGGTCAATCAACTATTTTCTGCCACTCGTTGCCATGGCGTCCCAACCCCTGGGTCACTTTTTAAAACTACGATTTTCCGTGGTTATATTTAGCAAAGACTTTGTAATTTAAGCAGTTATATGCCCATTTTTATGTAGACTATCTGCTGACAATACCAGTAATATCAATTATCAACACTTTTCTTAGAAATTTAATCACTATTATCCCCTGGGACACGGACAGAATAACTGGGTCATTGTCAATTCAAAAAACAAAATTTGTCCCTTCGGTGGTCAAAAGTTAAGAACTTGTATGAATCTAGGTTATGTTGCTATTACATCGGATTATAAAAGAGGGAACATTCTTTATTCTCACAGGCATTTAATCAGAAAATTAGGCCCTGGAATCCTTATTTACGCAAATGTCCACCGGAAAGACGCGCACCTAAATCTGACAATGACCCATCTGCAAGAAAAAATTGATCCACCCAAATATTCTTTACCCTACTGTAAAAAGTCCTAAATGACTTACCAACGACGGTAGCCGGATGGGGGATATGTTGCGGTGTTGTGACGACAGGGGACGACTTCAGCAGCGACGTCAGCAACGGGGATGATGGCGGCGGCGGTGTAGCTGCAAACGCAAGTATTATAATATAAATGAGAATAAAAAAAAATTGTTGTTTGTAAAGTCGGTTTACGGACGATAATTTTACGTGATAACGGACAATGGAGTGGAAGAGAGATAGATGCGTCACAAGCCGAACGCTTAGGCCGATCGTGCGTCTCTATCGCTTGTTCCGCGCTCTCGCTTGCACGCTCGGCTCAGGCGGAACGTGACGAGAGTCATGCTTTTTCGTGCGTGCAGCCGGCGTTCATCCATACTAATATTATAAATGCGAAAGTGTGTCTGTCTGTCTGTCTGTTACCTCTTCACGCTTAAACCGCTGAATCGATTTTGATGAAATTTGGCATGGAGATAGTTTAAGATCCGAGGAAGGACATAGGATAGTTTTCATCCTGGAAATTATCCCTAAAAAGATTGAAAAGTGAGTAAGTAATTCGTGATGACATTGATGACCCTGTAGGAAATGTAATGATTAGACCAAAAGCACAATTGCTCTTACATTTGCTTAGGCGCTTTTAATAATCCCTTTTATTAATTAAGGTGATTAGGTGGATATCTCTCGTGTTGTACGAGGTTGCTTCCATACTTCCAAGTTCCACGCGGACGTAGTCGCGGGCAAAAGCTAGTAGGTAATACTTACACGGAGCGCTCTGGTTGGGCTGCGCAGGCGGCCGCCACGTGCGCTCTACTCGTGCGCGTCTCTCCTCTCTCTCCTTCAGCCAGGCGGCGCGTTTCGCTGTCTCCCTCTCGCGCGCCCGTTTGGCCGTCTCTACGGCGGTCCATAGCTCGCGAACGCGGTCTTCGGACGTCGCGGGGTTACGGACTTCAGCTATCTCGTTCTTGAAATAGAATAATACATTAATAATATTAGTACATTACTGCAGAAGGGCATAAGGTCTTCGCACATTATAACAACTCAACGGCGACTCGATTCTATGCTAAATATTGAAATTTAAGTCCTATGTCATATTTACTAGGTTAAATTTCAAAAAATGATATTAGTAGTGGACGACGAGTGGACGACGCGTCGTAAATTTTTTGAAATTAAACCTAGTAAATATGACAATATAGGGCTTAAATTTCAGTATTTGGCGTAAAATCGTGTCGCCGTTAAGTTGTTATAATGTGCGAAGACCTTTACCGGGTAAGTAGGTATAGACGCACGTTATAGCAGAAGCAGAAAAATAACTTTTATAGACTTTTAACAAGAAGAAATTGTATTTCTGAGGACAGAACAAATTACCTAAAAAAACGCAGCAATCGTCATAGACGTGCCTATTATATTTGAGGTATTCCCTCGATTCTTAATGGATCTCGTCATTAGATCTTCACCAAAATTTTATGTGATGAAAAATATTAACACGGGCAAAAAACTTTATTATTTAAACTTACAAAAGGCGGACTTAATGCCATGAGGCATTCTCTACCAGTCAACCTTAGGGCAAAGCAGAGAAATTGTAGGCGGTGCATCAAACAACATAATTACATATAATTAAAATACTCATACTAGGTACATACAGTACGATTAAAATCAGTTAACGATTCGGCTTTTACCCCTCTCTCGCACGCTCTTATTAAAATCGCATAAGTACGAGCATGATAGATATACAATCCGAATCGTTAACTGATTTTAATCGTATTGTACATATATATAAATAGATACATACATAAATATATACGACGATGAAACAAACCAAGCAGATATACTATGAGACTTCAGTTCTGCCAGCAAAGAAATTTCGCATGGCCCTTAATTACATTATGTTAGGTTAAGTTAAGTTTGCACCTGGTATGTATGGTGCCGAATAAAATGAGTTGAAAAGTTAACACAACCGATCATGGGAGCCCCACTTAAATATTTATTTTATTCTGTGTTTACTATTTGTTGTTATAGCAGCAACTGAAATACATCATCTGTGAAAATTTAAACTGTCTAGGTATCACAGTTCATGAGATACAGCCTGGTGACAGACGGACGGGCAGACAGACAGATGGACGGACAACGGAGTCTTAGTAATAGGATCCCGTTTTTACCCTTTGGGTATGGAACCATAAAAAACTGAATCGAGACCCCCTCCTTCTTAAAACTGGTTGGAAATAATTAAACATTTACAAATCAAACTAAGAAAAGCTTGTGTTACCAGAATCCATACTAATATTATAAATGCGAAATTGTGTCTGTCTGTTACCTCTTCACGCTTAAACCGCTGAACCTACTAAGATGAAATTTGGTATGGAGATAGTTTGAGACCCGGGAAAGGGCATAGGACACTTTTCATCCCGAAAAAATTTAGTGTTCCCGTGGTATGAGCGGGTAACACCGCGGGGCACAGCTAGTACACAATATAAATATTGGAACATCCATGACCCAAGAACAAATATTCAAGCTTATCCCTTTGCTTTTTTTGAAATATCTGTTGATCACAATAATTACGATCCCATTTTTTTGGTTTTTCGAATTTAATTTGATTATTTAATACCATCCGATTTAATTTACTCCCCAAACTACCCCATTGTGACATGACCGCTATAAGAATACAGACTCGAAGGATGACATTACTAGGCTTGGGACTTTTGGCTGCTCGCCGTGGTTGTCCAATCCATGGAGTCGTCATATGATAAAAAAATATATTCAAAGTCAAAGTCAAAGTCTAAAAATTAAATGTTTTATTAAATGTCATAATTTATGTTGTTACATTTTTAATGGGCACGTTATAATAGTCTGCAATTAATTTTAATGAAATAATGAACTTTATTCTGCAAGTAGGCCACAAGGGCACTTTTACATGTCTGAGTCTACCGGCATTTCACAAGAGGAGACCACTGTTGAGAAGAACTACAAGAAAGTATGACGGTTTAACACAATTTATGTACGTTTGATTTGATATGCTTTCTTATTAGAACTGTGTCCCTTAAACTAGTCAGGTACAATCTAAGGAGTCAGTTACTCGGTTCCTGGTTCAGGCCATGCATTTTTGTCTGTCAGATAGTCCTCTACTGTATAATATGCTTTTGACATTAGAGATTTTTTTAAATAATTTTTGAGAGATGGAAAGGCTAATTTTAAAATATGATCAGGTAACTTGTTATAAAAATGAATACATTGGCCTAAAAATGATTTATATACTTTACGAACACGAAACTTTCTAATAGCAATTTTATTTTTATTTCTAGTGTTAAAATTGTGGACATCGGATTTTTTTGTAGATGAATCTATGTTCTTAATAACATACATAATACTCTCATAAATATATTGGGACGCTACAGTTAAGATGTTTATATCTTTGAAAATGTCTCTTAAGGAGTCACGAGAATTCAGGTTATATATAGAACGAATCGCTCTTTTATCACCATTATACCTTAGTGGTCACATTTTATGCATCCTTTTTGATAGGTACTTGTGTTGTGACAGACTACCCGTATTGACAACTATTCGCAACTTAAAATTAGGAAACATTTTGACCACTAGGTATAATATGAAATTACCGATAGATTTATGATAAAATTAATTACAAACTATTATAACGTGCCCATTAAAAATGTAACAACATAAATTATGACATTTAATAAAACATTTAATTTTTAGACTTTGACTTTGAATATATTTTTTTATCATATGACGACTCCATGGATTGGACAACCATGGCGAGCAGCCAAAAGTCCCAAGCCTAGACATTACAAACCTTAAGTTGTTCATACTGCCTGTTCATATCCGCCACTGCCTCCTGTATCTCAGCGATTCGCTCCTGCGTGAGACGTTTAAGGATACTCTCTTGTGGTGTCTCCACTGCACCCTCCGAGCTCCGCTTTTTCCGTTTCGGAGTCTCCACATGTTCCAGTAATACTCCATATTGTGCTGCACAGCTGTTATAATGTACATTGATATTTATAAGTGTATATCCACTTAAGCAGAGCAGTGATGCAGATGTGCAGAATTAGCTAATTACAATTTTCGGTCCAGTTAAAATGCATACAATTTTTGCTAAATTGAAAAATTTTATGCTTTGAGAGGGATTTGAACCTACATCCCCATGGCTCTCCAGGCTAGACGAGTGCATTACCAATTATGCTATCAAGGCCATGTCACTAGCCAAAGCATAAATTTTTTCAAGCAGTTGCTTCATTTCTACATGCCTTTGCGGCATCATAGCAACATATACCGAAAAGATTATGTCTTTATATTCGGCACCATCGTCTCAAATTATGTTGATAAATTGATATTACAATGTGCTATATCCAAACTAATCATTTTACTACATTAAAACACCATGTTCAAGAGCTATGGAGTTTTTTATTTGTTTAGATACTTGATGAACCAAGTTAAATAAAACGTAATAATATTGTAGGCAGCGCAAAGTAAACGACAACAAATATTTGTTATCGTTATTTTATCTTATTTATATTATTATAACAATACCAATTACAAATTATAACTTTGAATTATATTTTTTAAACCAATTTAACATATTGACGAGAAATCGCTATTACAATAGATCCTAACAAATTTTATAAATGGAATCAAAAGTTCGTTACCTTTTTTGTGAATACCAGTCTGCAGGTCTATTCGGTTCTCCTACCGTTTTCAGGGCTCGGGACACAGACATCCAGTTCTGATCTCCGCTCCTGACCACAGCGGATGCCAGGCATAGCTGCTCCCTTACATTCCAAGTATCCAAAGGTATCCTTTTTAACTGGAGTCTCTCTTGTATGGAACTCATTTTGAGGTTATAATCCTTTGATGATGTTTTTGGTTCAATACACGTATTAAAAGGAAAGTGAATTACATTTTATGGATTAAAATTATTTCACAAAAA
Source organism: Apotomis betuletana (assembly GCA_932273695.1). Taxonomy (NCBI): domain Eukaryota; kingdom Metazoa; phylum Arthropoda; class Insecta; order Lepidoptera; family Tortricidae; genus Apotomis; species Apotomis betuletana. Next base: position 5,241,950 of record OW026322.1, read on the forward strand.
TCTCTACATCATAGGTACAGGTAACGGAAGAGCAAAGTTTCAATTTCAAGCCTGCAAACAATCCAAAATCCAAAACATCAATGTATCAATCAAAGACTACAATGTAACATTATCAATGTATTTTATGTTCTTATCTATGGTACAGACAGAGTTGTCAAATTGTCATACTTCGGCCAACTTCGGTCAACTTCGCGAGTAGTGTGGGCTAGGGTATAAGTTGAGCAGGATATTTGAGATTCTTTTAAAGCCGCTTATTCACAGATGTTTCCAGTACAAAAACTTCAACTTACAATTTATTTACATGTTGGCTAAATTGATTTTCACCCGCTGTCGTATCAATGCATCGCCATTTTGTCCTCACTGCGTTTGCATTTCAATATTCTCCTCTTCTTTCAGTTCTTTCTATTAAGATTCTGTGGTTATTATTTTGTTTTGGCGCTTGAAATACTATTTCAAACAAAATGTAATAATAGTGTTTTAATTAATGTATAATTCATGAGATAAAGGTACGGCTTATTTTCTTTCAATTTGGTTTATTGCTTAGCCAACGATCATTGTTCTTTTCCATAATTAAAAGACCATGTAGGCTATACAAAATAAGACAGGTGCTTCCTTATTAACTTGTTACATTTTAATTTCCTTTATTATGTATTGTAGTTATTATTGTTTAAATATTATAATCGTGAGTTTGCAAGAATACGTTCCACTTAAACGGATAAACTAAGTACTTAACTGATTTCCAGTAATATAGCATTAGGTTATCAGAACAGGATATAGGGATAGGGTACAATTTATAAAGTTTGTATGGACACATTTAAATCCTTCTGCGTGAGTAAAAGCTAGCTTACAATATGTGTAAAATTTTGATTTGAAATAAGAATCACAACTTTTTTTAGGATGTCGCTCTGGGACGTGAAAGCGTGCCGCAGCTGCCTGACCGTGAAAGGGAAGTTGGAGAAGATTGGTGATGCATCAAAGAGGCAATATTCCGCAGTAACAGGGCTTCAGGTAGTACTGGGTATTTTAACCCGCGACGAAAAAACAGGGGTGTTATAAGTTTAACATGCGTGTCTGTGTATCTGTCTGTGGCATCGTAGCTCCCAAACGAATTTGAGTGCGTTTTTTTCTAATCGAAGAACTTGTCTGTCTAGACTCTAGATGGTTCTTAGCTATGTTTGGTGGAAATAGGACCAGTAGTTTCCAAGATTATTCAGCTTTGATTGGAACACAGGTGACAAGATATTATCGGCCAATATTGAAACTTAGATTTCCAAATTTTGTAGTTGTTCTAGAAGAATTGTCTATATCACTCATTGAACGAGGGTATCATGATGACCAGCTTCTTGTGTCGGGGGTGTTTAAATTTTTAATTTAGGTTATTAGTAATGATTAATGAATGGGTATGACAGGGGGTGATGGGGAGGGTCACACTGAGGAACTTTTAAAATGGCTAGAAAAAATCTGCTACATTTTGGGTAACTAGGTTGTTATTCTGTATGTGGGACGTTTCACAGCTAATCCTCATGAAAATTGGTGAGTAGGTAGGTTCGATAAGTATATTTTTTTTGTCGATTCTGTTTTTCGAAATTTTACAAAATGATAGTTATGAGGAGGAATGACTTAAAAAAAAAAAACAATTTCAGCCATTGCGAAACAAACTAGCAAAGACAGCTCACAGAGCAACTAGTTACTTGTTAAATAACAACTCGGGTGACTACTTTTCGGCTAAAGAGCTTGTATTTTTTTTTATTTGAACCTAAGTTACCGTCCCGAACTAAATTAACCTTACAGTTAGTAGATGGATAGAGGATGGAGAAGAGGATACAAAAAAAAGTATTAAAAAAAATTAACAGTATTGTATGCTTTTTGTTTTAAATACACATTTTTTAGTGCTTCTTAGACATTTTTAAAAACTATGTAAGCCTCTTCCCTCTCGGGTCCCTCCGGAGTAAAAATCTCACTTTGTGACAAGGCAAGACGTAACACAACAGTATGGTTGGCAACCCTACTTACTAACATTTGCATGGGGCTCCAAATTCATGTTATACTACTAACGCCAACTTAGAACCATGCCTTATACTTATATATATATACTTAGTTGTACTTTAAATCTTTTTTATGGAGCACCTGACTAACCTTATATTGTAATAAAAATAAATATAACTCATATTCCAGATATCAGAGAATGATGGGTACCCAACTTACTTCTGCATGGAGTGCCGCCACCACATCAGAAGGAGTCTGGCGTTTAGGCGGAAGAGCAGACGGGCGCATTTTGTGTTGAAGGAGATCATGTCAGTGCGGAAAAAGGTAGGTTTGGTTGTTGTCCACAGCATCCTAGGACATCAACATACCTCATGTGTCCAGCGTTCAACCTCGTCCACAATCAAACTTTGTCAACATTCCCCATTCGTCCAGTGTCCAACCTCGTCCACAATCCCACTTTGTCAACATTCCCCATTCGTCCAGTGTCCAACTTCGTTCACAATCCCACTTTGTCAACATTCCCCATTCGTCCAGTGTTCAACCTCGTCCACAATCCCACTTTGTCAACATTCGTCATTCGTCCAGTGTCCAACTTCGTTCACAATCCCACTTTGTCAACATTCCCCATTCGTCCAGTGTTCAACCTCGTCCACAATCCCACTTTGTCAACATTCGTCATTCGTCCAGTGTTCAACCTCGTCCACAATCCCACTTTGTCAACATTCGTCATTCGTCCAGTGTCCAACTTCGTTCACAATCCCACTTTGTCAACATTCCCCATTCGTCCAGTGTTCAACCTCGTCCACAATCACACTTTGTCAACATTCGTCATTCGTCCAGTGTCCAATCTCATCGACAATCCCACTTCGTCAACATTCCCCATTCCTCCAGTGTCCAACCTCGTCCACAACCCTCCTTTGTCAACATTCTCCATTCGTCCAGTGTCCAACCTCGTCCACAATCCCACTTGTCAACATTCCCCATTCGTCCAGTGTCCAACCTCGTCCACAATCACTCTTTGTCAACTACCGCTTCTAAATTTGCGTCATGTCAGATTTCCATGAGGTCAGGATCTGACGATGCGATCCTGGAAAAATTGAGGTAACGACCGAATGCCTTAAGCCTACTCCTATTCACTGGCTCTCAGCAACGTAGCTCCTGCAAAGAAAAAGTTGCTTGCACCGAGAGGCCACTAAACACGCTGCGGCCGAAACTTACCCATCCACAAATGCCGACTATAAAGACTCAAATCTAGGAACCCTCCTATGGTGATGCCTTACCAGTATTCTGATTTTAATTTGATTGAGGCATGTCTCGAAGAATGGGAATCCTATAAAGACTACCAACCGCCTCTTTCCATTCTCTCCTCGAAGCTGTACATAGACGGGGTCCCTTGAATCCAGCAGGGGGGGATTCAAGGGACCCCGTCTATGTACAGCTTTGAACCGACTGAGAACATGTATAAGAAACTGCGCTTATAACTGGCACAAATGGAGCAGGAACATGTCACCTGCTTGCTACTGTGGTCATGGAGTGATGGAACATATAGTCAAGTCACAAGGTTCAAGGGTAACTTAGATGACACCATAACATGACCATCTCCGATGAAGCGGCTGGGTACTTGAAACGGGCAAAATTTTAGTTATTATAGTACAAATTTTCTAAGCTAAGCTCATCCACTTACCTGCATTCACAATGGCATTGTATCTGATACAATTCTATCTGCTTTTGTTGTCGTAACCGCCAACCAGTTACTTACAAAAAAAGGCTAGAACTACATTGCGTGGATATTGAATTTTCAACCTTATTCCTTGTTGAATAGGTTTAAAATGGTTGATGATGCGAGTTCATAGTCCTTTTTCTAGAAGAGTATGTTCTTGTTGAGTCGGGCGATTGTAAAATTCCCATTATTCTGTTAGTGTATTTTGTAGTCTGATGTCCAAGGAAATACAGTCGATAATCTATATTAACCTTCCAAGGTGGTTACAATCTGCTTTTACTACGAGCTCGTTATCTTAATTTGTGGTTAACCACTCAATGGTAGTCAGTTCTTAAGTGGATGAGTTTAGCTTAGAAAATTTGTACTATACTACAACTTGATTATCCAATGACCTGATAACGCTGTGCGATAAATAAATAAGGCTTTGTAAAATAATTATAATCCGAATGATTCTTACAGGTATCCTACAGCGACATAGTAACAGTAAACCGAAAGAGAACCAACCTGGAATCTTCCCTTAGCTTCTGGGAGCCGAACACCAACGCGTGCTTCCTCATCGCCAACCGGGAGGGCGAGGGGCAGGAGGGACAGGGAGATGGCTTGCGGAAGTATAACTTGCAACCAGCCCAGTACACTAGGTCACACAGGTCAGTTTTTGGTAAAGCCTGACCACACATATATGGGTCAGGACCAAAAAGTTGGATGAAATTAAGTCGTAGTTAGCGAGGAATAAAAAACAATTGAGAAAGTTCCGTTGTGCGACAAAAAATAACGATACAATGAGATACAGTAAACGGCGATAAAGAATGCACATCGGCAATCATCGCATTTCCGAATACAAACGAATGCTAATTTCCATGTACATCAATTATTAGATTAATCGTTCATCAGAATTTGAATTTAGAACCAAGTACTTTATTGTTGTTTTGTTTTGATTTCACGTGGAATATATAGAGCTGTAAAACTCGATGTAATTATATTTAATAATTGCTATGGTCTTGTTGGGGAAAAATAATATACATACATATATATGTTCAAAGTTCTTCTTGAAATTCCAGTGGCATCTGCAACTCTCTGTTAAACCTTCTTAAAATAATTACTTACATTAACATCCTCATGTTTGTTAAATTGGCCGGCTTCAGTTACAAAATATTTATAAACATTGTAGATAATTTCGCGTGACTGGCAAAGTAACGGCTTACCTTTTTTTCCTATAGATGCCATAGTACAAATTTAATTTTGTGTAGGTTTTAGCAACTCTATATATATATTGACTTGGATATGCGACTGCACTCTCTCGCATTTGAACCACGACTGACAAAACAAACGTCATGGTGTGTGCGACACAGATATCGCTATACGAAGTCGAAATTAGCCGATTGCCTCTTTCCAAAGATCGATGTGCAAACTTTATCGCCGTTTACTGTACCTTAAAATAGAACATTAAGGTACGTTATTGAAAGGTTAACTGTCATCGCACAACGGAGACTTTGACACAAATATTGTTACGCCGGTAGGTTAGGTCAAAAACTTTGAACGTCAATTTCAGTGCTTTAGAGGCGTTTTCAGCAGGCTGAAAAGTCATTTCAGACCGTTTCAGGAGTTGCTCTATCACATATCAAAAGATCAAAATTTCACCCAAGTTGCCGTCGTTTTCAGGCGCCTGAAACATGTTTTCAGTCCGTTTCAGGGCACCCTCTATCAGATGACGCCAAAACCTGAAAACCCGTTTTCAGGCGTTTTCAGGACCCCTTATGGGCCTCTGAAGCACAAATCGTTATATGGCGAAATATCCGGTAGGAGTGACAGAGATAGCACTACTAGAAAGAGATAGCTATACTCGGAACATTCGAGAAGTGTGTGACAGAGATAGGACTACTAGACAGAGATAGCTATACTCGGAACATTCGAGAAGGGAGTGACAGAGAGTGTACCATTAGAAAGAGACATATATGGCCTCGAATGTTCTCGGCCCTCGCGCTGGACCCTACTAGAATATTCGCGATTAATGTAGACAACGCATCGAGAAAGCGGTTCCGCGGGATATAAAAAGGCACCGGCGGCCGGCGTGAGTTAGTTACATTTTAACTGCGATCGAGAGTGCTAGTACAAGGATAATCGGAGAGAAAGACTCTTAAGTGATTAGTGCGCTTAAGTACAGTTCGTGTGAATAGTGAGTGCATAATTTGTGAAATAGTGTGTGTGTTTTAATTAGTGGATTTTAAGTACAGTTCGTGTAAATTGCAAGTGTGTAATTTTAGTAATAAAGTGTGAGTTCATTTGTGGATTAATTTGTGCTTTTCTATCATATACGAACCCCACGCTCGTAACATTTGGTGTCAGAAGTGCGGATAGAAAATGCCGTTAATGCCACGAGAAACCGAGTCCAAAGGAGTGACGACGCGAAGCCAAACATCTGGACCTGGAGACTCTACGCCTGGTACGTCGGAATCACTTGCTCCAGCTGCACAAGGAGTGGACCTCAACGCCATTTTTGTCCTCCTAAAGGAACAGGCCAGAAAACAGGAGGAACAGTCCCGAATCCTTCGGGAGCAAAAGGAACTCCAGGAAGAGCAGGCGAAAGATCTAAAGGAACAGGCTCGAATCCTCCAGAATGAGCTTAGGGACCAAAAGGATCACCAGGAGGTACAGTCGAGAATGCTTCGTGAGGTACACGAGTCCACGACTGAATGGAAGAAGGAGTTGTTCGAGGTCCAGGAAAAACTGGCCGATATGGATGAAAAACTGGAGAGTCGAGTCCATGAGGTCGATAAAAAAATTGAGACCTGTGAGAACCGTCTCCAAAAACTTGAGATTAAAGTGGCTAATGGTCCAAGTACCTATGTACCCGACGCATCGGTGTCCGGAGGCGGCAGATTTAAGGTGCCCCCCTTTGATGGTAGCTCATCATGGACTGCCTACAAGCTACAGTTCGAGTCTGTTTCCCAGGCTAATGGCTGTGCGGTATAGCCCACAGCTGATGTAAATCATAGATAGTCGATAAACACGTGTCGTATAGGTTCAAGGGAACAGATGGAACCTTGACAGCAAGGCCATTTGCTGTGCAGATCACGTGCAAGGATCATATGTTGTTTAGTATATAAGAACCTGATTTTTCTAATAAAGGAGTTCATTCTAACACCGAGCTTCGTCGTATCATTATCCCCGTGCTACCACACTTCATGGCGACCCTGCCAGTGGGGCTGCTCGAGGCAACCCAACGCTTCGAGGCAGCCCCAGCTGTGAGCACAGCATAAGGCCGCCCGACCCAGCTGCGAGCACAGTATAGACGCCGCCCGACCCAGCTCGTCTCAGCATACCAGCCAGCCTGCCAGCCGGAACCAGCACAACCAAGTGCCACCCGAAAAAGTGAAATTTTGAAGCCAAAAGAAGACCTATGCAGAGGACGGCATCACCGATTAAAACGGGCCCTCCGACGACGCCAAGTCAGCTTCAACGGCAGAGTCACGATCACGTGACGTCAGCGGGACATTTTGAGCGGCTAGCCAGAGGCAGCGACAACGATGCGCAGCAGGCCGGAGCAGAGCGTCCAGCAGCAGTTACCAGCAGCATCAGCACCAGCATCACAACATGACTGGAGGTACAACTTTAATGTAGAATAACGTTACTATTATTATCATTATATTTTTATAGGATTAATTATGTAGGATATAAATAGAATATAATAAGTAGGTCAGTTGATGTGTAAACACAATGACCAACCTGCCTCGAGATAAGGAATGGAAGGCTCAGCTGTAATAACGTGTCAAGTTGCTCGACACAAACACAATATTCGCGCAGTACAAAGACTTAATGAACTTTAAATTATGGACGTAATTTTTTTTTAATGTCTTGTTTTTTTTTAATTGCATTAAAATTATAACACTTATGTACTTTAAAAGGTTTTGAGAATGAGTTTATTTTTCCTGATGACGATACACCTGTCGTCATCAGCGGTGACCCGAGAGGCGCCGCTCAGCTGATAAGCATGCATACATAACAAGGTACAAGACAGGCAGGGATAACCTGCAGGGATACAAAGTATACCCTTAACTGTAATATGTACAAACCACTAAAAAGTGTTGTATTCCGAACCAGTAAAGTGAAGCCAAAGTGCACACTTAATTACGTACCTTATAAATGTTGCAAAAGAGAGGAAGAATAAAAAAATAAACTCAAGGACGAAGACATGCAAAGTATTTAAAAACCCTTATTGACGCATTTCACAAAAATAGCAAACATAAAAAAATGAGTGTTATTAAACTTAAAAAACTTATACTGTGTTAACATTTTACTCGAGATTCTATATTACATTAATTACATTTAATAGCATTAAATGATAATTATTCAAGAAAATAAGTTTAAATAAATAACAATTATATTACGTAACGGGGAAAACCCAAATTAAATTGATAAGTATTTCGATGAGCGATTAGCCTGATCACCTAAGCGCTATTGAAATTCTTATATGATGAAGTTTTACGGCATAAAAGCCGCTTAACGCATTAAAAGAGGGGAAAAAAGGGGAATAACGTTTTATTTCGGGTGTCAATACTGAAAGACAAAATAAAATGACACCACAGTTATATGATTTCAAAGTAAAGGGAAATAATGTCACTTGTCAGAACGTTACCACTGAGTAACATCGCAAGTAGGCATGTAATTGCAAGGTACACCAGGATACAAGGCAGGCGCGGAATCCTTGAAATCTGGTCATGATTCGATCGAGCATCAATCGTGAAGATCCTTGGACACCTGGAATGTCTATGAAAGACATAGAGTGTTAAAAGAACCGCCTGAACATATGTAATGCATATATTACATATTAATATTATATGCGCGCGCGCACTTCAAATCCTTGTTACCTGTATGGAATTCCTATACACATAAATAGGTGTATATATAAATACGGTCGGCCGACCAAGCGCTGTGTAACCTTAGCTTCCCCATTCAGTGATACAATGTATCATAAGCGCAAACAAATAAGAGTGAAATCATATACCTGCCGCATTGGCGACACTGTGTGTCTCTATCGCGTACGAAACGAGCTTTGCTCGCGGGAGAATAAGGTACAATTTGCAAAAACTGCAACAAGAACCCCGATTGTATTAAATTAAAAGTGTTAAAAAAGTTAGTAGTTATAAAGATAACGTAAAATAAAAGCATAAAGAAAATAGGATATTTAGAATTAAACTTAATGTTTTATATTCGTAAAATAATGATAAGAAGTTATACAATTAAGCCAAGTTATTAAAATAAATATTAGGTTATAAGATTCTATTAGCGATTAGTATAGTTAATGCGTATTTAGATTAAGATAGTTTACGGAGTATGAATTAAAAGTTATACATAGATATATAGATACAATATTTTTTTTTACTATTTTATACATATTTAGTTTTAATCAGTTATTGTAACTATAATATAGGAGATTTAATATAAGTCCGAAAGGAGGTTAGAGATAAGATGGACCCAGTGTATAAGGGACCATATACTGTAATTTTAGACCTAGTTACTAACGTAAAAATATCACTTTTAGGTAAAGAGCACAAAGTGCGTAAAAATAGAACTAAACCTTTCTATGTATAAATAAAATAATAACCACTACCACATCACAAGTAGCCACTAAGAAACATGATATGTATTGCAAGTATGAATGTAACAATATCAGCCATACCCATATAGGGCACATGGAATGTAAACATTACAATACCACTAAGATAAGAACCACTTTGTAAACCATTTAGTATGAAGCTTATTTTAACCGACTTCAAAAGAAACTTCACTTTGTATTCTCATCTAAAAAGTAAACAACTCCTTAATTTTGTATACCATAGACATAAGTAGATTAAGTATTATATAAGCCAAAAACAGTTTCAATTTTTACTATTTTTGTCTCAAAAATAAGGGGAGAGATGCGGTATAGCCCACAGCTGATGTAAATCATAGATAGTCGATAAACACGTGTCGTATAGGTTCAAGGGAACAGATGGAACCTTGACAGCAAGGCCATTTGCTGTGCAGATCACGTGCAAGGATCATATGTTGTTTAGTATATAAGAACCTGATTTTTCTAATAAAGGAGTTCATTCTAACACCGAGCTTCGTCGTATCATTATCCCCGTGCTACCACACTTCAGCTGGAGCAAGGAGCAAGCCAGGACAGCACTGACGTTGGCGCTGCGCGACGAGGCCCTTACCATACTCGAAGCTCTGGGAAACGACCGGACGTATGACCGCCTTCTTGAAGCACTGGAGGCACGATACGGTGACAGTCACCTGGAGCACGTATATCGAGCTCAGTTAAAGGACAGGACACAAGGACGTAACGAGTCCTTACAACAGTGGGCCCTGGAAATCGAGAAGTTGGTTAGGAAGGCCTATCAACGAACGTCAGCATCATTTGTGGACAGTATGCTGGTGCAGGCCTTCATCGATGGGATCCGGGATCTGGAAGTAAGGGCAGCCGTGCGATTGGGACATCATGGCAGCCTGAAGGATGCAGTAGCCCACGCTCTCGAGGTGGAAGCTGTACGACAGGATTCATCCAGGCCTTTCAGGGTGCGAGAAGTGTCGACTACGAAGCCAGTAGATTCCCGCCGCGAATTTGGGCCACGTTGCTACCATTGTGGAGAACGTGGTCACCTGCAGTCAGGCTGTCCGAAAAGAACTAGGAGGGACAGAGACCCCGCTCCAATGGTGAGGACAATAGGCTCTGTGGAGTCAGAGCCCCAACAGGGAAACGAATAAAAGCCAGGACTATGGGACGAGTGCTGGCTGGTGGTCGAAATGTCCCAATTATGATCTCACAGGCGAACGACGGGAATAGTCTGGCTGTCAAAGGAGAAATTTGTGGAATAGCATGTCTCCTGACCATAGACACCGGAGCTTCTCGGACTGTGATCAGCTCTCAGCTACTGAGACACCTGACCAGAGATCATCTAGTCCGACCTAGGCATCTCCAGCTGCAGACTGCTACCGGCCAGTACATTTCCGTCCAAGGAGAGCGAGAGTTAGTTGTAAAAATAGGTGAAAAAGAATACTGGCATAAAGTGATCGTTGCTAACATCGTGGACGACTGCATTATTGGATTGGATTTTATGAGGAGATATGACTGTAAAATCGACTTGAAGGTTGGAGTTCTAAAGTTTGGAGTTGATGAGATTCCTATACAAGGTGGAGTAAATGGAAATGTCTACTGTACCAGGAGAACTATTCTTCAACCAAGGTCGCAGGTTTTAGTTCCAGTGAAATTGCCGAACTCCACAAGGCCGCAATCTCACCGCTGTGTGGTGGTGGAGAGGTTGGATGCTGATAAACCGTGGATAACAGCCCGTACAATGGTAACCACGGCATCTACAGCATTTGTAAGGATCCTTAATCCAAGCGACACAGAATGTGTCCTCAATAAAGGAACGCTGGTCGGATCATGCGAAGAAATTTCCTGGTTACGAAGCTGTCGGGAATCTGAGGTAAGCGCCAAACCTAGGCATGTTAAGCCTTCAGTGGATGTTGAAAAGTTACTAATCGACTCCAGGGAGCACCTTACCGAGGAGGAATTCCTTAAGGCGCGTAGCTTACTACTACGATATCGCAACGTCTTTTCTTCGCATGACGATGACATTGGAAGAACTGGAGTGGTTCAGCATGAGATCGACACTGGGGAAACCATGCCTATCCGACAGCGCCCTCGAAGAGTTCCTGTAGCTCGGGAGAAGGAGGTTGAAGGCATGATCGAGGAAATGCGAAGAAGCGGAGTTATTGAACCTTCAACAAGCCCGTGGTGCTCTCCCGTAGTTTTGGTTAAGAAGAAGGACGGCACAATGAGATTCTGTATTGACTACCGTCGACTTAATGATGTGACCAAGAAGGACAGCTACCCACTTCCTCGAATCGACGACACCTTAGACACGTTGAACGGAATGAAATGGTTTTCAACGTTGGATCTGAAAAGTGGCTATTGGCAAGTCGAAATCAAGGACAAGGATAAAGAGAAGACGGCTTTCTCTACTGGCAAGGGACTCTGGCAGTTCAATGTTATGCCATTTGGACTGTGTAATGCACCAGCCACATTTGAGAGATTAATGGAACAAATATTAGCTGGACTTCTAGGAGAAACTTGCTTGGTCTATTTAGATGACATCATTATCGTTGGTAGAGACTTCGATGACCACTTGAATAAATTGGAGCAAGTGCTAGCCAAACTAAGAGGGGCAAATCTGAAACTCAGTCCGAAGAAATGCTCGTTTTTCAAACGTAAAGTGAATTACTTGGGACACGTGATTTCAAAGGACGGCATCCAGACAGATCCTGAAAAGATTAGCGCCGTGAAGGATTGGCCGACGCCAAAAGACAAGACTGCAGTACGTGCCTTTTTGGGGCTTTGCTCATACTACAGACGTTTTGTGAAGAACTTCTCGGATATAGCAAAGCCTTTGCATCAACTTACAGAAGAAAAACGATCATTTGACTGGAACGAACAATGTGAGTCAAGTTTCAACGAGCTTAAAGGAAGACTTTGTGAAACGCCAATTTTGGGGTATCCAGACCCGGAAGTGGATTTCATTGTGGACACAGATGCTAGCAACACTGGTATTGGAGTTGTCTTGTCGCAAAAGAAAGGAGATAACGAAGTTGTGGTTGCATATTTCAGTAAGTCACTGTCGAAACCAGAGAGGAATTACTGTGTCACTCGGAGGGAATTGCTAGCAGTTGTCAAGACGTTACAGCATTTCAGCAAATACCTGCTGGGAAGAAAGTTTCGTATCAGAACTGACCATGCTGCTTTAAAGTGGTTGCTAGAATTTAAAAATCCCGAGGGACAAGTGGCAAGATGGATTGAACAACTGCAGGAGTATGATTTCATCATCGAACACCGTAGTGGAAAATCGCACGGAAATGCTGATGCCCTATCACGAAGACCATGTGCGGACGATTGTAAACATTGCTCAAGACAAGAAGACAAGGAATGTGTTCGAATGATAAGAACTGATACGGTTAGCGACGAGTGGAATGATGAAATCATGCAGCAAGCGCAACAAGAGGACCCTGACGTGAGACCCATTTTTGATTGGATTAATGCTGGTGCACCTAAACCAAGATGGTGTGATGTAGCTCCTATGAGTGCGGTAACAAAAAGCTACTGGGCACAATGGGATAGCTTGGTTATGCATAATGGCGTTCTATGTAGAAAATGGGAATCAACAAATGGGAAGGATGCTCACCTGCAAGTCGTTGTCCCAAAGAAAAGGGTGAAAGATGTTTTGAGAAGCTTTCACGATGGAGCATCCGGTGGACACCTTGGAGTAAAAAGGACCCTAATGAAAATTCGGCAACGCTTTTATTGGATTCACTGCCGAGAAGATGTTGAAAACTGGTGCAAAAGGTGCATTAACTGTGCATCAGTCAAGGGACCGCATACCCGTAGCCGAGGAACACTCAAGTTGTACAACGTTGGAGCCCCTTGGGAAAGGGTTGCATTAGATGTCGCAGGACCATTCCCAGCATCTGACTCCGGAAACAAGTACATTCTTGTCGTGATGGATTACTTCACGAAGTGGCCTGAAGTATTTGCCATTCCAAATCAAGAAGCGGTAACCATAGCTGAAAAGTTAGTGAACGAAGTATTCTGCCGGTTTGGGGTACCTCTCGAAATCCACAGTGATCAAGGTAGAAACTTTGAATCTGCGGTCTTTCAGGAGACTTGTCGCATAATGGGAATTCACAAGACAAGGACTACGGCGTATCATCCACAGTCGGATGGAATGGTCGAGAGATTTAACCAGACACTGGAGAGACATCTAGCCAAGGTCGTTGAAAGCCACCAAAAAGATTGGGATCGGCATATCCCCCTCTTCCTGTTGTCTTATAGGTCGGCAACTCACGAAAGTACGGCGGTTACTCCATCGTATGCGAACTTTGGAAGAGAACTCCGTTTGCCTGCAGATCTCCTGACTGGACGTCCGCCTGATACACCGAGATCTATCTCAGAATATGCGAGTGATTTGAGGGATCGGATTGACGATGTTCACAGCCTGGTACGTGAACACGGGCTCCACGCTAGCATAAAGATGAAAACCCGATATGACCGGAAGTCTTATCAAGTGGGTTTTGAGGAAGGTTCGTTGGTATGGCTACATAACCCTATGCGACGAGTAGGAAAGTCCCCGAAACTATCTCCGAATTGGGAAGGGCCTTACAAGGTAGTCACCAAAATAAACGACGTCACGTATCGAATCCAGCGGAATCCTCGTAGTCCGAGCAAGATTATTCATGTTGACCGGCTGGCCAGATACCACGGAAATAATGATGCTCGGGACGAGCATGTCTTAGGAGGGGGTAGTGTTACGCCGGTAGGTTAGGTCAAAAACTTTGAACGTCAATTTCAGTGCTTTAGAGGCGTTTTCAGCAGGCTGAAAAGTCATTTCAGACCGTTTCAGGAGTTGCTCTATCACATATCAAAAGATCAAAATTTCACCCAAGTTGCCGTCGTTTTCAGGCGCCTGAAACATGTTTTCAGTCCGTTTCAGGGCACCCTCTATCAGATGACGCCAAAACCTGAAAACCCGTTTTCAGGCGTTTTCAGGACCCCTTATGGGCCTCTGAAGCACAAATCGTTATATGGCGAAATATCCGGTAGGAGTGACAGAGATAGCACTACTAGAAAGAGATAGCTATACTCGGAACATTCGAGAAGTGTGTGACAGAGATAGGACTACTAGACAGAGATAGCTATACTCGGAACATTCGAGAAGGGAGTGACAGAGAGTGTACCATTAGAAAGAGACATATATGGCCTCGAATGTTCTCGGCCCTCGCGCTGGACCCTACTAGAATATTCGCGATTAATGTAGACAACGCATCGAGAAAGCGGTTCCGCGGGATATAAAAAGGCACCGGCGGCCGGCGTGAGTTAGTTACATTTTAACTGCGATCGAGAGTGCTAGTACAAGGATAATCGGAGAGAAAGACTCTTAAGTGATTAGTGCGCTTAAGTACAGTTCGTGTGAATAGTGAGTGCATAATTTGTGAAATAGTGTGTGTGTTTTAATTAGTGGATTTTAAGTACAGTTCGTGTAAATTGCAAGTGTGTAATTTTAGTAATAAAGTGTGAGTTCATTTGTGGATTAATTTGTGCTTTTCTATCATATACGAACCCCACGCTCGTAACAATATTATTGAGATATTATTGAGTGAGTAAGTTAAGGGTGAGTTATCGTTGCAAACTTTTTGGTCTTCACCCATATGAAGATTTAAACTATTAATACAAAGATCAAAGCTTAAAGAAAAATTTAAAAAGGAGCTACCTGGTGGAATAGGAATCGAACCCGGTACCTCTGGATTGCCGGTCCAGCGCGTTAACCACTTCGCTAACCTAGCTCCTAATTTTTTTTAAAGCTTTGATCTTTATATTAATAGTTTCAATCAAAAATGTGGTACATACAAAAAAAAAATTAGTCATTACATGTTTCGTTTTATATGAGGATTGTCAAGAGGGCGCTATTTATAAGATTTATATGGCTACAACTTTGCAACCTATCGCAACCCACTATAATGTCATTAGTCTGTCAGTTCCTATGTTAACCTCGTTACATCATTTAATGGAAAACACTCTTTTTCCTGGCTGTTTTTTTGTGTAGTAAACACGTGCATTATTCATGATATTACGTTCACGACTGTGAATGGTTTTCGGCATTTTCTTTGGATAATTTTAAATATTTGTTTTTTAAATGAACATTATTGACAAACCATCATAAAATCATTGCCAGTGTAAAAAAATAGTTCCAGTGTAATTCCGCAATATGGCGCATCCAAACTAATATTATAAATGCGAAAGTGTGTCTGTCTGTCTGTTACCTTTTCGCTTAAACCGCTGAACCGACTTAGATGAAATTTGGTATGGAGATAGTTTGAGACCCGGGAATGGACATAGGATACTTTTCATCTCGAATGAATTTAGTGTTCCCGTGGGATGAGCGGGTAACACCGCGGGGCACAGCTAGTCCTCATATATTTCTGGTCAGGTATACCCTACCCATAGGTAACAGCAGGATATTTTGCCGCGAGTTCGCTTGCCGCGCCTCTCAGTGTCACCTGTCTTGCTCCACACTTTGATTTTTAGGGTTCCGTACCCAAAGGGTAAAAACGGGACACTATTACTGAGACTTCGCTGAACGGACAGCAGTCCGTCTGTCACCAGGCTGTATCTCAAGAACGGTGATAGCTAGACAGTTGACATTTTCACAGATGATGTATTTCTATTGCCGCTATAATAACAAATACTAAAAATAAAATAAAATAAATATTTAAGGAGGGCTCCCATAATACAACAAACTTACAGATAATGGTACGGAACCCTTCGTGCGCGATTCCCACTCGCACTTGGCCGGTATTATTTGTCGCATGTCACAGTTACGTGTGGTTACGTGCTGGGCTATTTTCTAGAAAAATGTACAATATTAAATTGTTTGTTGAGTGGCTAAAATAAGTTGTTACAGAAACGACACGAGCGAGTGCAAAGTATCTGAGTGTCGCAATGGGTTGTAGCCACGTGTTGAATTCTCAGAATTTCACTTCGACTGGGAGAAAATAAAAAAGACTTAAAATCTAGAAAAAAATATTGTAGATTTGGCGGTTATTTATGCCCCTCTTGGCAACGCTAAGTTCTCGGAACTAAAATAACGTACTTTTTGAGCAGGAGAAGTGAAAAGATCTTTTTTAGATCTGATAAATTTTAGATAATTTCTGTTCAGAATACCGAGTACGGTACATCAAAAGTAACTAACATATTTTAGTATGCAATTTGACATAACCCAGTAGTAAAATTGAAAGCTATTAAATAGCTTATTTAAGTTATCGAAAAAAAAATTTTTTTTTTTGATAAATTTATAAAACTAGTAATGTCTAATTTTTATTCATCATGGGTCGCGAGTACACACCATAATTTTTATATCAAACCATTATTTAATATTAAAGCTTTTATCTTTGTATCAATAGCTATTTTTGATGTTGACCGTACGCTTGAAAAAAAATATCTGACAAGATTTTTCTCTTCACAGCAAACATTTGGTTGAAATCGAACCCGAATTTGAACCAGAACCCATTCCCGAGCCCGTCGTAAACAATGAAAAACAAGATGACGATACATTTAACAACGATGACATACCAACAAACGACTACTTGGAGCCAGATATCGATATGAATGACATTTTCAAAGATTTCGCCGATGAAAATGAGAACAACAGTGAAGATGAGGATCCGAAACCTGTTAAAAAACATGATGATGTGGATCCCACAGATATATTGACATATTCAATTTCAAGTATCGCCGATGCGTTGACCATATTTGACTTAAAGGTATGTATTGTTGTAGCGGCTGGAAAGTAAGGAATAGATTAACGAGCTTGTTCGAATGCCGACCCGATGTGGAGGCCTTCGACGGCCTTCTTAGTTTACATTTGTCCAATTATAGTTTGACCACGCCTAGAAAAATTCTGAATAACATTCTATAAAGTCGTATCTTACTAGGAAATTCATGTACTTTAGATATTACCGTACCGTGCTACATTGTTCTCGTATTTGCGAGTCTCATAGATGTACAGTTTTCATATGTACAAATGGACGTATTTATGCATAAGGGAACCAATCCACCCATAAAGCCTTGTCATGTTGTACCCGCTCACTCTAACACAAGTTTTTTTTTTGCGGGTTAGTTACTGTTTGCATAAATACGTCCAACTATAAGCAATTTTGTGTGCTGGAATCAGGTCATCTATGACAACAATTTCGAGCGGTGTCGTGAAAAAGTTTCAATCTATCCAGGTATTAACCTTGGAGGAGCAAAAAGAGAGGATGGAGCGACGGAGAAAGTGTGATCCATATGCATACGCTCTCTTCAAATGTGCTGTGTGCTTGACGATATATAAGAGCATGGAAGAGTTACTGGACCACGTTAAATTCCATAACAAGGTAAGGTTTAAACACAGACAACCCCCACTAGACGGAGCATGTAAGGCGACCCGCGCGCACCAACGATATGGTACGGCAGAACATTAAAGTATCAACACGGCGGCCACCGTTTAGTTGCGTCCTTGTTTATGATCCATGCGTACGTCAACGAAAAAAGAAATTAAATAAATAACATGGTAAATTGTAGTGTTAAGTGGTGTAGAGAGACCTCATAAACATGGACGCAACTAAACGGTGGCCGCCGTGTTGATACTTTAATGTTCTGCCGTACCATATCGTTGGTGCGCGCGGGTCGCCTTACATGCTCCGTCTAGTGGGGGTTGTCTGTGTTTAAACCAATGAAACAAAGATCAAAGCTTAAAGAAAAATTGAAATGAGTTACCTGGTGGAAGGGACTGGGAATCGAACCCGGTACCTCTGGGTTGCAAGGTTGGTCCAGCGCGTCAACCTTTCCGCCACCCTAAGTCCCAAGCAACCTCTCGAATTTTTCCTTATGCTTTGTGTGTCGATCTTTGTAGTTTATTTGAAAGGCTTTACGCCTTGAAATGAGACATTACATGTTTCATAAATGTAAAAAGGTCGGGTAAAAAGTTTCCTATGACCATCTTTCAATGTCTGTTGAGAAATGCTTCGTTTTTGGCCAAAAAAAATTGGCCAAGCCGAAGCAGTGTCGTTTCGCTCGCTCGGCCAGTAATAATTATGTCGACTGTATGAAACGCCGTAGTCCACTTTGAATTAAAAACCCACTTGATTTTTTTACAGAGGCAATTCAACAATGAATGTGAAGTGTGCAAAAAAAAGTATAGGACTCTAGAGGAGCTCAACATACACATCGCCAACTGTCACATGTACGAATACGCGTGCCGCGTGTGCCGACTGAAGACTTATACTCAGTAAGTCCAAAGCGTTAGTGTCGTGTTTTTCAACTTTTTGCAGTCGGGTCATACAGAGTTCAAATAAGTTTCTGTCAAAAATGACATTCTAGTGGCAAGCTTTTATAGCCGACTGTACTTTTCTTTGGATATCCATCAAATGCTCACTGAGACGATTCTAAAGAGCCCAAGCTCGGTAGGATTGCTTTTTCTATTATAGAATTCCTATGGCCACCTTCCGGCTCCGTCATCAGATCAGCCCCATGATTATGGTATCATGGGGCTGATCTGATGACGGAGCCGGACATTGTATTGTCATCAAAGTTAAGTAAGTATGCAAAATTTCAGCTCAATCGGTTAACGATATCTGCTTCAAAATTGAGTTGCAAGATTTCACCCGAACATACATACTTTAAACATACCATGCAAGTTAAATAAAAGCTTTAAAAAACAAAAGTCATCCCTCCTGTGGTCAAAAGTTAAGAGCTTGTATGAATTCAGGTTATATTGCTATTACATCGGAGTATACACGAGGGAACGTTCTTTGTTCTCGTATGAGTTTTATCAGAAAATTAGGCCCTGGAATCCTTAAATTCGCTTATGTCCACAGGAAAGACTTGAACCTAAATCCCTGTATGACCCAGTCACGGCCCTTAATGACCATCAAAATTCCTTTGCGAGCCCCTAAAACCCAGTTTGTGTGTGGATTAATCTTTTTCTTGTTGTTATTCTATTACTTGAAGTTCTTATCTCACCATCTACTTTTTAATTTTTTTTCTCCGCTACCCAAAGGTTGTCTGGAAGAGATCGCTCTTTAGCGATAAGACCGCCTATTGCCTACCATTGTTTAATTTAAGATTTCTCATGTAATATTTTTCTTGTTGGTGTGCAATAAAGTGTTGTTGTATTGTATTGTATTATTCTGTCCCGTGACCCAGGGGACAATAGTGATTAAACTTCTGAGAAAAAATTTGGTAATTTATATAACTGATATTGCTATAGTCTGTATAAGAATGGATTATACCTATAATTGTTGGAATTGCAAACATTTTGGTGAATATAACCGCCAATAATCGTAGCGTAGCGGCCGACTCCATACTTTGTACTAGCACGAATCGAACCAGAGCTTTATCTAGAGTCTGACCACTAACTATACGGTAAAATTAATCGAGTCGCGACGTCCTGATTATCGGCCACCTATAAGATACCACGTTAATAGTACATTACTGCAAACGCCGGGAAATAGGGATTTTCCGGCTGAGTAGGTATAGACAGATAGTGATACGAAGCCGGCAAGTCCTTTTCACGGCTAAGTAGTTTTCTCAAACATATGCAATGAAATACGAACATAAATCAGCTGTTTAGCCCGTTCATGAACACAGACGCCATGTTTAAAAGAAAAATTAGTTCCCGGCCTAGGCCTTCAATTTGGAACGAAATTCCTTTAAAGCTCTCGAAATATTCCGCCCGAAACTTGACACTTCGAAGCCTGTTTTAACGCACGTTATGACGATATTTAATTGCATGTTTGAGAAATGTATTTTAAAGCCTGACCAGAAATATATGTTTGGTTGGGATGGTTTTTTTTTTTAATTTAAGTTATTGACTGTCACAATTCCAGAACGGATGCAGTGAAGCACGCCAAGGTTTCACACACTAGCGACCTGCGCAGAAACACGAAGGTCATATTGAAGCAAAATATGAAGCGAGCTCTTAAACATTTCACCCTGAGTCCGCTGTCGCACCAGATGATGTATGACGTCATGGCGCTGCGGTCGCGGCCGAAGATAAGGTCGAAAGAGGTAGGTCAAGAGCTGAGCTCTTGAATCAAAGAGCTTAGCTCTGGTACGTGAAATAAGCTCTTGTATCTATGGGATAAGCTCTGTTGTTCAAGAGCCTAGTTACGTAGTCCAAGAGCTAAGCTCTTGTATCAAAGAGCTTAGCTCTGGTTCGTGAAATAAGCTCTTGTATTTATGGGATAAGCTCTGTTGTTCAAGAGCCTAGTTACGTAGTCCAAGAGCTAAGCTCTTGTATCAAAGAGCTTAGCTCTGATTCGTGAAATAACCTCTTGTATAAGGGATAGGCTCTGTTGTTCAAGAGCCGAGTTACGTAGTCCAAGAGCTGCGCTCTGTTGAGCAATAATGTAAAGAGAGATTGATTGATTGATAAGATCTGACCTTCTAAATTAAACTCTTGTATCTAAGAGCGGAGGAGACTGGAATCTGGACCACCGGTCCGACGTCTCAACCACTCGACCACCTAACAACAGGGATCTTTTAAAAATCCTTATGCTCTTTGTATTCTTTATTTTGATAGATTTAGCGACCTCTATAGATTTTTGACAGATACTTGTTTTCAGGACTTTACCGGAAGTGTTCCGAATTTCAACTGCGACATATGTAACAAATGGATCAAGTCCAAAAGGAATTTGGTGAAACACATGATCTTGCACCACAGATACATGTATACATGCAAGATATGCAAAGAGGTTTTCACAGTACGGTGAGTAAAGGCACAAGACGATATCTCGGACCAGTTCGGACCAGTGCGAGCGCGAGTGCCATCCGCTTGACGTGTCCG
Organism: Apotomis betuletana; assembly: GCA_932273695.1. Taxonomy (NCBI): domain Eukaryota; kingdom Metazoa; phylum Arthropoda; class Insecta; order Lepidoptera; family Tortricidae; genus Apotomis; species Apotomis betuletana. The sequence goes on from OW026322.1 coordinate 5,263,076, forward strand.
TGAGCAATGTCTATGTGTGCGTTTGCTCGAGCGCGCTTGTATGTAGATTGATTTCTGTACCTATCTGTTTTGTGGTAAAGGGGAAAAGGGGACTAGAAACCATTGGTAGAGAAAATAAGGTATCACGCTATGATTGGTCGGTTGGTTCTGTCAATCCGTGTCTGTGTTGCCAGTGGTGTATCATAATACTCCCCGATTCTCGATACCTGTAATGAATCTCATAAAATCGTGAGTGTTTTCAATGATTACGAACGACAAAATAAAACTTGTTTAAAGAACATGACAATCGTAATGCATTTTATTTGTACGATTGGCGGCTAACATTGTTTTTCTTTATAATTTATGTTGTTACCATAAAGCGGCCACTAATCAGTGACGTAGAAAGTCTCACCGGCCGGAGTGACATACCTACCTTATTTTCTTATACAATACTAGACATGACCGCCCTCCTCCTAAGTTGTATAACTATACTACTGTACTACTAGTTGTATAACTGTACTGGTGGCTCTGTGACCTGTAACTTCACGAGTTTGTTTCGAAATTACTGAATTCAAAAGTTTTTAACCCCCATAATATCCGCCATTTAGGTAAAATCGAAAACCGAATTGACTATAAAATGATATACAGGGTGTTTGGTGGCTAGGTGCAAAGGTTTAAGGAGGTGATAGTCGAGGTATTTTTTGTAGAGGAAACTAAGCCATCAAACACCCTGTATATCGAACCTACGCATAAATTTCATCTGAATCTGTGAGTGTAAACCGCTTCAATAATTAAATATGTCTCACGAAAGTTTTAATAAGATAATTGTTTATTTTATACAATAAATGAGTATACGTTTACAGTGATCAAGCGCTCGCGCACAACGACGCGCACAGGAAGCGAAAGGATCGTTATGAATGTAATCGTTGCGGAAAGACTTTCGAGTGAGTATCCACAGTAGCGGTAACAGTTCTTATATAATGTCGTTAGTAATTGCTGATTTTCCACCCTTGATATACAATGTTTAGTCTAACAAGTTTCGGTTTAGCCCTGGGATAGTGGCGCTACAAACAGCTTTCATATGGCAAAAATGTGCATAATTGCATATATGGAATAGAATAATTTTTATTTTACCAAAAGAAACACTTCTACATTTAACATAATTTAACAGTGACTTCCACACTAGGCATACCCTGTATCGTGGAAGTCGTATCATAACACATCAGGCTCGTTAACAATGCGGCTATAGACATGCCTTAAAGAAGAAATTAAAACTAACAAATGAACAATTAAAAATAGAAATTAAAAATAACAGAAATGTGAACTCATAGCTTATCTGATTACTTTGTTCATCTGTATTTATTTATATGTATTATGAATATATATATATATATATATATATATTTATATTGTGTGTATATCCTATAGGAATATGTATTTATCTAAGCATATATCTTTTAAAATTGTTTTTATTTAGTTGCACCGCCCACAAATTATCTGCTTAGCCCAATGGTTGACTGGTAGAGAATGCCATATGGCATTAAGTCCGCCTTTTGTACGATAAGTTCTTTCTTTTGTGCAATAAAGATTAAATAAATAAATAAATAATACTATGAAAAATACATTTAGGGCGTGATAATAAATAATGTTCATTAAAGTTTGTTTGATTGTCTGTGAGTGTCAGTGTCAGTGAGTGTAGTGTAATGTGAGCAAGGAGCGAGAAGAACGTGAGCAGTGCTTTAAGTCAAAGCTTCTTCAGCTTGACCATACGTCCATGATAGTAAGAGCTCCCGTACTCGCGTTGTAGCCACAAAAAAATGGCACATCTTTATGTCACATTCTTTAATAATGTTGTTATAAATATTAGGGAATAAGAACTTTTTAAAACGTTTTGCAAACATGTCATATATATGTAATTAATTAATTAATTAATGTATCAAGTAATGTTAATGTAATGTTAAAATTAATGGGTATACCTGGATAAACAAATATTTTATTTTATTTATCCATACTATCCATACTAATATTATAAATGCGAAAGTGTGTCTGTCTGTCTGTCTGTCTGTTACCTCTTCACGCTAAAACCGCTGGACCGACTTAGATGAAATTTGGTATGGAGATAGTTTGAGACCCGGGAAAGGACATAGGATACTTTTCATCCCGAATAAATTTAGTGTTCCCGTGGGATGAGCGGGTAACACCGCGGGGCACAGCTAGTTTATTATATGTACATACAAAATGTCAGTAGGGGTATGCCATCAACCAAATTCAATACATTGTTTACTGGAAAGCTGCTCAGTCCGTCCTTAACACGTTAAATGCCAGCCAGAAGTTGTTAAGATGTTAGAACAGCAGACGATAATGGATTTTAATACTTACTTTCCTGGCCTAGGACAGGAGCCATACACGACGAATTTTGTGTCTTCATATCATGACAAGAACGCATACATATCCGAGTATATTTAAGAGAATACTCTTTCGCAGTGGTGAAACGAAGCTCGGACAGCACAAGAAGATGAAGCACATAATTAGGGTCCCGTGCAACGTGTGCGGGGTGGCCGCCATGAACGAGAAGCTACTGCACAAGCATCAGCTCCGGGAACACAAGTACATCGTGAGTAACCTTACTTACTTTACTAAGCCCTTTGGCCCCGGTCAATCGACTTTTTAGGGTTCCGTACCCAATGGGTAAGAAACGGGACCCTAATTAACACAAATTATAACGGGTCTGTCGCGATATTCCTTATTTACCTTCATAATCTAACATTTCGGCGGGATCCGATATAATTTGCGTTAATTACGTGTACAAAGCTCGAGAGTACTACTAGGTCGATGCAGAGTCAGCCACCGACTAAGCTTGCACCATAAATTGGAGCGGAGTTTTTTTTTTTTCGAAATTTTCTCTTCGTCACGACCGACCTAGCGAAATTTAATTTTTGCATTTTAAAACAAAAATTTCTAAAATCGGTTGAGAACTCGCTGAGATCTGCGCATTGTTACAAAGTCCATTCGAGTCGATCCATGGGAGCTTCGCTCGCTTCGCTCGCTTCGCTCGCTCCGCTCCAATAAAGTATTAATAAGACTCCGCTGTCCGTCTGGTATGTCCGTTTTTCACCAGGTCTGTCATTGCGAAAAGCTTACATTTTTTGTTACATCACATTGTACGGATTCGGAACCCTCGGTGTGCGAGTCCGACTCGCACTTGGCCGGTTTTTTTATCGAAAGACATCCGTCAAGATGGTTCTTAGCTATGTTTGGTGGAAATAGGACCAGTAGTTTCCAAGATATTCAGCTTTAATTGGAACAAGTGACAAGATCTCAGCCAATATCGAAGCTAAGAATTCAAAAATTTGTAGTTATGTTCAATTTTAAAAGCATTATCTAAATCACTCATTGAATGAGGGTCTCATGATGACCAGATACTTGTATCGGGGGTGTTTTGAATTTTTAGTTTAGGTTATATGTATATATACACTAGCCACTATGCATGTATTATACATATAAACCCTTAAAGGGATAAGTTCGCCTTTGTACATGCTTATTCTTTTGTAATGTGTTTTTCTTGTTTTTATGTACCAATCCTTCAAGAAGAAATCCAAGTCATCCCGCCACCGCCGGCGAGGTCTGCCACGTTTCCGTTTTGAGTTTTTAGGCTTCCACTCCGTAGTGGTCTTGGTCTTTCTGGAAGAAAAGGGGAGAGGCCTTTGCCCAGCAGTGGGATATTACGGGCTTAATATAATAATAATATAATAATATGTACAATAAAGTGTTTACATACATACATACATACATAGACCTTCCTCTTGAATCACTCTATTAAAAAAACCGCATCAAAATCCGTTACATAGTTTAAAGATCTAAGCATACATAGCGACAGACAGCAGGAATCGACTTTGTTTTATACTATGTAGTGATGTTTGTACACAGAGCGTGAACAGTCCTCTTCTGGGCGACCCGAACCACAAGTGTGTGCAGTGTGGCGTACAGTTCGTGAATAAGCGCGCCCTGGACACGCATCTCGTCAACATGAACCACACGGGAGCTGAAAACGTCGAGTAAGTCACATCCATACTAATATTATAAATGCGAAAGTGTGTCTGTCTGTCTGTTACCTCTTCACGCTTAAACCGCTGAATTGATTTTGATGAAATTTGGCATGGAGATAATTTAAGATCCGAGGAAGGACATAGGATAGTTTTCATCCTGGAAATTATCCCTAAAAAGATTGAAAAGTGAGTAAGTAATTCATGATGACATTGATGACCCTGTAGGAAATGTAATGATTAGACCAAAAGCAAAATTGCTCTTACATTTGCTTAGGCGCCGTTAATAATCCCTTTTATTAATTAAGGTGATTAGGTGGATATATATCGTGTTGTACGAGGTTGCTTCCATACTTCCAAGTTCCACGCGGACGTAGTCGCGGGCAAAAGCTAGTATATTATAATCACAGGCGTGACAGCGGCCTATCGGTGTAACTCGGGCGTCGGTGACCTTGTAATGCCGAATCCTTCGACAAGGCATTCACGTGAATGCCTTTCCCCACCTCGCGCGTCCCGCGCTCGCCCCTCGACACGCACACATAGCCGCGAGTTTTGTTACTGCACACAAGTGTCGCTGTCGTTTCTTTTTACGTTAGTATATATATTCTTTGTCATAATAGTATTTAGTTTATTAGCACCCATATTGTTAGATTAGTATAATAATTTCGGATCTATATTGATTCCCATAACATTAAACTTTCGATTTGGTTTATTCATACCGTTTCATAAAAGTTACTCGTCATATTGTCTTTAGTCATTATTTCAATAGTCATAATTTTCTTTAACCCCCTTTCATTAGTCATATCATAACTATTGAATTTCATACCGTTATTGGTCTGTGTGGTATTAGTAAAGCATTCATTTCAAAATGCAGAAACTCAAAAGGAATGAAATAACGCTTCGTTAGGGTCACAATTCTACCTAACACACCTCCTCGCTTCGCTCGTCGTCGTACCTAACCCAAGCCACTAGCTCTAACATTCCGAGTAAATTGAAATTTGGTATAGTACTTATGTAATTTTTTGGTAATGGATTAATATGGACTATGGTATTATCGAGCTAGGTATTATTTACACTACATTTAATTTTTCGCCTTGTATATGGTTAGAAAGAAAGTGTAAACATATGTGTTTGTCGTTGACTGTACTGTACATTAGTGGTAGAAATTATGTGAACTGACTATGAGTGCACGTCAACATATATTTAACTTATTTCCTTAGGTATCTTACGTGTGCAAAGAAAATCAAAAATATTTTCTAGTATCAAAACTATAATTCCTACTACACAAAGTGTGACCCGCCGCAGATTTTTTTAAATTTCCCGCCAAACCCTTGAGTAAATATAACAACTCTGATTTTGGTCGCAGCCAATATCGGTCGGTCGGCGGGGGTGTATGAAATGTATAATTTAGGTTATTATATATAAGAAGGTTATTAAGTATATATAAGACGACGCGTTTGGCTCGGTTTGTGCCTGCCTACTGAGCTGGGCGGTCCCGGTTTCGAATCCCGGCCGGGGCAAATATTTGTGTGATGAACTCAAATATTTGTGCTTGGGTCATGGTTGTTCTATGTATTTAAGTATACATTTATCTATATAAGTACGTATATTGTCGTCTAGTACCCATAACACAAGCCTTCTTGAGCTTAATTTGGGACTAGATCGATTTGTGTGAGGTTGTCCGATATTTATTTATTTATTTATATAAACATTTGTCCCAGGTTCGCGTGCATCCCGTGCAAGAAGATTTACGACGACGAAGAAAACCTGGAAACTCATTACATCACCTGTAACTACTCTCGCAAGTACCCGCGCAAGTGCTGCTACGTAAGTACACGATCAACGATACGCAGAAAGTTAAATATCGCTTACCAAAGCTGTACTGTAGCTGTAAATATGTACTTCAATTATATTTTCTTAAACATGCAATGAAAATGTCGTCATAACGTGCGTTATAACAGGCTGCGAAGTATCACGTTTCGGACGGAACAACTCTAGAGTACTGTTAAGAGGCCTTATTCCTTTTAAAATTAATTTTTTTCGTATTATGACAAATATATTGATAATTTCAACCAACTTTTTGAAGAGAGTAATACTTTTCCCCGAGTTCTAAGTAGTAACATAGCTATTTCATGATTTCATTGCGTACAGTCGAAAAAAAGTTGAAAAAACTATTTTTCCGCGTGAATTTTGTAAATTTCGAGTAGTTTTTGAAACAAAAATTATCAATGAAAAATTCAAACTGTTGGTTTCAAACATATACCAATAAATCCCAATAGCCCTGTTCTATTTAGGTAGTAACATTAATAATATGTTAAGAAACATGTTTGATCATAGAGAAAAATATCTAAAACAATCAGTATTTTAAAAGGAATAAGGCCTCTTAAGGATTATCATACAAAATGTAAGGCATAGGCCGGGAAGTTGATATTTGTTCTTTAGTGGTGTATTTTTTTTTGCATTGCATATGTTTCATATATGCCTTAGCCGTGAAAAGGCTTGCCGGCTTCGTATCACTATCCGGCCTCCTTACGGTCGGCCGTCTATATCTACTCACCCGGCAAGCCCTTCTTTCACGGCCTCTGTAGTAATGTACTATTTCTCAAACATGCAATGGAATATCGTCATAACGTGCGTTAAAACAGGCTTCGAAGCGGAACAATACAAGAGAACTGTAAAGGAATTTCATACAAAATTGTACGGGTAGGCCAGGATTTTTTTTTTTAAATGGCGTCTGTGTTCATGAAAGGTCTAAACAGCTGAATTATATTTTTTGAGTGGTGAAGTTTTTTATTTCATTGCATATGTTTGAGAAAAGCACTAATACATGCCTTAGCAGTGAAAAGGGCTTGCTCGGCGTCTGCAGTGATGTACTATTTTTGTACGACTGACGGCGAACAATTTTCTTCTTACAATTATTTTGTTACCGTATGGCAGCAAGTACAGTCTGGCAAAAAAGAGTAGAAATTAAAAAGTGGCAATACTGTAGTGCCATCCCCTTTTCCTTAGATGGATTAGAAAGGGACGTCACTACGGTATTGCCACTTTTTAATTTCTACTCTTTTTTGCCAGACTATAATCAGTGACGTAGAAAGTCTCACTAGCCGGGGTGTCATACCTTATTTTTTACACCATGACTATGGCTGCCATCCGTCCGGGTTTCCCCGGATTTGCCCTACTTTGGAGGCCGTCCGGGAGGTTTTCAATAAGTGTCCGGGGAAAATCCGGAATGAAAATGAAAAATAAAGTTTTTTTTAATTATATTATTTTCGAACACGTCTGGGGAAAAAACAACGATTTACGCCAAATGTCCGAGTTTTTTAAGTCTTTTTCTACTCCAGTACTTTTTTCTGTCATTTATATATTTACTAACTCTAATATAAATAAAATAAAATAATAAAATAAAAATGATTTATTCGTTTCCTTATTCATACACAATGTTAACATAGGTTGGTGTCTCTTTTTAAGTATGCCAGATACCTGTGTTAAGAGACACCGCTCTTCCATGTGCAAATTAGCTAGTTTGTACAGAAGTGGTAATTTCAAGTTAAGCTTAGATTAGGATTTTGAACAACAATAAATTAAACTAATAAACTAGTAATACAGTTATTTTGATAACCTTACAAAATAGGATGGTATGTTCATAATACGTGCGCGCGTGTGTGTGTGTGTGTGTGTGTGTGTGTGTGTGTGTGTCCGTCTGCATGTGTGTATCTAGTACATTTAGTATTCTTTAATATTTATGTGTCACAAGTTTTTTAAAAGGTCTTCCGTTTCATCGTAAGATTTAGATTTTAGCCATTCAGTAACTTTTATTTTACAACCGTGTAATGTAGATGAATAAATATCAATATCTTTGTTTATCTTATTGTATAACTTAGCTGACTGTGATACGTATTGTCTTCTCGCAAAAGCGGTACCCACTACCGGTGTTACAATAACATTTACCCGTTTCCTTCTTCTGTGTGTTCTTTCAGGTGTATAAATAGTGTTTTTATGTCTTCTTAGAATGACATTTAATATATATAATTTTCGTACCGATAAAAGATCACATAATTCGTATAATTCCATTGTACCGAATCTTCGTGGTTTAGAGTACATAACTTTTATTAGAGATCTTTGAGCTCTTTCCAGTTGTAAGAATTTTGTTTTAGTAGTACCCCCCCAAACTGAGATACAGTATGTAAGAACGGATTGCGCTAGTGATATGTACATCTGATTAATTAGAGTTTTAGAGGCAACATGCCTTATGTTTTTAAAAATCCACATTAGCTTACGAACTCTGTTCATGATTAGTTCTGTAATATAAAGACATAAATTATGAAAGTCTGTAAAAGTCTATACTCTATTGCCCAAAAAAACACTGCTAAACGATAATATAATGTCGCCAAAAAATCATCACTTAATACCACAGATTACAAGATAAACAGCTGCATTCACACAATTTGCAATGAAAAAAAAAGCTTATTGTACTAATCTATTACTGCCAACTAAAAAAAGAAGTTTTATCTTCAGTGCATGGATGTTTAGTATAGTGAACGTATACCTTTATGTATAAGTTCATATTTTTTTGACAGATGGACGTCAATAAAAAAAAGTTTTTTTTTTTTTTTTTTTTTTTTTGTTGATTCCGGAGCGGGAACAAGTAATTATTTTCTTTGTTGTTCATTTGCATTTTGTTTATGAAATGTCGAGTCGTAGAAAAAGTATTGTATGCAAAGTTGTATAAGTAGGTCAAAAAACGCTCGTGGCATCTTTCTTACGATGTTCGCTACGCTCACATCGTAACCCATGCCACTCGCGTTTTTTGCCCCCTCTTATACAACGGTTGTATAAGATACTATTGTCCGGGTACGGCGAATTAAAAAATGGCCCTATCCATGACCGTATGTATTCCCAGTGTTCCGAGGTGCTCCCTTCCCCCGCCACGTACAAGAGCCACTACTTCCGGAAGCACCCGTCGCTGCCGTACCGGTACGTCAGCCAGCCCGCCATCTGTGACATCTGCGGGAAATCGGTGAGCATTTCTAGGGTTCCGTACAAGGAAGGTAAAAACGGTTACGCCTATATAGTTCCCGCGGGAGATATGGATTGTTACTCCCGGGGAGTTATCGTTTTAGTTTTGAAAATATAGTACGCGTTCGTACATTACTTCAGGATAAAAAGAAAATTAAAAAAGAAACAGAAAGAAGTTGGTTGAAAATCGTTTCATGTTTATTTTTGTCTTAATGTATTTTTTATTTCCTCCCAAATGTGATGAAAAATATTGTGTGTATCACGGGTAGTAAGGGAATTACAAACTCAGGCCATTAAAAGCCATCATCGGCTTGGGGCTTCTAATAGACCTTCGTTAATAAAATAATCCATGAAAAAAAAAATTATCTCCTCAGATCTTCAAGCCTTACCTTGAGAGTCACCTGAAGACGCACTCGGGCGCGGCGCTGGCGTGCCGGCTGTGCGACGCCTCGCACGCCGCGCCCGCCGCGCACGTGATGCACGTCGTGCGTGCGCACGCGCGCCGCCCCTACCACTGCGCCGTCTGCGACCGCCGCTTCCGGTACCGCTCCGACTGCAAGGACCACATACTGAAGGTGACTAATATGTATAGCCAGACTGTGTGACGCCGCGCACGTGATGCACGTCGTGCGTGCGCACGCGCGCCGCCCCTACCACTGCGCCGTCTGCGACCGCCGCTTCCGGTACCGCTCCGACTGCAAGGACCACATACTGAAGGTGACTAATATGTATAGCCAGACTGTGTGACGCCGCGCACGTGATGCACGTCGTGCGTGCGCACGCGCGCCGCCCCTACCACTGCGCCGTCTGCGACCGCCGCTTCCGGTACCGCTCCGACTGCAAGGACCACATACTGAAGGTGACTAATATGTATAGCCAGACTGTGTGACGCCGCGCACGTGATGCACGTCGTGCGTGCGCACGCGCGCCGCCCCTACCACTGCGCCGTCTGCGACCGCCGCTTCCGGTACCGCTCCGACTGCAAGGACCACATACTGAAGGTGACTAATATGTATAGCCAGACTGTGTGACGCCGCGCACGTGATGCACGTCGTGCGTGCGCACGCGCGCCGCCCCTACCACTGCGCCGTCTGCGACCGCCGCTTCCGGTACCGCTCCGACTGCAAGGACCACATACTGAAGGTGACTAATATGTATAGCCAGACTGTGTGACGCCGCGCACGTGATGCACGTCGTGCGTGCGCACGCGCGCCGCCCCTACCACTGCGCCGTCTGCGACCGCCGCTTCCGGTACCGCTCCGACTGCAAGGACCACATACTGAAGGTGACTAATATGTATAGCCAGACTGTGTGACGCCGCGCACGTGATGCACGTCGTGCGTGCGCACGCGCGCCGCCCCTACCACTGCGCCGTCTGCGACCGCCGCTTCCGGTACCGCTCCGACTGCAAGGACCACATACTGAAGGTGACTAATATGTATAGCCAGACTGTGTGACGCCGCGCACGTGATGCACGTCGTGCGTGCGCACGCGCGCCGCCCCTACCACTGCGCCGTCTGCGACCGCCGCTTCCGGTACCGCTCCGACTGCAAGGACCACATACTGAAGGTGACTAATATGTATAGCCAGACTGTGTGACGCCGCGCACGTGATGCACGTCGTGCGTGCGCACGCGCGCCGCCCCTACCACTGCGCCGTCTGCGACCGCCGCTTCCGGTACCGCTCCGACTGCAAGGACCACATACTGAAGGTGACTAATATGTATAGCCAGACTGTGTGACGCCGCGCACGTGATGCACGTCGTGCGTGCGCACGCGCGCCGCCCCTACCACTGCGCCGTCTGCGACCGCCGCTTCCGGTACCGCTCCGACTGCAAGGACCACATACTGAAGGTGACTAATATGTATAGCCAGACTGTGTGACGCCGCGCACGTGATGCACGTCGTGCGTGCGCACGCGCGCCGCCCCTACCACTGCGCCGTCTGCGACCGCCGCTTCCGGTACCGCTCCGACTGCAAGGACCACATACTGAAGGTGACTAATATGTATAGCCAGACTGTGTGACGCCGCGCACGTGATGCACGTCGTGCGTGCGCACGCGCGCCGCCCCTACCACTGCGCCGTCTGCGACCGCCGCTTCCGGTACCGCTCCGACTGCAAGGACCACATACTGAAGGTGACTAATATGTATAGCCAGACTGTGTGACGCCGCGCACGTGATGCACGTCGTGCGTGCGCACGCGCGCCGCCCCTACCACTGCGCCGTCTGCGACCGCCGCTTCCGGTACCGCTCCGACTGCAAGGACCACATACTGAAGGTGACTAATATGTATAGCCAGACTGTGTGACGCCGCGCACGTGATGCACGTCGTGCGTGCGCACGCGCGCCGCCCCTACCACTGCGCCGTCTGCGACCGCCGCTTCCGGTACCGCTCCGACTGCAAGGACCACATACTGAAGGTGAGAAGTTTCTGTCTAAATTTTCATTTTTGTTACAAGCTTTTATACCTGACTGTGTTTTTCTTTGAACATCCATCAATTGCTCATTGGGACGATTCTAAAGACCCCAAACTCGGTAGGATTGCTTTATCTATTACAGAGTTTCTAGAGCCACCTTCCGCCTCCATCATAAAGTATCGAGAAAATTAATACCAATCGTGTTTTCACGTTGACAAGATTGAAGAAAAACTGTTTAAGTTTCTTATTTCCAAGGGAAAGATTTTTAATCACTATGGATGTTGTGATCTAGGATCATTCAGCTGACAAATTTTGCATGGGTGGGCTCTTAAACCATTGATACAAAGATCAAAGCTCAAAGAAAAATTGAAATGCGTAACCTGGTTAAAGAGACCGGGATTCGAACCCGGAACCTTCCGATTGCCGGTCCAGCGCGTTAACCTTTCCGACACCACGCCCAAGCAAGCTTTGTGTGTCGATTTTTGCATTGTTTATTTGAAAGGCTACACCTTCCACCTTTCAATTTTTCTTTGAGCTTTGATCTTTGTATTAATGGTTTATTATAAAAATTGTGTGTACCCACATTAAAAAAAATTAGACACTACGTCATGTTTCATATATTTTCAAACTTTGTTTTTTTTTTAAGGTACACGCACCAACGAAACTCTACAAATGCGAGTTCTGCGGCGAGGAGTTCTCCTACTTCCGACACCTGAAGGACCACTCAGAAGCGCGCCACAATCTGGTCATCCCTCAAATCCGGTCAAAGTTCCAATTTAAATCAAAAACAAAAATATTTGTCTATGCTCACATGAAGATTCACATCAACGAGCTGGAGAAACCTATGGTTGAGCAAACTGAAGTTGAATTAGTCGATTATTTGGAACAGAAATCGAAACCGGTTCACTATAGTGATTACTTTGTTTTCAACCCCGAGGATGAGGCTCAAGAGAATATTATTAAGAAAACGAGGAAGCAAAAGAGGAAGGTGAAAGTGAAGAATGAATTGGAGGATGCAGTCGCTAATATTACTGTTCAATGGCCCGAGGAAAGCGTTATAGTTGAACCAACTGAAATGGTCAGTAAAATTAATGACAGTGAAGTTAACAATAGTGATGTGAAAGAGGAAAGTGAAGTGAAAAGTGAAGTGAAAGTTGAAGTGATGCAGAGTGAAATGGAGGTGGATACGGAGATGCCGCTAGAAGTGATGGAGAGTGAGGGTAATCAGTATGTGATGATTAATGGGGAGATGTATAGAATAGCGAATGAGGATGAAGCTGAGTGAGAGACGGTATAAGACTATATTGACATAAATATTGACACAAAGGTAAATTATGAAATAAAAATTAGGAGAGCACGTAGGGTCGCGGGTTCGAGTCTCTCCCAACTGAGCTATCACATCGTTGCATCAATCACGCCAAATCTTTGATTCCATAATTCTACGCTACTGGAGCGCCCTCTGCGTCATATGTATTTAACATTCTTATGCATATTATCCATACCCTGGTATGTGCGTTTACATATTTATAAAAATAATAATGTAGTATTACGATTACTTATCGATTAAAAAGGGATTCTAAAGAACATTGAGTGAGGTTATGTTATGTGGTAAAGGGATTTCTAAGATATTTTTCTGCAGCTGACTGTACAAATGTCAGCTTCTTCGCATTATGTGTAATAAAATAAATGCTCATTTAATTATTTGTTGGTTGTTTACTTATTCCTACGTTACTATTAAATAATGGATGTTATTATAACACTAAATGACTAAAGGTACTCTCGTGGTTTTAACACATAATAAAACATTTCTGAAGCTTTTTGAGGAAATGCTTTGTGAAATTCAGGCATTATTTGGGCCAATTTTTCCTTTTTTCCCAGATTTTATCCAAATTTGGTGATTTGGTAATGTTGCTTATTCTGAACAAAGTAAGCCCATCTCCACGCTATGTTCTACAAAAAAATTAATTGAGTTATGCCTTAGCCGTGAAAAGAATTATCCGTCTGCAGTAATGTACTATTCCGGGAATAACTGAATGGGTCATAGATGTGCCTATAATATTTGAGCAGTTCCCTCGATTCCACATGGCTCTCATCACTAAAATTTTATGCGAACACCTTGGAGGTGCCTACTCTCGAACAAAAACATACCTATTTTTTATAAAATCGGTTCATGGAAAACGGACTCTGAGGTAATATAAACCTGATTGAGAACCTCCTCTATTTTCGGACAAGGCGGTTGCAAACGTAAAGCAAATGGCGGACAATCTAGGACCACTGTGTCCGAAACACGTCCGAAACGAATGCAAACAAATACGAATAAACTAGAAGGGAGGAGTGGATTTTTTTGGATTGTTATCGTAATTCGGTACCACGTGTGGGATGCTGTCGCGCGTGGGCGCTCGGAACAGCGGATGAGTATAAAAGCAACTGGTCTCTTGTCCTGTCAGTTTCAAAAAAATATCTAGCTGGGCTTTACATTTTGTGGAAGGCAAGTGTGTTAGTTAACGCGGCAGCCGCTCCCGCCGGCGAAGGCAACATCTGAAAAGTGTGCCTGTCATGGTCTCTGTCGTCTTCTCTCGAGAAGGAGTGGAATCTTCATAAATCCAAGTATATCGTATCGTATCGTAAATCATGGCTGACTCGGTAGCCTGGCGGCTGTGACCGACATCGTGGTGCTAGGCTGTAGGCAGCGCACTGCTGAAAGGTGTTAAATTTTGGTGGCGCTACTGTGGCTGAAAGTAGTTCCGTTACTTAGCAACGGTAAGAGTGTACAGCGGTCATAAAATTTGGTTGCAAGCTGATAAACATAAACGTGAGGCAGTATGGTCTTAGCCTGTCCAGAAGGACGAATCATTAAAAAAAAAAAACGTCACATCTGTCAAACAATTAGCGAGTCAACAAAATAGTACTTGAGCTAGCGCCATTTTAGAAATATTTTTGTTTTTATCACATAAATCTAGACAAATAACAGCTGTTTATAAAATGTACGCGAGTGGGCTGAATTCCGAAGGCAGATTCAGTTATAGTTTGCTGTTTTGCCACGCGTGCCTTTCCTCTAATCGCAATTTAACTATGGTGGGAGATTACATCGATATATACTTAAAAATTTGCGACAACGTTCGCATGGTAAGACTTTAATCTACTTTCTGTATAAATTAAATCATGGAACCATACGTTGGTACAATTTTTGTCTAAATATTGTAGAGAAGAGACCGTTAAAAACATGTCTAAAGTTGTGCCTCGATTGATCGCTATATCTCTGTTTTTTAATGATATTCTGGTCAAAAGAGAAAGTATTTTGCCTCGTTTCTTTGAAAATTACATGCTTAATTTGTACCGTGTAAAACGGAGTACAGAAATGTAATAATTTGTCAGAATGCCTTCTGAAATTAGCAATATTACCATATTAAAGTGATGAATAAAATTTGGATACTAAAACCTCGCTACAAATGGTTTATTCCTTTTTGAGGTTAACCTCAGCTACAAAACTTCAATACAATCCCATATGGCAAGTAATAAAAATACAGGTTCAAGTTCTCCCTCCCTGTCTTTTAGTTTCTGTTCACAAATATACAAAAATACCATGTGAACTATTTACAACTAATCTGCACGGAGTTTTCAATGTATGAATGATTAAGACTAGGCTGACAGTAAGCGTCAAATTATTTGAGCACCAAAAACCCTAGGGTATGGTTATGAATAATAATAATGTGGGTAGGCCCCCCACAAGGTGGACTGATTTATTTATTATTTATTTATTATTCAAATAAGTTTCACAGCATTACAGTTAAAACCAAGGCACTGTGAACTACAGAAATACATATAAACAAAGACTTAAAACTAGTTAGATTTAGGCGAAACAATGGCGTGGCTCCGTTGCGTCGTCTGATCTGGTGTAGAATACGGCAGATTGCCCCGGAACTGCCGAAACACGACACCCTTCACCCTGATGACCTGGTGAAGGTCGTTGGAGTCCGCTGGATGCGGGCGGCGCAGGACCGGTCATGGTGGCGTTCTCTGGGAGAGACCTATGTCCAGCAGTGCACGTCTTTTGGCTGATGATGATTAATGATAATGTTAAACTTGCTGGCTTGTTCAGGTAGGCCAATCATATGGATAGGCTACCCTCAAGAAATGGCGCAAATGCGGCAGCTAGCTAGCTTACCATTTTTGTTTTTGTCATCAAAGTTCAGACCTCTCGCTCTTTCTCACCCAGGCTTATGGAGCAGTGTAAGAGATGCACATACAAATTGGTTTTACTAATATGCAGGGAAATAAATCACCTATCGCTAAGGAGATACTTCTTTGGAAGTGGCGCTGGATAGGTCACGTACTGCGAAGACCTGACAACCATCTTTCTAAACAAGGTCTGACGTGGCAAGTATCCGGTAGAAGAAGACTCGGTCGTCCTCGCACCACTTGGAGACGCACAGTCAACAAAGAGGCCGCGTCAACTGGCCTCGACTGGAAAAAACTCGAGGAAGCAGCGCAGGATCGGTGGCAATGGCAAATCCTTCTGAGAGCCCTATGTCCCTGATGAGGGATAACAGGATACCATCATCATCATCATCATCATCAATATGCAGGGCTAGCCTACCTTGCAGGGACTTAGTTTGTCGTGTGACTCGGCATCTCCTGTCATGTTCGCACAATATTCAATGGAAAGTGACAGATAGTATTAGTCGCACAACAAAGAGCTGCGTGCCACAGTAATGCTAGACGTACTGATGCTTAGATGCTGATGGCGCTCCTTTAGTTATTCTGTTTGTTCTAGAATGTGACGTCACAAGTGAGCCTCTGCTGGGAGTGCATTACGATGTTGAAAAAAATATATGCATTCAAGAAGAAAGTGGAAAATGCTCAGAAGATACTCGATTACTGTGTTAAAAATCAAGTAAGTTTTGTAATTTTCACTATGCTGACTCAGTGACTTGAAGTGGATCTTGGCTTCTGACGCCAAGCTACAACGTCCTACTCAATCAGTATCACACTCAGTCAGAAGAAGAAGTCAGAAGGTAAGAACTTCTGTTTTTACATATAGGTAGGCTGCCGGTCCACTGGACCAGAGCAGAACGTAGTGGTAGTGCTATTGCTTACTGAGCCCTGAGACAGTCCTGGGTCCGAATCACTTGGCCAAATATAGATACCTTAGTTCACAGGTTCATACTCGTACTAAATACAATTATTTTACCAATGAAATTTAAGCCACATAGAGTTGTGTACTAACATCCTAATTGCAACTCAATTTTTTTTAAAGTTAGTATGTTTGTGCTCTAAGATATCGATATTTGTGCGATGAACTCGAATATGTATGTATGTAAACACTTTATAAAACAAGAACATGAAATACATTTTAAAAGAATAAGCATGTACAAAAGTCATGTAATTGTTCCCCTTCTATCTATTTATCTAAAGTATGTATATCCTCGTCTAGTGCCCATAACACAAGCCTTCTAGAACTTACTCTGGGACTAGATCAATTTGTATGAAGTTGTCCGATAACTTAATATTTAATTTCATCAGGTTTCACTCCCCGGCCTCACGTACCTCTCCCAATCCGAGACCGAGACCACCACATTCCCGCTGGACGAAGATGAGACGGAAGAGTATGAAGACCTGGAAAGGACCAGTATAAGGCAGCTGGATGACGGAAAGGATGAGCTGATGATCAGGATCGAGGATGTGAGGGGGCATTATGAGGTTGAGAAGCCTGACTTGTCCGTCAACTGTAAGTATTTTTGATTGAAACACCTTTTATTAGTATTAGAGATGCCTCAGCAGTTTTAATACAATTGGGATGGGATGTACCAAAAAATAAATACACAATTTTTAGGTTCTGCACCCAAAGGGTATAAAACGGGCCTCTGTTACTAAGACTCGAAGATGTTTCGGGCGGAACAACTCGAGAGAACTGTTAAGGAATTTCATACAAAATTTAAGGCCTCGGCCAGGAAGTAATTATTTTTTAAACATGGCGTCTGTGTTCATGAACAGCTCAGCTCAGCTAGACAGCTGTTTTTTTTGAGTTCTATACATGCCTTAGCCGTGAAAAGGGCTTCCCGGCTTCGTATCACTGTCCTTCATACCTACTCAGCGTCTAATCAAATCAAAATCAAATCAAATCGTTTATTTGAATAAATTGCGGTACAGAGTTAAGATCGAAATTACATATGACAGAACAACACAATTTGCCAGTATAGTGGCATGCAAAAATTTTCAATAATTACCTAATAATTACTAGTACTTATTATTTATAAATTATAATTTTCATACACATACAACTCATTACATTACAATACATTACAATTATTTGAATAAATCCTTATGCAATTACATAATAAACATAATTCATTTACATTTGCTTCCTAAAAAAATCATTAATTGAATAAAAACATTCACTAAGTAACCATTTTGTCGTCTACGCAAACATACTACAGCTTATACTTATGTGATTTCCAGCGAGTTTCGGCTGTGACGTCACGGTGAACGTAGAGTCACTGTCGCCAGTTCATGACGAGGACGATCTGGACCATCGCCGCTGGAAGCGCACCGTCCTGATGGTCTGCAAGAGGTGACAATCATACATACTCATCATCACTACATAGTATAAAACGAAACGGCTGGAAGGATTTGCATTTAATATAGAACAGATAGTTTACAGCCTAATTTAACATATAAAGGAACTACTTTTTAGGGATCCTCTTTTATAGAAAATCACTTTACCGAATACTTTTTTTTTTTATAAACTTATGAACCATGTAGTCTAATTTTTTCTTTTATGTGGGTTACACCACAATTTTTATTTCAACAATTGATACAGAGAGCGAAGCTTAAAGAAAAATTTAAAAAGGAGCTACCTGGTGGAAGAGACCGGGAGTCGAACCCGGTACCTCTGGATTACCGGTCCAGCGCGTTAACCACTTCGCTACCCTAGCTCCAAGTGAATATTAACGTATTTTTATAGACAAAGTTTTGCCAGGAAGTCATATTTTTTTAAGAAATCATCAAATTGTCAACCTAATCTATAGGTTAGGTTTGTGTTCGAGTAGGGAACGTAAATGTTTTAACGCGATTGAAGCCGCGGGCAAAAGCTAGTAGTATAAAAGAAAGTCGCTTCCTTCTGTCTGTCCCTATGAACCCTATGAACACATCTCAATTATAAACCCCTGTACTAAGTACTTAGTCTATTGCTTCTGAAATAATCAAAGTATCTTATTTTTACTTTAGATACTTTTCATTATTTTAAGATGATGTGTGCAAAATACTAATTTTGTATCACCAATTTGAAGTTATCATATTTTTAACCGACTTCAAAAATAGAGGAGGTTCTCAATTCGACCTAATTTTTTTTTTTTTTTTCTATGTATGTTACTCGATATCTCCGAGAATTGTGAACCGATTTTCAATTTTTTTTTTAAATCGAAAGGGTATAACTCCGAGTTGGTCCCGTTGGCACTTAGTCGGGATCTGATGATGGAATCTTGGAGAAATCGAGGGAACTCTTCAAATGTTATAGGGACATGTAACGTGTGTACGTGGCGATTTCGGTAATTTTTACGTAGATTCAGTTTGTCGAATATTTTCAAAATAGTGGAGTTTGGGGGTAAATTTCCGGTGGTGAGGATACAAAATAAATTTATGAGATATGTAATATCTCATTGTTTTAATGTAGGTATCACACCAATCGTTATATTAAACCATTGATACAAAGATCAAAGCTTAAAGAAAAATTTAAATGAAGTTACCTGGCGGAAGAGACCGAGAATCGAACCCGGTACCTCTGGATTGCCGAGCGCGTTAACCATTTCGCCACCCTAACTCCCTTTCGAATTTTTCCTTATGCCTTGTGGGTCGATTTTGTTTGATATTATTTTTGTAATATTTCAGCATATGCGGCCACAGATACGCTCATCATTTCCAGAGGCCGGTGAGCGACGAATTGGCCCCGCTGTACAGTAGAGTCATACGGAGGCCCACCGACCTGGGGACCATTAGGAAACAAATTAATAAGGGCGTCATTAGGTGAGTGTCATCTGGGTCTATATTGCCTGACATAAAATTCTTATTGATAATTGTCATTAGTCATAATTTAATCCATAAAATTCGATAAATGGATAACCTGAAGGCAGAGCAATAAAACAAATTACTGTTTTACATAGAACTGCCCCGCTTCTGTAGCTCTACGCTCGATTGGGGACAGGCTTGACTGTCCCTACACAAGACACTGCTGTGAACAGCATGTGTCAAAAAGCGTGTATGAACAAAATTTGACACTTTTCTGTTGATGTTTGTAGTGATGTATCAAAGGCAAATTGTATGCCAAATCTAACGATTGAGAATGGTTGATCGAATCGATTTTATCGGCGATTTTTTTTTGAACCTGCTACTGATACCTATCTTTGTTTATTTTGTGTAAATCAATATTTTTTTGAGCAACGAACCGTCGGACTCACTGGAGCTCTATGTAAAATAGTAGTATGTGTTATTGCTCTGTCTTCAGGTTATCAATTTATCGAATTAATCGATTTCTACAGATTTATGCAACTCGTCTGTATGTGGGTGAAGACCAAAAAGTTTGCAACCTTAACTCACCCTTAACTCACTCAATTAATGTTTGTGTCAAAGTTTCCGTTGTGCGACGACAGTTAACCTTTCAATAACGTACCTTAATGTTCTATTTTAAGGTTCCTTATTGTATCGTTATTTTTTGTCGCACAACGGAACTTTTTCAATTGTTTTTAATTCCTCGCTAACTACGACTTAATTTCATCCAACTTTTTGGTCCTGACCCATGTATGTATGTTTCAGAACGACGCCGCAGCTGGAGCGCGCGCTGCTGCTCATGTTCTCGAACGCGCTCATGTACAACAGCACCCACCACGACATGTTCCACATGGCGCTAGAGCTGCGGGCGGAGGTGAGAGCTCTGTTGTTCCAGCACGAGGCCGCAGCTGGAGCGCGCGCTGCTGCTCATGTTCTCGAACGCGCTCATGTACAACAGCACCCACCACGACATGTTCCACATGGCGCTAGAGCTGCGGGCGGAGGTGAGAGCTCTGTTGTTCCAGCACGAGGCCGCAGCTGGAGCGCGCGCTGCTGCTCATGTTCTCGAACGCGCTCATGTACAACAGCACCCACCACGACATGTTCCACATGGCGCTAGAGCTGCGGGCGGAGGTGAGAGCTCTGTTGTTCCAGCACGAGGCCGCAGCTGGAGCGCGCGCTGCTGCTCATGTTCTCGAACGCGCTCATGTACAACAGCACCCACCACGACATGTTCCACATGGCGCTAGAGCTGCGGGCGGAGGTGAGAGCTCTGTTGTTCCAGCACGAGGCCGCAGCTGGAGCGCGCGCTGCTGCTCATGTTCTCGAACGCGCTCATGTACAACAGCACCCACCACGACATGTCCCACATGGCGCTCGAGCTGCGGGCGGAGGTGAGAGCTCTGTTGTTCCAGCACGAGGCCGCAGCTGGAGCGCGCGCTGCTGCTCATGTTCTCGAACGCGCTCATGTACAACAGCACCCACCACGACATGTCCCACATGGCGCTAGAGCTGCGGGCGGAGGTGAGAGCTCTGTTGTTCCAGCACGAGGCCGCAGCTGGAGCGCGCGCTGCTGCTCATGTTCTCGAACGCGCTCATGTACAACAGCACCCACCACGACATGTTCCACATGGCGCTAGAGCTGCGGGCGGAGGTGAGAGCTCTGTTGTTCCAGCACGAGGCCGCAGCGGAATGTCTAGAACACAATTGATTTTTGCCTAGAGCTTAAAGTTAGGTACTACTGCACGATCACCTTTAGTGGAATGAAAATTCTTGTCATTTTGATTGTCATAACTAATTCCTCATAATGGCTTTCCTCATACAAGTCATTTGTCATAAATGATTCTTCGCATAACATTTTACTAGCGACCCGCCCCGGCTTCGCACGGGTGCAATGCTATATTACGCATTTAATACATATAAACCTTCCTCTCACATACCATCACATCACAAAGAGCACTCGTTCACAAGCATAACGCGTCTCAGTCATTTTAGGGAAGGTCAGACCCGGTCAACGACGCTTCCGTTCCAAAGACCTTCAAGCGAGCATAGAGGTATTTTGCTACTTCTCGATAGTTTCGTTAGAAAGTCGCTCGTATTGCAGACGCTCCGCGAGCTGGCGGTGCTGTCGGAGCCGGAGTCTCCTGCGGGGCGGTCGCGGCGGCGCGCGCCGCAGCCCGCTCCGGCGCGCGGCCCGCAGCCGCAGCCGGCGCGCCGCCGCCGCGCCTCGCTGTGGACGGAGCCGCAGCGGGACCTACACGAGACGTACACGCAGCCACTCAAAGGTATATCAATTACCTATCCGTTCAAAAATGCTGAATATTTTAGACATGTTTTCCTACGATCAAACATGTTTTTGATCAAGTTTCATGATTTTTTTTTTAATCTAAAAGAAATTTTGAAATTGTTCTCAAATCCTCTTGAACTTAAACGCACTTTTTCACAGTAAAAATTAAAAATTACTTATTGTCTCCATACAAATAGCCCATAGCATAAAATGACGTCAGCACTAAATGGCCGTTTGTATGGAGCGTTTTTAGCGCTCCGTAAAAATGTTGAACTTTGACGGTCATTTCTAACTTTTACAGCAATTTAAGTGTAGTCAGTCCCGTGTAGACATTTGATCAATAGAAAGCTGACTTTCGATACAGTTTTCGGATTTTTAATACCTAGTATAGACAATATATGCCATCCCAACAGATAGTAACACTCGACTGAACCCTCCTGCCGCCAAAGTCCGCCGCCGCCGCCACACGGAGAAACAGCCGGCGGCCACGCCCCCCTCCCCCCGCCCCGCCCACGCGCAGCCCCCGCCCCCGCGCCGCGCCTGGGACTGGACGCCCCTCGACCTGGACACCGAGCTGCTCGAGCCGAGGCACTTTAGCAAGAAATGCAAAGCTGTGCTCTTATAATAGTACATTAGGGCAAACGCCGTAAAAAAAGGGCTTGCCGGGTGAGTAGGTATGGTTTTCGCACATTATAACAACTCAACGGCGACTCGATTCTATGCCAAATATTGAAATTTAAGCCCTATGTCATATTTACTAGGTTTAATTTCAAAAAATGATATTAGTAGTGGACGACGCGTCGTACATTTTTTTAAATTAAACCTAGTAAATATGACATAGGGTTTAAATTTCAATATATGGCATAGAATCGAGTCGCCGTTGAGTTGTTATAATGTGCGAAGACCTATAGACGGCCGACCGTAGGAGACCGGATAGTGATACGAAGCCGGCAAGCCCTTTTCACGGCTAAGGCATGTACAGTGCTTTACTAAAACATATGCAATGAAATAAAAAAAAAAAACACCACTCATAAATATATAATTCAGCTGTTTAAACCGATCAAGAACACAGACGCCGTGTTTAATAAAGTACTTCCCGGCCTAGGCCTTCAATTTTGTATGAGTTTCGTTTACAGTTGTCTCGAGTTGTTCCGCCCGAAACGTGATACTTCGAAGTCTATTCTAACGCACGTTATGACGACATTTCAAATCATCTCATCTCAAACATGCAATTTGAGAAAAACTAGATATGTAGTATGTATAAATTGACCATAGTTATGCAGAAATGAACTAGCGTATTTTTTTTTGCCAAAGTGACTTAGTCTTTATCAATGAATGTGATCGGTTTTTTGCATTACCTAAAAAATCTTTGGTCGCTTTCTGTATAACTACGATCAATTATCTCTGCGGAAAGAGGAGTCGTAGGATTTAAGGCCGTGTCAGTGCTATTTTATGGTTTACTATGCTGAAAACACTGTCACTCTTTGTCAGTTATTTTAAGATAATTGATGACCTGCATATTTATGTAAAGCAATATATTTTAAATGAATATACTTTTCGATTTTGTGTCTTGAGACCAACGACTATCTTGAGACTAATTACTTAGGGGGCTTTTAAATACAATAATTTAAAACAAAAAAAATATAACAAAATCAAATAACCATACATTTGTATTTAAAGTATGTGATACGCAATGAAATGCATATAAACGACAGGAGCTTTTTTTTGTTAGACACCCCTCGAAGGTTCGATTGCGATGTAAAATTTAATATTCATAACGTTAATTCCCGTTAATGTGCCACGACTCTTCTCATTCCGCATATACTCTAAAACATAATGTTGTATTATATTTTAATGTAAAGCCTGACCATGAGTATGAGTATGAGTATGATAGTTTGTCAACAACGTCAATGTCATTTGTGGTGCTTTCTTTAAAAGACAAATGTTTAAAATTATCCAAAGAAAACGCCGATAACTGTGTATTCTGATTCTGATTTTGAAAAGAGTGCATTCCATTAAATGATATTACGAGGTTAAAACATAGTGGAACTGACAGGTATTTAAAATAGTGGGTTGCGATTGGTTGCAAAATTGTTGCCATGTAAATCTTATAAATAGCGCCCTCTTGACAATCCTCATATATTTCTGGTCAGGCTTTAAAAAAGATTAGATCGATAGACATCATAGACATCCCTTTTTGATTTGACATCTACTGTCACTGAGACGGCTAGGTTCGCTCAAACCCGCGACAGCTCAGCACAGTTTAAAAGTTTGTCCGTTGTTTTTTTGCTGTTTAGACATGAACTGTATCAGTTATTGTTAGCCCTCCCTATCAGCGAGCACAAACCCTCTCTAGTGAATGTATTCGCGCCATGGGAGTGATTGAACTGGCTCACTTCGCGTATTCATCTAGTCTTAGTAAATTGTCAGTTCTTAATACTTTCACGACCAACCCGCCTGGTGGGCGCTTGTAATTTTTACTCAGCGCCCACCTGGCGGGCTCTGGCGGCGTCTGGGATGGGAATGAACCCACCTAGCGGGCTCCGTTGGTTTCTGGGGTAGTTTAAATTCTACCTGGTCGTGAGTGTAAATAGTCTTATGTCCTCATTTACTTTTATGTTGAATGTTTTTTTTACCGAAAACGTAAGTAGATATAGGTTATTTTTTTAGAGTTAAGGCAAAAATTAAATAATTACTTCTAAGCTGTGGTTTTGCAAACCAAGGACTTTCATTGATAATCAACATTTGGTTGCCAAATTTAGTCTCAAAATATTCAATTAATCTCTTTGAAACTTCGATGCTCTTCTCACGATCGAAAATGGAGGTATTGGTAATAAAATGCAGTTTAACGAAACTGCAGTGGCGTCATCTCTTGTTTTTACTCTTTCTTATATTTAAGGTATGTTAATGTTTTGAGCGTTGTGATTTGATGAATTAAGCCTTCTCTCGAAGAGCCGGCAACGGGTAGCCCAGGCATCCTTTTGGACAAAGCAGGTTTAAGTTATTTAAAAAAATTAAAACGTGATATTTGGTTTAATCGTTTTTCTTTTAACCCTAAACATCCATCCAGGTCACCTAGTGTTCAGACTTGGTGTTTTACAGAAGCTCAAAGCTCCAAACTCGGGGTTTGCCAGCGAGCCAGGGAGCGCAGCATAAGGCTCCTTATGGGTCAGGACCAAAAAAATTGATGAAATAAGTCGTAGTTAGCGAGGAATTAAAAACAATTGAAAAAGTTCCGTTGTGCGACAAAAATAACTATACAATAAGGAACCTTAAAATAGAACATTAAGGTACGTTATTGAAAGGTTAACTGTCGTCGCACAATGGAGACTTTGACACAAATATTAATTGAGGGAGTTAAGGGTGAGTTAAGGTTGCAAACTTTTTGGTCTTCACCCTTATCCGTTCGAAGATTATGATTGTTTGAGAATTTTTTCTCTATGATCAAACAAGTTTCTTAACATATTATCAATGTTACTACTTAGAACAGGACAATTGCATATTTGAAATGAAACCTAGGGTTTAAATTTTTCATTGATAATTTTTATTTCAAAAACTACTCGAATTTTACAAAATTCACGCAAAAAACAGTTTTTTCTACCCATTTTCGACTGCACGCAATGAAAGCATGAAATAACTATGTTACTTTCAAGAACTCAGGGAAAAGTATAATTCACTTCAAAAATTTGGTTGAAATTATCGATACATTTGTCATTATATTGCTGTCACTAAAAAATAAGTTTTAAAAGGGACACATTATCCCAAGTAGCACAACTGGGTCTAAATAGCTCGTATATCATATCTAATTAGATGCTTAAGTGAAATTTACCACCATGACTAAGTGCTATATAGGTGGCAATAACCCTTATGCCACCTATATAGAACCAAAAGGAGAAAAATTGCAGCCTATTTTTGGTGCTAAATAGAATCCATAAGAGCTCTTACAATTACCTTAAGTGGTAATTAGAACTATGGGTGAAAGTTATGCGTCCATAAGAGATCTCACAATCACCTTAAGTGGCAATTAGAACTAAGGGTAAAAGTTATGCGCAGTGAACGAATGAAAACATTTCAGTTCGCTCAATGAGTGATAAATGAGTCGCCAAATTATCTTTGAGTGGCGAGGCAACTGTCAAATTGTGTTGTGTGTAATACGTGATCTGCCATATTTATTTTGGATTTATACGTCTGTTTGGTGAGTGATTAAAACTTTACGTTATACAAGCATTGAAATAAGCACGAAATTCTTGCGAATTTTTTGTTACTGTGAAACTATAGTATGTTTTCTTTGTAAATTTCGACGGGCCTTTCATTTGATCAGGAATATTAAAAAAGAGAGTGCTAAATTAAATAAGGAATAGATAGAATAGAATAGAATAGAATAGCCATTTATTTATAATATATACATTACTTACAATTAATTCCACATTTTTATTTAATACACAAATATTTAAATGTAAAAGTTTAACATTTGAATTTTTAAACAACATTATTTTATTAATCAAGCGTAATTTAATTTAATGAAATGGCCTCTCCTTCGGTGAAGAAGGAGGGACGGTATTAAGACTCCTTGGGTTACCTGCCCTGCTAGGAGAATAAATAAATATATAATTATAATTTTTCAGTACGTATTTATACAAAACAATATCTAGTCATTTTTTCGTTAAAAAAATATTATTATTTATTAATATTGCATTTATATTTCACAGTTATTATTATTATTTTTATTAATTATTATTATTATTTTATTTTATTTTTTTCACTAATTTTCATTTTATTATTAATTTATATTATTAATTTTATTATTTTTTATTTAGCATGCGATTATTAGATTATAAAATTGGAATGAAATTATTATGCTAATTATTTTAGTCTATGTTGGTGTGTTGTAGCGCCTTCCACGCGTCGCGGTCCCTGGCGACTCGTGGCCAGAGCGGGCAGCGCGCGCGCAGCTCGTCGTCCCAGCGCGCGCGCGGGCGGCCCGCGCTGCGGTGCCCGTCTCTCGGTATCCACTCGGTCGTCCTCAGCGTCCATCTGTTGTCTTGTAGACGCATGATGTGGCCGGCCCATTGGAATTTATTTTTATCAGCTACTTCAAGCACATCTGTTAGGAATAGATACTGATAAGAAATAAAACTGTTAAAAACCTGACCTAATGATTGTAGGTTACCTACAATGTTAAAGTAACATCGTCAAAACTATCAAAAGTCTGTGATTATGCGTGAGTGTGATAAAATTCTGGTCAAAATAATTAATTTTCATTGGCTTCCATTTGTAAACATGGCGAAACAAAAAAGATCTTACAGTGTTTATTTTCACTTATTTGTTCCTTATTTGGAACTATTAGGTCTAATAATCACTTATTTGTATCTTGCGAGTGGCAAAGCAGTGCAACTATTAAATATATTTTGACAAGGCGCAATAGGAACTATAATAGAACTTTTAGTTCGTTAGTGGTTTGAAATAAGTGAAAATAACTGCTTTTGGTTCTAAGAATCTCCTATTGAGACCTATTTATGCGTTGGAGTGGCAATAAGGTACTTCTTAGGCCTTAAAGTTGCAATATTTTTTGGTTCCAAAAGAGCCGTAAAATTATCCCTTTAGCCACTATTGGTGATATAATTCGCTATTGTACTAGTCATTTGGAACTTTTAGTTCCAAATAAGGGTGTGTTGCCACTTATATGTAAAAGTTGCTTATAAGTGATTTTAAGGCCTTATATAGCACTATTGCTTCTTATTGAGTGACTATTTGAACCTGCATGCAACTTTAAGTAGCAAAATCGACTTTATCCCACCATAAGTAATAAAGTAGAAACAAAAAACGTTCCTATGCAACTACAAGTGATAGGATGAACTCATATACAGTTTTGAGTTGTGTTTAGAGCTATAAGTTGCATCAAACACTGTTAAACCACTCATTTAGAACTTAAAGCTGTAAGATAAGCTGCAAAATTCACTAATGTGCTGCTTGGGATGTCACTAAAAAATAAGTTTTAAAAGGAATAAGGCCTATTAATTTTTTTTTCTGTCAACAGAGTAGAGGGAACAGTAAATAAAAGTCGTTATTCATCTATAATATACATTTCACTTATCGTTACATACAACCTGCCGGCGTCGTTACATAATACTCTAATTCCATACAAATGTCATACATGTCATAATCAGGGTTGGGAATACAATCGGTTGTTTTCAGTATGGAAAAACGAATTTCAATTAATCGAAACCGCGATTCATTCATGCAATCCGGTTAACCGATTGCATTTCCTAGTCTTCAGCACGCCAAGGTGCTTATAGCAATTTTAGTCGACGAAAAACTGCCCCAAATTCCTAACAATTTTATGACGGCAAATGACGTAACTTCGGGGGGCGCAGCTTTTCCTTGACGTGATTTGCCGTCTCGCTTTAATGGTGTTAGTAGTGACATTCGGAGGTTCCAACCAATATTGCACTCTTTACAGAATAGTACAGTACAGAAAGTGCACATTTCTTTTTATTGAAGCCGTGGTTCGTGGTTCCCATAGGAACTCTCTGAATGTCTATTTCAAATCAGGTTTTATAATAGCCCAGTTCTCTGTGCATCGATCTCTCATTGATACATTGATAAACATAATAAATAACGTTACATCACTTTTCTGCCACAGTCTGTCTTTTCTCTAGCACAGAAATCAAAAGTATTCAGGCCTTTTAAATGACCTTAAATAAGACAAAATAATTCGGCGTAATGTGCCGGTTACCTATCGTAAGGCCGAATTTTTGTTTCCTATCTGTAACCTTTCGCCAAATTTTTATTAAACCGAAAGGCATTTCACAGTCATTATAAAACTAACCTAACCTTCTTTAAAAGATGGCTATAAAACCCTGAAAATATTATGTTTCCGGAAAAAAATACTTTCGGACAAATGGAAATTTGGCGAACCGTTAAAGATAGGAAACAATGTTTCGAAGTCGGGATACGATACTTCATGTGCCACATTGCGAGTTTTAAATTTATTATACTTAACACTATCCGGCTACACACGGCCTTATATAATTACGGCCACATTTATCGCCGTCAAATCAAGTCCAATAAATGCTGACGTGTATAGCCGACAGTGCAGTCAAAGGGTTAAGTTTTAGCGTAAGCGGTATCGTAACAATATCACATGTTTAAGTTGTGGCCTTAAATTCAAATAAATTATAAATTTATGAAACGTGTAATCTCATATATTTTTTTTATGTGGGTACACCACAACTTCAAATAAATTGTTCGCTTAACCTTTTCCATGTTCCGAAAAAGCATCAGAATAAGGGTGCGTTTCACTGGAGCGGAGCGGAGACGCGCGGAATCGACCAATCACACAAGTGAAGCGAAGCTGAGATACAGATTTCAACTCAGGTGATCTCCGCTTCGTGGAGTCGCACCCTAAGGCCGCCTGTCCTCTGAAGCGAAACGGACAAAATAAACAAATCAGACTGCGTTTTTGTGTAGCGCGAAGACCATTTTACACAACTCCGCTTCAGTGTATAGGCAGCCTAAGTGTTTCTACGTGTATAACTCTTTTTTGTTACTACTAAGGTGTTCCTTTATCCGGAATTCTAGGATCAAATTATGTCAAACAGGGACAAGTGAAAAAATACCCTAAGTGTACACGTATACGGTTTTTACGTGCCAAAGTAACTTAATTTGATCTTAGAGATCGGACAGACTAGGGTAACCGTTATACGATAAAGTTCACGGATTAACCGGCACAAAAGAGTAACTAAGCCCGTGTTCTAATGGCCGCCGTGGACGAACGCGCCGCACGGGCAGTGCGCGGAGTGGAAGATTGAGGAGTGTGTGTCGCGGGGGTGGACTCGAGGCGCGGGGCTCGGGTCGAACTGTGGACAAATAAGGTTGGTTGTATTTTTCACTTCTGCTCAAAAAGTGGGGAGCTGAAGTGATCCTCTTTATATAGAAATTAAAATAAAAAACGCCTATTAAAGGTTGGGCGTAATTAGACGTCTGTTTACGATCTAAAGCTCTTAAGATATCTTTCTGATCTTACATTTGTATATTGTAGTATGCGTAGCGTCGGGGTGTAGGTAGGTACGGAAACTCGGTGATTCTTCACATAGTTTATATATATAGTTTTAACCAATCAACTCTCTATACTCTAGACTACCGTCTATCCTCATCTATATCTTAATTCTAACCCTAGTGTTACAAATCTTAAGTATATATATAATTAATCTACGTGATCAACAGAGGAAATCCCTTATCGGATAGATAGGCACTTTATCTGGTTTTAACACGTCTATCTACATACGTGTAGATGAGACTGTTTGCCTATCACAATATTGAGAGTCATAGTAAAATATAAAGGTTCCAAGTTGACTACGGAACCCTAAAAAATCAGTGAGCTTTTGCGCATGGTGACCACAGTTTGAAGTGAAAAGAAGAGTGACGACGTAGAGTAGAAGGAGTATGACGCTCAGATATATTTGTCCTCATTCACTTCGTTTGCTCGTCAAAAGTTAATCGCTTATCTTAGCCTCTTGTCAAACAATCTACTATTACGGAAGCGCGCGAGCTATGCGACGCTACTACTGCAGGTGGCCAGGGTCAGCTGTGGACGCTACACAGACCACCCCCACTAGACGGAGCATGTAAGGCGAGTATTAGGCGACCCGCGCGCACCAACGATATGGTACGGCAGAACATTAAAGTATCAACACGGCGGCCACCGTTTAGTTGCGTCCATGTTTATGAGGTCTCTCTACACCACTTAACACTACAATTTACCATGTTATTTATTTAATTTATTTTTTCGTGGACGTACGCATGGATCATAAACAAGGACGCAACTAAACGGTGGCCGCCGTGTTGATACTTTAATGTTCTGCCGTACCATATCGTTGGTGCGCGCGGGTCGCCTTACATGCTCCGTCTAGTGGGGGTGGTCTGTGGGACGCTAGTACTGCAGGTGGGGCCTCACCGTGCGCTAGGCGGGGCGCGCGTGGTGCGGGCGCGCGACGGGCCCGAAGCGCGCGTCGTCGTCGGGCGGGGAGGCGCCGCCCGAGCACGACGCGGAGCCCGAGCCCGACGTCGCCGAGCTGTGCGACGATACGCCTACTGCAAATATAAAACGGAACATTATAACGTTAATTTTAGGCGAAATTTATTTGTCCTCGCTCGCTTTGCTCGCTCTTCCAAATAACCACTTCTCGCAATGGCTTATTTTAGCCCTTCGTCAAGCAATGTATAGTTGTCCAGTTCCTACTTAACATTGATTTGGAGTATCTATACATTTACGTGTACCCGTGTAATTAGTTATAACACAAATGTATAATGCAATTGTTTTAAGTATTATTTACGAAAAAATGACTTACTGTTGAGTTTCTTTCGGCTTTCTTCTCAACAGCGGTCTCGTCTTGCGAAATGCCGGCAGATTCACAATCTGACTTGTAAAAGTGCCCCTGTGGCCTACTTACTGACTATATTATTTAATTTCATTATTTATTTCATTACCAGAAGCGGAGGACACGTTGTATGCTTACCGGGCTGTGGCCGGGGGTAGACGGCGGGCCAGGCGGGCTGCGAGAACAGCGACTCGTCGCGCGTCTCGGCCCCGCAGCCGTCCTGCAACACGCACACCTTGTACCTCGTGTGTTCATACGTTAAGAGACCAATTTAAAAAGTTCAATTTGAAATAAGAACATACCCGCAGGTTGCTTTGTGTTTAGAATTTTAAATATGGCCAATGTTCCAAATTTAAAATTCTAAACACTCGAAGTTATGAGACGAATTTAAAAAGTTGAATTTGAACTAAGAAATTGGCCGCAGGTTACTTCGTGTGTTTAGAATTTTTTAATACAGTTGCTCAAAAAGTGGTACTTTTTGTGGCTGCGTAGCGTGCGAGAAGCTCATTTTCTCGAACTAGTGCTTTTTACTTTTTAGTTCCAAACTATACTTTCGAAACGCAGTAACTGAGTTTCGAATGTCAGTGATGATGATGACGATGACGATGACGATGACGATGGCGATGGCGGTGGCGGTGGCGATGGCGATGGCGATGGCGATGGCGATGGCGATGGCGATGGCGATGGCGATGGCGATGGCGATGGCGATGGCGATGGCGATGGCGATGGCGATGACGATGACGATGACGATGACGATGACGATGACGATGACGATGACGATGACGATGACGATGACGATGACGATGACGATGACGATGACGATGACGATGACGATGGCGATGGCGATGGCGATGGCGATGGCGATGGCGATGGCGATGGCGATGGCGATGGCGATGACGATGACGATGACGATGACGATGACGATGACGATGACGATGATGATGGTCTTAATGTACCATGTCATTTGTAAAGTATGGGTTCGTTCAAAAATAACTTCGAAGCAAGCATATTTTATCGCAATGATATATTAATTTGTTATTTTTTCGCAAATGCATTAAAAAACGTCGTTTACAACACGTGTGAAATGTCTTTTTACTACTCGTACCGAGTCTTGCCACTCGCTTTAAGCTCGTGGCAAGATACCTCGGTACTAGTGGTAAAAAGACATTCTTTTCACACTAGTTGTAAAATGTACTATTAAATTTGGCACATTGGTATTAAAAAAAAAAAAAAATTGCCATTCTTTATCGAGATAGCGGGAAGCGAAATCTGCACAGCGCTAAAAGAGAATTTAGACCATTTACCAAGATTTATTAGTACTGAAGAATGGCCTTCGTCAAGCCCTGAGTTAAAACCCGTTGGATTATACTTTGTGGACAGAATCGAAGCTAATCCCTATAAAAAAAAAGCGTGTGCCGCTATTGACGAGTGGTCAGCACGCTTAAAGGCGAATATAAAAAAAAAACATAATTTAAGTATGAAAAGAATAGCGCTGTGCCCGACATTCTGATGAAACATCCCTAGTTTAGTTTGCCCAAGTAAAAATAGAATACGATTTTCCAAACTAAATTTAACGCAGTCCAATAATTTCAATCATCAATCAAAATTCAAAATGTATAAATACTTAGGTTAATCAAATTTGATCAGTAAAAAGCGTTTTGGGGAATTAGTTTCCAGTAACTCGTTTTAATAGCATCATTTGGTCTTAAATGCGTATGCGCATAACTTTAAGAAGCCAAGTAACAGCGATATTTTCGCTCTTTTTTCTGTTGTTGGCTAATAGCGCGTTGGAAAATGTCATTCAATTCAATATTAAAGAGGGTTAAATTCTGCTATAAAACCTAATTCCATTGACCTGAAATGTGTAAACAAAACGGTAATCCAACTCACCTGTCCCTTATAAAACTTGGACTCCGTGACGTGGTGTATCGTCACCTCGTTATTCAGTTTGGAGCCGACCCTCAGCCTCTGGAAGTAAGGCAGCGGGTCCCCGTTCACCATATGATTGGAGACATCATCATAATTCCCATAACTGGGGACGTTCTTGTCATTGAACAGTGCGTTTCTGAATACATTTCTATCCTCCTGCCCGAATGGTGTGTACAGTCCTGCGTAGTCGTTTTCCTGCTTCAACGGTGTTCCGATAGGTTCTGGTCGGACCGGATTGGTGAATAGAGAGGAGTCGTTGGAATCGAACGAGCGATTCGATTCATTATTAGGCCTAGTTCCAATAGGATTCGGGGATACTACCGGTTTGGGATTAGGGTTTTCGATGTAGTATTCCGGTGTTAGGAAGCTCTTTTGCTGATTGTCTTCGTTGGTTTTAAACAAGGAGTAACCTTCATCGTTTTTTTGCGTGAATGAAGCTAGGTTCATGATTCGGTTCTGGAACTCATCTTGCTTTGGAGAGTTTCTAGAAGGATCTAGGACGTACGCTTGCGGGTTAGGTACGGTCTGCACGGGTGTGTAGGTGTTGGGGTTGACGTAGTTGTACTGCTGATGGTACACGGGCGCTTGAGGCTGGGAGATGCCCATGAGGCTGTGCTGGTGCATCATGCTCATGAGCGGGTTCCGGATGGTGTACATGCCGTTGGCGGTGGGGGTGATGGTGGCCTGGCACGCGTTCGGCGGCATGGGGATGGGGTCGGGGATCCGTATCTCCGGTTTCTTGGCCGGGTTGGCGGGCGGCAGGTTGGGGTGGAACATGGGGTTCCGTAGCGTGACCATCTTGGTGCCGTCCGGTTTGGGCTCCGCCTCGGCGGCCGCGGCGGCTTTCTTGGCCTTCTTTTTGGCTTTCTTGGAGCGTCCGGGTTGCGGTGCGGGCTCGGGGATTATTATCGTTTTGGGTTGTTCTGGAAATTAAATAAATGTATGATTAATCACATTGCTGATATCAGAATTCCATATCAAACCGAAATTCACGGACTAAGAGCTAATTGGTTGATCATGTAGTACGAAAATACACAATTTGATGTCAAAATGGCAAAAATAAAATTTTTGGTTAAATTCCATTTTTGACTTATTACAACATCCATCAAATTGCTAACTGAGACGATTGTAAAGAGCTCGAACTCGGTAGGATTGTTTTATTTTTCGGCGTCGGCACCGCGCCCATCTGCTAAATTAAATTATTGAATATTGGTGGTGGCAGCGCCTTCCACAGCGGCTGCAAGGGTCACACCGACAGGAGACTGATACTGACCGGGCTGCGCGGCGCTGAACATCAGCATGGAGGGGTCGGCGTTGATGACGGGCGCCGGCTGCAGCTGGTGCGCTTCCACAGCGGCTGCGAGGGTCACACCGACAGGAGACTGATACTGACCGGGCTGCGCGGCGCTGAACATCAGCATGGAGGGGTCGGCGTTGATGACGGGCGCCGGCTGCAGCTGGTGCGCTTCCACAGCGGCTGCGAGGGTCACACCGACAGGAGACTGATACTGACCGGGCTGCGCGGCGCTGAACATCAGCATGGAGGGGTCGGCGTTGATGACGGGCGCCGGCTGCAGCTGGTGCGCTTCCACAGCGGCTGCGAGGGTCACACCGACAGGAGACTGATACTGACCGGGCTGCGCGGCGCTGAACATCAGCATGGAGGGGTCGGCGTTGATGACGGGCGCCGGCTGCAGCTGGTGCGCTTCCACAGCGGCTGCGAGGGTCACACCGACAGGAGACAGATACTGACCGGGCTGCGCGGCGCTGAACATCAGCATGGAGGGGTCGGCGTTGATGACGGGCGCCGGCTGCAGCTGGTGCGCTTCCACAGCGGCTGCGAGGGTCACACCGACAGGAGACTGATACTGACCGGGCTGCGCGGCGCTGAACATCAGCATGGAGGGGTCGGCGTTGATGACGGGCGCCGGCTGCAGCTGGTGCGCTTCCACAGCGGCTGCGAGGGTCACACCGACAGCAGACAGATACTGACCGGGCTGCGCGGCGCTGAACATCATCATGGAGGGGTCGGCGTTGATGACGGGCGCCGGCTGCAGCTGGTGCGCTTCCACAGCGGCTGCGAGGGTCACACCGACAGCAGACAGATACTGACCGGGCTGCGCGGCGCTGAACATCATCATGGAGGGGTCGGCGTTGATGACGGGCGCCGGCTGCAGCTGGTGCGCTTCCACAGCGGCTGCGAGGGTCACACCGACAATAGACAGATACTGACCGGGCTGCGCGGCGCTGAACATCATCATGGAGGGGTCGGCGTTGATGACGGGCGCCGGCTGCAGCTGGTGCGCTTCCACAGCGGCTGCGAGGGTCACACCGACAGCAG
The DNA here is from genome assembly GCA_932273695.1 of Apotomis betuletana. Classification (NCBI taxonomy): domain Eukaryota; kingdom Metazoa; phylum Arthropoda; class Insecta; order Lepidoptera; family Tortricidae; genus Apotomis; species Apotomis betuletana. The sequence goes on from OW026322.1 coordinate 5,298,512, forward strand.
ACAGATACTGACCGGGCTGCGCGGCGCTGAACATCATCATGGAGGGGTCGGCGTTGATGACGGGCGCCGGCTGCAGCTGGTGCGCTTCCACAGCGGCTGCGAGGGTCACACCGACAGCAGACAGATACTGACCGGGCTGCGCGGCGCTGAACATCATCATGGAGGGGTCGGCGTTGATGACGGGCGCCGGCTGCAGCTGGTGCGCTTCCACAGCGGCTGCGAGGGTCACACCGACAGGAGACAGATACTGACCGGGCTGCGCGGCGCTGAACATCATCATGGAGGGGTCGGCGTTGATGACGGGCGCCGGCTGCAGCTGGTGCGCTTCCACAGCGGCTGCGAGGGTCACACCGACAGGAGACAGATACTGACCGGGCTGCGCGGCGCTGAACATCATCATGGAGGGGTCAGCGTTGATGACGGGCGCCGGCTGCAGCTGGTGCGCTTCCACAGCGGCTGCGAGGGTCACACCGACAGGAGACAGATACTGACCGGGCTGCGCGGCGCTGAACATCATCATGGAGGGGTCAGCGTTGATGACGGGCGCCGGCTGCAGCTGGTGCGCTTCCACAGCGGCTGCGAGGGTCACACCGACAGGAGACAGATACTGACCGGGCTGCGCGGCGCTGAACATCATAATGGAGGGGTCGGCGTTGATGACGGGCGCCGGCTGCAGCTGGTGCGCTTCCACAGCGGCTGCGAGGGTCACACCGACAATAGACAGATACTGACCGGGCTGCGCGGCGCTGAACATCATCATGGAGGGGTCGGCGTTGATGACGGGCGCCGGCTGCAGCTGGTGCGCTTCCACAGCGGCTGCGAGGGTCACACCGACAATAGACAGATACTGACCGGGCTGCGCGGCGCTGAACATCATCATGGAGGGGTCGGCGTTGATGACGGGCGCCGGCTGCAGCTGGTGCGCTTCCACAGCGGCTGCGAGGGTCACACCGACAATAGACAGATACTGACCGGGCTGCGCGGCGCTGAACATCATCATGGAGGGGTCGGCGTTGATGACGGGCGCCGGCCGCGCCACCGGCGTCGGCGCCGCGCCCAGCTGATGCGCCTTCCACAGCGGCTGGAACGATCAACATCATTTGTTCAACAATACATCTTCAATGAGCTCAGAAACCGTATGCAACGGCCACTGTGATAACTATGACACCCGTCAGTCGCAAATCGCGACTGTTCAACAAATGCTCTATGAAGTGAAAACCTGTGAGTTCCTTTCAAAATTGATGAAATTTGTGATTCAACTCACACGTGTCCGCCATTTTGAAAAATTTCGTAAAATTAGATTGAGAAAGGAAATATATATTTATCGAATCTACCCACAATTATGAAAATCAGTTGAGAAATGCAACCCCTAGGCGAGAGCAGCCGAACAATTTTAGGTCAAGTTGAAATAATAATAATAACTAGAGACCCGTTGCGGCGTCGAACCGCCGCTAGAATATGGAAATCCGGTGGTGTTACAGAAAATAACTACTTTATCGATAAGAAGTTTTTGGGGAACGAAGAATAAATTAATACTGTAAAAAACACATTAAAATTATGTTTGAAAAACTTTAAAACATGCCAGGCGAGAGGCAGGCCTGATAGCCAACTGCCAGCTTCATCGTGTCAATTTTTTCAACTCTTTTGTAAATATAACTTGTGCATTAATGACATGTGATCTGCTGATCTGTTTCACAAATAAAATGCATATTATTCGATTTATGGAAAAATATATTCATGACAATAGTCCCATATGTTAAAAATATAATTGACATATTTTCATAGGACGGAACATAAGATTTGTAGAATTTTAATTTTTTGTTCTTTCTTCAGGACATAAATTTATCGATTTGATCGATTTCTATCAATTTCCAGAAATAGCACATGAATCGAAACGACAGATTTGAGGAAACAGGAAATCATGGAGTGCGTAACTGTTTATGTACCTATTCATTTATAATCGTAAATATTTCACAATATTGATGATAAAAAATGTTACAAAAACTCAATTGTATGAAATAGAGAGTAAAAAAAGTTTATAGATACTTACACGAAAAACCACTATTATCTATGCTTGTTTTTTTTTTATGAAATTCAATAGATCGTGCAAGTTTTCTTAATATGGGTGCTGCCATGTCATCATCATCAATAATTTATTCAATAACAATTACACATTGTGTTTGAAATTCTTACGCTAGTTATACTTAATCAAACCCTACTTACTAATCTAAATAAATTACTGACCATCAATACTCCACCATAAAAAAAGAATGTGTCAAATATGTGTAATAATAAAAAACAATATATAAAACAGCTAAACATGTTTGAAAAAAGAATATAATATAAGATATATTTTTCAACACTTGACATTGGCTAATCACTGTAAAGCCAGAAAAAAAAAAAAGATATTTTTTTTCAATAAATATAGAGCTGAAGGCCTTATACCCGAATTCCAAATTCAAACTTTCGTGTCTTTCCTCTCATTGAAATTGTGTCTGACAGAAGAGTGAGGGAGATGCTAACTATATTCTCAAGCCTATAATATAAACCTAATTTTAGGGTTCCTTACCATATTCGGTAAAAACGGAAACCTTATAAAATCAATTTGTTTTGTTGACAGCAGAATTTGACAATTTTTATTTTGAATGAGAATAAGAATGTGATCATTCTTATTCTCATTCAAAATAAAAATTGCCAGACGTCATTAATTCAAATATGATTAATTCTTGAGCGCGTCGATTTTTTGAAATTTGCATCATATGTAGGTAATTTCTCCATCAAGTTTCGCATGTTAGCGTAACATGTTAATTATTCCACATTGCCAACTCGTCCACAATGTCAGCTCGTCTATATTCCCATCTGGGTCACAATGCCAACTTGTCCATACACCCAACACGTCCACATTGCCAACTCGTTCATACACCCAACTCACCTGCATTGCAAACTCGTCTATATTACCAATTCGTCTCCATTGGCAACTCGTCCATATTCCCAATTCGTCCACAATGCCACCTCGTCCATATTACCAACTCGTCCACAATTCTAACGCGTCCATATTGCTTACTCGTCCACAATGCCAACTCGTCCACAAATACAACTCGTCCACATTCTCAACTCGTACACAATGCCAAATCGTTCACATTGCCCACTCGTCCATACACCCAACTCATCTACATTGCCAACTCGTCTTTATTGCCAACTCATCCATATTCCCAACTCGTCCACAATGCCAACTCATCCATATTGCTAACTCGTCCACATTTCCAACTCGTCCATACACCCAACTCGTGTACAATACCAACTCGTCCTTATTATTAACTCATCTTTATTGCCAATCTCGTCCATATTATCAACTCGTCCGTATTAGCAACTCGTCTTCATTGCCAACTCGTTTATATTCCCAACTCATCCACAATGCCAACGCGTCCATATTACTTGCTCGTCCACAATGCCAACTCGTCCACAAATACAACTTGTCCACATTTCCAACTCGTCCATATTCCCACCTCGTCCACAATTCCAAGTCGTCCACATTGCCAACTCATCCACATTTCTAACTCGTCCATATTCCCAACTCGACGATACACCCAACTTGTCTCCAATACAAACTCGTCCTTATTATCAGCTCGTCTTTATTGCCAACTCGTCCATATTCCCAACTTGTTCATTTTGCCAACTCATCCACATTTCCAACTCGTCCATATTCTTAACTTGTCCACGTTGACAACTCGTCCGTATTACCAAGTCGTCTTCATTGCCCACTCGTCCGTGTTCCCAACTTGTTCATTTTGCCAACTCATCCACATTCCCAACTCGTCCATATTCACAACTCGTCCATAATACCAACTTGTCCGTATTACCAACTCGTCTTCATTGCCAACTCGTCCATAATACGAACTCGTCCACATTGCCCCCTTGTCCATGTTCTCAACTTGTCAATTTTACCAACTCATTCACATTGCCAACTCATCCACATTTCCAAATCTTCCATATTCCCAACTCGACGATACACCCAACTTGTCTCCATTACAAACTCGTCCTTATTATCAGCTCGTCTTTATTGCCAACTCGTCCATATTCCCAACTTGTTAATTTTGCCAACTCATCCACATTTCCAACTCGTCCATATTCTTAACTTGTCCACGTTGACAACTCGTCCGTATTACCAAGTCGTCTTCATTGCCCACTCGTCCGTGTTCCCAACTTGTTCATTTTGCCAACTCATCCACATTCCCAACTCGTCCATATTCACAACTCGTCCATAATACCAACTTGTCCGTATTACCAACTCGTCTTCATTGCCAACTCGTCCATAATGCGAACTCGTCCATAGTGCCCACTTGTCCATTTTCCCAACTTGTCAATTTTACCAACTCATCCACATTGCCAACTCATCCACATTTCCAACTCGTCCATATTCCCAACTCGACGATACACCCAACTCGTCTACAACACCAACTTGACCTTATTATCAGCTCGTCTTTATTGCCAAAATCTTCCATATCTACAACTCGTCCGTATTACCAAGTCGTCCATATTCTCAACTCGTCCACATTGCCCACTCGTCCGTGTTCCCAACTTGTTTATTTTGCCAACTCATCCACATTCCCAACTCGTCCACATTGCCCACTCGTCCGTATTCCCAACTTGTTTATATTGCCAACTCATCCACATTCCCAACTCGTCCATATTCCCAACTCGTCCATATTCCCAACTCGTCCACATTTCCAACTCGTCCATTTTACCAACTCATCCATATTACCAATGTAGATACATTCCCAACTTATCTACATTGTCAAGTCGTCCATATTCTCAACTCGACCACATTTCCCATCCCGTCGACATGCAAGCGGAAAGACTAAGTTTCTTCTTGTAAAATACCATTTAATTTACCATAACTCATGCCATTTTCCTTGGAATTATTTTTTTGATGGACAATCATATTTATAATAATCTACCATAAATTTACATATTTGAATGACGTTTAAATTAAGTTTTACTATTTTTTTTTCTGCTTTGATTTAGATTTAGTAAAGCTCGCCTATAGAAATAACCTATTCTTGAATGACGGTCAGTTTTTCTAGTCTTTCGAGCACCAGTCCAACTCGCACTTAACCGGCTTTTTTCTCCACATTTTTAACAGGTATGCGAAATAAGTTTCCATATCAACATTTTAAAAAGAAAAACAACCTGGCAATTTAGAGCATTGACATAATAGCCCCCAATAAAAAAAACATTAAAATTTGACAGAATATGGTTACTGTCATTCATTGTCAACAAACTGTAAAATTATTTTTGCATATTCGTACATGTTTTAAGTGTTGCGGATATTATGTTGCCGACTCAAAAATAATATTTCATCATGCTGAACAACTTACTACAGGTTTGTGAGCAAATCATGCTTATTATTTGGTCATCTTATGTCAAAATAGGGATCACAGGTCACGTGGTCAAAGTCACGTGGTTAGCGCACAGTAGTTTTTTCAAATCCATTTTTCAGTACCTTTTCAGGAAAAAATTAAAATTCCAAGAGTTTTATGCACCTCTCCAGCATGAGACGAATCTAATGACATATCATTTATCAAAATCGGACCATAACTGTAGATCTGATGGGATGTACAAAAATCGGCCTCGCGTAATATATATATAGATAAATCATTTATTTCAGACTATTGTCCATAAGATTGTTAGTGTCAGTACAAATAGGTAACTTATTCTAATGTTAGTATACAAAGTGAGACAAGACAAACATACTAAATTAAATATAAAAAATCCACGATTTATCCCACGATTGCGGTATGCAAATTCTGCCAGCGGGCGAGCATAGGAGCATCGCCGCGCTCTGTAAACACGCTCAGAATGATGTTGGGGCTGCCGCGCAGTCGACACATTAAGGACGCGCACCTCTTGCGCATTATCGCCGAGAAGCTGTCAATTTGCGCCTCTGCAAACATACCAGAAGCGCTACAGAAACGCGGCAACCCCATCAGCACCCGGAACGCGTTGTTATATTGAACGCGCAGGCCGTTGTATGCCTTCTGTGTAAAGTCTGTCCACAGGCTGCACGTGTAAAAAGACTGACAGTACGCTTTAAAAAGCGTGGCCTTTACCTGTACAGTACATCGTGCAAACCTGCGGGCCAACATGTTGCATCGGACAGCCAACGACCTACGCTCTCGCTCAATATCGGCATCATCGCTCAGATTGTCTGTGACCCAGTGACCCAGGTACTTAAACTTGGTGACGAAGTTTAACGGGACGCCGTGGAGAGTAACTGATGGTACGGTCGAGTACGTTTTTCTACCCGCCTTAAAAATCATCACCTCGCTCTTTATAACATTGTACCTTAGTCCATGGGACACAGCATACGACTCACATATCTTTGTCAATCTTCTCATTGCGTCGATTGAGGGGCCGAGCAGCACCATGTCATCTGCATAGCTAAAATTGTTTAGAGCTACTCCATCTATGTGACATCCGGCATAGGTACTGCTCAGCTCCTCAATGAGTTGATTGACATACAAATTAAATAGTTTTGGAGAAGACAGCCCACCCTGCCTCACCCCGCACTGCAGCTTATAATCATTCGAGATCGAGTCACCCCATCTTACACAATTAATTTGTTCACTGTACCAATACCTAAATAAACCTACGAAGACGAAGACGAAGATTCCTATAATGAAGACGTTTCGTTCGCTAAGCGTTCCATCAATATCGATATTATTATCGTCGTATTTATCATCAGGTTTATAGGTACTTACAACAGATTTGATGGGTGCTGGTTCCTTCTTCTCATTGGGCTGCACCCTCGTCAGCGTGATCCCGGGCGGCAGCCGTAAGTCCGACACCTGGAACCATAGACAATAAGATAACCAAGTCAAGAACCATTAAGACGTAACCATCTTATTACCATAACGAGGCTTGAACTAGCGACCTTCGTATTTTTTTGTCAAATTCAGAGGCCTTATTCTTTTTAAAATCTGATTGTTTTAGACACTATGATCAAACACGTTTCTTAACATATTATTGATGTTACTACCTAGAACAGGGTTATTGCGATTTATTGGTATATAATAGAAACCTAGTTTGAATTTTTCATTGATAATTTTTGATTCAAAAGCTACTCGAAATTGTCAAAATTCGCGCGGAAAATTAGTTTTTATTCAACTTATTTTCGACCGCACGCAATGAAAGCATGAAATAGCTATGTTACTACCGAGTTCTAACTCGGGAAAAAGTATTATCCACTTGAAAAAGTTGGTTGTAATTATCAATATATTTGTTATAATATGAAAAAAATAATTTTTAAAAGGAATAAGGCCTCTTAACTGTTAAGGATTGTACCTGAACCCCGCAGCTGAGCTGCTCCATGATGCTGCAGGAGGCCGGGGCGTCGGGCTCCGCGCTGCAAGGACCCTGACACAGGACAGAAAATATTGCTACGTTGATTTGTGTGAGTTGAAAAAAGAAACTGAAACGATTTCGTATATTATTTCGATTTTCTATTCGTATATTATTAGAGGGCGGTGTTCACGGCATCAGGTTTTCAGGAGAACATTTCCAGGAGAGCCATCTTGAAGTGTAGATAGGAGTTATAGCGTCATATTTTTTTGTACAGGACTTTGTAATTTTGTATTTTGGGTTCACCCTATCAGAATGAGAATCAGAATCAGTCATTTATTTGCCATCTTGTGGGGTATGTAATGAAAGAGCTAATAATTTTGTAATATGACTAGATGGTTTCCGAAACTTCGCCCACGTATATTTTTATTCACCGTAAACGGGTTAAAAGTATCCAATAACCATCTTTGGATGTCCACCTATCCCTGTACCAAAAATAGTTAAAGTTTGTACAGGTTCGGCGTGACGAGAGAACGAAGGAAATTTTGTCCAACGGATGGCGCCAGACTGGCATGGTGCCGCGCGCCTATACAAAATAAAAGACAATCCTGTATCACGCTATTTCTTTTTTTCCTTTTACAAATCTAGAATTATATAATAATATAGAAGTTAGATAAAAGGGGAAGTTAAATATTGATGCAAACCTTTTTACTAACGACCTCGATGGTGGTGTCGGCGGTGATGTTGATGACCTGCTTGTTCTGTTCTTTCTTCTCCTTCTTGCTTTGTTTCTTCTGCGCCGGCGCCGGGACTGGCGGTGGTGCTGGAAAAATAACATATATCATATGAAATTAACGCTTTAATATTTTGATAGTTCATTAACAGTAATTTTATGCAACTGTTACATCAAACAGGGCCATAATAGGGTCACACGAGTGTTTTAAGACCTGATTATGTGCAGTAGCATACACTACTTTGTCTACACACAAATTCAGCATCATTATCCCAACACAAGCATATTTTTTCGACCTTTCTATGAAACCTTAATAAACATTTGACAATTTCTTTTTTTTTGTTATCTGTTATATTCCATTTCGTTATCATAGATATTATTTTATGTAGATATGAAGTACCCAGTACTACCAAGCCCCGCGGCATGAGGCGGCGGCGCCGGCGCCGGTGGGCGGTGTATAATACGTGATCAAATACCTATGTGTTTTTTATACATAGGTATTTGATCATCTGAAGACGACCCCACCGGCCCCCGACCCCGTCGGAAATATGGTCCCGTAATGAAATTACATCTCTGATTTTGTGCTTTGCCAAGTAACGTCAGGTCGTTACCTATAGTATCTGAACTTGTTATAGAAATTTAACAATATAGGTGTAGATAAGAACACTCAAAATTCAAGCCATTATTAATTCCGTATATATAGAATAGAATAGAATACAATATTCTTTATTGCACACCTCAACAGGAAATAAAAACAAACAAATTCAGATTACAAGTAACATACATATACTGAAGTTGTTACGGATATTTTTCGTTTATGCAAAACTATTCGTCTTTTGAAGCCAGGTACTAACGTGGTTTGGATAACGCGATCTCCAACCTAGGCATTGGATCTAAAAATGATTGTATTTCAAACAATTCATGAAAAGAATGACACTCACCACTCTTCTCCTGCTTATTCTCCTTGCTCTTCTCTTTTTTCTTCTCTTTTTTCTCCTCCTTCTTGGTGGGTTCTGGTTTTTTGGCATCCTTCTTGTCAGCCTTCTTGGGTTCTGGTTTAGGCGGTTCCGGTTTCTTTTCTTTCTCCTTTTTACTCTTCGCTTCTTGCTTTTGGAGTTGTTGCTGTCTCTTTCGCTCTTCTTCTTCGGCCTGAAATAAAGCAAGTTACTGAATTGACAACAATTCAAATTTTTAAATAGAGTTCAGTTTAAACTAATATCATTAATTTATTATCACAGAAGTCAAAACCATTATTTTTATTTGATACTGACTTGTATTTGAAATATTTAAAAAAAGTGAATACATCGATATCTAAAAATCGGCCCTATTCATGACGTCACCTCGTGGAAAATTTAACATTCACATCACACAAAAAGAACTATCCCAAGCAGCACATTAGTGAATTTTGCAGCTTATCTTATAGCTTTAAGTTCTAAATTAGTGGTTTAACAGTGTTTGATACAACTTATAGCTTTAAACACAACTCAAAACTGTATATGAGTTCATCCTATCACTTGTAGTTGCATAGGAACGTTTTTTGTTTCTACTTTATTACTTATGGTGGGATAAAGTCGATTTTGCTACTTAAAGTTGCATGCAGGTTCAAATTGTCACTCAATAAGAAGCAATAGTGCTATATAAGGCCTTAAAATCACTTATAAGCAACTTTTACATATAAGTGGGAACATACCCTTATTTGGAACTAAAAGTTCCAAATGACTAGTACAATAGCGAATTATATCACCAATAGTGGCTAAAGGTATAATTTTACGGCTCTTTTGGAACCAAAAAATATTGCAACTTTAAGGCCTAAGAAGTACCTTATTGCCACTCCAACGCATAAATAGGTCTCAATAGGAGGTTCTTGGAACCAAAAGCAGTTATTTTCACTTATTTCAAACCACTAACGAACTAAAAGTTCTATTATTGTTCCTATTTGCGCCTTGTCAAAATATATTTAATAGTCTTGCTTGTTTAATAGTCTACAAAAGAGCAAATAATTACTATTGGTAATATCATTCACTGCTTTGCCACTCGCAAGATACAAATAAGTGATTATTAGACTTGATAGTTCCAAATAAGGAACAAATAAGTGAAAATAAACACTGTAGGATCTTTTTTGTTTCGCCATGTTTACAAATGGAAGCCTATGAAAATTGATTATTTTAACCAGAATTTTATCACACTCACGCATAATCACAGACTTTTGATAGTTGTGACGATGTTACTTTAACATTGTACGTAACCTACAATCATTAGGTCAGGTTTTTAACAGTTTTATTTCTTATCAGTATCTATTCCTTATTTAATTTAGCACTCTCTCTTTTTTAATATTCCTGATCAAATGAAAGGCGCGTCGAAATTTACAAAGAAAACATACTATAGTTTCACAGTAACAAAAAATTCGCAAGAATTTCGTGCTTATTTCAATGCTTGTATAACGTAAAGTTTTAATCAAAACCAAACAGACGTATAAATCCAAAATGAATATGGCAGATCACGTATTACTTTTAATAAAACACAATTTGACAGTTGCCTCGCCACTCAAAGATAATTTTGGCGACTCATTTATCACTCATTGACCGAACTGAAATGTTTTCATTCGTTCACTGCGCATAACTTTTACCCTTAGTTCTAATTGCCACTTAAGGTAATTGTGAGATCTCTTATGGATTCTATTTAGCACCAAAAATAGGCTGCAATTTTTCTCCTTTTGGTTCTATACTGGTGGCATAAGGGTTCTTGCCACCTATATAGCACTTAGTCATGGTGGTAAATTGCACTTAAGCATCTAATTAGATATGATATACGAGCTATTTAGACCCAGTTGTGCTACTTGGGATGGTACAATTTCTATACTAAATCTGTCTTAGTAATATTCCGACATTCATTCGTGGTGGTTTCTTTAAAAGACAAATATTTAAAAATATCCAAAAAAATGCCGAACACCATTCAGTCGTTAACGTAACATAATAAATAGAGTGAACAATTGTTTACTACACGAAAAACAGTCAGGAAAAGAATGCACTCCGTTGAATGATATTACGAGGTTAACATAGAAACTGACAGGTATTTAAACGAATGTCGTTATAGTGCGGTTGCGATAGGTTGCAAAATTGTTGCCATATAAATCCCTCTAGACAATCCTCATATATTTCTGGTCAGGTTTTACTAGTCGCTTACGCTCTTAGCTCTAGAAATGTATTGACCGTCTCACCTGTTGCTTGGCGAGCAGTTTCCTCTGCTTCTTGGACAGCGGCTGCGCGTCGGGGAGCGACTGAGACCGCTGTGGCTCTTTCTGCTTCGTCTCTACTTTGGGCTTCTCTGCTTCTTTTTGCTTCTTCTGAAATTCAAAATTATTATTATTTTATATTGAGGGTCAATTTTACACAAATCAAGCATCAAACTAAGCAAAGCTTGTTTGTACCATGGATACTAGACAATGACATACATAATATATCATTACATATATAGATAATACCCATGACCCAGGAACAAATATTCGAGTTCATCACACAAATATATGCCCTGGGCGGGATTCGAACCCAGGACCGCCGGCTCAGTCTACTCTTAATTACGGACTATTGTTGTGGGGTAATTCTGTTGCCACTCAGAGGGCATTTTTAATGCAGAAGAAATGTTTACTCGCAGTGGGTGGCATTCGATATGATGATAGCTGCAGACCACTCTTCCAAAAGTTTAATGTCCTACCCTTAGCTTCAATGCACATTTTAAAAGCATGTTTGTTTACCAAAAGTCAGCCAGGGTATTTAAAAAAATACAACGAAATATTCTCAAAGCAAGTGCGACCACAGTACAAAAATTTGTTATACCATCCACCATGCCATATTGTCAGGAGATAGTCTACATAAGAATGGGCTGATAACTGCTTTAATTACAAAGTTTTTGCTAAATATAACCACGGAAAATCGTAGTTATAAAAAGTGACCCAGGGGACACCCTGGCAACGAGTGGCAGAAAATAGTTGATTGACCGACGTGCAGAATAAAGTTTTGAATTTTGAATCGAATTTTGTTAAATTAGGTTATGGAGCAATGAAACCGGGCCTACCTTTTCCTTGTTGGATCCCTTGGCGAGCTGGTTGATGTGCGCGAGCGCCTGCTCCCAGGTCTGCTTGCGCGGCGGCTCGGCCGGCGGAGGCGGGGGAGGATGCGCGTTCATCACTGGAACATACCAACATCTCATTAATTCGATTAGTACTATGATTTACGTAATAGCACATCTAAAGCTAACATACATATCGATACCTTAGTTCACACTCGTACAATCATTTGGCCAATGAAATTGAAACCACATAGAGTTGTGCACTAACATCCTAATTGCGATTACTTTTTCCGAAAAGTTAGTACGATTGTGCTCTAAGGTATCGATATAAAATATAATGGAAAATAAATAAAAAATAGATCACGATTATTCAAAGTACACGAACAAAAAAAAAATACAGTAAATTGGTAAGCAACGGCGCTGAAATAGAAAAAAATAAAATGAAAAAACGTCTAATATTAAATTGATTACAGTTAGCGATTGCATAGAGTCTATAACTGTAACACTAAGCCTGCCTTTTTACTGGAGTAAAGCTGTGTAAAATAGACCAATTACATTTTTCAGATTTAAATGCACTTCTTTTAGGCTCCACAAAACCGCAGATATAGTGGACAGGCAGCGTAAATATCGATGAAAGTGTGGTTGGCAGCAGAGATGGGCAAAATGTAATCGATTGGCGATTACGATTCAACCTACTCAATCGTAATTAACGATTAAAAATTACCATTAATTCATCTTAATTAGTTCCGATTCAATTATACGGGATTAAATTAATTTAACTTATTTATTTATCGATGAATGAATTTGATTATTTTTTTCTCGATTAATATTAGGAACAAATAAGATATTTTTCCGTAAGTCTAAGCCTCCAATTGCGTTGATATTTTTATTTAAATTATTATTCAGATGAATTTTCTCTCGTATAATATTAGGTAAAATATTTTTTTGTAAACTTAAGATGAATTTTCTCTTGTATAATATTAGGTAAAATATTTTTTTGTAAGTCTAAGTCTCGCCCTTGGCAAGCCTTTGGGCAGTGCATTCGATGGGATATTCTATTTATGGCCATTTTTCCAGGTATATTACAGGTTATTTAGATTAAGGTTTTTACTTATACATTTTTTATAATTTTATGTATTTATTCAAATGTTGGTCTCCAATGAAATGCTGATAAAAAAGATAAATAAAAAAAGCAGCTAATGGATGAACTACTACAGTACTATGTGCAGCAGTTACCGGCCATCCGGGCGTTGTGCAGCAGCAGCCCCGGCTGCGGCACCGAGCGCCGCACGCCCGCGGCGTCTACTCACACACAAACATATCAGTTACATCCTGACAAGTCGCGGTATTGTCCTGATAGTGGCGATACAGACAGCCTTCATATGGCAATAATGTGCATGCGTACTTGCATTATAAAACGTCAGTAGCGATTTGTCAAGGATTTGTCATCAACCAAATTGTTTACCGGAATCCTTCGTTCTTCTTCCGAAATAAATACTATATCCGATTTAACACTTTTGCAACCAGACAAAAAAGTAAGACATATCCCAGAAACCGCCCGAGCCGACTTTTATAGCATCAACCCGGCTACCGGGTTGGCCGGCATCTGAACAAAGTTTACGAGCGCCCGGCCTCCGGGTTGTTGGTGTCGAAAGTGTTAAAAAAAACTTGCCTTATCACTGTGGATAGTTTTGGCTCTATTATGCAAAAAATACTTGAACTTTCCACATTCACTGACTTTCAACGTCAGTTACCAAAAATCTGTCGTTTCCAGTAAAATAAATTAGTTCCACTAAAAATACGCTCTATCACTCAATGTGTGTTTCAGCACCAGTCTTAAATAAAACGTTACTCGGGCAAGGCGATACGAAATTTACAATATCATAACTTCAAAATGTTTACACTTAGTTAAATGAAACAAAATCAATGCATTTCTGAGCACATCTGATATATGGTCAGAGTTTCAAGTATTCTTCATTATATTGCAAATGCGCTTGATCTGTCTGCGTATAAAAATCGCCAGTCTTGATGATAAATTATACCACTACAGAGCGTGAGTTATTTGAGTGACGACTAGACTTAAGAGTCCGCAGCAAGCTCGATTCTTCATACAAACGTAGTTACGTCCTTATTTTAATATAACATGTTACATTATCATGAAATTCTCTAAATATAATGAGATAAGATATATCTAGGGCTAAAACTAGTTTATGACTCTTGAAATGTTAATAGAAAGAAAATAGAGCGAGTACAAGTTTTGCATTTTTAGACCCCAGAAAGTTGTTCAGTTTGGCGGCATACTACGACCAAAATATAGTTTAGATTGAAGTCAAAACCTATTTCCGGTGTCGATTAAACTATGCAGTTTGATAAGAAAAAAGATTTATCAAAATTGATCTCGTAGTTTTAAAATGAGAGCGTAACTACGAAAACCTTAAAATAAATTACAAAAAATTGTTGCGAAACTGCAGCGAATTACTCTAGCGCGGGGAACGGTCCGGGGGGGCGGCGGTAAGCACCGCCCTTATCATAGCTACTCCTAGCCAGCCTCGCGCAACTCTCAAGGTAAAAAACGATCGACAACGGCTGTATGAAACGGAGGTGAATTTTTTACCTAAGTTTGAAAGAACGTTGAAACCTACAAAGCATTAGATAATTGGCGACAATCGAATTTAGGCGGGTTGTACTTCAGCCGCCATTTTTGTCCGCCATGCCATGTTAGATGACGTTTCTATTTTGTTGTGTAGTCTGTCACTTCTGTCAAGGTTCTGCGATCTTTTCAAATAATTCAAATTTCACAAATAATCTAATAATTTGCATTCGTTGGGTGTAGTGGTCGTCTAGAAGGTACACAAGACAATCACAATTGCAAAAATGAGTGGATTGAAAAGGAAAAAGTGCGAAATATGCAGAATGAAAACGTGTCGAATGGACGGTCAAAAAATACTATTCATGGCAAGATTTCCACCGTTCGAAGATCGGTAAGTAAAAAATATACTTAATTACTGCGTGTTATAACCATGTTAATCGTAAGTTTCATTGAAAACTTGGTATTTCGGGTAAAATAATACATACCCTTATACGTATGTAAACAATAGTGCTGTATGTAAGTTTTATCGATAATTTTCATTTGAAGTGAAAAATACCTGGGTAAACACGGAATATCTTTCTTCAAGCAAAAGCCTATTGGTATGTGTACTTATACAAAAGTGTGCACTTGAATACAGCTGTTAAAGCCGTCTCAGATGAGAGGATAAGACATTATTATCACTACTTTTTATGCCAGTTTGAGTTAGATTATGGTCACAGAAATATTTTACGAAAAGTCTTCAATGGACTATGAATGGTACGGTTTCATCTGGACAAACAGATTCATTTTTACTCTGTAATTTTCTGTTTACCCTGTATTATTTGTGTTGCAGAACTTCCAACCGGAGCACAGACTGGAGTGATGAAACGGCTTTTTTCGTCTATGTTTATCAGCAAGCCAAGCAAAGTTTGAACGAAATAAAATTATTTGCACACTTGTTTTTTTTTATGAAGTCAGTAACCTAAAGTAAACCAAATGTTTACATTGAAGCGAAATATTTAATGATTTAAATTACCGGAAAGCCGTTGGAGACGCGGGTGCGAATGCGAACCCCGCCTGAACCATTTTTTTTAAATACCGATATCGATATCGATAATTCGATAATTTGTGTAACATGTGACATCCCTATTTTGTTCTTGATGTTGACATTATGTCATGAGTTTGCTTTTTGTATGGCACTCCCGTCTCTTAAAACGTAGTGATTACATACTCTTTGCTCCTAGCGCGCTCTCGCTTTACTGCTAGCGCCCTGTCTTCCTCTAGGTGAAACAACAACATTTTAAAGCGTAAGCGCGCGATCTCAACGCGGAGTTGAGCGGACCTTGCTGCGGACTCTTAATGAAAGTACCTTGACCTTATTAGCATAGTCAATTATATGTAATGATGAACTAAATATTTTCCAACGGACCTGATAGAGGTCCGTTGGTAAATGTCCGTTGAATTTAAATAATTGAACTCTTAAATAATTCTACTCCAGTTTCTCCCAGGTGTTTGCACTGTTCTTGAATCATTATAGGTTGATGAGATGACTATTAACACTGTGAGTCTACAGACCTCGCGAGTTTGTTTCAAAATGGTTAACATATGTAATTTTTTCCGTCTCGAAACCCAATATATCAGTCAAAATGGCGGCATTTTGGAAAATTTCGAAAAATCGTAAAAAAGTAGTGATTTCGACCCTAAGACGAGAACAGGCGGAGGTCTGGACATCCGAATATACGAAAGATCTCAGGCCAAGCTGAAATGGAGAGGCTTCGCTCGGTTAATAAGGATGCATATCTCAACTGAAGCGTAGCGGAGACGTGCGGAATACACCAATCACCTGATTTAAAATACGTCACAGCACATCACACACATGAATTACATACGCTGGAAATGTAAACACACGTCACCATTTCCTGTTCCCACCTACTTGCTCGCTATCTGGGTGCCACGGAAGACCAGCGTGGCGACATCTCCCGGATGTCGTAGCATATGCTGAGTGGTGTCCTTTTGGGATCTGACACGACAGCACCACCATCTATTTGTATTACGTTATTTCAAATTATTTTGTTTTACTTTTTCTGTCTACCAATTGTTTAGATTTACGTCACGGAGCCAATGTTCGCTCAAGCCAAAGAAGCGACATTACGAAGACATCGAAATGCAAACCATTCAAAAAAACATATTTCTTTCTTTTCTTTTCTTTAAGGGTTGCCAATATGTACGGTTTCATCACCGTACATTTCCTTATGCTTACTTGCGACCTACTTTAAGTTGCACGGCAACGAATATTAGTAATATGTAAAGTTATAAAAGAAGTGTGCATTACGAAACAACAACACTTTTACGCATCTAGAGAAAGAGCAATCAACTATTAACTTCACTGTATCTTTACGTTCTTTCAATATAATTTCTATAAACTTTAACTATCTTTCATCGCACTCCATCAACTACAACTACCCGTAACTACAAGTCGCTAACTGGCCACTACAAGTTTGTATATGGTTTTTTAGATTAAGTATGTTCGACCTGTATGGTGTATATCTGTTTTGGTGCTGTTTAGTTTGTCTCAATAAATCTATTTTCTTTCTTTCTTTCTAAAATCTGTATCAAAGCTCCGCTTCTCGATCGTGATTGGTCGATTCCGCACGTCTCCGCTCCGCTCCGCTCCAGTGGAGAGGCACCCTATAATATAAAGCTACTCACTAATAAACGCCTTCTGTTTCTGTCTGTCCATCTTGTCGGTGGCGGCGATGCGCACGGCCGCGAACTGCTGTTGCAGCTGTTGCTGCTGCAGCTGCTGCTGGTATTGCTGCTGCTTTTGCAGCATCGCCGCCGTGTCCATCTGGAAAAGTATTATCGTTAAATTATTTATTTATTTATTCCTTACTTACATTTGAGTATACAGTATAGTATAAAGAATGGTATGTAAAAGAGTAAGGTCAGGAATCCTCCGTACTAGCAAGGAAGATAAAAGGTAAGGAAGTATGATGTTCATAGTAAGGAGCGTACGCCGATAAAGATTTTATCGTCGGGGAACTAGATGCCTCCGTATGTATCAAAATGAATTAAAACGGCGTTTCAGTAGCGACATAAACGAAATAGAACGGTGTTCATAATTAACAACTTTTGCAGAGTTTTGTAAGTATCGTAATGTTATACCTTGTTGACAATAGATGGCGTTTCCACGTTGTGCTTTTACAATTTTTGATATGTTGAGAAGTTTTTTCACTGAGGGTAATTTTTCGCTTTTAAGGCTTTTATGGTTGATTAAGTATTTATTATGGATGAAATATTTCAAGTCAAGCCTTTGAAGTAAGCCTGGCCATGTACTGGCCATAGTGCTATAGGTAAGTGTGATATACTGTCAAATGATGTTTTGTCTCTTTCAGTTTGAATGTAACGTCATGAAAATGTCATTAGTTTTTGATTGATGCTTATTGTAATATAGTTTTGCTATTTTCGATTTACGTTCCGCTTAAGGGAGGTTTATTATCAAAATTTATGACTGGTTAATAAATAGTTTTCAAATGACAATCCTAAACCTTCATTGTAAGAACATTATTTTATTCTGACAAGGTTAGCATCACAAGATTGCTTAGTTTAAACAGTTTAAAAAAAGGCTTAAATAGCGTGCTGCCATGCTACTACATCAAATTCATATAGGTTCTATATTTTTTAAGTAATGAATGACATGTTATGCCAAAGCAAATACTAATTTTAGAAAGTATTGAAGTTTTGCATCTAAAGCGCTGAATTTTATGATTAAATTATGGGTGCAATGCGAATTTGAATTTTCAGTTGAAATCATCTGTAATGCAATGAACCAGAATTAAAATCTCACTGGTATGGTAAGAGGCATTATATGCCTTTGGCGTTATAACGCCAAAAGAAAGACGGAAGCGAAAGCTTTTAGAAATATATGCTGAAGAAAAAAATAGGTTTAAAGAAGACTATGGCTACCTATATAAGTATGGCTTACGTCAAATTAAAGCAGAAATAATCGGGATTCAGCGATTTTTGTATACGATGAAGTGAGATATTTTGACCAAAGACCAATTGGAATAAAATGGGCTTAACTAGTATTTATAATTACTTCTTCATATTGAACTTTATAGTGTGCCGTATGTTGTTAAAGTGTGTTAAAATGTTGGTGTGCTTTCGTTGATCATTGTTCATACGATAATAATAATAATCATTGTTCATAATAAAGATATACAATAAAAATAACTAGCAGAATGTATTATTTACTATTTAAGCCAGTATTAGTACTCGTAGTATTAATATACTCGGGTACTCATGTAATACCTACTTAAAATAGTAATGCAAAGGGTAATAATTATAAATATAGACCTAATCTCTCGTACAAATTAGTCGTGTCAAACTCATTGCATAGTAGTCATTACTGCGCAATGAGTTTGCCATCTCTCTTTTTCCGTGAGATCAGGTAAACTTTTGATTACCTACTTATTTCAATGTAATAAGACGAACATAAATGGGCACGAATTTCTGAACGGGTTGTCGTATAGGTAGTTCTGGCTAATGTATGATATACATATGATATCATTGGAGCGCTAGGAAAGTACGGACGTACGTTTATGACTTATGACGTTGGCTGTACCTATTCAATAACGATCACGGCTAGCATAACTTTGACACGCGACTCTTTCTCGCGCGAGATATACTACCTGTCTCTATCTGTACAGTACTATGAGATAGTGACGGATGATGCTATCTCGCGCGACATGAGTCGAGTGTCAAAGTTAATGCTAGACGTGCAGTCTGCTTGATTATTCGTGATTTGTTCGTGATTAAGAAATCAACACGAGTAGTTTCAGCGCCATCTAGTTAAGAACTATACCGATACCACGCTGTCTCTTTTTGGTATAACGCTTAGCGACAATGACATCTATTATGTGTTTTAATAAAACATTGCGCATCTACGTCTTATAATCAGCGCCATCTAGAAATAAGACGGTATTTGAGCTTTCTTCTGGAGTACGTTTTTTTGTATGAGGTTGTCAATCCATATGTATAATCCTTGGTACTAGTAAAAACTGTATGACGGCAGGATGGCAGGATTATAGATCATTATCACGTCTTATAAATCGCTGAACGCCGGTTGCACGCACGAAAAGCATGACTCATTGTCACGTTCCGCCTGAGCCGAGCGTGCAAGCGAGAGCGCGGAACAAGCGATAGAGAGGCACGATCGGCCTAAGCATTTATCTCTCTTCGACTCCATTGGCGCCATACATTATCACGAAAAAAATATCGTCCTTAAACCGACTTTACAAGCAACCAATTTTTTTTAAATATCTGTACGTCTAGCATAACTGTTACACGCGACTCTTTGTCAGTTTTCATACGATACCGTGTGAGCAAGATAGGTGACTTCACGCGACAAGTGAAGTGGCGGCAAGATATGGTGATGACATTTTTATCTCGGCTTCGCCTCACTTTTGTTAGGGTGCGTCTCCACTGAAGCGAAGCGGAGCGGAGACTTGGGGAATCGATTGATTGGTTGACCGCTTCAGCTAGAGCTGCGGGCGAGTTGTCGCTCGCACTCTTACAATAGTATACACAATGTACTGACCCTGTGCGGCGGCGGTACTTGCGCCTGCGGCTGCGGCTGCGGCCTGGGCGGCGGCGCGCTGTCGCCCTGCAGAGAGCGCGCTAGAGCGAGTTGTCGCTCGCACTCCTCGAAGCGCGCCGCGAACTCCGCCACCTGTCGCTCCGCTACTATCACTTCCTGCGAAAAAATAGGACATTGTTGTAGAGGTTGAAAAGTAAGTAATAGATGAACGAGTAAATTTTGGAAACGGGCCCGCAATACGCCTTGGATAATACGAGTTCATCTATTGCACTTTCAGCCGAGCCTAAACATAGTGTTTTTCACGACTAATGCGAGGAAATATATTATGATACGAGTCTGTTATATTGGTCATTAAACACGGCGCTTTTTGCAGTCTCATTGTTCTAAAAATTAGGGCTATTATATAAACAGGCATCAGATACTTTTACACCTATACTTCGGTGCCGGTGTCGATGTGGAGTTGTATGGAGGCGGACCCAATTTAATAAAAATATTTCGTAACGCACGTTTACGTAACATTTAGTAAATCTATTAATAGTATGTTTGAATGTTAGCCTAATTAGTTAATGTAGAAATCCTGAGATTCATTAAATTAATAAGAGTCCATCTCCATAAAACTCCCGCTACTTCAGCGCCGACACCAAGGTTTAGGTATAAAAGCATCCGAATATCCGATGCCTATATATAAAGCTGATCGTGTAATAATAATTCAAACGACGTAACGACGACTTTCAAACCACTTGTGAGGAAATAACAAAAATATTCAAACTTACCTCACACGTAAATATCATTTTCATCACACTTGCTCGTTAACAAGGGTTTACATGCTAGAAAAGCGGGCGGTAAGTTGTATATTACGCCCCGCGGTAAGTAATTCTGGTATTGACTACTATTTATTACTTTTGCTTTATATCCTTCAAAGTGTGATGAAAAACGTCGTCGGTGACTCTGGTGGTAAAGGAATTCTAATAGACACTCGTGTGTAATTCGTCGTTTACCACCCTTGTTAAGTAATTTACTATTTCTCAAACAATCAATGAAATGTAGTCATAACTATATAAATATACCTTAGCTGTCGTATTCAGTAACGTATTCAGTTCTCCTATTTGTTCAGCTATCAACTGAACATTGGCTTGCTGTGTTGGATTCATCTTCTGTTTCTTTCCTGTAAATAAGAATTACAATATTTATTTAATATACCCCTCCTTCATTATCAGACCCCATTATCAAGCGGGCAGTTTGGTGGCTAGTGATGCAATATCAACAAAAAAACATTTATAACAAGTTTTTTTTTTTAAGTATATCCAAAAAAGCTGTTCTGGGTCTGCTCCGAGAGAGTAATCGAAATTATTAAGTAACACATTAAATACACATTAAATACACATTTAATAACACATGAAATAAAATAAATTATTAAGTTTCTATATTTAGTGTATTAGCTGTTGGTTCTCCTAAAATAAATAAATAAATAAATAAATAAATAAACACGGTGCACGCTCATTATCCGTGTTAATCCTATCAGTATGAGGAAAAGATGTAAGGAGGGGAATGAGCAATCAAAAGGTTAGATATGGATTCTATAAACCACTGGTTGTAAAGAGTTTGTTTAGTCTTATTGCAATAAGTGTCATTGACGTGATTCTATTTGATTTTATACTTTAGTGACAGCGTCAAGAAACGTCAACCTGTAAGAATTCGTTCATTTTCATACTTAAAATGGATTTTTTCAAGTAGAAGACGAAGTCTTACACCTACGTGTCTTGAACAGATTTTGTGTATTTATCACGAGAGTCATTTGGGTTATTTTTGATATTGAGTTAATCTGAAATATATATATGAAAATTTAATTAAATAATTAAGTTTTTTATTGAAATTGTGGTTACATCACTAATGTCACTAGCCACCAAACTGCCCGCTTGATAACGGGGTCTGTTCATTATATACTTATAGGCCAACAACCTGTTTTTCAGGCCACACCATATTGCGGATTTTTTGTGGTACTAATTTTTGGTAACTGACGTTGAAAGTCAGTGAATGTCACTGATGTACACAAAGAGGAAACAAGACTAAATATTTCTTAAATTTCAAGTATTTTTTGCATAATAAATCCAAAACTATCCAGTGATGAAAGTCAAGTTTGTTTCAATAGGATATAGTAGGTATTTATTTAGCAAGAAGAACGAAAGATTGAGCAGCATTCCGGTAAACAATGTTTTGAATTTGGTTGATGATCCTTGACAAATCGCTAATGACGTTTAATAATACAAATATATGACGTATGCACATTATTGCCCTATGAAAGCTGTTTGTAGCGCCACTGTCCCGGGGCCTGACCTATACCTGATAGGCTATACGTTTCCTTTATTATATATATGTGTTTGTCGTTGACTGTACTGTACAGTGACCGAAATTATGTGAACTGACTATGAGTGCACGTCAACATATATTTAAATTATTTTCTTGTGTGCATAGAAAATAAAAAAAAAATCTAGTATCAAAACTATTATTCCTACTACACAAAGTGTGACCAGCCGCAGATTTTTTAAATTTCGCGCCTAAACTTTGAGTAATATTTCATTACCCAGACTATAGTAACACAAGTGAGCAAGCCAGTGACGCTACATTAGCCCTTAATTTTTTTCTGAACAAACTGGTAAAAAAGAAAATTTGAGAATTTTTCATACATACATTAAATTTAGAAATATTGCTTATAGATACGTGAAATTTCTTACTAAATTTAGTATCCGTACTTACAATGTTTAATGTAGAAACACATTTTAGTAAAAAAAAAAAACCTACTGAACATAAAGACTGCCAGACCACTCATAAAAAAAAAACACCGTTTTTCGAGACCATAAAAAGATGGCGGTAAGTTTTTCGATTTTCTGCCTTCTCGTTAAAAAACTTTTTAATATACAACCGTCAACGTATGACGAAGAAATATTAAAATGGATTAAATTTCCTTATGAAATCACCCTCAATAACATAATAAATATTCATACTTTTAAATAAATCTTGAATTCTTAGTTATGTAAGCTGTATCTTACAAAATAAATAAATAAATATTATGGGACAATCATACACAAATCGACCTAGTCCCAAACTAAGCAAAGCTTGTACTATGGGTACTAGACGACGATATAAATAATATATAAATACATATAAAGATAACATCCATGACCCAAGAAGAAATATTCGAGTTCATCACACAAATATTTGCCCCGGCCGGGATTCGAGCCCGGGACCGCCGGCTCAGTAGGCAGGTGTCTGCAAACTGCGCCAACCGCGTCGTCAAACATGCATTTAAGGGTTAGTTACCTTTCCGCTTGGCCTGCATGTGTTTGAGCTGGGTCTTGGCCTCGTCGGCGCGGCGCACGGCGCACATGTGCCGCGCCTGCATCGCGCGCAGCTCCAGCCGCATGCGGTTCAACTGCGCGGCTACTGCGGAGTGCTCTTCTAGCAGGCGGGCCTCCATCTGTGACGGAAAGATAGATTTTAACTCTATGGAGAATTCAGGAAAACGTCAGTAGTGAAAACGTCAAGGTTTCAACCAATTTGAACCGAGATGACAGTGTTAATACGCATAAGGCTTCGAATAGTAACACTAGTTTAAAAGCTATCTTTAAACATTTGAAACACACCCGACACAAGACGCTGGTCATCATGAGACCCTCATTCAATGAGTGATATAGAAAATGCTACTAAAACTGAACATAACTACAAAATTTGGAATTATTAGCTTCAATGTTGACTGAGATCTTGTCACATGTTCCAAAGCTGAATATCTTGGAGACTACTGGTCCTATTTCCAGCAAACATAGCTAAGAACCATCTCGACGGACAAGTCTTTCGATTAGAAAAAACCGCACTCAAATTGGTCCATCCTTTTGGGAACTACGATGCCACAGACAGACACAGATATATGTTAAACTTATAACACCCCTCTTTTTTCGTCGAGGCTAAATAAGGTCTGTTGGTCTACCCTAACTGATGATGATGATATTGATGATCATACCCTTGGGTTTTCAGAGCACGAATGACTTGATACGGCCGACAGTATGCTTCAAATTATTCGTGCCCGGAAACCTTTTGATGACAAAAGAGTAAAAAAAAGCGGGCCCCTCGATGTACTGCAGCAGCGCGTCCAGGTCGCGCGGGTCCTGCTGCCGCCGTGTGACGTCACCCTAATGTATAGTGCGCGGACACATGGTGTAGTTACCCGCTTGCCCTTCTGCCGCAGCTTCTTGGCGCGCTTCTTGCCGCGGTCGACGTGCCGCGCGGGCCCCTCGATGTACTGCAGCAGCGCGTCCAGGTCGCGCGGGTCCTGCTGCCGCCGTGTGACGTCACCCTAATGTATAGTGCGCGGACACATGGTGTAGTTACCCGCTTGCCCTTCTGCCGCAGCTTCTTGGCGCGCTTCTTGCCGCGGTCGACGTGCCGCGCGGGCCCCTCGATGTACTGCAGCAGCGCGTCCAGGTCGCAGGGTCCTGCTGCCGCCGTGTGACGTCACCCTAATGTATAGTGCGCGGACACATGGTGTAGTTACCCGCTTGCCCTTCTGCCGCAGCTTCTTGGCGCGCTTCTTGCCGCGGTCGACGTGCCGCGCGGGCCCCTCGATGTACTGCAGCAGCGCGTCCAGGTCGCGAGGGTCCTGCTGCCGCCGTGTGACGTCACCCTAATGTATAGTGCGCGGACACATGGTGTAGTTACCCGCTTGCCCTTCTGCCGCAGCTTCTTGGCGCGCTTCTTGCCGCGGTCGACGTGCCGCGCGGGCCCCTCGATGTACTGCAGCAGCGCGTCCAGGTCGCAGGGTCCTGCTGCCGCCGTGTGACGTCACCCTAATGTATAGTGCGCGGACACATGGTGTAGTTACCCGCTTGCCCTTCTGCCGCAGCTTCTTGGCGCGCTTCTTGCCGCGGTCGACGTGCCGCGCGGGCCCCTCGATGTACTGCAGCAGCGCGTCCAGGTCGCGCGGGTCCTGCTGCCGCCGTGTGACGTCACCCTAATGTATAGTGCGCGGACACATGGTGTAGTTACCCGCTTGCCCTTCTGCCGCAGCTTCTTGGCGCGCTTCTTGCCGCGGTCGACGTGCCGCGCGGGCCCCTCGATGTACTGCAGCAGCGCGTCCAGGTCGCGAGGGTCCTGCTGCCGCCGTGTGACGTCACCCTAATGTATAGTGCGCGGACACATGGTGTAGTTACCCGCTTGCCCTTCTGCCGCAGCTTCTTGGCGCGCTTCTTGCCGCGGTCGACGTGCCGCGCGGGCCCCTCGATGTACTGCAGCAGCGCGTCCAGGTCGCAGGGTCCTGCTGCCGCCGTGTGACGTCACCCTAATGTATAGTGCGCGGACACATGGTGTAGTTACCCGCTTGCCCTTCTGCCGCAGCTTCTTGGCGCGCTTCTTGCCGCGGTCGACGTGCCGCGCGGGCCCCTCGATGTACTGCAGCAGCGCGTCCAGGTCGCGCGGGTCCTGCTGCCGCCGTGTGACGTCACCCTAATGTATAGTGCGCGGACACATGGTGTAGTTACCCGCTTGCCCTTCTGCCGCAGCTTCTTGGCGCGCTTCTTGCCGCGGTCGACGTGCCGCGCGGGCCCCTCGATGTACTGCAGCAGCGCGTCCAGGTCGCGAGGGTCCTGCTGCCGCCGTGTGACGTCACCCTAATGTATAGTGCGCGGACACATGGTGTAGTTACCCGCTTGCCCTTCTGCCGCAGCTTCTTGGCGCGCTTCTTGCCGCGGTCGACGTGCCGCGCGGGCCCCTCGATGTACTGCAGCAGCGCGTCCAGGTCGCGCGGGTCCTGCTGCCGCCGTGTGACGTCACCCTAATGTATAGTGCGCGGACACATGGTGTAGTTACCCGCTTGCCCTTCTGCCGCAGCTTCTTGGCGCGCTTCTTGCCGCGGTCGACGTGCCGCGCGGGCCCCTCGATGTACTGCAGCAGCGCGTCCAGGTCGCGCGGGTCCTGCTGCCGCCGTGTGACGTCACCCTAATGTATAGTGCGCGGACACATGGTGTAGTTACCCGCTTGCCCTTCTGCCGCAGCTTCTTGGCGCGCTTCTTGCCGCGGTCGACGTGCCGCGCGGGCCCCTCGATGTACTGCAGCAGCGCGTCCAGGTCGCGCGGGTCCTGCTGCCGCCGTGTGACGTCACCCTAATGTATAGTGCGCGGACACATGGTGTAGTTACCCGCTTGCCCTTCTGCCGCAGCTTCTTGGCGCGCTTCTTGCCGCGGTCGACGTGCCGCGCGGGCCCCTCGATGTACTGCAGCAGCGCGTCCAGGTCGCGAGGGTCCTGCTGCCGCCGTGTGACGTCACCCTAATGTATAGTGCGCGGACACATGGTGTAGTTACCCGCTTGCCCTTCTGCCGCAGCTTCTTGGCGCGCTTCTTGCCGCGGTCGACGTGCCGCGCGGGCCCCTCGATGTACTGCAGCAGCGCGTCCAGGTCGCGCGGGTCCTGCTGCCGCCGTGTGACGTCACCCTAATGTATAGTGCGCGGACACATGGTGTAGTTACCCGCTTGCCCTTCTGCCGCAGCTTCTTGGCGCGCTTCTTGCCGCGGTCGACGTGCCGCGCGGGCCCCTCGATGTACTGCAGCAGCGCGTCCAGGTCGCAGGGTCCTGCTGCCGCCGTGTGACGTCACCCTAATGTATAGTGCGCGGACACATGGTGTAGTTACCCGCTTGCCCTTCTGCCGCAGCTTCTTGGCGCGCTTCTTGCCGCGGTCGACGTGCCGCGCGGGCCCCTCGATGTACTGCAGCAGCGCGTCCAGGTCGCAGGGTCCTGCTGCCGCCGTGTGACGTCACCCTAATGTATAGTGCGCGGACACATGGTGTAGTTACCCGCTTGCCCTTCTGCCGCAGCTTCTTGGCGCGCTTCTTGCCGCGGTCGACGTGCCGCGCGGGCCCCTCGATGTACTGCAGCAGCGCGTCCAGGTCGCAGGGTCCTGCTGCCGCCGTGTGACGTCACCCTAATGTATAGTGCGCGGACACATGGTGTAGTTACCCGCTTGCCCTTCTGCCGCAGCTTCTTGGCGCGCTTCTTGCCGCGGTCGACGTGCCGCGCGGGCCCCTCGATGTACTGCAGCAGCGCGTCCAGGTCGCAGGGTCCTGCTGCCGCCGTGTGACGTCACCCTAATGTATAGTGCGCGGACACATGGTGTAGTTACCCGCTTGCCCTTCTGCCGCAGCTTCTTGGCGCGCTTCTTGCCGCGGTCGACGTGCCGCGCGGGCCCCTCGATGTACTGCAGCAGCGCGTCCAGGTCGCAGGGTCCTGCTGCCGCCGTGTGACGTCACCCTAATGTATAGTGCGCGGACACATGGTGTAGTTACCCGCTTGCCCTTCTGCCGCAGCTTCTTGGCGCGCTTCTTGCCGCGGTCGACGTGCCGCGCGGGCCCCTCGATGTACTGCAGCAGCGCGTCCAGGTCGCGCGGGTCCTGCTGCGCGCCGCGCCAGCAGCCGCCGCTGTGTGACGTGATCCTAAAAAATAATATGTCGGCTGTAGGTTTTTCCATCACATTTGTAAGATTCTGTATATATATCGCCCGGTGACAACCAAAACTCACTAAAATTTCTGTCACTGCTCTTCAAAACCCCCTACCTATACTACGATTTCTAATTCAAGACCAAAAAAACTACCACAAGGTTGCCACTACAACAAAATATGTTTACAATACTAAATTCCTTTTTATTTTTTAAACACGCTAAGATAATTTATTTATTGGTAACTTTAACTCTATGTTTTAACAAAATAACTAGATATATTTATTATTGCATAATTACGAGAGGAGATAATAAAAACTTAACATCGGAGATTTTTGGTACAAAATCTGGTATTGTACTTGTAACACTTGAGCATTTGGTGCAAGCCAAGAAACACACTCAAATGTCATTTAAATGTTGTCAATTTTGACAGTGACGTATCTGTCGTAGTTTTTTTGGTCTTGAATTAGAAATCGTAGTATAGTCAGTAGTTTGACACCGAGATGCGAGCTTTGTTTCAAGTAGGTATTTGTTACTTAGTGAGTTTTGGTTGACAACAGACGGTATATTTTCTGTTTTAAGCTGATTGCTGTGTTGCTAATGCTTATTTTTTCTGATTATAACAGAAAACAGTCGGTTGACAATCGTTTAACGTTTATTTTGCTTTTTTAATGTTTATTTTGATTCTTTATTTCCTCCCAAATGTGATGAAAAATATTTTGTGTATGACGGGCAGTAAGGGGATTACAAACACAGGCCATTAAAAGCCCTTCGGCCTACGCTTCTAATAGACCTTCGTTAGTAATCCCCTTCTTACCACCCTTTGACACAATTATACTATACTCTCTTTTACTTCAGTCGAACCTGGCGGTCAACGGGTTTTAGAAGAGGCATGTGACCAAGCGAGCTTTTACTTTGAATCTCGCTAGAAGTCACTAGATTCATGAATATTTGTGAGATTTTTGAAAATAATGTAACTTGAAGGTGTTTGTGGGCAGAAAATTGCTATATTTTATCTCAAAGCATCGATAAAATTATGGCCATAATAGTACTATTTTTACAACTTTTATTTTTATTTGCCATTTAGAATGTAACTATGTTTGTTGGGATGAATCTTGCAACTTATTTTTTTAGCAGATATCTTCAACCGATTGAGCTGAAATTTTGCATACCTACTTAACTTGATGACAATACAATAATATGGTTCCATGGGGCTGATCCGATGATGGAGCCGGAAGGTGGCCCTAGATACTCTGTAATAGTCATCCTATCGAGTTTGGAGTCTTTAGAATCGCCTCAGTGAGAAATGGATGCAATGGATGTCCAAAGAAAAGTACAGTCGGCTATAAAAGCTTGTCACGATAATGAAATTTTTGATAGAAATTTCAATTCACGATCAATAAAATGGCTCAATCAAATAGGTAGTATAAGTGGACTTACCCTGAGCACCCGCTAGACGTAGAGAACACGCTGGTATCCCTGCTGGAGAGGGACACGATCGCCCGCGGCTGCGTCGGCCTGCTCTGACGCTGCTGCTGTAGCTGAAGAAAGAAAGAGATGGAAAATTAAAATGAAAGTAAATCTAAAATAACTTACGAGTATCATATAGGACGGTTTACTGTTCTTAAGCGGCCTTATTCCTTTTAAAAATATTTTTTTTTCATATTATGACAAATATATTGATAATTTCAACATTTTCAACCAACTTTTTCATGTGAATAATACTTTTCCCCGAGTCCTAGGTAGTAACACAGCTATTTCATGATTTTATTGCGTGCAGTCGAAAATAAGTTGAAAAAACAAATTTTCCGCGTGAATTTTGTCAATTTTGAGTAGTTTTTGAAACAAAAATTATCAATGAAAATTTCAAATTGTAGGTTTCAAATATATGCCAATAAATCCCAATAGCCCTGTTCTAGGTAGTAACATCAATAATATGTTAAGAAACATGTTTGATCATAGTGAAAAATGTCTAAAGCAATCAGCATTTTAAAAGTAATAAGGCCTCTTAATAGCTGGTTATGCCTACTATCTTAAATATCTATAATTTAACCTATAGTTTTTGTTTGGCTAAATCGATTTAGGTTGCGGTTTTCTGAAAAGTATTTGTTACATTTAGAAGAAGGTTTTGGTATTATACCCGACTTCAAAAAAGAGGTTTTCAGTTTGACCGTTATGTATGTATGTTTGTCCGCGATTATAAAGATGTGAACCTCACGTGAGGCTTTATGCGTGACAACTGTTCTCATAGTAATAATTGTGTGGTTAGGCACCGACTTTAACAGGGGATTCAAATGTAATCTGTACATGAACGGGTTATTTTTTTTTTACTCTTACATCGTCAATCAAACCATACCTGTTGTTGCAATTGTTGTTGTTGCTGCTGTTGTTGCTGCTGCTGCAGTTGTTGCTGACGTATCTGCTGCTGTTGCTGCGGCGTCAGGGTCGGCTTGTTGTGTATCGGCAGGTCGTAGATCGGCTCCGGTTTCTTCTGCGCGGGCGCAGGTTGCGCCTGCGGCCGTTGCTGGAACTGTGCCTGTTGTTGTTTTAATTGCTGGAACATTTGATATGGAACCATTAACCTTAACATTTTTTGTTTGTATCTTCATCTAGGAGCATTTTAGCTAGAAAAAGGCTTAGAAAATCTTGTAGAGAATTAAATTGACTATAATTTACATTTTGTTTCAAGGACAGATAGTTACGACTTTAATCTCTATTCACCGAACTAGTAGAAGACTCCAACTTAACGAGATCCCTGTACTATACGTTTCTCATAAGTCTCATAACGCTTATGCCTTTCTGAACATACTGTCTTTACCTAGATAAGGCTTCTAAATTGATTGTTAGTGTCAAGTGATGAAGCGAGGTCTAAGCACGCGACTTCAACTAGGCATTGGCACTATTCTAGAATTATTGGTGAGCGGTTTGTTGGAATGAATTATATGTATGTATATTGCATGTGCTACCTGTAATCGAATCTGCTCCATGGCGTTGGGGTTGACCTTCCCCCCGGCCTTCAAATCAGGTGGGATATTCAGTTGTATTGGCACTGTCCGCTGTAAGGCCTGGAACAAAATGTGTTCAGATGAGCAAACTTTTCGATGAGTTTGGTCTAGAGTGCATATAATCTGCCGGATACGGTGGTACTTCTACACTGATCTTGAGGGTGGCTTAGGCTCGTCCGCGACGTGCCGGCTTGCCTGTCAAGCACGGCGGCCATCTTGTCGAGCGGTTGCCGCTCGCCCTGCCGCTTGATCTTGACCTACTCCTAGAGTGTATATAAACCGCCGGAGTGTATACTAAAAGCTGGAGGCGGTGGTGGATAACTACACTGACCTTGGATCATGTTAAAGGGGGCAAACGAGTATACGGATCGCCTGATGGAAAGCGATTACCGTCGCCCATAGACACCCGCAACACCAGAGTGACAAGTGCGTGGCCGGCCTTTCTTTGGGAGTACGCTCTTTTCTTGAAGATTTGAAGGGCATATGGGTTCCGAAATACCGCTAGTGACAATTCATTCCACAATGCATCAATCACGTCCGTCATCTTGTGGGCACTCGCCTTGCCGCTCGATATTTTCTACCCCTAGAGTGTATATAAACAACCGGAGGCGGTGGCGGAACTCTACACTGACCTTGGGCTCGTCCGTGACGCTCATGTCGGCCATCTTGTCGAGCACGGCGGCCATCTTGTCGGGCGGTTGACGCTCGCCCTGCCGCTTTATTTGCGCGTGCGCCTGCGCGGCGTTGAGCGCGGGCGACGCCGGGGGAAGAGTCTTAGGCAGAGCCTGGAACACGAACTGTGAGGTTATTTAGTCGGGGGTGGCGGGAAAGCGAATATATACGAAAAATAAACAGCATATGTAGGTCTTATAATAAGAAATATTCTTTGTATTGGGACTAATTTGAAAGTTGTATAATATATAACTTTACAGATAAAGGAGTCTGAAAGACAAGCGTGGCAGTCCTCCTGCTACCCGTAAACTGCCAAACCTCGTGTTTACTCTCGCGCTTCATGGAAGAGGACTCCATTCAAGTTCACCAACAACTAAGCATTTAGTTAATGGGTGTTTTCACAAATCGTAGTCCATTTTCTTTGCATTTGGAGAAAATTCACATTCCATTTTCAATTTTAGTGATGTTGATGTCATATTAAATTTAATTTAAGTACATACTATTACATTAGCTTTTTGTATATGTAAGAAACATACGAACTTTTTACTGTAACAGTAATCTATGCAACTGTTACATAATGAGAGGTCTTAAAATGAAACGAGCCGTAGGCGAGTTTCATAATAGGATTACACTAGTGTTCTGAGACCCAATTATGTACAGTAACGAGCCGTAGGCGAGTTTCATAATAGGATTACACTAGTGTTCTGAGACCCAATTATGTACAGTAACGAGCCGTAGGCGAGTTTTATAATAGGATTACACTAGTGTTCTGAGACCCAATTATGTACAGTAACGAGCCGTAGGCGAGTTTCATAATAGGATTACACTAGTGTTCTGAGACCCAATTATGTACAGTCGCATACACTACTACACACATATTCATCATCATTATCGTAGATTTTCTTTATGAAGACATGAAACACATGAGATGACCTCGCGCCGCGCATGAAGTGACCTATAGTATCTGAACTTGTTATAGTAAAATAAC
Source organism: Apotomis betuletana (assembly GCA_932273695.1). Lineage (NCBI taxonomy): Eukaryota > Metazoa > Arthropoda > Insecta > Lepidoptera > Tortricidae > Apotomis > Apotomis betuletana. The sequence goes on from OW026322.1 coordinate 5,330,962, forward strand.
AAGACGGGTGTAGATGAAAATGATGATATTCCCGGGTGGTGAGGTACGCGTGTGGCGGCACGGTAGTGTAGTGGGTATGGGTATGGGTATGGGCACACTCACCGGCGGCTTAGGCGCGGGCGGCGCGGGGCCGGGCCGGGGCGCGGGCTCCGCGGCCGGCGCGGGCTTCAAGGCCGGCGCCGGCGGAGACGCCTCGCCCTGTCACAACGAAATATTCCACATTTCTATTACACAAGTAATCATAATGATGCGATAAAAGTCCCCCAACACACAAAACCTAACTACACACATAACTTCAAGCCACATTCTCAACCAATTCTCATGAAATTTAGTGAGTAAGTTCAATAAGTATAGCCCTGCAAGGGGTTTTACAACCCACGCCATATTGCGGGTTTTCAGTGGTACTAAATTATTTTACTGGAAACAACAAAATTTTGGTAAGTGACGATGACGTTGAAAGTCGGTGAATGTCACTGATGTAAACAAAGAGGAAACAGGACTAAATTTTCCACAAGTTTCAAGTAATTTGTGCATAATAAAGCCAAACCTATCCACAGCGATGAAAGTCAAGTCTTTTTCAACAGGATTCAGTATTTATTTCGCAACAAGAACGAAGGATTAAGCAGCATTCCGGTAAACAATGTTTTAAATTTAGTTACTGACAAATCCTTGACAAATCGCTGTTGACGTTTAATAATGCAAGTATATGACGTATGCACATGATTGCCATATGAAAGCTGTTTGTAGCGCCACTGTCCCCGGGCCGGACCGACACTTGCTAGGCTATACCTCTCTTTTATTATATGCTAACTGCGCTGCCCGATCATCCCACGGGAACACTAAATTTATTCGGGATGAAAAGTATCCTATGTCCTTTCCCGGGTCTCACACTATCTCCATACCAAATTTCATCTAAATCGGTTCAGCGGTTTAAGCGTGAAGAGGTAACAGACAGACAGACAGACAGACAGACACACTTTCGCATTTATAATATTAGTATGGATTAGCCGCGACGCCCGATCATCCCACGGGAACACTACATTTTTTCGGGATAAAAAGTAGCCTATGTGTTAATCCAGGGTATCAGCCAGCTAGACTATACGTACGTTGGCGGTCCGGCATTTCTGCTTCTTCTTGTTGAGTATGGAGCGCAGCCGCTCTCGCGTCTCGTTGAAGTTGCGCGGCACCGGCGTCGTCAGAGGTGGCTGTACGAAAACATCCCATTCAAAACTAATTAAATACTGAAATAGGGATCAGAATCAAGGATCCACAAGATCATGATAACCAATAGTAGATTACTGCAGAGGCTTGCAGGGTGAGTAGGTATAGAAGGGGTTGCCGGCTTCGTATCACTATCCGTGATCCCCTTTTCACGGCTAGGCATGTATAGTGTTTCTCAAAGATATGCAATTAATTAAAATAAGTTTCTGTCAAAAATTACATTTTAGTGGCAAGCTTTTATAGCCGACTGTTATTTTCTTTGGATATCCATCAAATGCTCACTGAGACGATTCTAAAGAGCCCAAGCTCGGTAGGATTGCTTTTTCTATTATAGAGTTCCTATGGCCACCTTCCGGCTCCATCATCAGATCAGCCCCATGGTACCATATTATTGTATTGTCATCAAAGTTAAGTAAGTAGCAAAATTTCAGCTCAATCGGTTGACGATATCTGCTTCAAAATTGAGTTGCAAGATTTCACCCGAACAAACATACTTTAAACATACAATGCAAGTTAAATAAAAGCTTGTAAAAATACACCACTCAATAAGAACATCATTCAGCTGTTTAGCATGTTTATAAAACACATACCATGTTCAAAAAAAATAATTCCCGGCTTAGGCCTTCAATTATAATTATTTTTATTGAAGCAGCAACGTCTTCTAACGTAAACCAAATGTTTACAATGATGCGACGAATTGAAATAAAATATGGTTCGAGCCCGCGTCTCCAACGGCTTTCCGGGCCAACACGGGCGTCCTACCTATTAGACCACGGAACCTGATGCGAGAACCATCGAATTATTCCAACCAATTGCTTCTACATGCCTTAGGGTGGCATCGTAGCGTAAAGATAAACTCACCGCGTGTCCGAAGACGGTGCAATAGCAGCATGTACACGGCTGGTCCGTGGGGCCGTCGCCCGCGCATGCGTTCGTGCCGTTCGAATGTCCGACTGAAAACAAAAAAAAAGTAAAACAATCCATCGTAACTGGGTTAATGAGGTGCAAAGTTAAGGCAACCGATCAAGTTTGTTGTATGGGAGCCTCGCTTAATTATTTTATTTTATTCACTTTTTAGTGTTTTTTGTTATAGCGGCAACAGAAATACATCATCTCTGAAAATTTCAACTGTCCAGCTATGACTGAACCATAGTTTATGAGATACAGCCTGGTCACAGACAGACGGACGAGCAGTAGAGGCTTAGTAATAGGTTCCCGGTTTTACCCTTAACAAAAAATATTACGGACAGCCATAATTGGAATTCACAAAAAAATTAATACGACCGTTTTTAATAATATTGTCGCAATATGTTTTAGATGCGAATTCCAACAGTTTTCGTGATTTTTCAAATGCAATATTTTGCTGTATTTTATCACGAACGTAGATTTTTTCTACTATCATCAAATATCGAGAGCAAACGTACTAACTTTTCGGAAAAAGAAGTTGCAATTAGGACGTTAGTGCTCAACTCTATGTGGTTTAAATTTAATTGGCCAAATAATTGTAATTAGTACGAGTGTGAACTAAGGTATCGATATCTAAACCTATATATAGAATGAATAGGAAGTAACCCAACCTCCAACTGTTAAAACTAACCTTTACAAACATGCTGCTGATGCGAAGCGTTCTCACACACCTTTGGCTTCGCCGCGGGCTTCGCGACAGGCTTCTTCGCAACTTCTTTCTTCTTCTCTTCTAGACCAGTCTTGCTCTTCCCGTCCATATCGTAACACTGCTTCACTATATCCCCTAAACACACCGAACTGTTGTCATTATCCTTGCACGAGTTGCATATACAATCGTTCGTCCATTTGCAGTCGGTTTTGGGAGTATCACAAGCGTCAGATTCGGATTTCGTCTGTCCGTTTCTCATCATATTCCTAAACGCAACAGCGTTAAGCGTTTGTTTGGCGTTTCTTAACGCTTGCGCTGAATATTTCGCTAGTAATTCCGGATTTTGAGAACCTATTACTGAAAGTGGTGTCTTTTCTTTATCGTCTTCTTCTTCAAGCTTTAATGTCTCTTGTATATCATCGTCCAGTAGTTTCGCGTCTATGCTTGAACATATAGAAATCACGTGTTTTTTATACGTTTCTGGAACGGGTAAACCTTGCGTTATGTATGATTTTATCGTGTAAAAACTGTCTAGCAACGACTTCTCTCCTTTCGATGTCAGTATAGCTTCACATTTAGCTAGCAAAGCTTCGTTTTTACATTTCTTCTCTTCTTCAGTTTCTTTCAGTTCAGGTTTTTCTTCCTTCTTAATTTTAGGCGGTTCTGGTTTCTTTACAACTCTCGCGTTAGCCTTACCTATGATTTTGCTTAGTCCTTTTGCTGCTAGTATTTCAGCTTCACTCGCTTGTATGGCCGGGCTTTTAGGTAATGTTAATTTTGTAAAAGATTCCTTTACCTTATCTTCTAATTTCTCTAACCTATATAACATTACTAACCACTCGTCCCCCGATAGGGCTTCTTTAGGCAAAGTGTCCATGTAAGTCTTATTCATTTCTTTTAAACGCTCCAGGAAGTATTCTTTCTTGTCTTCATCCGACAGAGTACCAAAATCAGGCACAGAATCATTATTCTTACCAGGTATACCTGTCAGTTCTTCTATAACGTTACTAGCTATTTCCGGATTGAGCAGAATCCAACCTGTAAGTTGGACTGAATCCGCGCACCTTTTTATCACATCTATATATTTAAATTTGAGACTTTTGACGGACGTCTTTTTATCTTGCGACATTTTTGATAGTTTCATTATTAGAAGATCGAAAGTATTGCCAGCAGAGGTTGATAGAAGCTTAGATATTTGTTTTAGAGACTCTTTAGAGGCAGGACAGCTTTCGCTGTCGCTTTCAGACTGTGAGCCCTTATTCAATTCCTCTATTTTCTCTATTATCTTATCACTATCACTCGCATTCTGTTTCCCCGCCAAGTCTTGTATGTAAGTATAAAATTTCTCGAGCATCGCTTCTATTTCGTTTTCCAACAACTCAACTGGTATACCCTTGAATTTTGTAGCGACGTAATGCTTCCAAGAATTGAACCTCGCCTTAACTAGTTCTCTAAGTTCATCCATGCTCAAAGCATCCTTTACGGAATTGTCAAACAATGTAGAAGCTTTAGTGTACATTTCGGAATTTATGCTATTTCTCGGTACATTGAACAGATCTTTGTCTTCTTCAAGACATTTAGCCAGCTCCGGGCTTTTATTCTGTTTTAAATATTCGAAAACTTTATTAATAACTACTTGAGCTGATATGGAGAAGAGCAGATCTGAAATTTTGAAGTCCTCATTGTTTTTATTCTTTATAAGCGCTTTTAAATCTTTCTCTTCTTTCAATAGGTCAGTTATGTCTTGACTGTCAAATTCAAGCGTCATAGTGCCTATGATATCGTCATCTATACTACTTTTCGGTTTCCTTGTTTTACGTTTGGCAGTATTCTTAGTAACTTTAACGCTATCCTTATTCTTATTTAGTTTTAGTTCTCTTATCTGTCTTAGAGTTTCTGGTGTGAGTTGTGCTTCGTTGTTAACTTCGGGTATACTGTTCATGATCGAAGCGAACTCGGGCAGCGAATCGCACGAAGCATTCGCAAATTCTGCTAACTTGGCTGCTATTTCTGGCATATTGGCTAGAATCTGCGGCATGCTCTCCACCAGTTCCGTCAGTTTAGCATTAGTGAGATTAAGGGATTCAGCTGGGTCGTCAGGATCCAATTTTCCTATAAATTCCGCGGAGTTTTTATCTAAGCTCATCATGACTTCGCATATCTGTTCTAAAGAAAGCGGTCCGTCCTGATCTTCCTTCCCGTCTTCTTTATTAATACTATTGTAAGAATTGATAATGTTCTGGCACTCTTCCATAGCTTTTTTGATTTCTAAACCGAAGGTAACATACTTGAACACATTGGGGTCTTTCCCGTCGTCGATTTTGATGGATTTTTCCTCTTCCTCGACCAGCACGGGCGTTCGCCGCGCGTTTAGCGGAGCGTTGAGGACTTCTGGTGCGATCTGCTGGAAGTCGACGTGGTCGTCGCGGCCGAGGAACTTGTTGACATGGAGCAACCTCTGGCTGGGCTTTGGAGTGTAGACGGGCATGGGCTCGGAGGTCGTTGGGGACATTTCCTGTAATCAAAATGCGAAATGAAAATAAATAATCACGGATATATATTGGAAACCATCTTCATCAAACAGGACACTTCATAAATGTCATGTAATATCAGTTGGATACATGCTTTTGAATAAGATTTAGACGGTTTTCCTATATTTTAAAATAACAAAACTGAACATAACTACAAGATTTGGAATTCTTAGCTTCAATATTGACTTAGATCTTGTCACTTGCTCCAATCAAAGCTGAATATCTTGACAACTACCTATTACCACCAAACATAGGAACCATCTTGACGGACAATTCATTCGATAAAAAAAACACACTCAAATTGGTCCATCCGTTTGGGAGCTACGATACCACAGACAGACACACAGCTACACATGTTAAATGAAATGAACATTTATTTTGCTAGAGACATGGTAAACAATAAAGATGATAGTTACAGATGGTAGTGGATCAGTATATATCGCCAACTACTTGGGCATGCAAATTTTTAATTTTTAGGTGTTATTTGAATGTATTAAACTATGGGTCAATCAACTTTTTCCGTTGTTTGTTTTCATGGTGATATCCCCTGGGTTACTCTTTAAAACTACGATTTTCGGCGGTAATATTCAACAAAAATGTTGTAATTGCAGCAGTTATAAGCCCATTCTTATTTAGAATATCTCTTGAAAATACCAATATTATAAATTATCAACACATTTCCAAGAAGTTTAATCACCATTGTCTCCTTGGTAACGGGACAGAATAACTACAAGAAAAAGTTGATCCACCCTAATAACACCCCTTTCGTCGGGGGTTATTAATAACATACCTGTAGCGGTGGGCTGACTGAGTCTGGCAACTCCGTCTGGTCGTATTCGTTCTGCAGGTTGTTGTCGAGGCTGTTTAGCGCGATATTGGCGAACTTGACAAGGCATTCCTTCATCTCCTTGCATAGGTCCGTCTCCTTCTCGCCTACTATCGTCTCGGCGTCGCTTACGTTGTCCTCCTGAATAAAAAAATACGGTTATTAGTTAACTATCTATCTCGCCACACTTCTGTCTCTAACTAAGAATGCTTTTTTGATGCTTTACATCCCCCTGTGTGTGTTTTAGCTATAGAAAATTGTTGTTCGCTACGATTATGACTATACACGCTTAGAGTTAGGTAAATAACATACTTTAACACATTCACTGCCAGCAACGCATACATGCGGTTACGTTCTTACAAGTTTGTTTCTAAGGCATGCCCCCTGGCAGTGCATGCGTTAACTTTAAGCATTGTTCTTGAGGATCGTACGCAACGACACAGATTATAACTCTAAGGTGTAGTATGTAAGTTAGTCTTCCCTGGCGAGAGACGTCATCGCCTAGAGTGTCGTTGCTTTCCGTTATACCCCTAGAGTGTAGCATGTATCTCACCTTCTCCAAGGGGAAGGCCTCAGGCGGCTCCACCTCCGGCCTCTCGTCGTCCTTCAGCGCCAGTAGACTTTGTGCGGGCGCCTTGTGCCTGAGCATCCGTTGTACCCCTAGAGTGTAGCATGTATCTCACCTTCTCCAAGGGGAAGGCCTCAGGCGGCTCCACCTCCGGCCTCTCGTCGTCCTTCAGCGCCAGTAGACTTTGTGCGGGCGCCTTGTGCCTGAGCATCCGTTGTACCCCTAGAGTGTAGCATGTATCTCACCTTCTCCAAGGGGAAGGCCTCAGGCGGCTCCACCTCCGGCCTCTCGTCGTCCTTCAGCGCCAGTAGACTTTGTGCGGGCGGCTTGTGTTTGAGCATCCGTTGTACCCCTAGAGTGTAGCATGTATCTCACCTTCTCCAAGGGGAAGGCCTCAGGCGGCTCCACCTCCGGCCTCTCGTCGTCCTTCAGCGCCAGTAGACTTTGTGCGGGCGCCTTGTGTTAGAGCATCTGTTGTACCCCTAGAGTGTAGCATGTATCTCACCTTCTCCAAGGGGAAGGCCTCAGGCGGCTCCACCTCCGGCCTCTCGTCGTCCTTCAGCGCCAGTAGACTTTGTGCGGGCGCCTTGTGTTAGAGCATCTGTTGTACCCCTAGAGTGTAGCATGTATCTCACCTTCTCCAAGGGGAAGGCCTCAGGCGGCTCCACCTCCGGCCTCTCGTCGTCCTTCAGCGCCAGTAGACTTTGTGCGGGCGCCTTGTGTTAGAGCATCTGTTGTACCCCTAGAGTGTAGCATGTATCTCACCTTCTCCAAGGGGAAGGCCTCAGGCGGCTCCACCTCCGGCCTCTCGTCGTCCTTCAGCGCCAGTAGACTTTGTGCGGGCGCCTTTTGCTTGAGCATCGGTTGTACCCCTAGAGTGTAGCATGTATCTCACCTTCTCCAAGGGGAAGGCCTCAGGCGGCTCCACCTCCGGCCTCTCGTCGTCCTTCAGCGCCAGTAGACTTTGTGCGGGCGCCTTGTGTTAGAGCATCTGTTGTACCCCTAGAGTGTAGCATGTATCTCACCTTCTCCAAGGGGAAGGCCTCAGGCGGCTCCACCTCCGGCCTCTCGTCGTCCTTCAGCGCCAGTAGACTTTGTGCGGGCGCCTTGTGCTTGAGCATCTGCAGGATCCTGTGGGGGCGGGAGGGCGGCTTGAGCTTCCGCTTGGGGGCGGCGCCGAGCCGCGGCTTGGGGCTGCTGCTGCGGCGCTTGCGGCGCGGGATGTCGTCGACCAGGGTCACGTTGCTCTCCGGCATGCTGGGGATGGGAAGTTTATTGAAAAATTAAAGTTTTAGTAAAACATGTTTGGGTTACAAAATCACGTTCCTCAACCAATTTTCAACGGCTTTCCGAGCCAACGCGGGACTATAGTTTTATCCAACTAAATTACGAAATTATCAGTCAAACTCTCGATGTCTTTATCTTATTTGCTGCCAGTGCTTTAGGCTGCGTTTCCGAGGATGCGTTGCGAGAGCAAGGGATGTGTTTTTGTTAACCAATGGAACCAGTTGCGCTGAGCGAGGATAAGTAAATGAAGTTATTCCATTGGTTAACAAAATTACATCCCTCGCTACGCACGCGGTGGAAACGCAGCCTTAGGGAAAAGTTATATTTCTTGTATTTCTTGCGAAATTGGTGACCACATTTTAAGTAGAGAATTAGAAGTGGGTTAAAATTAACTTCCAAGATTTGACTACAATGTTAGTTACAAACAAACAAACTTAGTTACAAGTGAAGCTACACGCCGGCAACGCACTTGTGATTGTGACTCCTCTGGTTGTGCAGGCGTCTATGGCCGACGGTAATCACTTTCCATCAGGCGATCCGTTGGCTCGTTTGCCCCCTATGACATAAAAACCCCTTTCCGTCATAGAACCACACGTGCCAGCTTGCGATGTCATCGCCTCACCGTGGAGAATATTCCCACACGTACCAAGAAGTTCGGCAATTCCTTCATCTGCCGAACTATTAAAGTATGGAACTCCTTGCCGGCTCATGTGTTTCCTCCTTCTTATAACTTGGGACCCTTCAAACGAAGCGTGAAGAAGCATCTCTCGGGCCAGCATGGCAGTGTCAACTGACTTGGCACCGTTGGTTCCTCGTCCGTTGCCATTGCGACTTGGGCTCCCCTTTTTGCTTACCATCAGGCGAAGTGGAGCCACTATGTTGTGCCGTTATAAAAAAAAAAAAAGTTACAAGCGTGTTAGAATAGCTACCTGTCTCGTTCTCTCTCCCGTTCGGTCCGCAACTGGTCCTCCAGCCACATCCGCAGCCGGTGGTAGTAGAGCTGCTGGTCTCGCATGTGCATCACTTTGCGCCGCACCTGCGACCAATAACGAGTATACAGGGTGACCAATCCAAATGGGTCAGTAGGGAGAAAACGAAAACTATATGGAGATAGGGAAATCTGTTCTTAAAAACTGTTAATAAAAACTGCATTATTGTTCAAGGTCAAGTTTGCGAGTGTTTTTATTTTTGTTACTTGTTTACGCTCAAATGGCTGGACCAATTTTGAGAAAATTCATATGGAGGTAACGAACACCCAGGATTGACACAAAGCCGATTTTTTATCTTGAAAAATGTATTTCCGTGGGATGAACGGGGGACGCAGCTAGTACCTTAATAAAAATGAATATACAGAGTGATCAATCCAAATGGGTCAGTAGGGAGAAAACGAAAACTATAAGAGATAGGGAAATCTGTTCTTAGGAACCATAGCGTCGATTTTAGATTTAATACAAACTGCATTAAAAAAAAATTATAAATATCATACATAACCGGGAATTGAACCTGGTTAAAATTCTGTAAGTAATCGCATATCGTATTGTAACATTCTTTACAGCAGTTCTGACTGGATTATGTATGAAATTATGTATGCTATTTGTACAAAAATAATAATGCAGTCTTTATTAAATCTAAAATCGACGCCACGGTTCCTAAGAACAGATTTCCCTATCTCTTATAGTTTGTGATTTCTCCCTACTGACCCATTTGGATTGATCACCCGGTATATACTGAACGAGTGTACCGTACCTCCTTGAACCTCTGCAGATGGTACTCGGGGCAGAGCGCGCGGCAGGCCTGGTGCGCGTGCGCGGGCGGCGGCGAGCCGGGCGGCGGCGGCGCCGGCGCCCGCCCGCCCACCAGCTGCATGCACACCTGCACACACAGACACAACACTATACCAATAGTTATTTGTTATGCAAGGCTGCAAAGTTGTTATTTGGCGCGAGTGTTGAAATTGAAAGCTGAGCGAGCGAAGGAATCTAAGATTGAACCATGAGCGAAGCGAATGGTTCAAAGATAGATTCCTGAGCGTAGCGAAGCTTTCAAGACACGAGAAGCTAAATAATTTTGCAGCCATGCGGAACACACAACTTTTCACCTCACTACAGCGAGGAAAGTACAAGATTCAAGAAAAACAATTAAAACATTAAAATAATCATATTTAATTTTGCCTTCTATTTAACACATCAATTTTAAAACATAACACACTCAAATCCAATCAAATAAATACGAGAGAAGCACACATATTAAAAATTAAAAGTAATATGGCCGTAATTTGTATTATCGTCGTGTATATTTTATATCGTTGAGTTTTTCTTAAGCACTGTTATATTATATTTGTATTATAACTACTTGACACATTCGTTGTGAATGTGGGAGAATCGCATTCTGGGAAGGATTAGTTGGCCACTCGGAAGTATTTTCCATAACACTTGCATTGGAAGTTATTGGACGATGGGATCCGAACAAGATTATTTCGGCTTTATCTTCTTTAAAAACGCCAATAGTAACGGTAAATTACTTATCGTCCCCAAATATTTATAACAGATCCTTGTTCGTTTTAATGCAGGCTTTTATCATTGAATAAATACTCCAAATTGGGCTTAACTTTCTTGTTTTCGATACTTATTTTCTATAAAGTAAGACAACAGTATGTATTCTCCACAGAAAAAAATTACGTTGTTTACGTGAATTGTGAAAACTTCCAACTTTTTAATTATTATTTTTTTCTCGGGTGCGTTCAGAAATTACACTCTTATGTTCCAACTTTTATAACAAATAAATATTAAAATTTGTGTCGTTTTTAATATATTCACTAGTCAAAATATGTAAATTAAACTTAAAAACTATTAATATATATAAACATATTCAAAATAAAATAAAGTGTAGAAAAAATAATAGCTTAAAAATCTGTAACCACAAACCAGGTTTCTGGACGTGATATTGTAAGTGTATTTTTTTTTAAAAGAAGTATTCATACAGTACATATTATTTTAGCCGGCCTGACCAGATCGCCCTTTATTAGTGTGCGTTGATTGGTTATTCAAAGATTTATCGACTGATGAAATCAGTCACGCGTTGAAGGAGTCTTAAATATAAAAAAGTTACATGCACCACAGAGAATCAAAATCGTCGTGTTCGAAATTCAAATGACTTTTGCACGCTAGCGGATAAAATTGACTTTTGCACGCAGATTTCGCCCTATAAACGGAGGTTTTCCGAGCGAGTGAGGTGAAAATAATATTATATACTAACGTAACAAGAAACGACAGCGACACTTGTGTGCAGTAACCACAGACAACCCCCACTAGACGGAGCATGTAAGGCGACCCGCGCGCACCAACGATATGGTACGGCAGAACATTAAAGTATCAACACGGCGGCCACCGTTTAGTTGCGTCCTTGTTTACGATCCATGTACGTCAACGAAAAAAGAAATTAAATAAATAACATGGTAAATTGTAGTGTTAAGTGGTTTAGAGAGACCTCATAAACATGGACGCAACTTAAACGGTGACCGCCAGGTTGATACTTTAATGTTCTGCCGTACCATATCGTTGGTGCGCGCGGGTCGCCGAATACTCACCTTACATGCTCCGTCTAGTGGGGGTTGTCTGTGGCAGTAACAAAACTCGCGGCTGTGTGTACGTGTCGAGTGGCGAGCGCGGGCGAGTGAGGGACGCGCGCGGGGGTGAAGGGCATTCACGTGAATGCCTCGTGGAAGGATTTGGCATTACAAGGTCACCGACGCCCGAGTTACACCGATAGGCCGCTGTCGCGCCTGTAACTATACTATAGCCGTGACAGTTAGATACTTATAATGCCGTTTGTGTCTCCGGTTTGTCTGCAGCTGCCTACTGAGCCGGCGGTCCTGGGTTCGAATCCCGGCCAGGGCAAATATTTGTTTGATAATCTCGAAATTTGTTCCTGGGTCATGGATGTTTTCTATAAACGTATTTATATATTATGTATATCCTCATCTAGTACCCATAGTACAAGCTTTGCTTAGTTTGCGACTAGGTCGATTTGTGTCAGATTGTCCCTTAATATTTATTTATTTACAATGACCTCAGGAGTACGCTATTAAAGTCAGTCGGGTTACTCGTTCCCAGGTTGCCACCTTGTATAGTATTTAACAGTGATCATTTTTCTTGTTGCCATTCTGTCCTATGGCCCAAGGGACGATAGTGATTAAACTTCTTAGAAAAGTGTTGATAATTCACATTACTGGTATAGTCTGGATATAACTTAATTTAAATCGCAGTTTAAAAAAAGTAGCCCATAGATCATCACCATGGTAACGAGCAATAGACAAAAAGTTGATTGACTACGTACCGTGGACAATTTCTTCTGCTTCCTGTAGACCTGCAGCTGCCTGCGATGCACTTCCGGTAACCGTCGGTACATCGCCATAAGCTTCCGGTCCACCTCTGACAACCCCATGTCCACCTTTTTCCTAAACATAAAACGATATAATAAGAGCACAAATCCATAATCAAAAACAATGTATAACTAAAATCGAGTTCTTCCTAAACCTGGTTGAAATTATTGAAATTATCCAAATTGCCCCGGAAAGCCATTTTCCGAGAACATATAGAAACAAGTAACAAAAACAACGCCAACGCCAAGTCACAAGGTTGAAATTGCATTATCCTCAACTCAAGGAATAAGATACTTTGGCACTAAAGCCATAAAATTAGAAACAAGGTCGAAAAATCAGCGATTCCGACAGCGTTAGAGTAAAAAGCAATAAAACTTATACTTATAGTAGTAATACTAAGGAGTGAATTTCTACCTTAGGACAGTTCTATTGAAGCTAAAAACCTTTTCTAAGTGTCTCAAACAATAGATATCTTTAAAGCCACAAATAGGCCTGAAATTAAATGAATATTATTTGCTTGAGACATCATCTGACATGTGATAGTAATTTTTTTTACAACAGAGTAAACATATCTCGCCAAAAAAATCTGGCATGCAAATGTCTTTGCTGCCACCTCTAAATTCGCCGAACCCAGTCAAAGACTTAAAAATACCCGGTCATTTGGCGTACTTTTTCCCGGACGTATCCGAAAATAATATTATAAAAAAAACAATCGCTTTATTTTTCATTCACATAAAAGTGTCCGGGAAACTTCTTGAAAACCCCCCGGACAGCCTCCAAACTAGGACAAACGGGGAAACCCGGACGGACGGCAGCCCTACCCACAAAGGGTTGTCAAAACGGTAGAGAGTAAAATAATACCATTCAGACGTTCGAAAAAATTTCAAATATACATATATGGGCGTATAGGCATATACAAGTGATCAAACTGTTGTTTATGGCCAACTCGATGTCGAGAAACTACTGACCTCGTGTTCCGGTCGTCGGACGCCTCGTCCCGCCTGCACTGCGGCGTCGCCGGCCACTCGTCACAATGCTGCAGCACTCTGTCCATTAACCTGTACAAACAAAATACATACAGTGAATAAGTTTCTGTCAAAATTTTCATTTTTGTGACAAGTTTTTATAGTTGACTATACTTTTCTTTGAACATCAATCGCTCACTGGAACGATTCTAAAGACCCCAAACTCGGAAGGATTGCTTTAATCTATTGCAGAGTTCCTAGGGCCACCTTCCGGCTGCATCATCAGACCAGTCGTCCCAATATTGTCATCAAAGTTAAACAGCAAAATTTCAGCTAAATCGGTTAAAAGATATCTGTTTCAAAATTGAGTTGTACGATGGCACCTGAATAAACGTTACATACATTGCAAGTTAAATAAAAGCTTGTAAAATACATTTAGTGAAAAATACAACCTTCTCCTTCTTTTAAGTCGGTTAAATAGACTTCTCTAGCGTTGGAGCAAAGGCAAATAATACTGTTACGACGCGACTGGGACAATAGTAGTGCAGCTGCCTACTCAGCCGACGGTCCTGGGTTCGAATCCCGGCCCGGCCGCAGATCATTAGAGGCCCGGCCCGTCATCTAAAAATGACAGATCCCGATACAGCTCGGAGGCCGAGTCCAGAGACGAACTCGACAGCCCCAGAGACCCGTCAGCGCTGTCCGAGCCCGCTACTGCTGAGTGTATCACACTCACCTCTCTATAGACGCGATGGAGCGCATGAGGTGTCTCACAGTGCGACACAGAGAGCTGGGCGCGGCGTCCTCCGACCCCGACTCGACGGCTGCCGCGGCCGCCAGCAGCAGCTCGGAGGCCGAGTCCAGAGACGAACTCGACAGCCCCAGAGACCCGTCAGCGCTGTCCGAGCCCGCTACTGCTGAGTGTATCACACTCACCTCTCTATAGACGCGATGGAGCGCATGAGGTGTCTCACAGTGCGACACAGAGAGCTGGGCGCGGCGTCCTCCGACCCCGACTCGACGGCTGCCGCGGCCGCCAGCAGCAGCTCGGAGGCCGAGTCCAGAGACGAACTCGACAGCCCCAGAGACCCGTCAGCGCTGTCCGAGCCCGCTACTGCTGAGTGTATCACACTCACCTCTCTATAGACGCGATGGAGCGCATGAGGTGTCTCACAGTGCGACACAGAGAGCTGGGCGCGGCGTCCTCCGACCCCGACTCGACGGCTGCCGCGGCCGCCAGCAGCAGCTCGGAGGCCGAGTCCAGAGACGAACTCGACAGCCCCAGAGACCCGTCAGCGCTGTCCGAGCCCGATACTGCTGAATAGATAACACATGACATAAATTTTAAATTTAAAACACCCAGCTGGTCATCATGAGACTCATGTTGAACTCATAACACCCCTCTTTTTTCGTCGGAGGTTAATATTCTAAAGCTATAAAGGTTTAACAGGTTCATACTCCCTTCGAGACCGTCCACGTCACTTTACGTATAATTTGAAGCGAAAAAAACTATGGCTTTGTTCCCGATCATTAGATAGAATCATTACGATAGATGGAGCTACGATGGAGCTAAGGCATATCTGGAGAGAAGCAACTTGTAGAACAATTCAATTGCTCGAGCATGGTTTCGGTGGTCTTATAGGTAAGACGCGCGTGTTGACCCTGGAAGCCGATTATAAACGCGCGTTCGAACCCCGCCCAAAGCATTTCTTTTTGCTTTCATATAAACATAAATTACAAGCTTGTATATCTTACAGTCGTCGAGGTCCCCGATGGACTTGGAGTCGCTGTCGTGCTCGCCGTGCTCGTCTTGCTCGAGATCATCGTGCTCGTGCCCGTGGTCGTGCTCGTGCCCGTGGTCGTGCTCGCTCACGCACGCCTCGCCGCTGTCGGCGCTCGCGTTCGCTGGCTGCCCTTCCGTGCTGTCCGGAGGCCTGGTTAACAAACATAGTATTAAGTGATAGTTCATCCAGTTGGAGTACTTTTATCACTCGATTGCTTCAGGGACCGTCGTATAGTGCCGTCCCGCTCACCCAAATATTGTTTGACAGGAGATTGAGAGGGGCAGCACTATACGATGGTCGAATGTCGAACATCCTTCGTTTGTCATAATCAGACGTCGGATTTTTGGGAGTGACAGATAAGGAAATTGCTGTATCGTCAGTAATGGTATAATAAGTCCGGCCGGTGAGATTTTCTACGTCACTGATTACCAGACCCCGTTATCAGTGGTGAAAATTCATTGAAATCGGATCATAGGCCAACAAACGTCGTCTTCACATTAGTCTGTCCGCCTAATGCGGTGGCCGAATGCCGCCGAACTACAAAGTCATCCATCAGATCTCTGAGAGCTGTCGCGATGTTTAAGCGTGTGCTTAGGAAAGCTAGTTTATTAGTTTGCTTAATAATACAGGAAATGTTATTAAAATCGATAAGAAAGAAACGAAGATACTGGGTTCGGAAGATATATGCACAGCGTTACGCCTATGAAGCAACAGCAACTTTGTGTGATGATCTGTGCGATGTGCAATTTAAAAAACAACATAGTACGTCCTTATTACGACGGGTTTGACCATTAATTGAGAAAAAACACACACCATTTCGCGAGACTTTAAGCTGTCGTATGAAACTACAAATAACACTACGTTATCTAGCCACGGGAGATTCATTTCAAAGCCTACAGTATTTGTTCAGAGTTTCCGGATTCTTCTAAGTAATCACCCTAAGTTTGCATAGAGGTTTTACTTTATCAAATGATCTGCGGTCGCCGCTGTCGGTGACCTAATAAGGCGGACAGATGTCGTATTTACACTGCTTCGGTCACCTTATAAGCGTTGGCAGCTGTCGATCGCCGAATGCGGCCGACTAACGTGTTCTTTACACTTCGTCGTTCGCGAACGACGTTTTTTTTTTTTTGTTGGTATCCATGGTAAGCTTGCGGGTCCGAAGGACCCTTTGCACTGCTGGTGCCAGACGTGCTACTCCGCTTGGAGAAGCACCGGAATTTAACTAACCTAACTAAAACTAACTAATCTACTAGATCTCTGGAGAGATCTCTGGCTAACGAGTGGTTAATACTAAAGAGAAGAACCATGGATAAATAACAATTAACTAGAACTTTATTTAATTGTGTGTAGCTCTAGTTTGCTCCCAATGGGGGCGCCTACTGAAATATACTGCCCTGGTTGCTAATACCGAGGGGTGCTTATTTTTACTGCCAACAGGGTTGATGCTACGTTTTACATTGCTCCGCCATCGACTATGCTTAGGATGGCGCTTGGAGTGCTTAGGATGGCGCTTGGAGAGCTTAGGATGGCGCTTGGAGTGCTTAGGATGGCGCTTGGAGAGCTTAGGATGGCGCTTGGAGAGCTTAGGATGGCGCTTGGAGTGCTTAGGATGGCGCTTGGAGAGCTTAGGATGGCGCTTGGAGTGCTTAGGATGGCGCTTGGAGAGCTTAGGATGGCGCTTGGAGAGCTTAGGATGGCGCTTGGAGAGCTTAGGATGGCGCTTGGAGTGCTTAGGATGTCAAAGTCAAAGTCAAAGTGTTTTTATTTGTGAAACATAGGTAAAGGCTGCATAAATACAGTGGTGTAATTAAATATCAAAATGTATCACTATGTTTTGCCTATTGGCGTACAAAAACAATGCACATGCACAAAACTTATTCCTATTATGCCTATTACGCTGTTACATAGCATTACAAACACAAACTAAATTCTCATATAAGTACTCAATGTCAAGATGATGTATGATAATTAAATTAACAATATAATAATAATAATAATAATGAAGGCAACAATAGGAATAAAAATAAAATAAAGATTAGTCAGATACAATGTCAACATCATTTAAATAATCTAAAATAGAATAATAACATTTCTTCGTGAGTATAATTAATAATTTACGTCTCAGAAGTGGGACTGGTAATAATTTCAATTCTATTGGTAATTTATTATATATTCTTATAGCTAGAGAATATACGCTTTTGCGCATTAAAGCTGTTTTTGTAGCAGCTGTACATAAATCCTCTTTACATCTTTGCTCCAAACGTTTGCTGGTGAAACTACTTCTTTTAAATAGTGCTGGATTATTTTTAACAAACATGATCACCTCTAAAATGTAAAGAGAAGGCATTGTTAAAATGTTCAAGTCCTTAAAATGAGTTACACAACTGTCGGTTTGCTGAAGGCCACGCATTGCTCTGATGCACCTTTTTTGAGCCTTAAACACCGCTTCCCTATTTGAAGAATTGCCCCAGAAAATGATTCCGTATCGTAAAGTCGACGCTACAAATCCATGGTATGCAGTTAATACAGCATCAGGACTCGCTTGCTTTGCAAGTTTGTAAAGGGCATAGGCATACTGATTCAGTTTTTGGCACACTTCTTCAGTATGTGAGTTCCATAACAGATGGTTATCTACGTGTACTCCTAAAAACTTCGTAACAGAAACTGACTCAATTAACGTCCCTTCGTAATTACAAAAAATTTGAACAGGTAATTTACGTTGGTAAAAGTGCATTATTTTAGTTTTATCGAGATTAATTAATAAATTATTCATATTCAGCCATTCAATTATGTCCTTAACAGTATTATTAATTTCCATTTCATAACTATCAACGTCATCACATTTAATAATAACAGTGCTGTCGTCAGCAAATAACACCATAGGATGTTTGACGTGCCGAGGTAGGTCATTGATATAGAGTAAAAATAATAAAGGTCCGAGAACACTTCCCTGCGGCACGCCATACATTATTTGCCTCTTTTGAGATCGGTAAGATTTTACATATTTAGTGCGCATACAGATTTGAGAGAGTTCAGTGTATTGATGTCTATTACTCAGATAGGATTTCAACAACTCCAAAACATTGCCACGAATACCATGTGCATTCAACTTCCTTAAAAGAATAGAATGGTTTACATAATCGAATGCTTTAGTCATATCCATAAATATGGCACAAACGTGATTTCGCTTATCTATATTTTCTATGACTGGCTGGATAAGATCATATATTGCCATATTTATGGATTTTTTCCTACGAAATCCTTTTTGTTCTGCCGCTAACAAACTATATTTTTCTAAATAATTGTACAGTGCCTCATATATAACTTTTTCCACCACTTTAGCAAATATCGTTGCTAGAGCGATGGGTCTATAATTTGATACATTTGTTTTATCCCCTTTTTTATGTAAGGGTTTTACAACTACAGGCTTTAGCTTGTCCGGATATACTCCCGTTGAGATGCTGAGGTTAACAATGTGACTTAAAGGATTGGCAATGACATGCGATACCTGCTTTACAGCTTTAGTATTTATGTTGTCATATCCTACACTATTCGTATTTTTGAGCGATTTAATTATAATAATTATGTCATGTGGAATAGTAGGTGCCATATACATAGATTGACTACAGTTGGGTTTTAAATTACAATTTAAATCTGTGCCTTTGGTTACAATTTGATCAATAAAGAAATTATTGAAAGCGTTGGCTATACGAATCGGATCAGTAATCGTCACATCGTCCTTAATTAATTTTAATATTGGCTCTTTGGGGAATAGCTGCTTGTTTTTATTAATTACTTGCCAAGTAGCTTTTGCTTTGTTGGTTGCTTGCTTTATAAAATTATCATTTTGGGAGCGTTGTGTGAGATTTATTATTTTCCTGTATCTAGTATTATAGGCTTTAAGAATATTTTTATTAACTTTATTAGGAAAAAATCGGTATTTCCATAGTAAAGCTCTTCTCTTCTTGCTACATATTTTGATCCCTCGAGATATCCACTTAGGTTTTATTGTAGATTTTAGTTTTATTACTTTATATGGAAAACACAAATTGTAAAAGCAAGTAAAGGTATAAACAAATCAAAAGCCAAATTTGCATCATTACACTGTAATACATCCGAGAAACTTAGACTATTTATACATTTTTTAAACAAGGCCAAATTTTCGGAACTAAAGTCTCGTTGTTTTACTCTCCAACAATTAATGAAACAGGTCTTTTTCACGGGGCATTTTAACACTTGTGCCGTGTGGTCCGACAAACCTAGCTCAATAACGTTTCCTTTGGAGCCTTTAACATTGTGTGCAAAATTGTCGAGGCAGGTGCCACTGGCCAATCTAGTTGGTTCCCTAATTTCCAGTTTCAGATTATGGTTTAGTAATAAATATTCAAATTGTAAAGTGTTATTATTTCTCTTTAAAATGTTCAAGTTAAAGTCTCCGCATAATACAACTTTTTTGTTATTAGTGTAATCACATGTTTTGCGAAGTAAAGTATCAAGCTTATCATAAAACAATGGTATATTCGATTGGGGCGTCCTGTAGAGACATATAATAATGATTTTGTGTCGTAACAATTCAATCGCACAGCATTCAATTGAACACTCCAAAGATAAACTTTTTATATTGGTCAACTCCTTGTATTCGTGATGAGACTTTACTAATGTACAGGAACCCCCCCTACGTTGTTTTCTAGAAAAACTAGTTACAAGCTTAAAGTTAGGTATAGTAACAAGGTTTTCGGTGCCCGCCACCAAGAAGTGCTCAGTGATACATAATATATCTATAGGCATGCTTTTCATGTCAAATTCCTGCAAATATACCGACAGCGTGTCCGCTTTATTCAGTAATCCGGCTATATTTTGGTGCAAGATGTAGATGAAATTATAGGAAAAAAATCCAAAATCGTTTTACATTTTAGTCCAGAACTGTTCACTCTTCTAAAGTGGAGTGGGAAATAGTCGGATAACTTCTTTTGCACAATTTTAATTTTTTTCCCTGTTGTTTCCAGCCTCTCAGTAGGTCGAGTACTTTCCGTAATGAAGTTTCCCAAATGGCATAAAATATTTGTCATTCCACGATTATTGATACGCCCTGTGGTTGCTGAAAACATGTCAAATGATAGGTCTAGATTCGAGTCAAAGGATACGTGTTTTTCATGTAATCTTGCATTGTTCCGAAGCAGACTATTGAATATTTCTATCTTGGAATTGTAGATAGGCTTACCACATATATAGGTGGGACATATAATAATGATGTTAGTAAGTAAGTAAGTAAGTAAACACTTTATTGTACACAAAAACAGTTAAAAATACATCTATTACAAATAACATATAGGTACAAAGGCGAACTTATCCCTATAAGGGATCTCTTCCAGTTAACCTTTGAGCAATTGAGTGAGTACGAGAAGAAGATAGACAAACTAACACCGTGTACAAAAAGGTAAATATTAAAAATCATAAAACTAATAAGTAGGTACCTACACTAATGAAGAAGTATTACACATATAAACCAATAATAAATACATATATACATACCTATATACATATATAATATAATATAAATGTAAGTAAATTAAATTATTATTAATAATTATACACATAAATATAAATACATTGTAGATGCAATTCACAAGTCATTGGAAAGCCATAACTTCTTAAGATTCGTCTTAAGCGACGCCACAGATGGAGACTTCCTAAGGGACAGTGGCAATTCGTTCCACAGCTTCACAGCGCTTACTGTGAAAGATTTAGTGTAAGTACGCGTCTTGTTAGACGGTACAGCCAGAGTGAGATTGGCAGACGACCGCAAGCGGTGACCACTGCCATCGGCCATATATTTAAACCTTTCACTGAGGTAAGGAGGTGAAGCAGGGTTGTAGAGAACATTAAAAAGCAATGACAGGACATGCAGGTCTCTACGCTGACGTATTGGCAGCCAACCCAGCTGCGCTCGAAAGGCGGACACGTGGTCGTATTTGCGCAGTCCGAAAACATATTTTATGCACACATTTTGTAAGCGCTCGAGCTTGTCAAGCAGTTCCTCTTTGAGATTCGTCATAGCAATGTCACCATAATCCAGAAGGGGCAGCAAGAGTGATCTGGCAAGAGTAAGCTTGGTGGACATAGGAAGAAAGTTCTGCAGGCGCCTAAGTGAGTGAAGAGATGCGAAGAGCCTCCGGCTGACCTCCGAGATATGCGGTGACCAAGACAATGTCTGGTCCATGGTGATACCTAAATTCCTAACAGTAGAGGAAAGGGGGATAGGAATCCCACCAAAAAGAATATCAGGCACCACCATTTCCGCCAGCTTATTCACAAAGTGAGGACTACCGATGACAATTGCTTGCGATTTTTGTGCGTTTACATTTAAACCAAAACTATTAGCCCAGCTGTGAATGGATTCCAAATCGGCATTGATTTGATCAATAAGCGATGGCAGATCCTCAAAACTAGCCGCCGCATAGATCTGCAAGTCATCTGCATAAAGATGGAACGAAGATCTTAGGCACTCTGTGATCCCACTAATAAAAATCGAAAAGAGAAGAGGAGAAAGGACCGCCCCTTGTGGGACACCAGCGGAAAGTTCACGCCATTCCGACATTTTGTCTTCGACCCTAACCCGCTGGCGTCGACCAAAGAGGTAGTCGTGAAACCAAGATAAGGAAGATTGAGACACATTCAGTGAGCGAAGTATGCCGAGAAGGATATCAAAATCTACCGTATTAAAAGCGCTACTGAAGTCAAGAAGAACGAGGACAGTAAGTGTGATTTATACGGCATACGATGTCAGTTAAATATTCCACTAATTTTTCATAGTCTTCGTGTTTATGAAAATCATCCTCTCCTACCATAATTACATAGTAGTCAGCTAATGTTAAGTTTTTTGTATGGTATTTGGATTGTCCTAGCATTTGCCGGATTCCTGCGCCAGGTGTTAAGAAATGGCAGTAATTAAATTTCTTCAGAGTAGCAATATTACTAATAATACTAGAAATTTTATTCGATTTGTTATTACTCGATATGACAATGCGATTTTTCAAGGGTGGTGCTTTCTGTTTCAGTGATTCACTTATTTTGGATGATTCAAAATGATCAGGATTCGGGACAGACGCCGGCCGAGCACGGTGATTCTTCGGAGTCGATGAAGACGTATCTCTGTTAATACTGAAGAGAATGGTGTCATTTACAACGTCACCGCCTTGAGTTGATGCGTTGATTGAGCCTTCCCTCGATGTATTGGGGGTCCGTAGGTTCTCCAGCATCCGACATACATGATTGGATCGATGTGTACATGATGATTGTAGATTGCATAGTTGATTTATCCTTCTATACGTAGGAGTAGATGACATTCTGCCTCTGGAATGTATTATCGAGGCGTGATTGTTACGTTTGATGATATCCGAAGATGTTACGGTTTTGTACATTGTTATTGTTTTTTGAAACGCATCATTTGCGCGTCGAAGGTCTGAAATTTCGAGTGAAAGTTTTGTTATTTCTTCATTAGCGATATCTAGCTCGTTTTGAAGGTCTCCAACTTGATTTTTGAGGTCCTTAAGCAACGATAACTCTTCAGACGATATGTTAGGAAGACTGTTTTGAGTGCAGTTTAATTTACTTTGCGAAGACGAATATAACACATCATCTGAAAGATTTAGTTGATACCTGTGTTTTCGAACGGTAATATTATCATAAAATGACATTGTAGTACTGTTTTACAAGTCAAATCAATTGCGGAAGCCAATATTGCATTAAGTGTAGGCCTATTTTCTTTTGTTCTTAATTTGCCGTCGGCAAGTTGCACTGGAGTGGGCGGAGCTCAATGCTTATCAGTAAACGCCGTGGTGATGCAGCCGGGTTTGTGAATACAGTTGCTATTCCTTTCGCACTATACGCAAGTAGTGCTGTGGTTGCAGTCATCTGTCTCACTTTATTGATGTTAGATCAAGTTAACACTGCGCTGTCACTAGATGGAGTTACTTGGCACTGTGCACAATTTAATTTATTTTAACTTACGACAATACTTTTGGTATTAAGTTAATCAAGTCATTTCCTTTAATATAGCACAGTAACACGTCGCAGACAGGTCCAGATGATGTATCACTTTTGTCACGGAGATGTTTAAATAACATTGATAACGGTCCGCTGTTCGACACTTTGTAGTTTTTTTAGCTTAATTAGTTAAGTTCACCATAAGATAACAATGTTCACTAGTCAATGGCACGATTTATCACTTTATAACTATAAATTACTACTAAATTATTGTCGATCACTAATTTTAAAAGTAATATATTCGCAGAGCTAATGTTTTGGTGACGGTAGCGCCATCTTCCATCATGGCGCTTCATCATCGATGGCGCTTGGAGTGCTTAGGATGGCGCTTGGAGAGCTTAGGATGGCGCTTGGAGAGCTTAGGATGGCGCTTGGAGTGCTTAGGATGGCGCTTGGAGAGCTTAGGATGGCGCTTGGAGTGCTTAGGATGGCGCTTGGAGAGCTTAGGATGGCGCTTCGAGTGCTTAGGATGGCGCTTGGAGAGCTTAGGATGGCGCTTGGAGGGAGGGCGCGTCGCGAACGACGAAGTGTAATTGCCGCTTTAGTACTCACTCTGCCCCCTCGCCGCCGCCGTGGGCCGGCTCCCCCGCGGCCCCGCCCCCGCCCCCGCGCGCCACCTCCTTGCTGCTGTTGAACTCGTTCACCGCTTGCATCATGCCGAAGAATGAGATCCTGGGGAACAGATCGTGAACCCGTGAATAAATTACCTGATTCAAAACCCGGCGTGGCCGGTCGCGAAGCCATCTCAGAGTTAGTTTTTCTATACATTAAATACAAATCTGAAAATGTCGTTAGGTAAGTACAGTCAGCAGCTATTTATTTATTTATTTAATCTTTATTGCACAAAAGAAAGAACTTATCGTACAAAAGGCAGACTTAATGCCATAGGGCATTCTCTACCAGTCAACCATTGGGCTAAGCAGATAATTTGTTTTTATTTGATAATTTGCTATGGGTGAATCAACTTTTTCTTGTTGTTATTCTGTCCCGTCACCCGGGAGACAATGGTGATTAAACTTCTTAGAAAAGTATTGATAATTTATAATATTGGTATTTTCAAGAGAGATTCTAAATAAGAATTGGCTTATAACGGCTGCAATTACAACATTTTTGTTAGTAACCCAGGGGACATCACCATGGCAACAAGCAACAGAAAAAAGTTGATTGACCCTTATAACACGCCCACAATGATCTGTACAACCTTTATTCTAGGCAGTGCACACATTATTTTGAGCACCTGGCGAGTCACTTCTGCGGCTACCAACAAAAGAGCGATTGTCATTAAATTATTGCTTTGTTGAAGTATAAGGATTCAAAAAAGAACTTCAACTTAGCTTTATGATAACCTAAATTAAAATTTTAAGATATATTATCCCCGACACATAAGTTGCTGATCATCATGAGAACATCACTCAAAGTGATATCGTCGGGGATAGTGCGTAAATAACAGCTGTCAATAAAGTTCTCATTTCAATAAAATACTTAGCATTTGTTTGAATGTTGATTCGTATCTACCCTTGTTACTTACGCGGTATTGCACTATCCCCGACGATATAGAAAATGTTAATAAAACTGAATTTCACTACAAAGGTTGGAATTCTTAGAACGGATAAATCTTTCGATTAAAAAAACCGCACTCAAATTGGGCCATCCGTTTGGGAGCTAAGAATAAATACGCGTACGAAGTTGCGGGCACCTTCTAGTCCATACTAATATTATAAATGCGAAAGTGTGTCTGTCTGTCTGTCTGTCTGTTACCTCTTCACGCTTAAACCGCTGAACCGACTTAGATGAAATTTGGTATGGAGATAGTTTGGGAAAGGACATAGGATACTTTTCATCCCGAATAAATTTAGTGTTCCCGTGGGATGAGCGGGTAACACCGCGGGGCACAGCTAGTGTTTCATAAATCTACGGTGAGGTTTACCTCAAGAGAAGTTTCCGCTGCTGCGCGCAGACCGTCCGCGGCGTGAGGCAGTCGCAGCGGTGCCGGTAGCCCGACCACGCGCTCACTGCAACAAACAATGTAACTTACATATGGAAGAAACCACCAGAGAATTGACACACAAATAATCTCAGGGAAGATAGGAGCGGTCAACTTATTTTCTCATAAATGTTGACTTTATTGTTAAAAAATGAGGCGAGGTACCGGGCCACATGCCGCACGTGTACCATACAACGTGTGTACTCACAGTGTCTGCTGGACGGGCGCGACATCATATCCCGGAGCCGCGCGGCGGTGGAGCAGCGCTGGAACACGGCGAGGTACCGCGCCACATGCCGCACGTGTACCATACAACGTGTGTACTCACAGTGTCTGCTGGACGGGCGCGACATCATGTCCCGGAGCCGCGCGGCGGTGGAGCAGCGCTGGAACACGGCGAGGTACCGCGCCACATGCCGCACGTGTACCATACAACGTGTGTACTCACAGTGTCTGCTGGACGGGCGCGACATCATGTCCCGGAGCCGCGCGGCGGTGGAGCAGCGCTGGAACACGGCGAGGTACCGCGCCACATGCCGCACGTGTACCATACAACGTGTGTACTCACAGTGTCTGCTGGACGGGCGCGACATCATGTCCCGGAGCCGCGCGGCGGTGGAGCAGCGCTGGAACACGGCGAGGTACCGCGCCACATGCCGCACGTGTACCATACAACGTGTGTACTCACAGTGTCTGCTGGACGGGCGCGACATCA
Organism: Apotomis betuletana; assembly: GCA_932273695.1. Classification (NCBI taxonomy): domain Eukaryota; kingdom Metazoa; phylum Arthropoda; class Insecta; order Lepidoptera; family Tortricidae; genus Apotomis; species Apotomis betuletana. The sequence goes on from OW026322.1 coordinate 5,356,888, forward strand.
TGTCCCGGAGCCGCGCGGCGGTGGAGCAGCGCTGGAACACGGCGAGGTACCGCGCCACATGCCGCACGTGTACCATACAACGTGTGTACTCACAGTGTCTGCTGGACGGGCGCGACATCATGTCCCGGAGCCGCGCGGCGGTGGAGCAGCGCTGGAACACGGCGAGGTACCGCGCCACATGCCGCACGTGTACCATACAACGTGTGTACTCACAGTGTCTGCTGGACGGGCGCGACATCATGTCCCGGAGCCGCGCGGCGGTGGAGCAGCGCTGGAACACGGCGAGGTACCGCGCCACATGCCGCACGTGTACCATACAACGTGTGTACTCACAGTGTCTGCTGGACGGGCGCGACATCATGTCCCGGAGCCGCGCGGCGGTGGAGCAGCGCTGGAACACGGCGAGGTACCGCGCCACATGCCGCACGTGTACCATACAACGTGTGTACTCACAGTGTCTGCTGGACGGGCGCGACATCATGTCCCGGAGCCGCGCGGCGGTGGAGCAGCGCTGGAACACGGCGAGGTACCGCGCCACATGCCGCACGTGTACCATACAACGTGTGTACTCACAGTGTCTGCTGGACGGGCGCGACATCATGTCCCGGAGCCGCGCGGCGGTGGAGCAGCGCTGGAACACGGCGAGGTACCGCGCCACATGCCGCACGTGTACCATACAACGTGTGTACTCACAGTGTCTGCTGGACGGGCGCGACATCATGTCCCGGAGCCGCGCGGCGGTGGAGCAGCGCTGGAACACGGCGAGGTACCGCGCCACATGCCGCACGTGTACCATTCAACGTGTGTACTCACAGTGTCTGCTGGACGGGCGCGACATCATGTCCCGGAGCCGCGCGGCGGTGGAGCAGCGCTGGAACACGGCGAGGTACCGCGCCACATGCCGCACGTGTACCATACAACGTGTGTACTCACAGTGTCTGCTGGACGGGCGCGACATCATGTCCCGGAGCCGCGCGGCGGTGGAGCAGCGCTGGAACACGGCGAGGTACCGCGCCACATGCCGCACGTGTACCATACAACGTGTGTACTCACAGTGTCTGCTGGACGGGCGCGACATCATGTCCCGGAGCCGCGCGGCGGTGGAGCAGCGCTGGAACACGGCGAGGTACCGCGCCACATGCCGCACGTGTACCATACAACGTGTGTACTCACAGTGTCTGCTGGACGGGCGCGACATCATGTCCCGGAGCCGCGCGGCGGTGGAGCAGCGCTGGAACACGGCGAGGTACCGCGCCACATGCCGCACGTGTACCATTCAACGTGTGTACTCACAGTGTCTGCTGGACGGGCGCGACATCATGTCCCGGAGCCGCGCGGCGGTGGAGCAGCGCTGGAACACGGCGAGGTACCGCGCCACATGCCGCACGTGTACCATACAACGTGTGTACTCACAGTGTCTGCTGGACGGGCGCGACATCATGTCCCGGAGCCGCGCGGCGGTGGAGCAGCGCTGGAACACGGCGAGGTACCGCGCCACATGCCGCACGTGTACCACACAACGTGTGTACTCACAGTGTCTGCTGGACGGGCGCGACATCATGTCCCGGAGCCGCGCGGCGGTGGAGCAGCGCTGGAACACGGCGAGGTACCGCGCCACATGCCGCACGTGTACCATACAACGTGTGTACTCACAGTGTCTGCTGGACGGGCGCGACATCATGTCCCGGAGCCGCGCGGCGGTGGAGCAGCGCTGGAACACGGCGAGGTACCGCGCCACATGCCGCACGTGTACCATACAACGTGTGTACTCACAGTGTCTGCTGGACGGGCGCGACATCATGTCCCGGAGCCGCGCGGCGGTGGAGCAGCGCTGGAACACGGCGAGGTACCGCGCCACATGCCGCACGTGTACCATACAACGTGTGTACTCACAGTGTCTGCTGGACGGGCGCGACATCATGTCCCGGAGCCGCGCGGCGGTGGAGCAGCGCTGGAACACGGCGAGGTACCGCGCCACATGCCGCACGTGTACCATACAACGTGTGTACTCACAGTGTCTGCTGGACGGGCGCGACATCATGTCCCGGAGCCGCGCGGCGGTGGAGCAGCGCTGGAACACGGCGAGGTACCGCGCCACATGCCGCACGTGTACCATTCAACGTGTGTACTCACAGTGTCTGCTGGACGGGCGCGACATCATGTCCCGGAGCCGCGCGGCGGTGGAGCAGCGCTGGAACACGGCGAGGTACCGCGCCACATGCCGCACGTGTACCATACAACGTGTGTACTCACAGTGTCTGCTGGACGGGCGCGACATCATGTCCCGGAGCCGCGCGGCGGTGGAGCAGCGCTGGAACACGGCGAGGTACCGCGCCACATGCCGCACGTGTACCATACAACGTGTGTACTCACAGTGTCTGCTGGACGGGCGCGACATCATGTCCCGGAGCCGCGCGGCGGTGGAGCAGCGCTGGAACACGGCGAGGTACCGCGCCACATGCCGCACGTGTACCATACAACGTGTGTACTCACAGTGTCTGCTGGACGGGCGCGACATCATGTCCCGGAGCCGCGCGGCGGTGGAGCAGCGCTGGAACACGGCGAGGTACCGCGCCACATGCCGCACGTGTACCATACAACGTGTGTACTCACAGTGTCTGCTGGACGGGCGCGACATCATGTCCCGGAGCCGCGCGGCGGTGGAGCAGCGCTGGAACACGGCGAGGTACCGCGCCACATGCCGCACGTGTACCATACAACGTGTGTCCTCACAGTGTCTGCTGGACGGGCGCGACATCATGTCCCGGAGCCGCGCGGCGGTGGAGCAGCGCTGGAACACGGCGAGGTACCGCGCCACATGCCGCACGTGTACCATACAACGTGTGTACTCACAGTGTCTGCTGGACGGGCGCGACATCATGTCCCGGAGCCGCGCGGCGGTGGAGCAGCGCTGGAACACGGCGAGGTACCGCGCCACATGCCGCACGTGTACCACACAACGTGTGTACTCACAGTGTCTGCTGGACGGGCGCGACATCATGTCCCGGAGCCGCGCGGCGGTGGAGCAGCGCTGGAACACGGCGAGGTACCGCGCCACATGCCGCACGTGTACCATACAACGTGTGTACTCACAGTGTCTGCTGGACGGGCGCGACATCATGTCCCGGAGCCGCGCGGCGGTGGAGCAGCGCTGGAACACGGCGAGGTACCGCGCCACATGCCGCACGTGTACCATACAACGTGTGTACTCACAGTGTCTGCTGGACGGGCGCGACATCATGTCCCGGAGCCGCGCGGCGGTGGAGCAGCGCTGGAACACGGCGAGGTACCGCGCCACATGCCGCACGTGTACCACACAACGTGTGTACTCACAGTGTCTGCTGGACGGGCGCGACATCATGTCCCGGAGCCGCGCGGCGGTGGAGCAGCGCTGGAACACGGCGAGGTACCGGGCGAGGCGCGCGCGCCACATGCCGCACCACGCCGCGCAGCCACCGGAAGCCGGCGGCACTATCTCCACCTGTAGATTATACAGATATTACAAAATGTGAACACGCATCATCGGACGAAGAAGGGCAGGCGCAGAGCGGGGCGCGTGACTTCAGTCGGCGAACCACAGTCAGAGCAGACACACGCTGCTCGGTGTCAAAAATCTTTGTAGGGGACAGAAATAATGCTTAGCGGCATAAAATGTCAACGCCGTCGCTAGGCATCGAGTTCAGTCCCGCAGTAGCCATTCGCTTGTATAGTTGTGTGCTATATAAATAAACAATTTGGTTTAACGTTCTCTGGTCTTGACCTTGGCCACACGGCTACGCAACTCCAACCAACTCAGTCAAAGGTACTACAGCATCACGGGACCGTGCTGGAGTACCTAAACTTTGTGTCATATTAAGTATTTTAAGTTGTAAAATTAAACCCTATTTGAAAAACAAGACTTCTTATTGTCCGCCGGACAAAATGTACATGTAGATGCATTTTAGAGGATAATTTTAGTTTATATAAAAGAAAAATAACAGCTAATTTTTTTAACCAAATAGTAGTCAGAGATCGGTATTAATCGATTAAATGTGCAGTAAGCTAGGGTGTCCTAGGTAAGGGCGAGACTTTTTGAATAAATATTAAGGAACATATAAGATATTTTTCTGTGAATCTATCACAGAAAAATATCTTATATGTTCCTTAATATTTATTCAAAAAGAACAAAATACTATATGAGGTATTGAGAAATTCTATTAGAAATAAAGACCAAATACCCTTTCGCACGAAGAGGAACTTGAAAACACAGAAAATAGTGAAATTTGCCGGGTAGGCCGTTAAGATTCTAATTTTTAAGTTGGTAAATATGAAAATTTCTGACTTTCTGACGCATAACTCAAATAATGTGCATACCTTAAACGTGATCGTAGATGCAGCCTTAAAATTCTCCAAGATCTTGAACAATCTTTCCATTGCGTTTCTGCAACAAAAATAAAATCAGTAAATACGTAAAGTGAAGGACAAAAAAATTACATACAAATTTTATATACTCATAATCATAAAGTGCAACATACAATATTTTTAACGTCTCAACCTTTCGACCCTTACGAGAGGATACATAGCTTATGATATTTTCCTTATGCATTATGTCTTGATGTATGCGTTGTCTTATTTTGAAAGGCTTTATGTCTTAGCGACCTTCGACTCACGATCTCTTTTTCCTTTACCTTTGTATCAATGATGTATCACTCACAAATAAAGTAGACATTACTTGATAAAAAATTGCTTGTTGTAATCGCCTAAATGAAAAATGTTATCAGTCCACCGGAGCGAAGGCGTAAAATGCATTAAGCTGGCAGTCCACTACATTCTAGAAAACCGGGCGGGAAGTCGTATATTACGCCCTAGGGCGGTAAGTAATTTTTGTATTGACTACTATTAGTTACTTTTGTTTTATTTCCCCCAAAATGTGATGAAAAACGTCGTACGTGACTCTGGTGGTAAAGGAATTCCAAACTCGTGTCATTAAAGCACTCGCCTTTGGCTTCGGGCTTCTAATAGTCAGTAATTTGTAATTCCGTATTCCGTTGTTGCATAATGTACTTTTACTGGTATCGTCAATTTTTTGGTAACTGACGTTAAATGTCACTGATGTAAACAAAGAGGAAGCAAGACTAAATGTTCCGCAAATTCAAAGTATTTTTTGTATAATAAAGCCAAAACTATCCACAGTGTGCAGTGGTGAAAGTTAGTCAGGTAGTTGGTGGACGTCCACGACCCCTCTTTTTAACAGAGTTCAAAAAATGTATGTGTTTGAGTTATGTATGTGTTTGTCCGCGATTATCTCGCGTTTGGCTGAACCGATTTAGATGCGATTTTCAGTAAAGTATTTGTTACACTTAGAAGGTTTTAGCATTTTAACAGACTTAAAAAAAAAGAAGTTCTCACAGTTTTCCTCTTCTACATTTGGTACTACGGTTGTGGACAGTCAATCTTAGGACATAAAGCGGACTTACTCTTTCTGCAGCGGCTCCTCAACAGGTCGACATAAGCAAACTTTGTTGACGATTTCATGCGTCATCTCATTCTCTGCCTCCAGTTTTAACAGGTGCTCGTGGATAATGGCGAGGCCTGAGAACAAATGAGAAATTATAATTATAACATAACCGACACTACTGTACAAGAATATGTTTAATAAAATGCCAAAAGACTTGACGACGCGTTTGGCGCAGTTTGTAGAGTACCTGCCTACGGCGGTCCCGGTTTTGAGTCCCGGCTAGGGCAAATATTTGTGTGATGAACTCGAATATTTGTGCTTGGGTCATGGGCTCATGGCTGTATGAATTTAAGTATATATTATTTATTGATCTATATAAGTACGTATGTCGTCGTCTAGTACCCATAAAACAAGCCTTCTTGAGCTTAATTTCGAACTACATCGATTTGTCAGAGGTTGTCCGATACTTATTTACTGTTTATTTATTTAAATGGCGGACGTACATAAAGTTCCCCGGCCTAATAGTCCGGTTAATAGAGAGTAAGTACTAGGGGAGACCTTACAAACGGTCCGGTAGTTTTGAATTGTTGATATATTGTCTAAGATGGTTAGGAGTGTTTAATATGCAGGAGGCTTTAGAACGCTGTAACTCAGTTACGGACTAGTCTAGGAAAACAAGTATCAAAATAAAACTTGTAGGAAATTTAATTGCTTATAAAACACATGTACATTTTTACATACATTTCCGGAAAATGAGACTTTATTTTTTAAATATCTCCGTAATTATGTCCTAGAAACAAAATTTGAAATGTAAATTACAGTAAATTCAATTCTCTACGACATTGCCTAAGCTTTTTTCTAGCTAAAATGCTCCTAAACGAAGATATAAACCAGAAGTTTGATTGCGAATTTTTACATATTTTTAAAAGTAAATATCTCCGTAACTATCTATCCTTGAAACAAAATTTAAAATGTAAATTATAGTTTATTTAATTGTCTACAACTTTGTCAAAGCTCTTTTCTAGCTAAAATGCTCCGAAACGAAGGTATAAGCAAAAATCTGCAGAAACTGCATTTAAAATCTCGCATTTTGCATTTTAAACACTCGCTAACCATCCTAGACAACATATCCAAAATTAAAAAGTACCGGACCGTTTGTAAGGTAAAACCCCTTTTCACTTCTCATGCTCTAAAAGTTCAACTTTATGCTGTGCGTAACCGACATAAAGTCGCTTTTTATGCTCTAGAGCATAAAGTAAAATCGTCGTCGAAGACCAAGGCGATCGGCCCAACAGCCACACGAACATCTTAAAACTTCATAGAATAAACTCTTTATTTTATTTCGTTTCATTAGTATTCTAAGACCAAGGCAAAGATACCAACAGCCAAAGTACACAATAAAACTTTTTGAAATAAATTTGTAATTTTTATTTCTATCAATTACTTTTTAAATTTATTTTTTATTTTAGTAAGAGCTATTACTTTAAATATTTCTCATTGCTCTAATGTAACTTAAATTTTTTATTAAATTTGTTTTTAGGTAGGTATAATATTAACATGATGCAGTTTCATTTCCTCGCAATCGAAGTGAAAAGTAGAGTGTGCAATTCGTCGTTTACACTCGACTTTATATTCATCCTCGCTCGCAAGCTCGCTCGGATGGATAAACGTCTCGTGTAAAATGGTGCGTTTTATGCACTTGTTGTACAATCTACTATTATTCACCGGATTATAATGCCACCAGTTAGGAAGATGAGATATAGTGAATAGTTACCCGCTTCGTGGACGACGTGTCGCTTGAGCTTGCCGAGCTGCCACGCGGCGTAGCGGCACGGCTCCGCCGCCGACGACAGCGACAGCGCCCGCATCAGCGCCACCGCCGTCGGGGCCGTGTCGCTCCCCGACACAAATATAACCGACGACAATAGTTACCCGCTTCGTGGACGACGTGTCGCTTGAGCCTGCCGAGCTGCCAGGCGGCGTAGCGGCACGGCTCCGCCGCCGACGACAGCGACAGCGCCCGCATCAGCGCCACCGCCGTCGGGGCCGTGTCGCTCCCCGACACAAATATAACCGACGACAATAGTTACCCGCTTCGTGGACGACGTGTCGCTTGAGCCTGCCGAGCTGCCAGGCGGCGTAGCGGCACGGCTCCGCCGCCGACGACAGCGACAGCGCCCGCATCAGCGCCACCGCCGTCGGGGCCGTGTCGCTCCCCGACACAAATATAACCGACGACAATAGTTACCCGCTTCGTGGACGACGTGTCGCTTGAGCCTGCCGAGCTGCCAGGCGGCGTAGCGGCACGGCTCCGCCGCCGACGACAGCGACAGCGCCCGCATCAGCGCCACCGCCGTCGGGGCCGTGTCGCTCCCCGACACAAATATAACCGACGACAATAGTTACCCGCTTCGTGGACGACGTGTCGCTTGAGCCTGCCGAGCTGCCAGGCGGCGTAGCGGCACGGCTCCGCCGCCGACGACAGCGACAGCGCCCGCATCAGCGCCACCGCCGTCGGGGCCGTGTCGCTCCCTGACACAAATATAACCGACGACAATAGTTACCCGCTTCGTGGACGACGTGTCGCTTGAGCCTGCCGAGCTGCCAGGCGGCGTAGCGGCACGGCTCCGCCGCCGACGACAGCGACAGCGCCCGCATCAGCGCCACCGCCGTCGGGGCCGTGTCGCTCCCCGACACAAATATAACCGACGACAATAGTTACCCGCTTCGTGGACGACGTGTCGCTTGAGCCTGCCGAGCTGCCAGGCGGCGTAGCGGCACGGCTCCGCCGCCGACGACAGCGACAGCGCCCGCATCAGCGCCACCGCCGTCGGGGCCGTGTCGCTCCCCGACACAAATATAACCGACGACAATAGTTACCCGCTTCGTGGACGACGTGTCGCTTGAGCCTGCCGAGCTGCCACGCGGCGTAGCGGCACGGCTCCGCCGCCGACGACAGCGACAGCGCCCGCATCAGCGCCACCGCCGTCGGGGCCGTGTCGCTCCCTGACACAAATATAACCGACGACAATAGTTACCCGCTTCGTGGACGACGTGTCGCTTGAGCCTGCCGAGCTGCCACGCGGCGTAGCGGCACGGCTCCGCCGCCGACGACAGCGACAGCGCCCGCATCAGCGCCACCGCCGTCGGGGCCGTGTCGCTCCCTGACACAAATATAACCGACGACAATAGTTACCCGCTTCGTGGACGACGTGTCGCTTGAGCCTGCCGAGCTGCCACGCGGCGTAGCGGCACGGCTCCGCCGCCGACGACAGCGACAGCGCCCGCATCAGCGCCACCGCCGTCGGGGCCGTGTCGCTCCCTGACACAAATATAACCGACGACAATAGTTACCCGCTTCGTGGACGACGTGTCGCTTGAGCCTGCCGAGCTGCCACGCGGCGTAGCGGCACGGCTCCGCCGCCGACGACAGCGACAGCGCCCGCATCAGCGCCACCGCCGTCGGGACCGTGTCGCTCCCTGACACAAATCATATCGATCAATTAATCACAGCGTAACTCTACAGTGGATCAAAGGACACAGCAACTCGCGTGGGAACGACGCAGCTGACCTGGCGGGAGGAGGTTCGGAGATGGAAGCAGAGGGACCCGAACCAATCATACCTCTACCATTCGCCTGGCTGCGCAACACAGTGCGTATGAACACGAAGGTAGAACAGCAACTATACTGGTCTAACTTAGGTACCTGCAGGCAGAGCAGAGAGGCCCTTCCGACAATCTACCCCGGGTTGTCACGCAAGCTAAGGCAGCTGAAGAGGCCGCAGCTCCGGCTCATAACTGGAGCGATAACTGGACATGCCCTACTAAACAAGCACTTATTCACTCTAGATGTTACTGACAGTCCTCTTTGCAGAGCTTGCATGGAGGCCGAAGAGACAGCCGCCCACGTCATTCTCGAATGTCCTGGTGTGGCCAAATACCGGGCATAACACCTCGGGTCTCCGAGGTCACTCCCAGAAGTCGTCGGCAACATCAAGGGACTGCTGTTAGGCTTTCTGGTAGAGTTGGGTTGGCAAGAGTAGTGCCAGCAACCCTTCACGCAAAATAGGCGCATTGTAAGACGTCGAGTTGCGGAAAACTAGCCCGCGATAACCTATAACCTGTAACCTATATCACAGCGTAACACAGGATTATACCGGGTGTCCCAAGACTATGGGACATCAAGGGAAAGTACCTTAAATATCGTAGATAGGATATTTTGCTGAAAGAAGACTTTATGTTATTTTTAAAAGTTAGTAATTCTGCATTTAAAGATTTCCTAAGAATTACTTGCTTCGTCTGGGAATCGAACAAACTTAAATGAGAAAAAAAAAATAAACACTCCTATTTTTATGGTGCCAATCGAAGGAATGGACAATAAATAACAATTATTCCTAAGTAACATAGTATCTTAAAAGAAGGGAACAACGTGAAATTTTTGAGTCAAATTTCAAGAAAATTATTTATTGCCGACGACGAATAATTAATTCTTATAAAATGTTTGTCGGTATCTATTTATTATGTGGTACCTCTGGCGAGCTTTACTATCAATTAAGTAACTTTCGTTTTTAATATGTATAATATATCAATATTAGTTAATTACATTACATAAGCAACATTAGACAAGTTAAGTAACATAGAAAGTAGTGTAAAATTTTATCATATTGTAGTAAGGAAATAAAAGGCTTTTATTATTATTATTTATATTTTTTCTTCTTCTCTCTCTCCAATCGGAGGTAATTTTACTACCATGCCCGCGGGCTTTTGGCCAAACGAATATGGCAGAGCATTTATTAGGGTAATTTTACTGGTCTAATGCCAGAAATATTATTATTATTATTTTATTTATATAATGTACCTCTGGCGAGCGCCGTGAGCAGCGGGCGCAGCACCCTGGCGAGCGCCTCCGCGTTGTTGGCGAGGCACAGGCACAGGCGGCAGTGGGTGTGTTGTTACGGTACCTCTGGCGAGCGCCGTGAGCAGCGGGCGCAGCACCCTGGCGAGCGCCTCCGCGTTGTTGGCGAGGCACAGGCACAGGCGGCAGTGGGTGTGTTGTTACGGTACCTCTGGCGAGCGCCGTGAGCAGCGGGCGCAGCACCCTGGCGAGCGCCTCCGCGTTGTTGGCGAGGCACAGGCACAGGCGGCAGTGGGTGTGTTGTTACGGTACCTCTGGCGAGCGCCGTGAGCAGCGGGCGCAGCACCCTGGCGAGCGCGTCCGCGTTGTTGGCGAGGCACAGGCACAGGCGGCAGTGGGTGTGTTGTTACGGTACCTCTGGCGAGCGCCGTGAGCAGCGGGCGCAGCACCCTGGCGAGCGCCTCCGCGTTGTTGGCGAGGCACAGGCACAGGCGGCAGTGGGTGTGTTGTTACGGTACCTCTGGCGAGCGCCGTGAGCAGCGGGCGCAGCACCCTGGCGAGCGCCTCCGCGTTGTTGGCGAGGCACAGGCACAGGCGGCAGTGGGTGTGTTGTTACGGTACCTCTGGCGAGCGCCGTGAGCAGCGGGCGCAGCACCCTGGCGAGCGCCTCCGCGTTGTTGGCGAGGCACAGGCACAGGCGGCAGTGGGTGTGTTGTTACGGTACCTCTGGCGAGCGCCGTGAGCAGCGGGCGCAGCACCCTGGCGAGCGCCTCCGCGTTGTTGGCGAGGCACAGGCACAGGCGGCAGTGGGTGTGTTGTTACGGTACCTCTGGCGAGCGCCGTGAGCAGCGGGCGCAGCACCCTGGCGAGCGCCTCCGCGTTGTTGGCGAGGCACAGGCACAGGCGGCAGTGGGTGTGTTGTTACGGTACCTCTGGCGAGCGCCGTGAGCAGCGGGCGCAGCACCCTGGCGAGCGCCTCCGCGTTGTTGGCGAGGCACAGGCACAGGCGGCAGTGGCAGCCGAACCGCGCGCGGTACACCCACTCCTCGCGGACCATCTCCACCGTCCTGGGGACGGAAATACCAAGTTTACTCGATAATCAAAGTTGTTGCGTAAAAATAAAAACAAAGCCAAGTGCGAGTCGAACTCATCAAGGGTTTCGGGTTAAGTTTGCACCTGTTATGTATAACGCAGAGTTGCAAAGTTAACGGAACTGATCACGTTTGGTGTATGGGAGCCCCCTTAAATATTTTTTCATCACACTTGCTCGTAAACAAGGGCTGCTAGAAAAGCGGGCGGTAAGTCGTGAATTACGCCCTAGGGCGGTAAGTAATATTTATCACACTTTAAGAGTTTACATGCTTGCAAACCGGGCGGTAAATCGTATATTATGCCCTAGTGCGGTAAGTCGTATATTACGCCCTAGGGCGGTAAGTCGTATATTACGCCCTAGGGCGGTAAGTAATATTGGTATTGACTACTACTACTTTTGTTTTATTTCCTCCAAAGTGTGATGAAAAACGTCGTACGCGACTCTGGTGGTAAAGGAATTCCAAACACGTGTCATTAAAGCCCTCGCCTTCGGCTTCGGGCTTCTAATAGACACTTGTTTGTGATTCCTCGTTTACCACCCTTGTTACGTAATGTACTAATGTTATTCTGTTTTTTTTAGTATTTGATGTTATAGCGGCTACAAAAATATCATCTGTGAAACGACTATATCCGGTTCGAAGGACCAAAATGTAGGGAGCTACCCTAACTACTTGATAAATGATAATTGATATATGATATATGCCGAGGCAGAGGAGCAGAGTGAAACCACAGCTTGATACTTAACGACAACTACTACAACCACCACCTTTAATTGATACTTAACACTAAATATATACATTATCTTACGTGAGCGACGTGACTTCCGCCATCACGTCGCATAATGATAATTTACAAGTTTTCCATGAATCTACAATGATTAACTGATTAGCCTCGTCACGTAAGAGACTTCTAACCATGTACGCTTGCCTGTACAGTACCTATTCATGACAGCAATAAACGAATACGAATACCCATATTAATTAATATAAAAATATAGTACTGACATGTTGGCTCCTATGAGTGTGTACATGAGCGCGCTGATCTCGCACCACGCGTGGTACACGCCCAGCAGCCACTCCTCGACTGGAGTGAACTGCTCCGGCTCAGACGAGCTGGCGAGCCGTTCCGCCTCTGCAAACGAACAGACAAAATCAATAGTACATTACATCAGAGGCCGGGAAAATGAGGATTTCCGGCCAAGTAGGTATATACGGCCGAGCGAGCGTGCGAGCGAGGCCGGATAGTGATACGAGGCCGGGAATCCGTTTTCACGACGAGGCATGTATAGTGCTTTTCTCAAACATACAATGAAATAAAAAAATATACTTCAAAGAATAACACTTAATATTGTTTGTCCGATATTTTCCGAATTTGACCGAATTTTAAAAATCCGATTTCAGATTCTGACTCAGGAGCCCCAAAAACTCCCGGATACCGAATTTCAGCCTCCTAGGACCAATTTGAAATTTTCTCCATACAAATCGTTTTTTTTTCGATATTTTCCGAATTTGACCGAATTTTCGGACAAAATTTCAGATTCATATTTTTGTGCCCCGAGAGCCCCCCGATACCGAGTTTTAGCCGCCTAGCACCAATTTGAAATTTTGAATCGTTTTTTTCGATATTTTCCGAATTTGACCGAATTTTCGGACAAGATTTCAGATTCATATTTTTGAGCCCCGAGAGCCCCCCGATACCGAGTTTTAGCCGCCTAGCACCAATTTGAAATTTCGAAAAAAAAAAAGTCGCCATCTTGAATTTTTTTTCCACAAGTGTCTAACAACCAACCTTTAAAAACAAAACCTGCTTTTTGTCAAACCAGCCAGCTGTGTGAATGACCTTGTTGTTGAAACCAAAAAAAAGTTACTTTGCAGGCCTAGGCCTGAAAAGCAGTATGAAATCCCTTTACAGTCCTCTCGAGTTGTTGCGCCCAAAAAGCGATACTTCCGAGCCTATTTTAAGGAACGAAAAGACAATATTTCATTGGATGTTTGAGAAAATGTTATTGCATGAATATACGTGTAGACCATTTTTTTGAGGATCTCTCATCATCCTCCTAGCCTTTGTCCCATTTTTTGAGAATGAATTCTCAATCGGGGTCGGCTACCTAAATCCCAAGATGTGGCGTAGGCACTAGTTTTTACGAAAGCGACTGCCATCTGACCTTCCGACCCAGAGGGGAAACTAGGCCTTATTGGGCTTAGGTGGTTTCCTCACGATGTTTTCCTTCACCGAAAAGCGAGTGGTAAATATCAAATGACATTCCGTACATAAGTTCCGAAAAACTCATTGGTACGGGCCGGGTTCGAACCCGCGACCTCCGGATTGAAAGTCGCATGCTCTAACCACTAGGCTACCACCGCTTTTTTTGAGGATCTCTATCGATTCTATTTTTTATTGGGACCATAGTTATGCAAAAAGCGTCCAAAGATTTTTTTCGTAATGCAAAAACCAACCAAACTCATTAATTGATTACGAGTTACGACTTAAGTCACTTGGACAAAAAATCTATGCTGGTCGCTTTCTGCATAACTATGGACAAACGTCTCTAGGGGACTAACAACACTTAGACCGCTCTTAAGAGCCCTTATTCCTTTTAAAATGCTGATTGTTTTAGACATTTTTCTTTACGATCAAACATGTTTCTTAACATATTAATGATGTTACTACCTAGAACAGGGCTATTGGGATTTATTGGTATATATTGGAAGCCTACAGTTTGAATTTTTCATTGATAATTATTGTTTCAAAAACTACTCGAAATTGACAAAATTCACGCGGAAAATTAGTTTTTTCAACTTATTTTCGACTGCACGCAATAAAAGCATGAAATAGCTACGTTACTACCTAGAACTCGGGGAAAAGTATTATTCACTTCAAAAAGTTGGTTAAAATTGACAATATATATGTCATAATATGAAAAAAAATTAATTTTAAAAGGAATAAGGCCTCTTAAAGTCAGAAATGACCGTCAAAGTTCAACATTCGTACAGAGCGCTAAAAACGCGAATACAAATTGCCAGCTAAATTGTGATGTCATTCTGTAGGTTGGATACCAATATTCGTATGGAGACAATAAGTAATTTGCCATTTTCACGCTTGTAACACTTGCAATGCAAGGTGATGTAAATTTACACAGTACTGAAATTACAGAAGTAAAAATCTAACTATTGTTAATAAACACTTTGCCATGATTGTCCCGAACGCTCAAACTGACGGGAATTTGATTGTTATCTATGTCATTTCAGAAATAAAATTATTATTTAACCTCAATTAAAGATTTAAACACCCCGACACAAGTAGCTGGTAGCTCATAAGACCCTCATTCAATGAGTGATATAGAAAATACTAAGACTGAACATAACTACAAAGTTTGGAATTCTCAACTTCAATATTGGCTGAGTTCTTGTCACTTGTTCCAATAAAAGTTGAATATCTTGGAAACTACTGGACCTATCTCCACCAAACATAGCTAAGAACCATCTCGACGGAAAAGTCTTTCGATTAAAAAAACTCAAATTGGTTCATCCGATTGGGAGCTGATGTCACAAACAGACACACAGACGTTAAACTTATAACACCCCTCTTTATTCGTGGGGGGTTAAAAAAAATTCAAAACTCACCACAAACGTAATGCAGCAACGCGGCCTCCTCTTCGGGCGTTACCGGCGGCTCCTCGTACTCATATTCTTCTGACAACCTAAAAAAAACACAAGCATATTAGAAAGAAAGCTAATGTTTAGATAAATTGTACGTTATTGTAGAGGCTGGAAGGTATGGAATGGATAGACGAGTACGTTCGAGGGCCGACCTGTAAGGGAAAGTGATTACAGACTCGATAATACGAGTTCATTTATTGCACTTTCGGCCGAAATTAAACATAGTGCGTTTCACGACAAATGCGAGGAAAAATAATAGCGCCAATTTAAGTTTGGGGGCTACAACGCCACAGACGGGTACACAGAAATACATATTAAACTTATAGCACCGCTATTTTTTGTTGTTTTTATGTCACATATTCGGAAATGGACAAAAAACTAAATCGGATGTTATTTTTTCAACTCACGAGTCTGTCTGCTCCAGGGGCGTCTCGTCCTCCAAAGCCGCGTCGTCTGGCACGCCGGCGTCATTTGAAGTCAGAAGCTAAAAAAAATACGCCACGTTCCATTCATACTAGCAATTTTAAAAAAAGTTAAACAATTCTGAGTATAAGAATAACACTCCGTTCTTTACTGTTAAGTAAAGTGTAAGTCTGTTTGTTAAATGTATTTAAATATTAATTACTATTTCACAAAAATTAACAGACTTCCAAAAGAAATCGTACTACCCAGAACATCGTGTTACTATAAAAAAACACGAAACTAATTTGGTATTTGTCATAAATATGCCTATAATATTTCAGGAATTCTTTCAACTATTTATTTATCTTAAAACTTATCGTACAAAAGGCGGACTTAATGCCATGAGGCACTATTCATGGTGATGATGACAAAAATAGGATAGAATAAAACAAATCTTTACAGCATACCAACGAGAAAGATAATACAAAAGAAACCTTAAATTAAACAATGGTAGACAATAGGCGGTCTTATCGCTAGCGAGCGATCTCTTCCAGACAACCTTTGGGACGCGGGGAAAACAAAAAATAAACTACACCAATAATTTTGGTATGGTAACAAACATTTAAAAAATTAGAAATGAATCCAGAACCTAAATTTTTGCAGTGGAAAAAAGCGTGAAATATAAGAATGTGAAGTTTTAATCAAACCTGGTGATAAATGGAAGATAACTTACATGCAACGGTGCGAGCCTGACGGCCTGAGAACAAAAAAAAACATATTTCAGAATAATACACTTTGTTATTTGTCAAACAGCTTACTCTAAGGGCCTTAACACACTTGCGATTTGCGAGCGAATTTTGTATGAAGGCGATCACGCAGCGAGACCGCCGCGACGCTTATTTGTAATGAAAACTCGCTCGCAAATCAAAGTGTGTGGCCCTATATAAATACTAGCACTCGAATTTTTTATAGCACGGTAGGACGTTATGCCTTGATCACACGTACCGAGGAAACGGGCGAGACAGTAATATGTTTCTCGGCCGAGACAGTGATGTAAGCGAGTAGCTGTGTACACATGTTTTGAAATTAGCACAGTCAGTTCAGTTCCATTGAGACTTTCGGACATGATGGATCGTAAAAAAGTCGCCGAGTGGCGAGACAGAGCACGTTCAGACCGGCCGAGTGAGCGAGCGAGACAGTGCGGGGAAGCGGGAGGGTGGACACTCGGCCTAGTAGATAGAACGGGAGCCGAGCTACTGTCTCGCCGCTTCGCTCGGCCGAGCACTCGGCGCTATGTTTATACGCACCGAGTACTCGGCCGAGAGCACTGTCTCGCCCGTTTGCTCGGTACGTGTGATCAAGGCATTAGTGAGCTATGGAACCGATCATCATCATCATATCACTACTGGACAAGGGCCAAAATAAACCAAGATGTTTTGAAATCTGGTACAATGATATTTTATAATAAGACAAATAAATGCTATACATTTCAACCAGGGGCAGTTTCACTATAGAATTGCGGCTGAGGCCTCTCAAAGATATTTAAAATTCATTTAAAACCGGTAGTGATCTCTGCGGGCGATGGTTGCTTTTGTGACGGATTCTATGTCAATTATTTATCACGTGATAGACGCAACCATCATAGGCCCCCTGATCTCAAGGTCATACACAAATGTAGATGTAAATAAAAAAAAAAAGTTTTATTGGTTCAAAAGAATACAAATAATGAATACAAGGGTTGAGGACTCCTAGTAGGTGTTATACACCTATGTCAGGAGGACTCGCTCTTCCAGAATTGGTACCTCATCTTAATCTATAGCCTCTATTAGTAAGATAAACTTATTTTATAATTACTTTAAGCTAACTTAATTTAAACTAATTAGTATATGTGTGCGTGTGTGTGTGTGTGTGTGTGTGTGTGTGTGTGTGTGTGTGTGTGTGTGTGTGTGTGTGTGTGTGTGTGTGTGTGTGTGTGCGCGTGTGTGTGTGCGCGCGCGTGTGTGTGTGTGTGTGTGTGTGCTTAACTGTACCTGCAGGATGTCCTCATGGCGGATGAGCAGGGAGCGCTCGGGCTCCGGCGGCGGCTCGGCGCTCAGCAGCGGCAGCAGGAACTGGCCCATGGCCGGGGCCTCCGGTTCCTGCGAATTTAAGCTTAGTTAATTTGGTATAGTTTGTCTGGAAGAGATCGCTTAATAGCGATAAGACCGCCTGTTGTCTACCGTTATTTTTCAATTGTATTTGTTTTACATAGAAAACTATCGTGAGTCTCAGACATATTGAAATACTTAAACGGGTTTACTCACGTCGTAGAAGTCGAATAACGCTCGACATGTTTCGAATCGGTACGCGATTCATCATCAGGAGAGACGATCAGTCGCGGCGGCGGCCAACCGAACACTGCGGGCATGCGCCGTGTGTGAATCGCGTACCGATTCGAAACATGTCGAGCGTTATTCGACTTCGACGTGAGTAAACCCGTTTAAGTATTTTAATATGTATTTGTTTTGTTTCCTTTTGTAAACTTTTATTAGAGTGCAATAGGGTCATTGTCAGATTTAGGTGCATGTCTTTCCGGTAGACATTTGCGAAATTAAGGATTCCAGGGCCCAATTTTCTGATTAAATGCTTGTGAGAATAAAGAACGTTCCCTCTTCTATAATCCGATGTAATAGCAACATAACCTAGACTCATATAAGCTCTTAACTTTTGACCACCGAAGGGATGAATTTTGTTTTTTGAACTGACAATGACCAAATAAAGAATTGTTGTATTGTATTGTTTTGTTGTATAGGATCAACCTACAAAACAAAATTAACCTTTAGAACGCTTTTCCTCCAATGTCAAAATGTAGCTTATACGCCAATAGTTGAAAAAAGAAAGAGCGAAAATATACCTTATCTGTCAGCTTGAAAATTGCTTTGACAGCGTCCGCCATTACCCATTTAGTGGTCGTTGGCGTGGTAAGCACGACAGCACACGACCACTTTAGTGGCTCTTGATGTTCAAAGGTTTATGCACCATATGTGTTAGTAAAAATAAGTCAGGCAGTGGTAGTAGCAGTAATCAATTTTTATTAAAGAAGTAACGTCTACTAGCGTGAACTAAATGTTTATACAGAAGCAAAAGATTTAAATATTGAAAACTGGTTGAAAAATTCGATGCTTTGACTTGTGGCTTTCATAGCATGATTGGTAATGCACCCGTCTGGCCCGTAAAGCCGTGGGTTCAATGCCCGCTCAGTCAGTAGCAGTAATATTAATATTATTGATCGAGCAAGTGTAGTGTCTCCGTTTCAGCTTGGCTTTAAATTCTTCCGTATGTCCGGATGTTCGGATTTCCAGCTGTACTCGCACAGAAATCGCATTTCTCCACTGATTCTCATGTTTTTTTTTTAGTAAGTTCTTCTCCTTTTTTGGAGTCGGTTGAACAGTGGGAAGATGGCCTTACCAGCTCGCCAGTGTGCTCGTAGCCATTGCACTCCCCTTCGGCGACCCGCTTCGACGAGGAGCTGTCAGACGAGCCTGGTGAACAAAAATAATATAAACAGCCCTTATTCCTTAAAAAAAAATTGTTTTCATATTACTAATGAGACTTCTATGTTTATATGCGTTCACTGGTACCGTCCCACTGCTGGACAAAGGTCTTCCTCTTTTTTGTGGCGAGACGACTTGGACGCATTCCATAAGGATTGGTCGGATGCGGGTTTAGACAGGGATGAGTGAAACAATAGTACATTACCTGCAATAATAGTGCAGTTTGTAAGCACTTGCCTACTGAGCCGGCGGTCCCGGGTTCGAATCCCGGCCAGGGCAAATATTTGTGTGATGAACTCGAATATTTGTGCTTGGGTCATGGTTGTTCTATGTATTTAAGTATATATTTATCTATGTAAGTATGTATATCGTCGTCTAGTACCTACCCATAACACAAGCCTTCTTGAGCTTAATTTGGGACTAGATCGATTTGTGTCAGGTTGTCTGATATTTATTTCTATCTATCTATCAGCCACAGACATCCACTGCTGAACATAGGCCTCCCCCATGACTCGCCACAAAGTGCGATCCTGTGCAGACCGACTCCAATGATGCGAGGGCGATAAATTCGTAAATGTCCCAGATGGCAGTTGTCTTTACCTATTCTGCATTCTAGTATAGAAAGAATTGTAGAGGTACTCACAAGGCTCCTCGAGTTCCGTCCACTCGCCCTCCTCGTCGTCCGAGTCGGCGCCGACGTCCGACGCGTCCGACACGACCTCGACACGTCGTATGCGGAGAGACGCCGCGCGACGCGCCGCCGCGCCGCGTCGCCGGGTTATCTGTGGAGGAGGCAAATCATGAATATTATTAATTTACTAGCGACCCGCCCCGGTTTCGCACGGGTGCAATGCTGATAAATTATGCATGTACATGGGTGGATCAACTTTTTTTAGGGTTCCGTACCCAAAGGGTTAAAACGGGACCCTATTACTGAGACTTCGCTGTCCGTCCGTCCGTCCATCCGTCCGTCCGTCTGTCACCAGGCTGTATCTCAAGAACGGTGATAGCTAGACAGTTGAAATTTTCACAGATGATGTATTTCTATTGCCGCTATAACAACAAATACTAAAAATAAAATAAAATAAATATTTAAGAGGGCTCCCATACAACAAGCTTGTTATAGATTATTAATTCAGTGAATAAAGGATTTTGACCTTACAAACGGTCCGGTAGTTTTGAATTTTTGATATGTTGTCTAGGATGGTTAGGCAGTGTTTAAAATGCAAAATGCACAATTCCCCCCCCTCCGCGCCCGCCGCCATATTGAAAAAACCGGCACTCTCTTCATATTTTTGCTCATATCTTCCTTTAGGAGCATTTTAGCTAGAAGAAAGCTTCGACAATGTTATAGAGAGTTAAATTTACTACATTTTCCATTTTATATTTTGTTTCTAGGACAGATAGTTACGGAGATATGCACATTTAAAAAAACTTAAGAAATTGCAATTTCCAACTCAAAAACAAACTTCTGGATTATATCTTCGTTTAGGAGCATTTTAGCTAGAACAGTGCTTCGGCAATTTTGTAGAGAATTAAATTGACTATAATAAACATTTCAAATTTTGTTTCTAGGACAGATAATTACGGAGATATGTAAAAAATAAAGTCACATTTTCCGAAAATGTATGTAAAAATGGACATGAGTTTTATAAGCAATTTTATTTCCTACATGTTTTAATTTGTCCTAGACTAGTCCGTAACTGAATGACAGCGTTCTAAACCAAGAATTTTGAGAAATTTTCGGAAAATTCGACTTTTCCTGTTTTTTAAATGTGCATATCTCCGTAACTAACCGTCCTTGAAACAAAGTTTGAAGTGTAAATTATAGTAAATTTAATTTTCTACAACATTGCCCAAGCTTTGTTGTAGCTAAAATGCTCCTAAACGAAGATATAATCCAGAAGTTTGTTTTTCAGTAGGAAATTGCGATTTTTAACGTTTTTTTAAATGTGGATATCTCCGTAACTATCTGTCCTAGAAAAATAATATAAAATGGAGAATGTAGTAAATTTAACTCTTTATAACATTGTGGAAGCTTTCTTCTAGCTAAAATGCTCCTAAAGGAAGATATGAGCAAAAATATGGAGAAAGTGCCGGTTTTTTCAATATGGCGGCGGGCGCGGAGGGGGGGGAATTGTGCATTTTGCAGTTTAAACACTGCCTAACCATCTTAGACAACATATCAAAAATTCAAAACTACCGGACCGTTTGTAAGGTCACACATAGTACTTTAGTCTCTATTCACCGTATTATATGTATATATATATATATAGGTACGGAACCCTTCATGCGCGAGTCGGACTCGCACTTGCCCAATTTTCTTGTTGTTATTCTGTTCCGTCATCCCGGAGACAATGGTGATTAAACTTCTTAGAAACGTGTTGATAATTTATAATGTCGGTATTTTCAAGAGACAATCTAAACAAGAATGGGCTTATAACTGCTGCAATTACGACATTTTTGTTGAATATTGCCACCGAAAATCGTAGTTTTTAGTAGTTTATGCAACTGATACATAATGAGGGGCCTTAAAACACGAGTGTGGTTTTATGAAACGAGCGTCAGCGAGTTTCATAATAGGATCACACGAGTGTTTTAAGGCCTAATTATGTACAGTTGTATACACTACTTTATCTACACACATATCATAAGTACTCTAAGATGGGTTCAGAAGCCATAAGGAAATGACCGGCACCACTAGTGCTACCTGTAAAATATCTAAAAACGACATATACTAATGCAGTAAGAAATAAATCTGAACAAATACATAAACAGATTATTTGTTGTAATTTATATTTACATTGAAACAATATTTTCAACTAAAATGTGAATTACAATATACTTATCACAATTATATTTTCGTAACAGCAAAGAACCAACAAACAAATGACAACAATAATGGCGGCAATTCGAACCTCCGTCAAGACGAATGTTTTTTTTTCTAAATCATATACAAACGAATGTATCCATATTCTCATGTCACTCGAGATCAAATGTCGTGCGGTTTTTATAAAAAAACATACTGAATTGACGTTTCGTATCGATAACAATATTAATATCTATGGATACTAGAATAGAGACCTACTTTAGTTTTGACAGCTGTTCCAAATTTAAACTCATAACCTTACAAAAATTGATACTGTTATAACATTACAGTACAGATTTTACCTACTGCCACAGATAAGAAAGTTCTCATAGTAAAATTGGTTGTAGTAATGCTGGCCATTTCCTACGGTTTCTGAACGCATTTTAGAGCACTAATGATATGTGCGTAGATAAAAATAGTAACCCAGGGGACATCACCATGGCAACAAGCAACAGAAGAGAGTTGATTGACCCACATATAAACCTTCCTCTTGAATCAGTCTATCTATTAAAAAAAACCGGCCAAGTGCGAGTCGGACTCGCGCACCGAGGGTTCCGTACAAACACTTTCCATCCTTAAGTGGTTATGTTAAGTTTGCACCTGATATGTATAGCGCTCCATACAAATGAGGTGCAAAGTTAACGCAACCAATCCCGTTTGTTGTATGGGGGCCCCCCTTAAATATTTATTTTATTTTTAGTATTTGTTGCTATAGCGGCAATAGAAATACATCATCTGTGAAAATTTCAACTGTCTAGCTATCACCGTTCTTAAGATACAGCCTGGTGACGGACGGACGGACGGACGGACGGACGGACAGCGAAGTCTCAGTAATAGGGTCCCGTTTTTACCCTTTGGGTACGGAACCCTAAAAAACGCATCTCAATCCGTTGCGTAGTTTTAAAGATGTAAGCATACATAGGGACAGACAGCAGGAAGCGACTGTTTTATACTATCCACTCAATTGCTTCGAATTTTGAGTTGGACTCTATTTATATAATAAAATAAGAGCGGTGACAGGTAGCCATAGTTACCAAAAGCAATCTAGTGGCTATGTAGTGATAGTGATTTATGAAACATGTAATGTCTCATGTTTTAATGTGGGTATTATACACACACACACCACAATCTTTATATTAAAATGAAAAATTCCCAGTCTTCCAAGTTACGCATATCAATTTTTCATTGAGCTTTGATCTTTGTATCAATGGTTTAATATGAATGTAATTGTTATACTAGAAGGTGCTCGCAACTTCGTACGCATATTATTTATACCGCGTAGTCGGGTAAAAGGTATCCTGTAACCATCTTAGATGTCCAACTATCCCTGTACCAAAATTCCAGCCGTTTCAGCGTGATGTGAGGACAAAGGAAATTATGAAAACAGATGGCGCTAGGTTGGCACGGCGCCGCGCGCCCATACAAAACAAATGACGATCCTGCATCACGCTAATAAAATTTTCCCTGCAATCATAGCCACACCCTCCATAGATTTTCAGTACAAATCTAGTATTTTATAATAGTATAGATATCGGCTCCATAGCTCTGTAAAGTCCTACTGTGGTACAGTCGCCATCAGATATATCGAAGCATATAAGGCGTCCATAAATAACACGACTCTTATTGACTGGGCGTTACAGTACATGTTCACATATTTATGAACGCCTTATATGCTGCGATATGTCTGATGGCGACTGTACCAGAAGTCCGAGGCCTACTAATAACATTGGTTTGTCTGTCGCCTACCTCCTTCCCCTTGGCGATGGGGCGGCGGCGCGCGCGCTGCGGGCGCTGCGGGCGTCGCGCCCCGCCCGACCAGGACGATGACGAGGATGCACTGCCCCCGGAGACCAGGTGGCTGTGGCTGTGACTGCTCAACTGCAAAGGAAGCATGGATTGTCAATAATTTTGACGACGCGTTTGGCTCGGTTGGTAGACACCTGCCTACTGAGTCGCCGGTCCCGGGTTCGAATCCCGGCCGGGGCAAATATTTGTGCAAATATTTGTTCTTGGGTCATGGATGTTATCTATGTATGTATTTATATATTATGTATATCGTCGTCTAGTACCCATAGTACAAGCTTTGCTTAGTTTGGGACTAGGTCGATTTGTGTAAGATTGTCCCTTAATATTTATTTATTATTTAATTAAAGCTTTTGCAGTATAAGTACAAATTAAAGCTTTGTGCTGACTGCATATCACGCATACGTCTCGTCTACGCTAAGATATGGTGTAGTTTTTTGGGGTAATTCCACCGACCGTGAAATTGTATTTCAAGCCCAAAAAGTGTCTAACAGCAGTGTGTGGGCCGCGGCCTATAGAATAATGTCAGTCAAAATTTAAAGAGCTTAAGATTCTTACTTTTCCATCCTTAATCCTTATACATATTTGAACTTGCTTTGTTCGTAAAATCAAATCCAGACGAATTTATATACTTGTCAAGTCAAAGACTAAGTACATAATCAATCAATAAATTTATTTCGGATATAACTCCATATTTGGTTAGTAACAATAAAACGAATATTAAGCTTTTTTCTTTTTTGTAAAATTTCTGTGCTATTGTCTTAAATGACTATAGAATAGAATAGAATAGAATAGAAAATCTTTATTGTATAATACTGTGTAGGTACATGGTGGTGTCATTAAATATAAGTTCCAACAGTTACCCCTCGGGGCATACAATGTTTGATGGCCTTAATAACTATCATAAAATTATTATTAGTTTTTCTATATTTTAAATTTTTAATGAGTTTCGCCTCGGGTTTAATATCCATTTATAGAGAGAAAAAGATCTTTCTACATCCACTGAAGTGAGTGGAGATAAATTGTACGTTAGAATGCTGTCCACGTACAGCTTCCGAAAGTTTTTTGAAATACTCTCTACAAAAATCCAAGTCTGGGTTTCTAGCGATGATGTCATCTAAATTCTGACTGACAGAAGCAGATGAGACCAGTTTATAACAGATTTATTGCCGCCTATCTAAAGAGGTTTGATCATATCATATTCACTTGCTTAACCATAGTAGATACTAAGTACTAAGTAGATATTAAGGAAGTTTGCTTTAATACTCATTGAAACTGTTTTCCCACTTAAAGCGGAAAGCTGTACAAAATAGATTAATCACGTTCCATAGGTTCTAATAAAATAAATTTGTTTTGGTTGCGATGTAAAGCTCATAGCAGAAAGGCAGCCTAATAAAATCATTTCATTCATTTAAGGGGCACGTGGGGCAAGGGCATGACAAGGTATGTCCATATTATGCAAATTCTGAAAACAGCTCACCCACACCAAGGTCTGGTGTTGAACTCGAATATTTGTTCCTGGGTCATGGATGTTATCTATATGTATTTATATATTATGTATATCATCGTCTAATACCCATAACTTTCCTTAGTTTGGGACTAGGTTATTTTTGTAAGATTGTCCCTAAATATATATTTATTTAAAGTTTAAATTTCAGTCATAGATCTTGTATGAGTCACCAATGCAATATCTGTGACATAATTGGATGCAAAAACATTGCCATTAATAGTTTAATAAATGTGATTAAGACTTCATTCTAGTTGCAATTATAATGATCCTTATGGTTTTCCTCTAATAATAAATTACCTGTTTACACACAAACATACATACAATGTGTTTACATAATAATATACAATCTAATCAGAAACTAATAATACTGGAACAAGTGAAAAAAGCAAATCACCACAAACAAATTTGTATACAACCAGTTCACATCTACATTTGATAAATATTAATCAGTTCCACACACATAATTGTGTCATAGTAAATGTGTTCCTGAACAAACTGCCCTTGTCTAGACATTGTCACTTGTCCAAAATGCACATAATAAGAGTACTAAGGTCAATGACACGCTCCCTGTAAGTTTGATGTGAAAATCGCGAATGTACGCTAATTTTCAGCGTGGGAACGTCACTTAAAATAATAAACGGGGAATTAGTCAGCCATTTTTGTTCAGTAGCTGAACTTACCGCGATCTCGAAGAGAGATGGGAAGTCCGGTTGAGGTTCGTGGTCGGCCAGGCCGGCCAGCATCCCGAGTTCAGCGCTGAGGTTCCCGAGCTGAGCTTCGATCCGATCAGCGCGATCAGCGTCACCCAACTCATCCTTCAGGATATCACCGATCTCTTGTGACACCGACGCCACGGCAGAAGCCACCTCGTCAGGAGGCACACCTTCCTTCCCCTGCCCTTCGCTCGCGCCGGCGAGAAGCTCAGCACCCTCCGAGGTACCCGTGCTCCGATCCGCACATTTTTCCGCGGAAAACATCATTTGCAAACCAAACACCACAACGGTACCGCAAAACGAAACATCT
Source organism: Apotomis betuletana (assembly GCA_932273695.1). NCBI lineage: Eukaryota > Metazoa > Arthropoda > Insecta > Lepidoptera > Tortricidae > Apotomis > Apotomis betuletana. Next base: position 5,383,070 of record OW026322.1, read on the forward strand.
AAAGTCACACACCGTTAATATAGATTACACGAACAGTGAAGATACAGTGGTTGATGAAGGAAAAACCATTTTTTCTCAACACTGATTTAGCCCGAACTTTTTGACAATACCAATATGGCGACGATATTTTTAGGAATTTGTGACCAGCCTCTAATGGGTTTCATATCATTTTTATTTATGGCAATACACATGTCATCTTTGGAAGTGGATGAAAATTCTAATGATTTGATACGATCAAACAAGTATTAAGATTCTTTTAATCAATGTTACGTTATGTCGTTTAAATTTTATTAAAGAAAAGTATACCGCACCGGAATTCAGAACCTTTTATCATTTCATGCCAATAAGAAATGATGAAAAAATATAATTTATTATTAAAGGTGTAATCTTTTATTTATTTCGATTATGAACCTAGAATACACTCATGCAATAATTTGTAATCTTGTATGTAACCTTTTTATGGATATTTATATATTGCAACTCCAACCGGAAATGTCGGGTTGCATGTCAAAATGACACCTGACACTGACATTTAAAGATTGTGCGCGAACAGCCTCAGCTGGAAATTCACATCTAATTATAAATTTTATATAAAAAAAAATGTATTGCAGGTAAAATACCGCAGTGCGATGCACACGGGCACGTGCCACTATAGTTTTAGGGCTACAAACCGGCCCTGTTAATTTAATTAGCTTAATTTATGAATCGAAGTCCTTCGTGCGAAACTGGAGCTCTTTTTATGCTAAATTTAGTAGTTATGGTGTATGAAAGATACTGAAAAGAGTAAATATTGGTAGCGTGAGAGTGATTTTAAATAAATAAGTTATGGCTGTGCAAAATAAAGTTTTATACGCGTTCCGTGGTTGGATAGCTTTTGTGGCATTTATGGATTTGGGGACTGCCGGCCGGTCGTATATAGAGCGGCGATCATTTCTTAACCAGAACGGGGACAGCGAGCATTTGGATGGTGAGTTTAATCGATAAAAAAGTTTACGAAAATGTCGATATTTGTTGTCAGTGCCGCTAGCACAACTGTGACACACGACTATCGCGCGAAAACTATTACCTATCTCTTTCTTCGCTGTATTGTGAGAGAGTGACGGGTGATGCTATGTCGCGACAAGAGATGAAGCGTAGTTATGCTACACACTTGGAATAAATTGTTTATTTATGGGCAACGTGTTTTTTTTTCAATAGTTTATAGTAAAGGTAAGTGCACTTTTATAGTAAACTAAAACTATCTATTAAACTAAAATTAATAATAAGTAAAAAAAAAAATGAATGAATTTATTGCACAGTTGTTTATAAGTAAAACTAATTTTAAAACTTAAAAGGTTCAAATATAACCATTCTGGTACTTGGCTCAAAGGTCCCTAAAATGCTAGAGTTGTTGAGTATCGCCAGGGAGATGCTTTAAGCCAAGTAATCACTGGAACTGGGGTCCACTCCTTGGTCAGCTCAGTTATTTAATTGGTTCATGTCATGAAGAAAAAAACTGTACGCACAAGTGTCACTATTATTGCCTATTGTGTATAAATATGAAATTATTTAAAAAACCACACACAATAATATGGCTGGTTAATAATTGACACTGACTTGGAAAATAATAGATCCAACAAAAAAAGTATGGAGAGCTTACATGTCATATAATTTTAAATGAAATTATTTATGATATTCTTACTGTATATTGTATAAATAAATAAATATTAAGAGACAATCATACACAAATTGACTTAGTCCCAAACTAAGCAAACCGTGTACTATGGGTACTAGTCGATAAGATATATATAATTCCTTACCTGTATCATATACTTGATCTATTATAGATATTTGAAGTTCCTGGGCTTGGTACTTTTGGCTCATTGATAAATCAGTCAGTCAGTCAGGACTTTTCCATTTATATGTATAGATATATAATAGATAGATAACACATTTTAAGTATGAGTTATTTTAGTGCAGGAAAAGTGAAACATTAATTTAAATTAAAATACAAATGTCCATACATTTTGTTTGTTGAAGCCTGATTCTAAATAAATTTGTAACAATTTGTTACATTGCAGCTACTTGTTTGAAAAAAAAAAGCATGTATGAAACTGTTTAGGTTAAGATGTTTCTTATACTAAGTTTAGGTTTCTGAAGCTAGAAAAATCCTGAATGATTTTTTATACAACATATACCCAATGATGTATGTTACATTTTAATCATCATCATCATATATTTAAGAGCTAGGCTCTTGTTGGTGGAGTAATTTCCACCTCATTCTTCACTCGCTTTTTCTTTTACTTCTTTCCATGATGAAGCATTTATTTTTTCTTTTACTTTTAATCTTAGAATAATTTTTAGTTTTAATCCCATCAATTTGTTATTTTTTATGTTTTCTTTTTGACCCATATTAAATTTATATTTTTACTTGCTCCATATATGTCCATCTTGGTCTTGCTCTTTTTCTTTCCCCTTTTCCTTCTATTATCATCTGTTAGGTCATGACCTAACATCTTCCCTCTCCTAATTTCAATCATGTTCAACAAAGTTTTTTTATCATTTACTTTATTACTTCCTTTTTACTTATCTTTAAAAAAAAATCAAACAAATTAAAGTTTTATATGTTTTAGATTTGACGCAGGCCTGAATATTGTCTGTTTACGTGCTTAGGGCCTTTGTATTGCATTTTTTGACGCGGGATCTTTGCGCGACAATAATAAGTGTGTACAGGCTCTAGGGCGAAAACACAATTACAAGATACCTACGCCATTGTATCGTGTTACGACGCGATATCGTGCCACGATGCGACCTGATATTGAGAACTGTATTTAAAGATAAAATGATTTTTTATTTCTGGATTTCCAACACGATCTTAATTTGTACGACACGACACGTACATAGGACAATATCTTGTACTTGTGTATTAGCCCTTAGTATTTACAATCATGCAAAAAAACAGACTTTAATTCTAGAAACATCGTATCTCGACGTGGATATCAATACTGAGATACGAGTTTTATTACTTTTTACTACGGTGAAAGTGTGTCAACATGCATACAAGGCTGATGGTCACGTATTTCGGCAACTCGTCAACAAGCAGTCGTGGCCGAGCGGTTAAGGCGTCTGACTAGAAATCAGATTCCCTCTGGGAGCGTAGGTTCGAATCCTACCGACTGCGGACTTTTTGTTTATTTTTTAGTTAAGCCACAGAGTAAAAAAAACTACAGAATGTTCTTTCTTTTGGACTTTGCAAAAGCCTGAGAATTTAGGCTTCTCTGTATTTTACTGATTATTTTTGTAAAACGCGACGGTTTATTTTCTATTTAAGTCACAGAGTTAAAACCGGCCAAGTGCTAGTCAGACTCGCGCATCGAGGGTTCCGTTCAAACACTTCCCATCTTAACTGGCCGGGTTATGTTAAGGCGCCGCATTCAAATGAGCAAAGTTAACGCAACCGATCACGTTTGTTGGCAGTAGTATTTGTTGTTATAACGGCAACAGAAATACATTATCTGTGAAAATTCCAACTGTCTAGCTATCACGGTTCATGAGATACAGAGTTCATGAGAGATAGACAGCGGAGTCGGAGTAATAGGGTCCCGTTTTTTACCCTTGGAGTACGGAACCCTAATAAGTGTCTTATTTTTCTGTTGCAGGAGACTTCACCATCTCGAGGATGCTTGGCATGTACTCTGTGCTGAAAGCGCTGGCACTCATTCATTGTACACTCTACATACATTACAGACCGTAAGTACACTCATAATTATATCCCGGGGTTTTAGGTGCACAAATGATTTGACACAAGGCTGACAGTACGCGAAAACTGAGCTATGCTTATAATTCGTTCGTCGTTATATTCTTGACTGAGCGAGCGAAGTGTCTCCGTTGCAACTTAACCCAAAATTCTTTAGTAAAAGTCCAGCTGTTAGGATGTTTGAATGTCCAGCAAGGCTAGCATATGTTGCCGCGACTTCACTTGTCGCGAGTCAGCATCACCTGTCTTGCTCGCACGGTATCGAAAGGAAAGTGACAGGTAGTATTTGTCGCGCGACAAATACTACCAGCATCTCTAGCATAACAGTCATACGCGACTATTTCTCGCGCGAGATAATTACCCGTCTCTTTCTGTGCAGTAATGTAAGAGAGTGACGGGTAGCGCTATGTCGCGCGATACGAGTCGCGAAGCATAGTTGTGCTAGACGGGCTGATGCTTTCCGGCTGTTCTCGTCTAGAGGTCTCATTTCTGAACCGATTCTTATGGAACTTCGTGAGTTGATGAGGTTGAGCAATGCGACCTCACACACAGTGCTTCTATTCTCTATTCTGTGAGCTGTAGACCTCGCGATCATTTGAAATAGCTAATATATGTTTTTTACGCTTTCTATCCCAGCATCTCCACCATTTTGAAAAAAAATGTACCCGCTCCCAAAATATCACGAGAATCGATTGAGAAGTGCGGCCTCTGAGCGAGATCCAAACACCAGGACAATACCAAAGAATTTTGGGCCAGAAGAAGCAGAGACGCTTAGCTCGCTCACTCAATAAGATAAAGTTCACTGACCATCAATCTGTTTCCAGGGTAGTGTCTATGGGCTACTGGTCTCTGGTGCTGACCATCGTACTGTACTTCAGCGAGGCGTTCTACTACCACTCCACGAACCTCAACTTCTACGTGGTGTTCCCCTGCATACTGAACAGTAAGTACACTCTGACAAGTGTAGAAACACTGGTCAAGTGCGAGCATGACTCGCGCACCAAGGATTCTGTAAAGACACTTATCCCATCTTAACTGGCCAGGTTAAGTTAAGTTTGCACCTGGTATGTATGGCGCCGGATACAAATGTGGTGCAAAGTTAACGCAACCGATCAAGTTTGTTGTATGGGAACCCCACGTATTTTGTATTTCTTGTGGTAGCGGCAACAGAAATACATCACGTGTGAAAATTTCAAGTAACGATCGAACGTATAGCTATCACGGTTTTTATATTACAGCCTGGTGGTAGTATCGAGCAAACCACGATTATTGTATGGGGCCCCACTTAAATATTTATTTTATTTTATTTTTAGTACTACTATCACTTACTGTTGAGTTTCTTTCGGCTTTCTTCTCAACAGCGGTCTCCTCTTGCGAAATGCCGGTAGATTCACAATCTGACTTGTAAAAGTGCCCCTGTGGCCTACTTACTGAATAAATTATTTCATTTCATTTCACGGTTCATGAGTTACAGCCTGTTGACAAACAGACAGACAGACGGACAGCGGAGGCTTAGTAATACAGTCCCTTTTTACCCTTTTTTTACGGAGCCCTAACAATCACAAGTGAATCGAAAATCCTCCGCTTCGAAGTCGCTTGAAAAAGTTATCAATTTCAGTAATAACCCTCCTCGGCCTGATCTACCTGCCCACCAAGCTGAAGCTCTGGGGCACCATCCCCGGCACCTCGGGCATGGAGCGGGAGATCGAAGACGAGAACACCCAGATCCTGAGGCAGATGGGCAACTTCAAGCGGAGGAGGCCGCAGGCGAAGAACAAGTATGTCTGATCGTTGGGCTGAACATCCAGTAGGTAATTCTCATTTACGGGGCCTTGGGGCAAATAGAGCGGCAACCGCGCGCGGCGGCTTGTACGGTTCGAAATTATCAGGATAATCACGCTTCTTGATAATTATCTGATAATTATGTAACCATTATCAGACAATTATTGGGTAATTGTCAGATAATTATCGGATGATTATCACCAGTGTTAGAAATTCATTTGTTATATTGTTTGATAAGAAATTCAATTCATAACAAATTTTAACAAAAAAATTATAAAAGCAAAGGAATTTTATAATTTTCAACTTATCAGACCAATGACTTACTGAATTAGCTCAACTTTGCATAATCCGAAGTGTTTCTTGAAGGGGATATCCCCACGTAGCGGCACGTTGACACTTTACTGTGAATACAGTTCACTTACACTGCGCAATTTTTTGTTATTATCAATCGATAATTATCCATATGTTATTATCACCATAATTATCATGATATTTATCGCTGCACGCTGCTGCTGGGCGCGCGTAGTCGTGGCATAACTGTCATACGCGACTATTTCTCGCGCGAGATTACCCGTCTTTTTCTGTGCAGTAATGTATGAAAGTGACGGGTAGCGCTATTATTATATTTTTATAGTAACCAGTTCAATTGTTCACGGTTCATTATTTTTATTTCTCGTTGAAGTCCGGTATTTTTTGTGAATAAATGATTATAAATCCTAGATTTTGAAACTTTTATATTATTATGATTTATATGATTTTATTATGTATATGATTTGTTCTGCGGTTTGATACTTGTATAGTGAATAACTGTAAAACGAGTTTTTGACGAGGAATATCCTCACTAGTTTTGTGCTGTGGTTTTACTCTAGATTTTGATGATTCTCTTGGGAATGTATTTAACCGGGCATCTAAAAAATTAAAAAATAGTTTTGCAGAAAGCGACCAGTATTTTTTTATGCAATAAGCAATTAAGAGACTTAAGTCACTTTATCAAAAAATATACAAAAAATACACTGGTCGTTCTTCGTATGGTCAAAAAGAATAATTTGGCAGCGAAATTAATAAGTTGGCATCTCCCTGGGCATGCCTAGTTATTATATAAGGTGCCAAGTTAATTATTAATTTATTATATAAGCCATTTTATTATTTTAGCTGCCCGGAAAATGATAATTCTCTTGTATAACTGATTTTTATACAGTATGTCATTAAAAAGTATACTGTAAATTAGTATATTCCTTGTCACAGAGTGGTTTTCAAGCAAGATTAGCAATAATAGTTAATAGAAACGAAGATGGTTTTGAAAAATTATATGAACGAAGCTCATATACATTTACTTATCTTAGAACTCACAAATAAGTAATAAAACTGATAATTTAATAATTTCTTTTAAAAACAGACCTACTGTCTGCTTTCCGACGCTGGTTAATTACATTTTCCTTATAATAAGTTTAGTCGAGTCAAACACACCTACCGTCGAAATACCGAAAAGTACAAGTGTTAAACTACTAACGCCAACTTTAAGCATTGATACAAAGATCAAAGCACAGTTACGTTTCCTTTGAACGCTTGCCCCGATGGAGAACTTCTGCCTTATTTACTTTTCTTACGACGGGCCACATATTCAAAAGCCTTCTGCTATATATTACCTATCTGCCATTTGTACTGACTTTTGTTTTGTGCAATAAAGTTTAAATAAATAAATAAATATTAATAATTTAATAGAATTTTCCAAAAACATTGAATCACGATAGTCCAATACAGAGTGCCAAGAGAAAAGCAATCATCCTACAGAAAAAAAAGTCAATATACATATACATATGTACTATGGAACAATAAATGATATATGAAAGTGCGCTATTAAATTGTACATTGAAGATATTATTCTTATACATTCTTAGTTTCTTCATAATATTTCATCGTAACGCATATAATGTACATACAATGCTATGGTATATTCATTATTTATTATTATATTATGTACAAATAATTACTTTACTTAAAATGACATAAAGTTTTGCGCTGGTCTATATTGCTAATATATCATCAATCTGAAACTTAAAACATTTGGAGGCACATAAAATATAGTATTTTATGCACCAGTTGTATAAGAGGGGTCAAATAATGCGAGTGACGTGGGTTGTGGGTTACGTCCAACATAAAGATAAATAAAAAATTACCTTTTTAAAGTTGACAGCAAGCCTTTTTTTTTTATTGAAATCTGTATTAATTTAGTTTGCAACTCACTGAATATAGACTACTAAACTGAATTCTTTTAATAATCTGTGGACCTAAGTAATGCTTTTTTGGCGACATTGTAACATAGTTAAGTAGTGCTTTTTTAGGAAATAGACTAAGTATTAGACTTTTACAAGTCTTTAGTCATGCATATCATTATATTAGGCTTGGTTACCATATAAATGACAGAAAAAGTACGAAGTAACACAATGATTTCGTTTAATACAATGCTTTAAATGTTTAATAAATAAATAAAAAATAAAATAAATTTCATTTCGTTCAAATAATTTCATCTAAAAATATATCGTGTTTTTAAATGGCTTCTAATTATGAAAAAAATATGGTGTGTCAATTTAATAGCGCATTATCGATTTAAAGAAAATCTAAGCAATAATAGGCAATAATCTACTCTCAAGAACCATATCAATATGTTTTACCAACAAAATTAGAACTGTACTAGCCAAATTTAATAATATAATGTGGCTAGAAAAACCATGAAAAAAACAACGTCAAAAGTATAAGTTAATATCGTTTAAGTACTTTATCGCAGTAAATAATAGCAGTACGACAGTTTGAATGTTTCAAGACAGTTGAAGTAAAAAAAAAAACATACATACCTACAGTGAAACAGATTGTTACTTTTGCTGTCGGTACTAGATTTATGAATTTCATATATTTTACATTACCAAGAAACGAGAGCTCCTTTTAAAACTCGAAAACAATGAGTTTTCGTGGTTTTTCTATAAACATTTTTGGAGACTGAATCTCAAATTATTTCATTCGAATATACCTTCTGTATGTAACAGGCGAATCCAGTTCATTCCAATTAGTTTTTATTTACTAATTCGATAATTTATCGCGTATTGTCTCATATAAAAAGAAGTTCTATTATCTGTACTATTTTAATATTCTCTAATTGTTTCTAAAATCAGTTTTCTATGGAAAGGGGCCATTATTTCAGGAAATGTTTAATAGTGCGATGCAGGAGTTGCCAGCCGTATAGCACCATTTGTTGGTAAATAAATCTTTGTCCGCCCATCTCGCCGAAACGCCTGGACGACCAATTTTAGTACAGGAATAGCTAGAATTTTAAACGCCAGCGACGCACTTGTGACTCCTCTGGTGTTGCAGGTTGCAGGTGTCTATGGGCGTCGATCGAGCGGGAATCGATTCCATCAAGCGATCCGTTTGCTCGTTTGCCCCCTATGACATTAAAAAAAAATTTAAATTTAAAGATTTTTGTAAAACATAACATTCGCAATTTTATAGAGTTCTCTTAATTTAACTGACTACCTGGATTCGCCTTTATTTCTCGGTTTTTGGTACAAGAAGTAAATAATCGTAATATTCTCTCTATACGCATCGGTTTTCCAATTCGCTTGTAGGCGCACGATTTCAATACACCGATGCTTGTAGAGGCTGTCAACGTTTACACGAATAAGAAATACAGACAAGTATAATACCTGCTTGCGGCTCGCGATCAATGCGTCGTTTGCATACGTCAGCGCTTCATACTGCTCCACAGAAAGCAGAGGGTTGCACAATTTGTGAATTTTTGAGTAGTTTTGTGTCACTAAATACAAATCAAATGGAAAGGACGTGAAAATAGATACTAAGCTGCAGAATTGCACGACCCATTTATGAATGAATTTATTCACAAATGGGCTATGAGTTTGTGCAGTCCATCGTAAAAAAATATTAGATTTTCCTTTGTATTTCTTATTCGGGTCAACGCCTAAAATTTGTACTAAAAATATATATTTTAACTTCCATACCTTATGTAACAACCTTTCAAGAGTATATGTTTTCGGCACGATGCAATAAAGTTACAAGGTACTATATAGATACTAACTAGCAAATTCATCTTCTGGTTTTGTCTCGCCATTTGTCGGTATTGTAGAAAGCGACCTTATTTGTGACGTTTTCAATGAAAAGGGCCCACGTGGTCGCTCACTATAAGGACGTATTGACAGGTTATTGGTATAAAGATGCAAACAAATTTCGACCCTTAAAGAAGCGTCAAAGTGGGACCTTTTCACTGAAAACGTCACATTTATGCAAGCAATGAAAGACCTCTTGAATGTTATTGGTGTAGGATACAACAATATTTTGCGGGTACTAAAGTTAAACCTCTTCATTTGTTATCAATATATTTATCGCTATCATAAATACGCGTGTGCTAGTTAATTTTATCTTCTTTCACACAGCAATGGGCGAAATAGGTATATAAACTGTTCTCTAATGATACGAAATCCGTATATCACAAACCTGAGTCGCCAAAAGACTTAGGTAGAGGTATAGCTCAATTCATGTAAAAAGAGAGCCGTCAATATTATTGTGTAAAAGTATTTTATACTACACAAGAAGACCGCCAGCGCTTTTTCACGTGAATCGAGCTATATGAAATAAATGTCGAAAAATCAGTACCATGGCATTCATTTTATTGTTTAGTATAATGAACATTTGCAATTTTGCCACAGCAAATGTGCATAATACTCTTGAATGGATAATTAACTATTAATAAGTATAAATAAAAGCAATAAGCTCAAGAGAATGTGCTTTCTGTAGTGACTTAAGCATTTAAGATATTTAAATAAGTTAGAATACTTACTGAGATTTTTTGACTGTGTGAGTTATCATTATTGGACTGTTTTTTTGTGTGTGTTTTTTTAAATTAGATCTTGGTAATTTGAGATCCCTGTTTCTTTGAAAAATTGAAAATATATTTATTTAAACGATAAGCAATTACAATGACTAACAAATATGTACTTAACCTAACTTAACTATTCTAGTTTAATAAATTGCTTATCTCTAGTAGTTTCTGTATTCGAAAATATTGTTTATAATCATGAATACCTAATTTTTAATGGAATGTTTTGTACTTAATTTCAATGAATATTACGCTGGTTAGTAATCATTTGATAGCAGTGACACGAAATCGACTTTTATCTACAACCATATATATAGCAAGCTCTGATACCTACTATAGGTAATGTAAAGACCTACATTGCAGTGGCGGCGGCGGGGCATAGAAGAGCAAGATCAGTGATGTTATTTCATAACATTACGATATTAATGATGTTATAGCGACATCGCTCGCGCAGCCGTCGCTTCTTTCCTCCGCGGGAGTTACTGGTAGTACCGAGTACTTCAAATCTAAATACAAGAAAAAGTTTGATATATTAAATGTTTGGAGCAATTGATGAATGTTCAAAGAAAAATACAGTCAGCTATAAAAGCTTGTCACAAAAATGAAAATGTATGTAACATGTATGTATGTAAACACTGCACATAAAACAATATTGACAAAAACTCAAAAACAATAAATGTTGACAGAAACTTGTTTTAAATAATAAGATTTGTTATTTTGAATAATTTATTATAGAGGAATGTTTGTATATAGATACTTTTTTTAATGTAAATCGAATGTATGTTCGCACAGTCAAATGATTGAACACTATAATTAGCGAATGGACCACACATCTAGTGCCATATCATGTTATAGGAATTGTTGAATTTTAAATAAATAAGTTTTCACATATCTTCGGTCTTTTATTTAACCCGACGATTTTCTTATACAGAATTTTAAGATACAAATGTTTTAAGAGCCGTCTACAGACACACCTAAGGGTTGTCTGAAAGAGATCGTTCTTCAGCGATAAGACCGCCTGTTGTTGTCGACCTCTATATAATTAAGTTTTTCTGTGTTTGTATTTCTTTCTTGTCGAGGTGTGTATTAAAGAGTATTCTATCTATCTACAAAGTATAGAAACCATTGATAAAAAGATAAAGAAAAATTTAAATGCGCAACCTGGTGGGCTCTCCCACTTCTCTCTCTTCGGGAATCGAACCTGACCTCTGGATTACCGATCCAGCGTGTTAATCTCTTCAAGTCGAGATGAATAGGCCTAGTGCTAGCCTAGGCCTATTCATTTCATCTTAGGCCTTATTGTCACTTAACGGTTCACTAATGTTTGACCAAAAAACGTTTGACCAAATGATCACTTGACCAAACAACGTTTCACCAAAATAACGTTTCGCCAAATGATCATTTTACAAAAGTATCATTTGACCAAATGATCACTTGACCAAACAACGTTTCACCAAATAATCATTTGACCAAATGATCATTTAACCAAACTTTATTTCAAGATGAAGATGAGGATGAGGATGGGGATGGGGATGGGGATGAGGATGAAGATGAAGATGAAAATAAATGTATCTCTATCTTATCTTTATCTTGTCCTGTCCTGTCCTGTCCTGCCCTGTACTGTCCCGTCCCGTCCCGTCCTGTCCTGTCCTCTATGGATATAAAAAAAAAACTAACCTAACCTAACCCGGCCGGGTCGGATCTGCTCTGAAAGGTGATTGATTCACCTCAAATTTGGTCAAATGACTCAGTTGCTAAATGATCATTTGGTCAAATGATTATTTGGTGAAATGAACCATTTGTAAAATGATCATTTGGCGAAACGTTATTTTGGTGAAACGTTATTTTGGTGAAACGTTGTTTGGTCAAACGTTTTTTTGGTCAAACGATAGGACACCTCACTTAACATGAGGTGAAATCGAGGTCAAATGCTTGACTATCGTAAATAAAAATAAGATATCGCAAGTTATTTAATAGGCTGTAATCTCAGTAAGAAACGTCTCAAATCACATTTTTTTAACGGTGAGTAAGAATAAAACCAAGTTTTCGTCGAATCTTTATTTTTAATATTAAATTTCAATTTCATTGGACGGCTTAGTTAATTACAACTAGAAATATTCTCTCTGTCACATAGATGACAGTGCCATTGGAATGGTTAGGAATGTTAGTATCAGTCATTTTTGATAACATTTAATTGATAATTAAGTACATAATAAATAAGTTAGTCTGTTAAATTGCGGCCCGATTTAACCTTTTGACCGCCCAAGACGGCAAATCACGTTTACAAAAACTATCCCAGACAGACGTCATTTGCCGTTTACAGTGTTACATTTGGTGTAGGCTGTCTGTCCACAGAAGTAGAGCGGATAAAATTTACCAACCAGGCTATTCAGGCCGCGGATTTGTGAAGCCCAAAAGTGCGTTTAAATCTGAGAAATGGTAATTTAAAAAAACATGTACATAGTTAAAGGCTTAATAAAAATAAAATTACGATCGCGTCTTTTGTGTAACGAAAGTTACTCATACAAAAGATATGGGTAACTATCGTAACACAAAGGAATCAATTAAGTTTTGTTTTAATCAAAGCCCTTAAATTAGTACATGTTTTTTGAAAACGACTCAAATGTGATTGGTTAATTTTATACACATCTCCGCTTCCGTGGATGTGCGCCCTTATTTTATCATCTAGTATTGTCGGTGACGTGTAGGGCTAATCGCTGTCATCCTGTCATGACTATGGCAGTGAACAGGTTAAGCTTTCGTAGAATAAGTTTTAATAGTAGTCCGGTACGGGCGCGCAGGCGATCTTCACGAAGTCTTCGTACCGCACCGTGCCGTTGTTGGACACGTTGGCTTCGCGGAAGATATTGTCCACCTGAAATATACCAACAATAGTTAGTTTTAAACCCCCGACAAAAAGAGAGGTGTTAAGTTTAACATGTGTATCAGTGTGTCTGTCTATGGCATCATAGCGCTCAAACGGATGGACCAATTTGATTTGAATGGGGTTTTTTTTAATCGGAAGGCTTGCCCGTCGAGATGGTTCTTAGCTATGTTTCTATTGGAACAAGTGACAAGATGCGAGCCATTAAATCAGCCACCGAATTAAAAATGTAAAACACCCCCGACACAAGCAGCTGGTCATCATGAGACCCTCATTAAATGAGTGATATAGAAAATGTTACTAAAACTGAACATAACTACTAAATTTGAAATTCTTAGCATCAATATTGGCTGAGATCTTCTTGTATCTACTGGTCCTATTTCCACCAAACATACTTAGCTCAGAACCATCTAACGGACATGTCTTTCAATTTTAAAAAACGCACTCAAATTGGTCCTTCCGTTTGGGAGCTACGATGCCAGAGACAGACACACAGATACACATGTTAAATAACACCCTCCACATATGACAATGTGCTTCAGAGTGAGAAAAGGGGCGGCCTGAAAACCAGCGCTGCGCAGACGCCTGGCTGTCGTAGCACATGCTGAGTGCGCTCCTTCTGTCACACGGAATAATTTGGGACAATGTACTGTCAATGCCGTTCTTACTTATTCCATGTACCTACCTTTATTTTTTGGTGCGGCAAAGTTTCTTTCTTTCTTCTTTCTCTATTTTCGTCGGGGGTTAATAAATAGAATCGATCGACATCCTCAAAAATGGTCTGGGTGAATCAACTTTTAAGTGCACCTTGTTGCTATGGTTACGCAAAATTTGTCCCTCGGACAACCTAAGCATTTTACTATGAAACAGTATGAAGATGTCACTCGGACAACGGGGACAGAGTAAACAACACAAAAAAGTTGATTCACCCGTCTGCACGTATTGTAATATGTCGGCACAGACCACCCCCACTAGACGGAGCATGTAAGGCGACCCGCGCGCACCAACGATATGGTACGGCAGAACATTAAAGTATCAACACGGCGGCCACTGTTTAGTTGCGTTCATGTTTATGAGGTCTCTCTACACCACTTAACACCACAATTTACCATGTTATTTATTTAATTTATTTTTTCGTTGACGTACGCATGGATCATAATCGATCGTGGTTATTCCCATTTTCAAAAAAGGAATTACGACAAGTGTATCTAATTACCGTCCAATATCCCTCCTATCAAGCGTCTCGAAAATTATTGAGAAGGTTGTAAAGAGGAGACTTTGTTCGTACTTGGAGAAAAATAAAATACTCTCAATGCATCAATACGGTTTTAGAGAAGGACATAGTACCAGTGACGCAATAGCCCAATTGACAAAATTTGTAGTGAACAATACTGATAGGAAACTTAAAGTTTTATCTGTTTTTATAGACTTAGCCAAAGCTTTCGATACTATATCACATAAAATACTGTTAAAAAAATTGAAAGCCTATGGTGTCGTTGGCAGGATGCTACAATGGTTCGAAAGTTATTTGTCTGATAGGAGTCAATTGGTTAGAATAAACAATGTTAATAGTGATCGGAAAAGTATTGACTTTGGAGTGCCTCAAGGCAGCGTTTTAGGCCCAATACTGTTTAACATATACCTAAATGACTTCTATTCTGTTATGCAGACGCAAACAAGTCAGTGCATATGTTTCGCTGATGACACAGTAATCAGTTTTGTTGGTGACTCTTGGGATACAGCGGTTACTCGAGCGTCAGAAGGTCTACGAGTAGCACAAAATTGGTATGACAGGAACTTATTAACTCTAAATGTTTCAAAAACAAATTATATATGCTTCTCGTTCACTAAAGCTGGGCAGCCTAAGCAAAGCGTTACTCTACAGCTACACAAATGTTCAGACACCTCGATAGGTTGCTGCAGCTGTACAAAAATAGACCAAGTTCATTCCTTAAAGTACCTGGGGATTGATATTGACGAAAACCTAAGATGGGACCAACATTGCCAATGCGTTGCATCTAGGATAAGACAAACTGCCTACGTATTCCTACAACTACGAAACATTGTCGACCAGAGAACGCTTCAGGCCGTATACTTTGCATTAACACAGACTATCTTACTATACGGAGTTATAGCATGGGGTAGCTGCAGCTCCCAACTTATATCCAAAATAGAAATAGCCCAAAAACTAATCTTAAAAATAATTCAAAGAAAGCCGAGGCGATTTCCAACAGATGAAATATATAAGCTAAGTCGGGTGCTGACGCCACGACAACTTTATATCTGGCAATTAATAATACATTTTGGTAGGCATATAAACGACGTGATACTAAATATAACCCCAAAAAACCTCAGAAACATACGTAGTAAATATAAGACACCAGTTACGAACAGCGAGACTGCACGGAAGCACTTCAGCTATATCGGTCCCAGGCTTTATGATAAGTTGCCTATTGAAATACAAGAGCTATTGGAATCTTTACGTGAAAATCAAAATAAGTCGTCTAATAATAAATCAATTCTATACAATTTAAATAAAAACAGTAAAAAATTCATTTCAGGTTTCTCCCATGCAGAGTTTAATACTTTTTATAAGAAAATATTTCCCTAAGTACATAACTTGCCTCCCCATTCATACCCCCAGCCCCACAATAGAAATATAAATAGGATATTTATTTATTTATACGTATATACCTAAATATATATAATTATTTACAGTTATAAATACCAAATATTATTTATTCATATTACTTACCTTACTTCTTACTTCTTTAATCATTTAATTATAAGTTATTACAAGTTCTTACGCAGCTCTCATCGCATTTAGTTTTTTGATGATCCCATGTTACTTAGCTTCTTATTGGTTGGCCATACACAAATTCTTCATGTATCCGAACCGCTCTCTCACAATTGTGTCACGAGATACGTAACTAGCCCTAGCTCAGACCACGGTCTTTTTGGACTGTTACCGCACACTATGTCGTTAAACGCTTGTCTGGACCAGTATTTATTGAATTTATGTAAATAGTGAAATTTAAGTTCTTTTATACGCATGTTTGTTATAAATAAAAAAAAAAAAAAAAAATAAATAAATAAAAAAAAATAAACAAGGACGCAACTAAACGGTGGCCGCCGTGGTGATACTTTAATGTTCTGCCGTACCATATCGTTGGTGCGCGCGGGTCGCCTTACATGCTCCGTCTAGTGGGGGTTGTCTGTGTATGTCGGCCTCTAGAGGCCCCCTACCTCCCTGGCGGAGAGCCCCTCGCCCCAGCTCTGCAGCAGGTGCCGCAGCTGCCGCGCCGGGATCACTCCGCGCTCGCCGTCGCCCGCCTTAAACACGTCCACAACCTGAACAATATGTCGGCCTCTAGAGGCCCCCTACCTCCCTGGCGGACAGCCCCTCGCCCCAGCTCTGCAGCAGGTGCCGCAGCTGCCGCGCCGGGATCACTCCGCGCTCGCCGTCGCCCGCCTTAAACACGTCCACAACCTGAACAATATGTCGGCCTCTAGAGGCCCCCTACCTCCCTGGCGGACAGCCCCTCGCCCCAGCTCTGCAGCAGGTGCCGCAGCTGCCGCGCCGGGATCACTCCGCGCTCGCCGTCGCCCGCCTTAAACACGTCCACAACCTGAACAATATGTCGGCCTCTAGAGGCCCCCTACCTCCCTGGCGGACAGCCCCTCGCCCCAGCTCTGCAGCAGGTGCCGCAGCTGCCGCGCCGGGATCACTCCGCGCTCGCCGTCGCCCGCCTTAAACACGTCCACAACCTGAACAATATGTCGGCCTCTAGAGGCCCCCTACCTCCCTGGCGGACAGCCCCTCGCCCCAGCTCTGCAGCAGGTGCCGCAGCTGCCGCGCCGGGATCACTCCGCGCTCGCCGTCGCCCGCCTTAAACACGTCCACAACCTGAACAATATGTCGGCCTCTAGAGGCCCCCTACCTCCCTGGCGGACAGCCCCTCGCCCCAGCTCTGCAGCAGGTGCCGCAGCTGCCGCGCCGGGATCACTCCGCGCTCGCCGTCGCCCGCCTTAAACACGTCCACAACCTGAACAATATGTCGGCCTCTAGAGGCCCCCTACCTCCCTGGCGGACAGCCCCTCGCCCCAGCTCTGCAGCAGGTGCCGCAGCTGCCGCGCCGGGATCACTCCGCGCTCGCCGTCGCCCGCCTTAAACACGTCCACAACCTGAACAATATGTCGGCCTCTAGAGGCCCCCTACCTCCCTGGCGGAGAGCCCCTCGCCCCAGCTCTGCAGCAGGTGCCGCAGCTGCCGCGCCGGGATCACTCCGCGCTCGCCGTCGCCCGCCTTAAACACGTCCACAACCTGAACAATATGTCGGCCTCTAGAGGCCCCCTACCTCCCTGGCGGAGAGCCCCTCGCCCCAGCTCTGCAGCAGGTGCCGCAGCTGCCGCGCCGGGATCACTCCGCGCTCGCCGTCGCCCGCCTTAAACACGTCCACAACCTGAACAATATGTCGGCCTCTAGAGGCCCCCTACCTCCCTGGCGGACAGCCCCTCGCCCCAGCTCTGCAGCAGGTGCCGCAGCTGCCGCGCCGGGATCACTCCGCGCTCGCCGTCGCCCGCCTTAAACACGTCCACAACCTGAACAATATGTCGGCCTCTAGAGGCCCCCTACCTCCCTGGCGGAGAGCCCCTCGCCCCAGCTCTGCAGCAGGTGCCGCAGCTGCCGCGCCGGGATCACTCCGCGCTCGCCGTCGCCCGCCTTAAACACGTCCACAACCTGAACAATATGTCGGCCTCTAGAGGCCCCCTACCTCCCTGGCGGAGAGCCCCTCGCCCCAGCTCTGCAGCAGGTGCCGCAGCTGCCGCGCCGGGATCACTCCGCGCTCGCCGTCGCCCGCCTTAAACACGTCCACCACCTGAACAATATGTCGGCCTCTAGAGGCCCCCTACCTCCCTGGCGGACAGCCCCTCGCCCCAGCTCTGCAGCAGGTGCCGCAGCTGCCGCGCCGGGATCACTCCGCGCTCGCCGTCGCCCGCCTTAAACACGTCCACAACCTGAACAATATGTCGGCCTCTAGAGGCCCCCTACCTCCCTGGCGGAGAGCCCCTCGCCCCAGCTCTGCAGCAGGTGCCGCAGCTGCCGCGCCGGGATCACTCCGCGCTCGCCGTCGCCCGCCTTAAACACGTCCACAACCTGAACAATATGTCGGCCTCTAGAGGCCCCCTACCTCCCTGGCGGAGAGCCCCTCGCCCCAGCTCTGCAGCAGGTGCCGCAGCTGCCGCGCCGGGATCACTCCACGCTTGTCCCCGTCGCCCGCCTTAAACGCGTTCACAACCTGAACAAAATAAACAAATCGATACCTTAGCTCACACTGTACTAATAGGCTAGTTGATGTCAAATTGTAATAAACTAATGTTTATTCCGTATAGTATTTAGCAAAGGAAACCTAAATATATATTTTTCAATTCATAAAAGTGAAAGATGGCTGAAAAAATTGAATTTGAAAATATGGTTTTTAATCTGTATTTTGAAATGCTTAAAACGCTGTCCGCCATTTTCGCTTATGATAATGACATCATCGGTCATGTAAACAAAACTGAAAGTCTACTTTGACGACTTCGAATAGTGCCGTCCCTCTCGATCTCCTGTCAAAGTATATTGGAGTGAGCGGAATGACATTATACGACGGTCGAATTTCGAATATTTACAGGTAATTCTACGTCACGCCACAGATTAGCGAAAGGGAAAAATGGCGGGCGGCGTTTTTGACTGTTAATGAAATTTCAAATTTTCAATTGATAAAATTTTGCTTTCTAGCATTCAGAAAAATACAAGACATTTCTTTTAGAGCTAGTAAGATCATTATTAACCATTTCAAATATATTTCAAAACTGGGTCAACTAGCCTATTACAATTATTTCTTCAATGAAATTTAAACCACTTAGAGTTGTCTACTAATTAATTGCAACTGCTTTTTTAAAACAAGTAAACTATTTAATCTATACGATAGAATAAAATGATAAAAAGGTATCTCTCTAAAGCAAGCTTTGATCTCAGCAAAAGCAGTGTGAGAACCGTGTTCTATTGGATACACGGAGTGTGACGAGGCCACCGACCGACACGTGACCGCCTCTACCAGCGGCTAAGTACGTAGAGTCGAGTTTTAAATTTGGCGAACTAACTTGACAGCTGAAAGTGTTGTCAGAAATAGAAAATAAAAATTGTGATTGGTTTATGTCGATACCTCGAGGTCGATACAAATATGTCGATATAACCTTAACTATACACCCATAGACCTTAATTATGTTGCAATAAGGTTTATATTCGTCTACAAATGTACAGTTATCAGTGTATTCGGTACTACCATGGAACTGTCAAAAAATCAAAAAGGCGGACAGCGTTCTTAGCGATGTCCTAAAATAAAGTTCGTTCGATGTAAGTATTTAAATACCAACCGATTTTGTATTATTGATTCGTGTAATAAAATTATTAGTTAGATTTCAAACACAATAATGCAAAATTTATGAAACACGTAATGTCTACTTTTTTTTAAATGCTTTTTAACTAAACCTGGTATGAACTGTTTTTTTAATATCGCAACATTCGTGTGCAATGAACTGTCAAGTTAGTTCGCCTACTTAAAAACTCGACTGTAGTTACGACTAAATCGGCAAGCGCAAGCACCAACGCGCGGCCGTACGAGTGAGGGAGACACCGCTTGCCGCGGAAGTCGTGGCTAGCCAGGTACGAACACGCGCCGATTATGCTCCGACAAAGGCCTCATGAATGTGGTACCTCGGTAGGCAGGTTCTCAGCTCGCGAGTGGATGTGCATCACCTCGAGGAAGTCAGCGAACGACATCTTGCCGCCCTTGCCCTTCAAGTAACCTGCGAACAACAATAATGCAATAAAAAATACAGTAAAAAGTGGTCTTCCACTTTTGAACCTTAGGGTCGAAAAGTTGCAGCCCAATTTTTTCGCTGACCGTATTAACATTTGTAACTGCAAAATGATTATGGTTTAAGCACCTGTTATTGTTTTTTCACCTCTGCTCAAAAAAGCATTTTAGCGCTAGCTTAGCTTCGCAAAGCGGCACTAAAGTGATCATTGTAACCGCTAGGGTTTAAATCGAAACCAGGCTTATTGTAGTATCTGTTATATTGAGTATCTATGGTTAGTAAGTATCTGTAAACAGGCAATGTAAGTGAGTTATTTCAGACTGAAATAAATCTTAATTTGATTAATAATTGTTTCTTATATATAAGATAAAACAGGGCTGGTCATACCTGCAAGCTCCTGAATGGTAGGACTCATTCCTAGTGACCGCATGACCACGGTCAGCTCATCCAGTGACGTGATCTGCCCGGACCGAGCGAAAAGGTAGAAGCATTCACGGAATTCTGAAAAAAAAAGTGCTTCAAATTATGACTACAACAATTTTATTATATTCTAGCTGTTAGCCATGGCATCACCCGCGCGGAAGGATTTAACGATATCTTAGATATATCACTGAAAAGTTTTATCTGTTGCATTAAAAAAGATGGTTACTCAGGAAAGCAATCCATTATAAAATGTTCTGCTTAGCTAATCTTAAATTTAAAGATTGTGTGGTAAGGAAATTAAATTATTAACTATATAAGTGCACATATTAAGTTACTTTACTTATCTTATGATATATTTATTTTAGCCATAAGGGTTTTCTTGATAATGTTTTTTGTCTTATGTGGTCTATCCACTATTAAATCTATAGTTTATGTGCTTAAGTGGAATGTACATACTTGCAAACTTCCAAATTATTATAATTTCATTTGGGTATTAAGACAGGTTAGACATTATAATCAATTTGTTGCCAATTGAGAGTGTGAGGATGTGGATTCTAGTTCACAGTATAGTATAGATTGGAGATCTTTAAAGTGTGACACATAGAGTATACGAAGTTACTGGGCTGAAAAATATTAAAATTCAAAATGTACCAAAGATTTGTAAAGATAATTAAAATCGGTAGTCCTTGCTATAAAGACCTACAAACTGCAGTTATTTCTATTTTGGATTGTTAGTCTTGTTCGTATTTAACAATTTTTACATAATTATCGGAATGATACCGTTACATTTTTACAAGCTTTTATTTAACTTACAATGTATGTATGTGACTATGTTGGGTCTTGTAACTTAATTTTGAAGCAGATATCTCCAACCAATTGAGCTGAAATTTTGTTTACCTACTTAACTTTTATGACTATACAATAATACGGTACCATGGGGCTGGTCCGATGATGGAGCCAGAAGGTAACCCTAGAAAATTTGTAATACTTAAAGCAATCCTACCAAGTTTAGGGTCTTTAGAATCGCCTCAGTAAGCAATAATAATAATGCAGAAATTTTATATATCAAACAAAACTCAGGGGACTTAAAAAGTGATTTCCCGTAACAGGAAGTAACGTTATCAATTAAAGATTATCTCACTTACCATCGATATCTTGTTCTTTGAAGTAACGGGCCTGAAACAGAATATATTCACCTCTATTAGAAATATATACACGCACGTAATAATTTATTTTGAATGTAATCAATCCTTCTTTACCATTTTGTGAAAAAACGTAAAGAAATACAGTTAGGAAATTGGAGAAAGTTTTCACGGATGATGAACTCGAAAATACTCAGTAGTCAGTACTGTACGTCATAACAACAAAACGTCACAATGTCGATTTCGTTATTTTCGTTGTCTTTTTCGTACTCACTTTATAACTCGTATGCAAAAAAGAGTAAGTATCTGACAAACTTTCTGTCAGTATTGCCATGATAAAACTGACAGAAAAAGAGATAAAACATCGGAGACGTTTGAGACAATGTTTCAAGCGCTGCTGGCAGCACTACCTAAATCTCACATTTTAGAACGTATCTCACGTATCTAATGCTTTTGAATCTGTGAACAAAGATGAAGGGCGACCAATCAGCTGACAGCTACGAAGGTCTATTTTTCCATGGTGTAATTATCTAAATTGAGTAAATTATTACATAAAACCTTTTATAAACACGTATTCAGTGTCTGCAGTGATCGTGACAATGTTATTTTATTTGTAGCAGTAATGGGAAGACAGTTTCGCAGCTGGTGAGTGAGTTGTTTGACTTTCATGTTCTTGGTAGACAAAACCCACGTAAAATTAGCATACTGTCCTTAACCTTCGTGGTTACAATAGTTACATGAACGATTTTACATATAAGGAAGTACATGCTACGATTAACATTCATAACAAACTACGAAATATGAAAAATCTTATGATTACTAGTAATTTTATTAGCCCATATGATTGAATTTGTTCTGGAATATAACTAACAATTTTCGTACTTTGTACGTATTTAAGGCGCTTATCTAATGATATTTCATCATCGTCACTCCTAATGATGGAACTGTAAATACTAAAACATCAGTAAAAATATGCAACTAGTGAAACATAGAACCTCCTCTTTTGGAAGTCGGTTGATGAGTACTACATTGTTTTTCTCAAAATATGTCTCAAAAGATACACATTATTGACCGGAAAATACATTGTTGTATTGTATTGTATTCATTGATTATACTAGTTTGTGATTGATATATCTATGACAACCATATTGTAGGTTTCAAGCCATATGTGTAATGAATGAATGAATGAAAATCTTTATTTCGGACATAATAAAATCCATAGCATATTAGTATAAACTCTGATTATAATAAAATAAGTGTATTGCTGATGTCTTCCTAGCTTTACATGCATAGGGAGCTCTCAACTACATGAAAACATTATTTGATATACTAATTTACATACTTTATATTGATATAACAACTAGCATCTGATAAGGAGTTAGGCCTGGTTCATTCTCACCCGCTGCCTGCTGAAAGCCAAGGCCTTGATGATGATGATTTGGTGTAGGGACGCCCGGCCGGAAACAGGCGGGCTGTCGATCGCTTGGCTGCGTTCATTCAGCCCAATTCCCAATTGGAGCCAACGGTTACTGTCCCGGCGGTGCTCCCATACAGCCTTCTTCCTCGAATCTTCTTGTCAGCCAAGGCCTTAGAAATGCATGGCAACTGATTAATTGAATTTTATATATACTATATTGATGTACACAATTTGTTCTAAAACAGAGGTGAGCAATTAAATTAAGAACATCTATATGCATTTCTGGACCATTATATCCTTAAGCAAATACTATTAATTATTATATTCAATAAGGATAGTGATAATACAAATACTCTTTATTGCACACCACACACAACATCAAGGAAAAGAAAATACAAATACATTAAAACAACAGGCAGAGGTAAACAACAGGCTTGTTGCTGATACATTCATTACATTGTTTTATTGAATTTTTAAGGTCCATCAAATAAAGAAATTAGACCTTTATAAGACCTTTATGTATCCATCTCTGATAGTCTGCCATGGTTGCTTATTGTATTGGTATTTTTTGAAACTAAAAATCACAAGGGCAGTTTTACGTGTCTGAGTCTACCGGCACTTCACAAGAGGAGAACACTGTTGAGAAGAGACACCAAATGAAACTCAACAACTTGTGAAAAGGCAAAATGCCAGTAGCCAATGCTAAAAAAAATATTTCATACTTTGTTTTACAAAAGTATAACTTTGTTATTTAGAAGATGACGTAAACCAAAATAAACAAGCATGGCACTATTGCTACTAGAAATAAACACTGTCTTTGCCAAACAATTTACATTAGCTTGCTGCAATGCTGATAAACAAATGTTTCTTAGGTCCTTTTAGAATAAGAATGTCTTTAATTAGATATTCTTCATGTAAACCAACACAGTATTATATTGAAAATAATGGTTTTACTCCACTTTCTTGGGCCAGCATGGCAGTGTCAACTGACAAAGCACAAATGGTTTCTTATCTTTTGTCATTGCGACTTGGGCTTTTTTACTTACCATCAGGTGAAGTGGAGCCACTATGTCGTGCCAAAATTAAAAAGGAAAAAAAATACTTGAATGCTTTGGCACCACAACTGGTGCAATTGTAGTGCAGCTGAATTATGGTGTTCCTGAGTTCAAATTCCAGCAAGGGCAAATATTTGTGTGATGAACTCAAATATCCTCATGTTTCTGGGTCATGGATGTTCTATATATTTATCTATTTAAGTATGTATGTTGTCGTCTAGTGCTAACACAAGCTTATTAAAGCTTACTGTGAAACTAGACCAATTTGTGTGAGGTGACATAAAAAAATAGAATTTTCGAAGCCATGTTTAAGTGAACTGCTCTACATGTCGTGTGAGGTCCATGAAGAAGAATACTTTATGAGTTGCAACATTGTTCCAATGCTTCTGTCACATGAGCGAAAAAAACCGTAATTTAAAACAATATTCGTGATAGTGAACGTTTTAATAAGACATTGGCATTATATCATTATTATTCTCATGTGAAAGATCATATCACAATTAGTGAAACTTTTTTCACTCAATATCTGACGTCATTAACAAGTAGGTACTTCAGAGGAAGGGGACCTTTAATATAAATATTGACTTAGTGTTATCATTGTCATAACTAGACCATCTATACATATGGACTAATATAGCTATCTCATGGTTTATCATTATCTGATAATATTTCTGTGCCATCGGCTACATTGAAAGCGGATTGTCTGGCTATTCTATGTCACATATGACAAAGTGGTTGTTACTATCTAAACTAGAATTAAAATTCTTAAATTGTATAGATATTCAGTTATCTAAGAAGTAAACTCATTACTAAAAAAAATCTTAATAAAGCGATGCAGGATTTGTATTGGCGTGCCGAGAGCGTACAGCGCCATCTATTGGTAAAAATATATTTGTCCGCTCATCACGACGAATCGGCGGATTATAAACAATTTTGGTACAGGGATAGCAGGACATCCAAAGATAAATAAATAAATAAATATCGGACAACCCCATGGTCATGACCAACAGCACACAATGTAGGGTAGAGATAAACGGAGAACTTATTGCATATGTCCATGAGTACCTCTACTTGGGCCAATTAGTCTCCTTCCAGACGCGTCAGGAAAAGGAGGTCGCAAGACGGACTGAAAACGCCTGGAGGAGCTATTGGTCCATGAAACATCTAATGAAAGGTGACCTACCACTGTCACTTAAACATAGGCTCATGGACATGTGCATACTTCCAGTTCTCACCTACGATGCTCAGACGTGGTCTTTGACTGAGGGTCAGAAGTTGATGTAGCTTGGGAGGCGGCCAAGTTGAAGTGGGACTGGGCTGGTCACGTCTGTCGCATGTCCGACGACTTGTGGGCCAAAAAAACCACAGAGTGGAAGCCCCACAACTCGAAACGGAGACGTGGCAGACCCCGTAGGCGATGGCGGGATGACTTGGACTCATTTTCGAAGGACTGGCCAGATACAGCTCAAAACCGCGACAGATGGAAGAAAAGGGGGAGGCCTTTGCCCAGCAGTGGGACATAATAGGCTCATAATAATAAAATCGGACAACCCCACACAAATCGATCTAGTCCCAAATTAAGCTCAAGAAGGCTTGTGTTATGGGTACTAGACGACGATATACGTACTTATATAGATAAATAAATACTTAAATACATAGAACAACCATGACCCAAGCAAAAATATTCGAGTTCATCACACAAATATTTGCCCTGGCCAGGATTCGAACCCGGGACCGCCGGCTCAGTAGGCAGTTGTCTACAAACCGAGCCATACGTGTCGTCAAAATGGTTATTATAGATGGTTATTATAGCTTCGCAAGGGTGCAATGCTGATAAATTATGCATGTAATACATATAAATATAACCCTTCCTCTTGAATCACTCTATCTATTAAAAAAAACGCATCAAAATCCGATGCGTAGTTTTAAAGATCTAAGCATACATAGGGACAGACAGACAGACAGCAAGAAGCGACTTTCTCTTATACTATGAAGTGAAGTCATCTTTAGCGGAATAGCCCTTAGACACATAACAGATAGGTACAGAAATCAAACTACATACAAGCGCGCTCGAGCAAACGCACACATAGACATCGCCCACAGACACGTCAAGCGGATGGCACTCGCGCTCGCACTGGTCTGAACTGGTCCGAGATATCGTGTCCGTGAGCAATGTCTATGTGTGCGTTTGCTCGAGCGCGCTTGTATGTAGATTGATTTATGTACCTATCTGTTTTGTGGCTTAACCTTTCTTTTCTTTGTTCCAGTCTCACTACGGTGCTGAAAGCACTTTAGCAGTACCATGGAGGAGCCTTCAGAAAATATACCAATACGTTAAGACCAGATACAACAATATAGAGATCTCTAGTCTGGTTCTGTTGAATATTTATTTTACTATTACGTTTACAAAGTTTAAATTTTATTCCATTTTATTTTTAATTTATAATAGATCAATATAACGTAAGTTACC
The DNA here is from genome assembly GCA_932273695.1 of Apotomis betuletana. Taxonomy (NCBI): domain Eukaryota; kingdom Metazoa; phylum Arthropoda; class Insecta; order Lepidoptera; family Tortricidae; genus Apotomis; species Apotomis betuletana. The sequence goes on from OW026322.1 coordinate 5,409,728, forward strand.
AAAGATTGTATATACTGAGCTTCTGTTATTTAGTGTTAAAAATAAAAAGTAAAAAAAAGTAGATGCTTTTGGGCGTATGGAATAGGATTATAGAGGATAGAGTAAAAGAAGATAGAGAGAAAATGGCAGCTACCATGGTGGAGACTCCGCCCCCTCAGCTCATTACCACTATTGAGTGGAGTATGATGGACAAAGGAAAGTTTTTCCCGTTGTACACGTTAAGCAGCTTTACAGGTAATTTATTAAAGTATTTATCTAATTCAGACAACTTATACTTTGTTCTTTGAAGTACTTAATTAAATGTAAACAAATACATATCATTTGAGTCTTTCAGTTAACAAAAATAATGTTAACAAAAATGGATTAGTACCGATATGCATGCATTATTTATTTATAGAGTACAAAAGTTTTTTGAAAATAGATTCATCACTCGGAGGTGTTTTTCTGTCCTCATTTTTAGGATTACGTACCTCGAAAGGAAAAGCAGAACCCTTGTAAGATCACTTTGTTCCCCGTCCGTCCGTCCGTCAAGATCCTTTATCTCGGGAACGCGTATTAGAACGAATTAAAATTAAAACCATATACTCGAGTCTACATCCCTAGATGCTGTGAAACGATCAAAGTTTTAAATTAACATGTGCAGTAAATGTGTTTATATTTTCCAGTGCGTTGTGCCCTGTACCCACTGACACTGGTGAAAACACAGATCCAACTGCAGCGCAAGAAAGAAGCGTACAGCGGAGTCACGGACGCCATATCTAAGATATACAGGAATGAAGGCGTGTCCGGCTTGTATCGAGGCTTTTGGCTGTCTAGTGTGAGCATTGGTGTATCTAATATTATTTTTCAGTGGGAACTAGGGGGGGGCCTAGGGGGGGGCCTGGCCATGGCCTATGAGATGAAGCCATGAATTTCTATCGGTAACCCAAAATCCTAGGGTGGGCACTAGACCATACTGGGGTGGGCACGGCCCACCCGGCCACCCCCCTAAATACGCCTATGAGTGTGAGTCCATTACATAAATAAATATTAAGGGACAATTTAAACAAATCGACGTAGTCCCAAACTAAGCAAAGCTTGTACTATGGGTACTAGACGACGATATAAATAATATATAAATACGTATATAGATAACATCCATGACCCAGGAACAAAAAAAAAAAATTGTTTATTTAAAAAAAACATAAATGACACATCAAGGTGTACTCGGGTAATCTAATAAACGGGGTAACATTTTTTGCGCTAGCAACACTTCTTCTTAGACTCCCCACTGTATATAGTTTTGACTTTATTATGCAAAAATATTTGCCGTTGCCAGTAAAATAAATGAGTACTAGTAAAAATCCGCAATATAGCGTGGGCTGCTGGGGCTACCTATAACTTTCTTATAAAAAATGTTTAATACAAACTGCCGAACATCCTCTACAAAATTTAACTTAAAAGAAACAGCTTATTTTAAAATGATAGCTTCTTTGAAAGTGTATTAATTTACTGTTTTTTATTTAGTTTCAGATAATCTCCGGAGTATTCTACATTTCGACGTACGAGGGTGTGCGGCATGAATTAGGAAAATATGACATTAGTCCCAAAGTTAAGGTAAATTCTAAATGTATACAACTTAAGAGGCCTTATTCCTTTTTTTTTCATATTCTCTCAAAATAATAATTTCCACCAACTTTTTGAAGTGAATAATACCGAGTCATGAGTTATCCTGAGTTCTAGAAAGTAACATAGCTATTTCAAGATTTCATTGTGTTCAGTCGAAAATAAGAAAAGAAAAAAAAAACAAATTGGTATGTGAATTTTGTCAAATTTGAGTAGTTTTTGAAACACAAATTATCAATGAAAAATGCAAATTGTAGGTTTCAAATATATATACCAATAAATCGCAATGGCCCTGTTCTAAGTAGTCACATTGATAATATTTTAAGAAACAAGTTTGATCATAGAGAAAAATGTCTAAAACAATCAGTTTTTCCAAAGATTCCATGATTACTTTTGCATCGCCTACACATTTCTGACGTGTTTATTTAATTTCGCTACCCAAAGGTCTGGAAGAGATCGCTCTTTAGCGATAAGACCTATTGTTTACCTCTATCGAATGTTACGGTGTTACCTGAATATGTTGTATTTCCTATTGAGGTGTGCAATCCATACTAATCCATACTAATACTATAAATGTGTCTGTCTGTCTGTCTGTTACCTCTTCACGCTTAAACCGCTGAACCGACTTAGATGAAATTTGGTATGGAGATAGTTTGAGACCCGGGAAAGGACATAGGATACTTTTCATCCCGAAAATATTTAGTGTTCCCATGGGATGAGCAGGTAACACCGCGGGGCACAGCTAGTAAAGGACATTCTATTCAATGTTCCAGTCATTCATCGGTGGCGGCTGCGCCTCGCTGGTGGGGCAGACCATCATCGTGCCCTTCGACGTGCTCAGCCAGCACCTGATGGTGCTCGGGCTGGTGAAGGGCCGCGCTGGCGGCAGCAAGAACCCCGTGAGTTAAATAAAAATATAAATAAATATAAATATTAAGGGACAATCATACACTAATCGACCTAGTCCCAAACCGTTGGTTTCTCGTCAGTTGCCATTGCGACTTGGGCTCCCCTTTTTGCTTACCATCAGGCGAAGGGGAGCCTCTATGTTGTGCCGTTATAAAAAAAAAAAAAAAAAAACTAAGCAAAGCTCCCAAGCAGCACTTTAGTGAATTTTGCAGCTTATCTTACAGCTTTAAGTTCTAAATGAGTGGTTTAACAGTGTTTGATGCAACTTATAGCTCTAAACACAACTCAAAACTGTATATGAGTTCATCCTATCACTTGTAGTTGCATAGGAACGTTTTTTGTTTCTACTTTATTACTTATGGTGGGATAAAGTCGATTTTGCTACTTAAAGTTGCATGCAGGTTCAAATAGTCACTCAATAAGAAGCAATAGTGCTATATAAGGCCTTAAAATCACTTATAAGCAACTTTTACATATAAGTGGCAACATACCCTTATTTGGAACTAAAAGTTCCAAATGACTAGTACAATAGCGAATTATATCACCAATAGTGGCTAAAGGGATAATTTTACGGCTCTTTTGGAACCAAAAAATATTGCAACTTTAAGGCCTAAGAAGTACCTTATTGCCACTCCAACGCATAAATAGGTCTCAATAGGAGATTCTTAGAACCAAAAGCAGTTATTTTCACTTATTTCAAACCACTAACGAACTAAAAGTTCTATTATAGTTCCTATTGCGCCTTGTCAAAATATATTTAATAGTTGCACTGCTTTGCCACTCGCAAGATACAAATAAGTGATTATTAGACCTAATAGTTCCAAATAAGGAACAAATAAGTGAAAATAAACACTGTAAGATCTTTTTTGTTTCGCCATGTTTACAAATGGAAGCCAATGAAAATTAATTATTTTGACCAGAATTTTATCACACTCACGCATAATCACAGACTTTTGATAGTTTTGACGATGTTACTTTAACATTGTAGGTAACCTACAATCATTAGGTCAGGTTTTTAACAGTTTTATTTCTTATCAGTATCTATTCCTTATTTAATTTAGCACTCTCTTTTTTAATATTCCTGATCAAATGAAAGGCCCGTCGAAATTTACAAAGAAAACATACTATAGTTTCACAGTAACAAAAAATTCGCAAGAATTTCGTGCTTATTTCAATGCTTGTATAACGTAAAGTTTTAATCACTCACCAAACAGACGTATAAATCCAAAATAAATATGGCAGATCACGTATTACACACAACACAATTTGACAGTTGCAGTTGCCTCGCCACTCAAAGATAATTTGGCGACTCATTTATCACTCATTGAACGAACTGAAATGTTTTCATTCGTTCACTGCGCATAACTTTTACCCTTAGTTCTAATTGCCACTTAAGGTGATTGTGAGATCTCTTATGGACGCATAACTTTCACCCATAGTTCTAATTACCACTTAAGGTAATTGTGAGAGCTCTTATGGATTCTATTTAGCACCAAAAATAGGCTGCAATTTTTCTCCTTTTGGTTCTATATAGGTGGCATAAGGGTTATTGCCACCTATATAGCACTTAGTCATGGTGGTAAATTTCACTTAAGCATCTAATTAGATATGATATACGAGCTATTTAGACCCAGTTGTGCTACTTGGGCTTGTACTATGGGTACTAGACGACGATATACATAATATATAAATACATATATAGATAACATCCATGACCCAAGAACAAATATTTGCACAAATATTTGCCCCGGCCGGGATTCGAACCCGGGACCGCCGACTCAGTAGGCAGGTGTCTACAAACCGAGCCAAACGCGTCGTCAAAGTCGTCGTAAAAGTTAGTTCAAGAAAGTTTCCAGAAAGCTGAAATCCGGAAATTTCTTGACTTTTTACAGGCTTTTATTTAACTTGCATTGTATGTATGTATGTAGGTATGTTTGTATGGCACTTGTGACTCCTCTGGTGTTGCAGGTGTTTATGGGCTACGGTAATCGCTTTCCATCAGGCGATACGTTTGCTCGTTTGCCCCCTATGACATAAAAAAAAATGTAAGTATGTTTGTTCGGGTGGAATCTTGTAACTCAATTTTGAAGCAGATATCGTCAACCGATTGAGCTGAAATTTTGCATACTTACTTAACTTTGATGACAATACAATAATATGGCACCATGGAGCTGATCTGATGATGGAGCCGGAAGGTGGCCATAGGAACTCTATAATAGAAAAAGCAATCCTACCGAGCTTGGGCTCTTTAGAATCGTCTCAGTGAGCATTTGATTGATATCCAAAGAAAAGTACAGTCGGCTATAAAAGATTGTCACTAAAATGAAATTTTTGACAGAAACTTATTTTACAAATCTCATGAACCGTGATAGTTAGAGAATTGTAATTTTCACAGATGATTTATTTCTGTTGCCGCTAAAACAACAAATATTAAATAAAAACAGAATAAAATAAATATTTAAGGGGTCCCATTTCTATACAACAAACGTGATCGGTTGCGTTAACTTTGCACCTCATTTGTATGCGGCGCCATACATACAGTCGCCATCAGATATATCGCAGCATATAAGGCGTTCATAAATATCTGAACATGTACTGTAACGCCCAGTCAATAAGAGTCGTGTTCAGATATTTATGAACTCCTTAAATGCTGCGTTATATCTGATGGCGACTGTACCAGGTGCAAACTTAATTTAACCCGGCCAGTTAAGGTGGGAAGTGTACGGAACCGTCTGTGCGCGAGTCCGACTCGCACTTGGCCGGTTTTTTGCATTGAGTTATTATTACTACGTATAGAGTGGACGCCTCAAATTGATTTTTTGTAAAACTTGTTTGTGCCGATCGGCACAAACGCGCTTAGTCGGTGCCCAGCGGCTGCGGCAGTCTCGCGACCTAAACGTGTAAGCGCCGTCAAATTCACGGCGCTTACGACGTTTTGGTCGCGTGGTTCACGCCCCGGTCTCGCCTACAGTTGCGACACTTTTATCGTTTGCTATAGCTCCTCTATACGTAGTAATAATAACTCAATGGTTTTTTGATAAAATCTTTTTTGTTTTCAGATAATCAACCCCCTAGGATTGAACCTGGACGGGCGGCTGTCCAAGTCGGCGCTCGCGCGCGAGGTCGCGCGGCGCGTGTACCAGCAGCACGGGGTGCTGGGCTACTACAGAGGATACCTAGCTTCGCTCGCGGCTTACGTGCCTAACTCGGCGCTGTGGTGGGCGCTCTACACTGCGTACCAAGGTAAGAAAAAGATTATGTAGTACTAGCTGTGCCCCGCGGTGTTACCCGCTCATCCCACGGGAACACTAAATTTATTGGGAATGAAAAGTATCCTTATGGCCTTCCCCGGGACTGAAACTATCTATATACCAAATTTCATCTAAACCGGTTCAGCGGTTTAAGCGTGAAGAGGTAACAGACAGACAGACAGACACACTTTCGCATTTATAATATTAGTATGGATTGAGTATAGTAGTATACTCAGTTTGTAGAGACCTGCCTACTGAGCTGGCGGTCCCGGGTTCGAATCCCGGTCAGGGCAAATATTTGTGTGATGAACTCGAATATTTGTGCTTGGGTCATGGTTGTTCTATGTGTTTAAGTATATATTTATCTATATAAGTATGTATATCGTCGTCTAGTACCCATAACATAACACAAGCCTTCTTGAGCCTAATTTGGGACTAGATCGATTTGTGTGAAATAATGAAATAATGAACTTTATTCTGCAAGTAGGCCACAAGGGCACTTTTACATGTCTGAGTCTACCTGCATTTCACAAGAGGAGACCACTGTTGAGAAGAAACGCCGAAAGAAACTCAACAGTCAGTCATTTTTTCAGAAAGCATAAGTACTTAACTATTACAATGATATGAACTTAACTATACGTAGTTCTACAAGAAAACATATTAAAAGTGTATTTTAAGACATAAGTGAGGAAAAGTGTAAGAATAAAATAGAAACTACAAGAAAGCCGGACGGTTTATCACAATTTATGTACGTTTGATATGCTTTCTTATTAGAACTGTGTCCCTTAAAGTGAGGTTGTCTCATATATTTTTATGTTTTTGAGTTCAGAATATTATAGTTCTTATAGTTAATTATCCTATCGCCTTGTCGTCGCGTCGTCTGGAATGAACAATTGGCTGTTATTATGATCATTGTTGTTACAGACGAGTTGCTGAAGATCTGTCCAAACTGGGTCTCCCACCTGCTCATCCAGTGCGTGGCGGGCACGCTCGGCGGGTTCACCACCACCATACTCACCAACCCGCTGGACATAGTACGAGCACGGCTTCAGGTACGTCACCACACAGAGAGAAAAAGGGATCGCTCCTATGCATCAATAGTATAATTATTTCAAGCAATAAATGATTCTGATTATGAAAAAATGTGGCACATCTACATCTAGAATCAACAAACGTCCCTGTTAAAACATCTATACTATCATAAAATTCTAGATTTGTATCGAAAATCTTTTTTCTATGGAGAATTACAGGAAAAATCTCAATAGCGTGACGCAGGATCGTCACTTGTTTTGGCGCCGTGTCAATCTGGCGCTATCTGTTTTCATAATTTCCTTTGTCCTCGCGTCACGCCAAAACGATTAGACAAATTTTAACCAATTTTGGTACAGAGATAGCTGGACATCCAAGGATGGTTATAGGATACTTTTTATCCGTCTAGTTACGGTAAAGAAAAAAATACGCAGACGAACTTTGCGAGCACCTCCTAGTCTGTAATAAGTGTTTTTATTATACAATGTAATATTTATAAGCATAATATATATAAGCGCTTGCTTAGTCGTAAGTACCTAATCTCTTTTCTATGTAAATCTGTGTAACTATACATGTGCTTGCAAATAAACTTTTACTTTACTTTTTTTACATTCAGGTGGAAGGCGTCGGCACCATGAGAAAAGTATTCAAAGACCTCTGGGCGGAGGAGGGCCTCTGGGGGCTGTACGCGAAGGGTCTCTCGGCGCGGCTGCTGCAGTCCGCCTGCTTCTCCTCCAGCATCATCCTCGGCTACGAGACCATCAAGCGCCTGGCGCTGGCCGACCAGTACCGCGCGCACGTGCGGTGGTAATACACGAGTACAGAACAACACTGGTTTTATTTTACCTGGTATATATTCCCCTAAATGAGATGCATCCTGGTTACGGCACCAAAATGTAACGAACCCCCTCGATTGCACAGATATATGGAACATGTCAGGAATTGTGTTAAAATGAGATTCCACACCACCAGTTGCAGTCCGCCTGCTTCTCCTCCAGCATCATCCTCGGCTACGAGACCATCAAGCGGCTGGCGCTGGCCGACCAGTACCGCGCGCACGTGCGGTGGTAATACACGAGTACAGAACAACACTGGTTTTATTTTACCTGGTTTAAATTTCCCTAAATTAGGTGCATCCTGGTTACGGCACCAAATTCCCCTGAATGAGGTGCATCCTGGTTACGGCACCAAAATGTAACGAACCCCCTCGATTGTACAGATATATGAAACATGTCAGGAATTGGTGTTAATCCACACCACCACTTGTATACCACAAAGCAACGGAAAAAGAAAAGCATTTTCTAATTTTAAACTGAGTAAAATACTGCCTTTTTAGGTTGTTATTTTTCTCGTTTTAACAAGTTAAAGTAGTTTTGTTGACGAGAAACAGCCTGTTCCAACCAGCGATTTCCTTTGGACGCATAAACGCTTAAGCTCGGGTTTCCTAGGGTAGCGATGCCGTCACATAGCGGCCGTCTCCAAACTTCGTACAGTCCGACCAAAAAGAGTAGAAATTAAAAAGTGGCAATACTGTAGTGTCGTATTAGAAAGGGAGGACACTACAGTATTGCCACTTTTTAATTTCTACTCTTTTTGGTCGGACTGTAAATTCGTACTAGTACCCCAACCAGCAAAAATGTCATATAAGCTAGGCCTTATATGTCTATTTAGTCGGGAAAAGGTAATGTTACAGTAGTCGTCGTGACGACATGTCGTATAGAAGCTGATTATATTACAATATGGTCTATACAGCAATTTAGTCAAATAGTTATGTCAAATAAACGTTTACACGACCTCGTAATGCGATAATTATGATACAGCACTGTAGCAATCACGAGATTACTTTTATATAGCTAATTGATGCTGTAGTTGTTTATTATATGTCTCCATCATAACTAGAAGTAGTGTATACGTTTTTGATTATGCCATTTATACGACTAGTCATATTGTCAGCGCAATGGCAACGTTTATACAAAATATTCTGGTATAAAAGGAATTTAAATGACTTTTACTCTACAAAAAGTTGTGTAAATGCACTTTATCTTACTATTATTAGACTATCGACTAATAGATTTTATAATGATTTCTATACAGCAAATAATGATGTAAAAGTTGCTTATACGATATCTATTTCAGCGAAGCCTGTTTTAGCGATAACTATGCGACTCATTATTTATTATTTCGTGTAAAAGTAGTTTATAGCTCTTGTATTAAACTATACGCTTTATTAACATTTTAACTTTACTTTTACTTGTCTATAACTCTTAAAATAATATTATTGTGACTTTTAGACAGCAGTCGTGGCGGTCATCATAGACCTACTTAAATTAATAAACATTGACTTATGAAATAATGATATGCACATCTACAATCCTACATACTTAACACAAAACAAATTAGAGTGCTTTAGTCTTTTTTAGTAAGAACCCTAAAGCTTTTTTCATGGCGGTAACTAGTCGAGTAATATAAGTAAGTTGTTATGCGAACAAGACTGTATGTCGCATACTGGTTGTGTTAGTGAAACGAGGGTGCTTAATGGCGCTTGCTGATCAATTTATTTGGTCGGCATAAAAATAATTACATAAATTATCACTTAAAACTCAAAATCACGAAGGGGCATTAAAAATTTATATACCAATTAGTATATGATTTGTCACTAAAATAAATTTGCAGGGAACTACCCAGTACTATTTCTATACGCACACCATGGCACAAATTTCGAATATTTAACAAGTCTTAGGAAAACTACACTTTAGTTTCCTCGACATTATATTTTTTTGATACATTCTTTAAGCTTTCTTCTTTATGAGTTCAAGAAATTGAAAAAGTCGTATAAAGGCTGCCCCAACTCCGCTATAGAACCATATAATCGCTTAGTGATATATTCTAATAACAGTAAGTCGGCTATTAAGTCGAGTAATCGTTGTGAAAGGGACCACTATGATGCAAAATCAGAAATAGCGCGACTGTTATATCACTTCTACACAACATACCTGTTCTATAAGCCCTGTTTCGGTTGACTTTTACTCGACTTAATTGCACTATAATTGTGCCCAAACCCCGTCGTATAAACTAGGACTCGACTGTTATACGACTATATGCCACGACTAACAGGTCACGCAGATACGTTGTCATGATGTTTATACGACCTGATTTTGCTGGTTGGGACACTATAGTAGTACTATATAACGGCACCGCTATCCTAGGAAACTCGAGGTTTACTATCATTCTATGAAAATTTTAAACCGCCTTTCGTTCTGATGAAAGAATTTATCTTTTGAAATGAATATTTATCATAAAGTACTAGTCGATCGTCAGTCGTGATCGTCTCTCCTGATGATGAATCGCGTACCGGTTCAAAACATGTCGAGCCTTATATGACTTCTGCGACGTGAATGAACCCGTTTAAGTAGGTATTTCAATAGTACTAGTCGACGTACAAGAACTTTGGATTTTTTTAGTATTCTTACTTAAAGCATTATGATTGTGAAGATCTTTTATCATATTGCATTTTCGTTGTTAATAAATTTTTTCAACCTTAGCAAATCTCAACAAAACAAATACCTGCATGCAATGCATACACCATTTTGCCCAAACAATCCAGATTGGAATTACTAAACATCGCCAAAATAGAAGTTGTGTAAGCGAGCTATTTTTATAACGCTTGATCGTTCTACAATAGCAAAAGTAACCTCGCTACGCTACAGTTCTGTAAACTTCACAGCATCTTGACCTTGGTTCAAGCCATAAGGCCCATTTACACGGAGAGAACTCGCATGCTACTTTTTAGCTAAAGCCTGACCACAAATATATGAGGATGCGCCATTTTAACGTAAGTAGTTGAATTTTTTACACTGGCAAGGCAATGATTTTATGATTGTTTGCATAGATTAGAGTGTATTACTGGTATGATTGTTTGTCAACAATGTCAATGTCATTCGTGGTGGTTTGTTTATGTTTCTTTAAAAGACGAATATTAAAAATTATCCAAACAAAATGCCGAAAACCACTCACAGTCGTGAAGGGCTGCAGGCGATATCGATATAGAAAACAAAAAAGTAAAAAAAAAAGTGTGTGTGTCAGCTCCGACGCACGACTGGAGTTTACTCTTCAGGCCAGGCGCGCACCACGATTTTTTTTTAGTCGCGCGATAATTTTGTCGCAGAAATAAGCGTACTTATGGGTTTATTTATATATATGGAATTTTTATAATGTATTGACTTGTAAAATGTTGACATTTTATTAATAAATGAGTATGAGTATGAAAATCGTGGTGCGCGCACTCTCATATAAACCCTTATATCTTGCATTTACGCGACAAAATTATCGCGCGACTAAAATCGTGGTGCGCGCCTGGCCTTAAGAACGATTATAAAATATACACTCAATACTCAATACGTTTATTGCACATAATGATTATACAGGTGGAAGACCGATCTAAATGGGTCACTAATTTGACAACCAAAACTCACCAATAAACAAATATCTATAGTATAGGATCCCGATATAAAACGACCTTCACCGAGATGTTTATTTGATGAAATAGAGTATTTTATATTTAATTTAATATGTCAATAAATATATTGCATATGGGTTGCCTAACAAATTTTAGTCCAGAGTCTAGCATAACTGTCGCGCGATAAATACCACCTGTCACTTTCCTTATTCAATACCGTGCGAGCAACTGAGTCGCGCTACAAGCGAAGTCGCGGCAAGATACGCTAGGAATGTTTTAAGAAATGATATTTGCTAATCTCCCAACCGCAGTTCAAAGATTACACAATATTAATATGAATTACTTAACACTTTTATTAGCTAAATCATCAAATGTTACTACATCAAATGTTGCTACGTACCTAAATGTATGCTCCAGTTTCTTACTGTTTGTTTCGAAAATAAACGGGGTCGCCTGCCTAGCTACCAAATCCAAATAAACTGTTGCCATGCAAGCGAGCATGACCACAAAGCATGTATAGTATCACTACATAGTATAAAACAAAGTCGCTTCCTTCTGTCTGTCCCTATATACACTTAGATTTAAAATTACGCAACGGATTTTGATTTCAAGAGGATAGTTTATTGTTAATAATAAATATCGGAACACCTTACCACAAATCGATCTACTTAGTCCCAAATGAAGCTCAAGAAGGCTTGTGTTATGGGTACTAGACGACGATATACGTACTTATATAGATAAGTATATACTTAAATACATAGAACAACCATGACCCAAGCACAAATATTCGAGTTCATCACACAAATATTTGCCCTGGCCGGGATTCGAACCCGGGACCGCCGGCTCAGTAGGCAGGTGTCTACAAACCGAGCCAAACGCGTTGTCTAAATGTCCATAGGTACCTACACTTAATCGAACCAGTCGACTCACAAATTTCACGTGAATCTGAAATTCAGTTATAACAACAAATACTAAAAACAGAATAAAATAAACCTGTAGTATACTTGAAACAAATATTTAAGGGGGCTCCCATACAACATCCGGAGCCATATCTACATACCAGGTGCAAACTTAACTTAACCCGGCCAGTTAAGATGCGATAAGTATTTGTACGGAAACCTCGGTGCGCGAGTCAGACTCGCACTTGGCCGGTTTTTTTAATTGGCTGTACAGTCTGCGGGCGTCCGAGCTCCTTAGATTTACTTCCTTTGAAGTCGGTTAAAGCATCTGTACTTATCTATAAGACTATAAAGGTCATCAACCTATACCTACCTACCCATACATCATCGATCGGAATGAAATTAATTATCCAGTATAGAACCGTATTGAAGTTTCTTGAACTTTTAACCCATTCCAATGTGTTAATTAAATAGTATAAGTAACGACCAACTTAAGAAGAGCTGTTAGTTGAACTGAGTTATTTAGTAAGAAAGTCCCAGTTTATTTGGTTAGGTAATTTAATATATTCACTGATAAGGAAATATACAATTTTTTTATCGGATGTCACGCGCTGGATGGCCTTGGATTTAAGTCTTTGCTCGAATTATTTAGATTTATTTCGTTTTCTTATTAGGATTTTCTCATTTTTACTGGACAAGGCCGTCTTTCATGCCGGAGCTTTCATAATTCGGGGCCTCAAAAGACGTCATGTTTTTCGGGAGTTGTGTCTGGTATGTTTCGGGATCCCCACGTGAGATAAAGGGCCCTGGGCACGTGCCCAAAGGGTCCAGTAAGAAAGAGGGTCCAAAACTTATCTTTATTGCAATCCCACACCAATAATGTCTCTGTTTGGTCTCAGCGAGCGAAGCGTCTCCGTTTCAGCTTGGTCCACAATTAATTCGTATGTCCGGATGTTTGGATGTCCAGATGTATTTATTTATTTATTTTTTTTTTTTTCAAAAAAAGGTGTACATCACTCCGGCATCAATTCCGGCTGTTCTCGTCTAGACATCGCATTACTCAACCGAGTGTTAATCATTATGACTGTAACGTCACCACATCGGAGATCCATGACTTTGCACGACCAGCGGCGCGGCGAGCGGTAGATAGAGCGAGAGATCCGAGCGCGACGGCCATACGAGTGAGCGAGACACACGTACCGCGCATCGCTCCCGCTGTCACGCAAAATCGTGGCAAATGGATGTACCTAGAGGTCGGGACATCTCAGTAAGGTCAGGTTGGATAAGAGAAACACGTGGGGGACGCGGAAAACTTTGGAATATTTTTTTTATATTATATCTTTAATAGACATAAAACGACTAACTACAGTGACATTAATTTATTTTTTACCTAGACTGTTTCTAAAAATCGGATTTAGGTACAATACAATACAAAATGCTTTATTACACACCAAAAACGTTTACAAATTGAACACAGAAACAATAATTACCACAAAATGATTTACCACATACTGTGATTTATTTTAAGTGTTTCCCTTACCCCAATGTGTTTCTCTTACCCAACCTGACCTTATCTCGTTATGGCTGTCTCTTTATTCTCAATTCAAATCAGAATCGGACTTCCGATTGAGAGCAACTAATTTCATCTTCGGGCAAACTAGGCCGTTCCGTAACCGGTCAGGCAAGTTTTCACGTTTATTATCGATCCGATAACATACGAGCAAGGCTAGAACTTCTTAATACACACCTTAGGGCGGTGAATTCGAGAATGTTCCAGATCGATCCAGGCGAAACCGACGGTAGGTTATAACATAAATATGCGATCGGGGGCATTACGTATTCTCGCCCGTGGTTTGTCTAAGGTTTTACCTACGTCTTGCCTTGGCAGAAAATCACACTTACGGCCTGGTGCGATGTAAATTAACACACAAAAGGCTCATCTAGTCTACTGGGGACCGAAGAGCTGGCAGCTTCCTCACAACGCATCAGCATTGCAATTCAGCGAGGAAATGCTGCCAGCGTCTTCGGGACAATGCCGCGGGGGCACAGTTATTTAGGGTTATTTTAGCCGTATTTACCTATTTTAGATTTTAGTGCCTTATTTTTATATTTTAATTAAGGTTTCAATTTCATTTAATTTTCACCTATAATGCAAATATATGACCAATAATAGAACCTTACGCACATTATATGACGTAGGTATAATTTGTACTTATAAGTCGTTTCTTTATTAAACAATTTTGTAAAAAGTAAAATCAATGTTCTTTGTTTTGTAAATATAAACCATGTTGACTAAAGCGTAATATACCAAGTAAAGATAAACTAGTTTTATTTACAGTTGAGTCATGAGTCCGCTCCGGATAGGGTTACCATTTAGGAATTTGAAAAGTCCTGGCAAAAAGCCGGACGAATCGAAAAAAGTCCGGACATTTTAGTCACCAAAATAGGTAGGCATGGTAGTAGGTAGACGCTCGCATTGCGAGATTTGCGAGGGGGTAGGTGCGGGGTGCGGGCGGGGTTTGCTCGACTCGCAAGTTTTATTACTCATTATTCCAACTTATTTGAAAAAAGCCGGACAAATTAAAGGGCCGGACAAAGTCCGGACAAGAGTCGAAAAGTCCGGACATGTCCGGACAAATCCGGACGTATGGTAACCCTAGCTCCGGATGCACATCCATTCACGCCGGGTATTGGCAAGTAAAGCATGTAATAAGATTTGTTGTGACTTATGGCGTCACAATAGGTCGCACGTGTGGTATAAACTATAATTACGATGAACGTCTCATAAACGAACGATTGTGTGTAAAACCAATTAAAATAGACCCATTAAGGTGACTCCTAATCCCAACGTCCTTGAGGATCTGGGCGGAGCCTAACGTTATTCCCCCCGCCGACCGTGCGCCCCCGGAACATTACTTCGTTCATAATCTCGTTGAGTGGCGTCCAAGCAGCTTCATACACTCGCATAGTCCGAGCGTGAGTTGAAGATCAACAAACCTTATACCTTATTTAAAGGCATTGAAAAATCTCGGAAGTAAAATAAATCATTTAAACAATGATATAATTATTTCGGATTACTAAATATCTATTTACTTACTACAGTAGAATATTAAAAATAAAATGCGTTAAAGCTATGTTCCAAAAAAATAAGTGAAATTGGCCATTTAGAAGTCTCGAATCGAAAAATACTTTTTAGTTTGTTTTGTATGTGTAGGTACCTACCAAAAATAGTTAAAATGCCGACAAGCTTCTTGATTATACGTGTAAAATCATGCAGAAATAAAAAATATCGTCTTTTAATAAATAAATCATATCGTGACCCAGCGGATGAACCGATATTTTAACATAGTAGTGGAGGCACAGCTTTATCCCCCGGGTCATGCTGCTCTAATGAAAAGATAAACTATAAATAATAGAGCGACAAACTCAACTTTACCGTTGGAAAACGGATTTACGTCCTTTACCTACTTATAAACAGTGATAGTTTTTTATGACTACATTAGTAATATTCTCAGATGTTCCCCTATACTTGTTGATATTGACGATATTTTATTAGACGATTTTTTTGTCAAATTTCAATGTTCAAGGTCAATGGATACCATATAAATGTTAATTTACTTGAGTGTCAAAATATGCCGATGCTGGAAAGGAGAACTTATCTAAGCGACATTTTTGGGGATATTGAGTTATACACACTGTTGGGATCGGCAGATTTTTCTGCATCGATTGGGTTGGGTCTCGTATACATTTGTCTGACGACTTTTGTGTCGCTTATCCCGTCGGTGATTTAGAGAATCTCTACTTTTTTTTCTACTAAACGACCTGATTTTTGAGGTTTTTTTTAGCAAAATGGAGATTACATAAAAAGTTGTTTGAATAATAATGAACCTTAGAGCTTTTTTACCTATTTGTCAAAACAGATCAAACAACTTGGATAATTTTTCTTTATTGCAACTAACCTTGCACTTGTTGGTTAACTGTTTTTACCTGATCGTAAAATATATTTTAATGTCGTTTGAGGCATTTTACCAATGTCTTTATGATAAAATTAACATAAAGGTAAATTATGAAAGAAACATTGAATGTGATCCACTGCAATGTAAGCACGACTCGAACCTGCGACCCTAAGTTTCCGGCGTAGTGCTCTACCAACTGAGCTATCATATCGTTACGTCAATCACACTAAATCTTTGATTCCATAATTCTTCGCTACTGGAGCGCCCTCTGTGTCATGTGTGTTTAAAATGCTTATGCGCATTAGCCAAAAAGTAAAAATGTGGTATTTCCACATTATTAAACAGAATCGATATAAGATTCTATAAAAAAAATAACATAGATTAAATTACCTGATTGTCGTATCTTAACTATTGGCGTTTATTATAGAAGAAGAAGACTTGCTTTGATACTATGAAACCATTGTCGCTTATCCTTTTTTACCTGATATGACTTTGATCGACTACTGTCGCTTATCTTAAATTGCTTGAATGACAATTGAGTCGTATTTGTCGCATAGAATGTACTAAAAAAACAAATATTTTCGTTAAATTGGTAGTTAGACAACTTTACCGGCTCTGTTTTATAAAATATCACACATTTAATAGTAATTCAATATATTTATAAAGGCCGTTAGGCCCACCTGCGGTGTAAATCTGTGTCTGTGGCGCTAAGGCATTACTTTGGACTCGCTTGATGGACCCAAACGCCATCTCACTCAAACAGTGTCTTACGAGACGTCACTTATACCACACAGAGTTGTAGGTAGTTTTGTTATTCTTGTTAGGATAGGATATTATCTCATTGCAATTGTAAAATTTGAAATTTCTCGTAGTTCGTGATTTAAAATTCCTTAATGAGTACCGAGTGACTGCAGTCTTGAGAACTCTTGTGCTCATTAGTCATAGCTATCGTTTGCTACCATACATTGGTCTAGAACTACTGGAAATTTTTCAGCAGATCAGGATCACACATAAAAATTGATAAAAAAAATTTAACAAAAAAAAGAACCGACTTCAGTAAAACTAAAAAGCCAACAATAACCCGTTCAAGTACAGATTACATTTGACTCACCCTTCGAAGTCGATCCCAAACCACTCAGTTCTTATATTTATATATTATAGTTTACGCGAGGTTTGGCACCGACTTCGAAGGGTGAGTCAAATGTAATTTGTACTTGAACGGGTTATTGTTGGCTTTTTAGTTTTACTGAAGTCGGTTCTTTTTTTTGTTAAAATTTTTTTTTTTTGGTTTTTAGTGATTCGTATGTGTGTTCATCATCAGTTTCCTTACAACAAATCCTATTTACTGAATGTAAATTCTTGACTTTATCAATAAATTACCGAAAGCGCCGTACATGTCCCTATAACATTTGAAGAGTTCCCTCGCTTTCTCCAAGATTCCATCATCAGATCCCGACTTAGTGCCAACGGGACCAACTCGGAGTTATACCCTTTCGATTTAAAAAAAAATGAAAATCGGTTCACGATTCTCGGAGATATCGAGTAAAATACATAGAAAAAAAAAATTAGTTCGAATTGAGAACCTCCTTTTTTGAAGTCGGTTAAAAATAGAAATTTCACGTGATATCTGATGAATAAATCTTTAACATTTCTAAAGCAGTTTTTTTTGTATTTGCGTAGTTGGACCATAAGTTTTTGTCTTAGAGAACTTTAAATGTCACTTCATTAATTTTAATGTTTGAAAATAAATATTTTCCTCTAATTAAAACATTAATCGTGAGGTTTTATTGTACGATAAATAGCTTTTCATGTCTGAAATATCTCCTACAAAGGCGATTAGATATTTTTTCTTGATTTATTTCATGCTGATTTATGCACATATATATATTTACCTGACTATAAAATGAGCGTGCACATATATATTGTTAACTGTGTTAATTGTTGTGTAATAGATTATACTATTTTACCTGACTAATTTCTCGGGAAACGTGTCGTTTAGATAATTTTACCTAATTCTATTTTGACGGTCATTTTGCGTAAGCGACGCTAAATCCTATTTTTGATAATGTATTTTTATATCATATGCCATGTACTGTACTAGTGACGCAACGAATGTGAATACTTACAATAAATATTCGTATTCGTAAACTTAAGTATCCAAATGTGTTCGGGAATGCTAAGCAATGACAATTTTTTTTATAAGTACTTATAATTAATAGATACCTAAATACGAAAAAAAATCAGTTGAATTTAATTCTATATGAAAATGAGTGCTTTTTGTTATGTCGCATAGCGTAGTCGTGTGAAAAAACGAACTACACTCTCTTAAAATACACTTCAAACGCACGAAGACAGATCGAACCTCCGCTGGATCCGGTACTATAACAATTTTCCGTAACTAGAGGGATCGCGAGAGCAAGTGACACAGCCTTCCCCTTCGACGGTTAGATTTACACTGAGCTCGCAGCCCGGGCACGGCCGCGCTCGCGGAAATTCAGTTTTTTTGATGCTTTATTAGAGCGAATTTCCATTTTACTAATTTTTAAACAATACGATTAAAGATCAATAAATTGTCAATGTTCTTGCGAAAGAGCCGTGTAAATATCACTTGTAGTTTAGAAGCCTTAGGGAATTGAAAATTGAAAACGACCCTATTTCAACATTATTTTTTCCATAGTAATTATTGCTTTAAAAAAAAATCCAACTATAATTTTTTAGAAGAAATAGTCAAAAATAACATATATTTTTTTCAGATTTTTCCGTTGGCTAGATTACGAGCCTTAGGACTTTAAAAATCACCATTCCACGTACGGAGTCGCCTTAAAATCCCAACACAGCAGGGCCTATATGTCGCGCGACAGACTCGCGTGTCCAAGTTAAATATTTGAATTTCGAACGCATTAAAAAAAAGACAAAAAATCTTTATGGAATAGAATGGTGTTTAATGGGAAATCTGATGTTATTTATTTTTTATGGGTAGTGTAAAATTTTCAGTCTATAAAGTAGGAAGGATGTTGTAAGATTTTCAACGCGAATATTTTTGGTTCTAATATTTTATTGTGGACTACAGTTATGTTTGACCGATAAGTATCTAATGTTTTTGGGCCGATAGTCCGATAGTGAGTGGCGTGATCTCATAATCGGGTTTATACGCTAGTCTAATGTAAACCAACTAAAAGTAGTTGGCATGACGTACTTGTTTCGGCTTGGTCAAAAAAAATCCGTTTGTCTGGATGTCCGTTTATCCGGATTTTCGGTTTCGGTTAGAGATTTCGGTTATTCGTTCAACGTCCATTTAATTGTGCTAGTGACCGGAAAGTCCGGAAAATATATGCGTTCACTTATTCAGAAACGGCAAAACGCTGTATTTTACCTTTCGTGTACCGTGTAGATACGTGTATATTTAGGTCGTCAACGGTGGTACAAAACGTAGGTACGCGGCGCGGGGGCCCGGTAGAAAAAAGGTTAGAGCTATTAAAAAAAATTGCGCATGAAGGGTTCCGTTTTCCGTACCATAATCTATAACAAGTTTGTTGTATGGGAGCCCGTCTGTGAAAATTTCAACTGTCTATAGCTATCACCGTTCTTGAGATACAGCCTGGTGACAGACGGACGGACGGACGGATGGACGGACGGACAGCGAAGTCTCAGTAATAGGGTCCCGTTTTTACCCTTTGGGAACGGAACCCTAAAAAACAAAATTTTACCTCACTTTTTTTACTTTTATACCGAGTTTTGTTAAAGACTCAGCAGAAATATTAATAGAAATGCAAGAATTATGTGTAATAAACGCAATTATTATATAAAACGAGTGTATAACAAGGAGTCTTAATGCAAAATAACTATCTAACAGAAACATAGAACCTCCTCTTTTAACCATAAACGTTTTAAGCTGTACGAAATAATAACAGCGAAATGTATGTAAATACTTTATTACAATCCTTCCAGCTTTACTCAAACAGTTGTTCTAATTGTTATTCTATTAGATACATTTATAAATAAGAGATCCAACATTAGTCATAGGGGGAGTAGGGGTACATTGATACGCGGGGCACATAGATACGGTAGTCATAAAACCTAAACGAATGGTTGTGTACAACTCATTCACGCACACATAGACGTCACTTACAAGGCGAATGAGGCGCCGGAGTTTCACCGCGGCTCAGTGGCTCAAACGCATTTGACAAGTACGGACACGTTTTTTAAGACCGCGAGTAAAAAATCGATCATTTTAGGAAGTGACTTATTAGGCAGTATTATAACGTTATCGGAGAGGAATCTACGACATGCAGTAATCAAATACGTTGAATTATTCTATACAATAGCCATTTTATCCTAGATATTTCTAGATTTTTTTCTATCTTAATTTGTATTTAAAGAACTACCTCGGGGCACATAGATACAAACGTCTGTGGGGTAGATTGATACTGTATCAATGTATGTCAATACATAAATAATGTTTATATGTTACTGTTAGTGTTTCAAAACAACTGATTGTTAGCATGTGATCTTAAGTTTATAAGGAAAATAGGTGTAGGATATATATATTGACTATTTACCTATATATATCAAAGATAAATATAAGTACAAATTAAAGTTACTGATAAAACCTAGTTGATTTGCCATAAACATTCATGAGACTGATTATGCCATAAATAAATGATAATATAAATCAATATAATGCATTTTCTTTCATTTTTAAATAAGATTATATATATTACATAGGAATATATGTGGGAGTATCAAAGTACCCCAGGTGTGTATCAAACCGCCCCGTATACGGGGTAGTTTGATACAAATCCCATTTTTCAGAAAAAAATACATAAAAAAATCAATATGTTGTTTTGCGGATAAATGTACACTTACGTTTAAACTTAGTTAAACACTCGAGCTATCAAAATATTGTTTGTTGAAATTACTCTTTCCCTGCCGTTTTTATCGTCTATGCAAAAAAATCGTATCAAGGTACCCCATCTCCCCCTACATATTTATTGGCTATCTGTTTAATAATGTAGCATCATAAATGTAGGTATTTCAAACTGATATTTCATTCGCTCCATCCTTTTCGGACTCGTATCACGGGAAGGAAGTGAAAGAGATGGCAAAATTGATTTTACGATGCGCACCAAAGTGATCTACTTTTTAGAAAATAATAATATGCCATTTATAGATTTGTAATGATTTATATAACAACTTTGATATAAATATTGACACAAAGGTGAATTATGAATGAAAAATGTAATGCCATCCACTGTAATGTGAGCAGGACTCGAACTTGCGACCCTGCGTTTCCGGCGTAGTGCTCTCCCAACTGAGCTATCATATCGTTACGTCAATCACACCAAATCTTTGATCCCATAATTCTGCGCTACTAGAGCGCCCTCTGCGTCATGTGTGTTTGAAACGCATATGGCTAATGCGCATTCTATCAAAAAACGTTTGATATCAAATTTAACAAGATGTAACAACACTGGATATATTGTTTTATCTGATATAACATCAATAAGCATAAATTCATTGCGTACCGTTAAAATACCCAAATATAGTCCAGTCCACACAACTATGGTCCAATTTAATCCGAAAATTACTCGTAAATATATGACAATTATAACGAATAAACTCTAAAGTGAACAACATAATTAAACAAACTTAAATAAAAACGTATAAAATCACTGATAGAATATGGATTTTGATAAAAATAAACGAGTTTTGTTTCGGACCATAGTTGGATGATTGGACTATAGTTGGGTAGTTCTACGGTACCTATAGTATATGTTCAATTAGTATAAAGATATTTAATATAACGTTTATGTTTATAATATAATCCTTGATCGTTATATTGACCAATATTATATCATTAGTTGTTATAGCCACCGCTACGCATTCGCGATTCATGTTACTTATTAGACGCATACAAGTTCTACTGTAAGATTTAGAACGCAGAGGTTATCAGGTTACTACGAAGTTCCTAAAAATATTGCCGTCCCGCTCATGCAAATACTTTTTAAAGCCGATCGAGAGAGACAGCTTAATACGATCTTCGTAGTTACCCATCTTTACACCGTGAAATTAATAAATACAAAAACAATGGACATTTATTTTTTATAACTTGCAATCATTAAAACATTTCGCAAATTACGTCAACCGTTACATACACAGATTGTTTATTTAGAGAACAACATGGATGAACGTTACATCCGTCTATTATGCTTTTTTCATGGCACAATTTATCTATGAAGTGGACCCCTCTATCGCAACTTTGTACTCTCTGTACTCCATAGGATTGTGATATCGCAGTTGCTGTGAGGATAAATTACAAAGGAATTTTATTCCAAAAACGACACTCATTAGCTCATTAGTCATTACAAATACTACCTAACGCAAATATACATAATATTCAATGACATCTAAACAGTCTCAAAAAATGAGTAGAGACAAAGACCTTAAACCATCCTTTAAACCCGTTCCAGACCTTCCGATCCTACCCGATCCGATCCGATTTATCGGATAATGTGTAGTGTAATAGATCCTAACAATTACACTACACATTATCGATAAATCGAATCGGATCGGGTAGCGTCGGAAGGTCTGGAAAGGGTTTTAACATTCGAATATAAAAGAAAAAAATTGGCGCTATAATCTATGCTATGGTATGGTCACACAAGGTACAAACATATACATGTAACTACAATACTAGCTTAAAACGCACAATAACAAACATTTTGTTCTTTGTTTAACAAATACATACATTAACTACATGGTACTTAACATTAACTAAGAACACAATTTCTAGTCACGATTTTTTCGGAATTCGCGCCAAAATATGACATTTTAAAAATGGCGGCTAGTTATTTTTAAACCTTGGAACGTCTGACTCATACGGCCACAATGCCTGTGTCGATTACGAAAAGGGAAATGAAAAGGAAAACCGCGTATTTTTAATGGGCGTGAAAACGCATATATGCACTTAATCAGTAGACTCGTAAAAATACCCATTTGGAGGAAAAGAACAGATTCAATTGTTTTTTACCATAAAAACGATTGTGAGCTGCCCATTTTGTAGCAACCATGATATAAAATTTCAAAGTTAATACTAATTTGAGTTGAGCGTACATATTCAAACATTAAAAACTTGGAAATTACAAAACATTGTATTTAATACTTTCAGTTTATATCTATGTCTATCTCTATATGTATACAAAGTCTGGATTTACATAATATTCTTTTGTACATTCTAGTTCCAATCACATTCATGAGATGGATAAGCTTTGAAAATTCCTTCATTCAAGCCTTAGTTACAATCTGGTGGGGCCGTAGCAAAAACTGCCAAATCGTCCCCATGATAACATACCTTCATTTGTCTTAGCCTCTATGCATCTACAAAATTCATATTATAAGCATAATCACATAAAAAATGAGTGCAAATTGGGCGACATGAAATAAATCTGAGTAAACTGGTCATCTTGCTTGTGCTTTAGCTGCCGTACTCAGGGCCTGGCCCACTAGCACCCTGTCGCCAGCTGTGAATTCAAATTTGAACTCCTTTGGAGCTTCAAACAGCAGTATGATCGTACTTCCCATATTGAATTGACCAAATAATTCACCTTTTTTAACAGGTAGGTCCCCTAATTCAGCCTCGTCGATTCGGTTTCGTTTACCTTTCGTATTTGTTCGTAATTCTGGGTCACTGTAGATTTCGATGGAGCCTACGTTAGTCGCTCCTACTGCTGTCATACTAAAGAATCCGTGTTGCCATTTACCAACATACACAGCACGCTCATTCATCGTAAACAGCCCAGGGATAAGACGGGCCATCCAAGGGTTCACTGATAGGAGTTTCCCCGAAAAATGGCGGCGGAAGTTTGCCGTCCAGTCACATGGAGAATGGAACCTGTGGTAGTCTCCGGGAGCGAGATAAATGATGCATTGATGAAGTATATTGTTCTTGTCAGTCAATAACGAGTTATAATAATCCTTTTCCTTGGGTGTTGACCATTTGTTCTCACCTAAAAATTCCTCCAAGCTGTATGTAACACCTTTAACTTGTTCTATTTTGTCCGTGTCCGCCGGGCCGCAGTTTAGGACGACGCCGTCGCAGGGAGACACGCAGGGGACGGGAGAGATGGCCCGAGCGCCATCACGCAGCGGGCGAGCGAAGAACGCAGCCAAACTCTTGTAGTATGTAAGATCAGGTATAGCCGCATCGTTTAAATTCACGTTAAATAGTCTAACGTACGTACCGTAGACGAGACTGCGGAGGGACGTAGGCAGCTCGCAGGCCGCTAGGTGTCCCCATATCCGACTAGTTATACGAAACGGAAACATTTCGTAAAATTTGATTTCCACTTTCGACACTTCATAGTTAACGCTCGCACGAATGTAACACCAGCCTACGTAAATAACGCTTCCGAGCGGCACCCAACGTGTAATTATAGCTCTCAAATTCATCCATTTATTTCGCTGGAATTGAGTCGCGTTCTTTGTTTGATTGTGCAGCGTTGATGTCTGCCGGAACGGTCTGTGTGGACGCAAACGCTGCTTGAACAAGGGGTTTATGACTGGAAGGCAGCTACGAATACGCGTGGGCGGAAACATTTTGCTCACGCCTGCCTTCCGTCTTGTTTTAAAATAAATTTGTTTATCAGATTTTTTTCGCGAATTGATTTAATTGCGCAGACTAGAAACGTCTGATAACGAGGGCCAAGGCCGAACAAAAAAAGTGTAGCCACGTTTTGAAGCTAGTTTCCTTCCGTCCTTGTCTTTGTTATCTTTTTAATAGAGATAATGGAATAATAGAAAGTACACAAAAGAACACATACTGCTATTTTTAAAACCTCGAGTCAATAGAAACTATTTACTTATGAATTGTTCTGTTATAAATAGACTAATTGGAGTCTAATTAGAATCAATTCCAATTAATTATTTACGGCATACAGGGTTTTTGAACGTACGTATAAAGCTAGCTGTCAAATGAAATGTCTATGGAATCGTTCAGAAACTGTAAATTTATTCTGTGAGAATGTTACATTAAAATGAGTACAATAAATTAATAAATAAATAAATAATTATTAATCTCAGAAAAAAATATAAAAACAGTGATTACGCTCTTTCTAAGCGGAATGGAAAACCGTTATAAAATTGTAGCCTTAAAAATATGAATTTTGCTGCACTAACTCTGCCCCGCGGTGTTACCCACGTTCGGGATAAAAAGTAGCCTATGTGTTAATCCCGGGTGTCAGCTAACTCCATACCGAATTTTATCAAAACTGGTCCAAACGTTAGAGCGTGAAGAAGTAATAAACATACAATAATATATATAATACAAACTATTGTGTAATATAAGTGTGATCACTGTCCTAAATAATATTTTTTCTTTAGCACACACACACACACTCACTCAGATTTTAAACTATTTTTAGGTGGCAACGTGTCGCTTCTTTCCTCTATGGAAATTTTACATTCTGTGGTCTCACGATTGACACACGATACGAGTGCATAGTGGATGTTATTTAGCAATATTTTTAGATTTTTCCTCTTATTATTTTATTTTTCGTCTTTCATTTGCAACTTCTATGTCCAAAAATTGCAATGGAGTTGAAAAACACGAAAGTGAAACAGAGGGAAGTGAAGCAAACTATGTTATGCGCCGATTTTCTATTACCGACGCTTCGAAAGAAAGTGTCGCGTCTAAAGAGGTTTTCAGAGGTTTTGCGAAGTGCCCTGTAGTCACATTGACGCGGGCTGATATAACACCGTATCTCGAGAATATGAGCAAGAACACTATTCAAGAATCTGACCTGCAACAGTCTCTGACGAAGTTGGAATTTGCCGTTCATTGTAGACGGCTAAATCAAAACTGCTCCATCGACATTCTGCGCCACGACCTAAACGAGCTTAAAATGGCATTTTTAAAGGACCCTAACAGTCCTATCTTCAATACTGCGTTCAATATGGCCAAACTCAAGTGTAAGATTTGTAAAAAAGTTTACGCCAGTGAAAGAAAATTACAAAATCATCAAGAGAACAAACATATGATCATCTATAAGCCAAACAACAAAACTCCAAAGCGAGTCTCGTTTTCAGACCACGTGATAGTGCATGAGCTGAAGCAGTACCACAGATGCAGGAAGTGTACGAAGATATTCGAACATTACAACTTGCTCAAACTACATATGAAGCACAAACACAAGAAACGTAAGTGTTACATTTGCAATTATTGTAACAAAAACTTTGTGGATAGGATGTTTTTCAAAGTGCACATTAAGCTGCATTGCGATATCTGCGGAGAGCTGGCGCCGAATAAGTCCTCGTACATTGAACACAGACGTCGGGTCTGTAAGGTGCTGAAGTTCCACAAATGTAAGACATGCGAAGAGTTGTTTTTCAAATTCATGGATTTGAAAGACCATAGTTACGATCACCTGGATACCTGTTTCGTCTGCGATATATGCAAGGATCAATTTCCATCTAAATGTGCGGTTGCGCATCATATTTCATTCCTACATTCAAAGACCCGTCCAACGTCTTTGTACACAATGCGTAACCTGGGCAGTGAGAGGTTGTACTTGTGCAACTTTTGTGAGGACAGCTCTGTAGAACGGGATGAAATAGAAAAACACATAGCATTGCTACCTGACCTGACCAACAGAGCCATGACTGGTTACAAAGACTATTATTTCTGTGACCAATGCCTGAAGAAGTTTGACGTTGAAACCGATATGCTTCAACACAAATGGACACACTTTTTGAAGACTAGTGACAATTCCCAACTGCGGCCAAATGTTCCGAAGCCTAAACCAAACGTACAGATGGTATACAGTGCGGATAAAGTGCCAGAGCACTTTAAACCACAGGTTATATTGGAGCGGATAAAAATAGGAGGGAAGGAATTGACCGATGACATTGACTTTGTGGACGTCAACTGCTTTGATGAGTATACTGGGGAGATTAAGAAACCCGTAGTGGATCCGGTGTCCAAGAAGACTATAATTTCAAAACATCAGTGTCAGGTTCGTATCACTGACACTATGCGTATAATCCTAGGAATCTCATAATTCTGCTCATTTTTCATACAAATCACATTCTCATCTGTTTCTTACTCCTAAACTTAATCAATCTTTACGAAATTTTAGCAACAGAATGGTAAGGAAATATTCTGTGTGAGACCATTTTGATTTTTGCGCTTTTCATTATGAAATTTGTGTACTAGGCGTCCAGAATTCCGCCGCAAACGTCGCCTAGTACCCAAATTCTATAATTGGGCAAAAATCGGAATGGTCCGACACAGAATATTTTCTTTCCATTCAGTTCCTAAACAAAGATTGCTTAAGTTTTGGAAGAGGAACATTTTTCTTCGCTTTGCTTTACAAAGGGTGAATTAACTGTCAACAATGGGGAATACATGAAACTATTAAAAATCTTGAATTTCTTATAACTAGGAATAACCCTCCTCATTTTTGGAAACAAGATTCTGATTTTTCTGTAGCTTAAAAATATTATCACCTTTGTTGTACGTAACAAACTGCCCTACTATTGGGTTATTATTATTGCTTTTAACTTTTTGTTAAGCTACCTGTCCACTAGGGTGTTGCTTAATTTCTAACCCCTCTACTCTCACCCCCTCATTCCGTTCTAGGACACGAAAAACGTCAGTTTTTAGGGTTCCGTACCCAAAGGGTAAAAACGGGACCCTATTACTGAGACTTCGCTGTCCGTCCGTCCGTCCGTCCGTCCGTCCGTCCGTCCGTCCGTCTGTCACCAGGCTGTATCTCAACAACGGTGATAGCTAGACAGTTGAAATTTTCACAGATGATGTATTTCTATTGCCGCTATAACAACAAATACTAAAAATAAAATAAAATAAATATTTAAGGGGGGCTCCCATACAACAAACTTGTTATAGATTATATATATATATGTATAGGTACGGAACCCTTCATGCGCGAGTCGGGCTCGCACTTGCCCAATTTTTTATAGTTTTTTAGGGTTCCGTACCCAAAGGGTAAAAACGGGACCCTATTACTGAGACTTCGCTGTCCGTCCGTCCGTCTGTCACCAGGCTGTATCTCAACAACGGTGATAGCTAGACAGTTGAAATTTTCACAGATGATGTATTTCTATTGCCGCTATAACAACAAATACTAAAAATAAAATAAAATAAATATTTAAGGGGGGCTCCCATACAACAAACTTCTTATAGATTATATATATATATAGGTACGGAACCCTTCATGCGCGAGTCGGGCTCGCACTTGCCCATTTTTTTTAACTCAGTTTTAGTGGTCACTACCGCCCATTAAAATCCGAGATAAATGTTAAACACCCTACTGTCCACTAACCGGAGCTGTGTAAAATGGATCAATCACATTGCTCAGATTACGCTCCCTGAGTTGTCCATGTTTAGGGTTAAAAACGGGACCCTATTACTACGACTTTGCTGTCCGACCATCTGTCTGTCTGTTTGTTTGTCTTTCTGTCCGTCTGTCACCACGCTATATCTCATGAACCGTGATAGTTAGACAGTTGAAATTGTTACAGATGATGTATTTTTGTTGCCGCTATTACAACAAATACTGAAAGCAGAATAAAATAAATATTTAAGGGGGCTCCCATACAACAAACGTCATCGGTTGCGTTAACTTTGCACCTCATTTGTATCTAGCTTGCAAACTCATCCCGCCCAGTTAAGATGGGAAGTGATTGTACGGAACCCTCGGTGCACGAGTGGGACTCGCACTTGGCCGGTTTTTCCACTCTGCTTCAGTCAGTAGACACTAGACAGACGGCCTTAAGTGGTCATAACTGTGATATTAGCTTGATAAAGATTTCATAAATAAGAGGCTCTCCATTAGTCTGTTCCGATCATGTTTGCTCTGCGACGTATATTTTGTTAACTTTTTTAAGAGGTAGCTCAAATATAATTCATCTTTGTTATTCATACAATGTCATACCAAAAATGTGATGTTTTCTATTATGATGGCATTTGGATGGATGGGTCGCTTGTATCTGTTGGTCATATAGTCATCCATATATAGCATGCTATTGCTGGTCACAGCCCCCGGTCACTGAGATGGGAGTACCATCTTCATATTAATTAGTGTGTTCTACATATCTCTTCTCAATCTTATTTTTATTTATTTAAGCATTTTGACAGACAATTTTTTACATATTTTGTCCAAGGTTATTATTTTTATTTTCTTTTCTTTTCTCAATCTGCGTATTATAAAATTAGATCTGCCTTGTATCATTATTATTATTGAAAATTTATTAAAGACGTAAAGAATTCTACATTTCAGCAATTTCGAAGCTCATAGAGCCACCTGTTATTAGTTTTTATTTTAAATTTATTTTTCATTTATATGCATTTCTATCGGCGAGGCGATACGAGGCGGGTTGAGATAACTTGGTATCGATACGATATTCATGACATTTTGTTGTGGGTGTTACCTCAACTAATCTAAACCTATACTTCAACAAGCATTGCTTAGTTTAAGACTAGATTCGTCTAGTATTATACCTTAAAATTAATATGAATTTATTTACCATTGATACAAAGGTTAAAGTACAAAGAAAAATTGAAAATTCGTAACCTGATGGAAGACACCGGGCATCGACCCCGGTACCTCTAGATTACCGGACCAACATGTTGACCTTTCCACCACCCTAACCTTTCGAATTTTTCCTTACGCTTTCTATGTTGATCTTTATTTGAAAGGCTTTACACCTTTTCTCTTTCGCCAGGTTACGCATTTTAAATTTTTCTTTGTGCTTTTATCTTTGTATCAATGGTACAATATAAAAAATTGTGGTGTCTTCACAATAAAGAATTAAAGATAATGAGACATTATATATTTATGAATTTATTTATTTCAGACATGCGGTAAATACTACTCAACGAACTACTGCTTGAACCGCCACATAGTAAGCCAGCATTCAGACTACGAGAACTTGAAATGTCGAGTTTGCGAAGAGACTTTCGTCTGGCCCTCACTCTTACATAACCACAAATGCATCCGACTCAATATACCAGAGATACCTTTTGAAGACGCTCGACCAGAAATACACTTTGATAATCTGAACGAGATCCAAAGCTTTGATGATCTACCTATAACCGATGATGATTATATGAATACAGTGGACTTTGAAATACCGGCTCCTGTGGTGGAACTGGCTGAGTGTACACCAGGCAGGTGGAGTGAGGATGAGGGGAGATGGAACCAAGATCAGAACTACTATAACGGTGTTGGTTGCAAGATTGTGATGCAGGAGGTGCCGATTGAGTTTTAAGTGTGGAAAGTTTTTACATGGATTTGTGACGTTTGTAAGGCCTCGACTTCGGCTCGTGCGGAATCTGAGACGTTATTAACTTAAGCGTTATAATATTTATAATAGGGTGCATGGTGAATAGATAGCTAAGCAATGATTTAGGTTGCTTGGTATATGCGTCATTAAAAAAGAACGAGTCACCTTTTTCTAAACAAAATTCTGGCGCTCTAATTTCTATTTTGGGTCTTCATCATAATGATCACCAGACAAAAAATCATTCACTGCTGGACATAGGCTATATCTAAAGAATACGGAAATAAAAGTCGCGACCATAACCAGATTATAAGTATGGTATTTTAAGCTTAAATAATTTGATGAATTACCTTAAGAAATACTACTACTTTTTTTGCTTATCTATTCATTCCACAGGTACTAAGGCTTTCAATCCTGTGATTATTTGTATGGAGAACTCGGGTCCCAGGATTTTCCATTCAAAGAATCCTGGCCTTGGAAGCTTTAACAGGTACAATGTATCAATACTTAATATGTCATTAGCACTTAAAAGACGCCATAATCATATTAAGTTTCATGTTAGTCTGGGTTAGGTTAGTCAGGGGAAACCTCTTATAATTATTTTCTCAGTTCTTCGACAGCCCATGAGCGATGTTTCATTGGAACTCTCTCTTTCTGTTTGAAAATACAATGAATATCTATGTGTGGCCCGTCCGAAAATGAAATAACAATATTTGATTTCAAATAGCTATACACAGTGGATGCTAGACTAGTTTTTTAAATGTGAAATCTATTTCAGAAAAAGAACGAAGGATTGTGCAGCTTTCCGGTAAACCATGTTTTGAAATTGGTTTAATGACATATGGTTACTGTCATTTTATAATGCATATTTGTGACGTATGCATTTTGGCATGTAAAAGCTGTTTGTAACACCACTATGCCAGGGCCAAATCGCAACTTGTTAGTTTATAATTTAGACAATGGCAACCGTTGTGAATGTTGTGGTTGTTTACTGTACCACTCCATTTAAGTGACATTTGGAATCTCGGATGAATAAGTTATACACATATTTTAGCACTACACAATTATATGGATATGGATTTTGCCAAGCCACCATCCCGCCGACTCTATTGACATTCACCAGGTCATCAGTCCTCCTTGTGAGAGACTTATCCATTTGGTCTGGCATACTTTACATATGTCTTCTACATCCTAGAATGGACGAAAGTATAAAATTTAATCCAATGTTGAAACGTAATTTTTCAAGCCCATAATAATGTGTACGCTGAGCTGCAGAATTGCATGGCCCATTTATGAATGAATTCGGTCATAAATGGGCCATGCATTTGTGCAGTACATGTTTCTTTAACCTGTATGACATCCCGCAGTGCCGTATTCCGAAAATGTCCAGTCCATCGTCTATGAGAAGAGAATGCTTTCTCCATTAAAAGAAGCGTTCTGTAAAACCGCACATCTTACACAGCTATGTCATAGCCATTTAACAGCAATCATGTAAATACAGTACAAGGATTCTCTAAAAGATACGTGTTATTTACTAACATTACATATAAACAATCTGCAAGTACAAATTGTTTAAAATAAGTATTAAAGCCTTTACAGTCATGAGTAAAAAGGCTGCTCACCACGGATCATTAAGGTGCTGTTTCACTACACGAGGCGATACAAGCTAGAATGAGGATTAAATCGCCGGCCTGCACCAAAAGTTGGTATAATTAGCAGAGGTCGGAAAATTCGCGGCAAAACAAGGCTGTCGCAATCTAGCTAGTGTAAGAAACATTCTTTTATCGATATCGATAGTTGGAAAAACATCGACCAAATAAAAATAAAAAATTACGTGGAGTTTGTATAAAATTATATAGACAGATGCAATTTCTTCTTCGAAATCCACGTCAGTACACAGAGCCAGTGGCGGATTAAGGGTCGAGAGCGCCCTAGGCAAAAACGTCATCGGCGCCCCTTTGCGCTCCATTGCGGCCCTTTGCGGCCCTTTGCGCCCATTTGCGGCCTTGCGCCCCTAGGCACGTACCTACTTTGCCTTAGGGATAATCCGCCACTGCACAGAGCAGCACATGACATTTTATTTGGTTTAAGTATAGTTAAGGTTAAGATGTAATAACACATGAAACAATCCCTTAACTTACCACTTCTTATTGCATATTTTAAATTAACCGTCGCGAAATATTATAAAATAATGAAAATATATGGTTTTAGGCATGACTTTTTTATACATATAATAATACTCGATATCGATAAAAACATGTTTCTAACAATTTAGTAAATTTTCCGACCTGGTCAGGTTGGAAAACTGACTTAATATAAGCAGTAAGTGTCTCAAAATAGTATTTTTTTGTATTGTATCTTCGTTGTTTATTATAGTTATTATGGTTTAAGTGAGCGATTTGTGGAATTATGTTTAGAGTTGCTTGTGTTGCTGGTTTAGTTAACTTTTACATAAAATATGAGTCTCTTAATTTCGGAAATTTTTTTTAATGCTGTAAGTTAGTTGTATACAAAACCGGGTGCCTGTGTTTGGCATCTGTTTTAGGTGCCAATATTTGGTGTTTTTAATGCCAGTTAATGGGTCATGTTGTGTTGTTTAAATCACATGTATTATAATAAAAGTTGTCTCGATTCTTTGAAATCGCCTGGTGACAACAAAACTCACTAAAAATTCTGTCACTATACTCTTCAAAACCTCGCATCTATTTGTAGCTTGATACCGAGATACGAGCTTTGTATTAAACCCTTGCCGCATATATAATTTTTTTTTTTTTTTTCGAAATTGAACTTTAACCTGTGTCAATAAGGACGACATTAATAACTGTCATATATGACTTCGTATGCGGTAAGGGGTTAAGTAGGTAAGTATTTGTTTCTTAGTGAGTTATGATTGTCAACAGACGAAATGTATTGATTCCTTGGCTGTAAGATCGCGCTGAAACTCAAAATAATAATGTTAAAATAAGTATCAGTCAGAAGTCGGTGTTTCTTTGGTATTAACGTAATTTTTATATTAGGATATCCATAGTACAGATATAGCGCATAGTGTTTTTCCATCGTCTTTTGTCGAAAATGTTCGTTTTAGCATGCTTTCTCTATCAACTTCGGTGAAAAAGTTGAGATGGAAATATTGAAACGAGCTTAACCGACAAAATACGATGGAAAACTATTATTCACTACATCTATTTATAAATACATATATGTATAGTAATCGAGCATGTAGGTCTTTCATTTTGTTTCCATCAATATCATGTCAAGTAAAAAAAATGTAAAATCTTTAAATACGAGAAATCTAAATTTTACTTTGTCATGGTATCGAAATATAATAAATTTTATTAAAGTAATTTAATTATTCAATTCTTAAAAATACTCGGTGCTAAGTGTAGTGTTTAAAGTCAATTTGAACAAAAAACAGATTACAAAAAGTACAAATTACTTTTTTCTTGAGAGTTATCAACTTATTCTTAATAACTAAATAACTTGTTCCGAGAAATGTTCACTACCGTGAGTCTCAGGCATATTAAAATACGTAAACGGGTTTACTCACGTCGTAGAAGTCGAATAGCGCTCGACATGTTTCGGCCGCCGCCGCGACTGATCGGCTCTCCTGATGATGAATCGCGTACCGATTCGAAACCATATTCGACTTCTACGACGTGAGTAAACCCGTTTATGTATTTTAGTAATAACTTGTACGATATTATTTACGAGGTTTTGATAAAACGCGCTCGGTGGCAAGTCTATAACTACTTATACCATTTCTATGGCGTCAAGCTCATCCGCTTATTTTGACCAGTGGTGTGGAGAGCATGCATCAATTAACGGTTAGGAGTTAGGGGATAATTCAAACGAGATGCTTGCAAACAAGGCCTTCTCAATCACCCACCTATGGGTCGATTGCAAAAAAATTGTACATAGTTAAAAGCTTAGTTAACAAAAAATCACGATCGCTTCCTTTGTGTGACGAAAGTTAGTCATACAAAATGTATGGGTAACTTTCGACACACAAAGGAATTAATTAAGTTTTGTTTTAATGAAAGCCCTTTATTTTGTATTTTTTTTTGCAATCGACCCCTATATGTACTTATTTGAATCTCTGAAAAGCAAAAAAAAGAACCGACAAAAAAGAACTGTACAGCCAAAAATAAACCGTTCCTGTACAAATTGCATTTGAATCACCTGAAAACAGATGCCGCGCATGAAGCCTTTAATGATTACTATTTGGTATTTTTATTTCATTGCCAAGTATTTTTGTTCTATAAAGAAGTTTACGTGAGGTTTGGCACCGACTTCAAAAGGTGATTCAAATGTCTGTACTGTACATGATCGGGTTATTTTTCTATAGCTTTTCAGATTTTTTTTGTTAAAGAAGATTTATTTTCTACTTTTGTTGAACTCGGTTAACAAAAACGTTACAGATGCGACGTGTCACAGTCACAGCGCAAACACACCGTCACTGTTTTTTTGAGCAGCGGTGTGGTCCACTATTTACGCGTTTGCTATACAAAATTAAATTCTTGTCTTGCCTCCTCTTGCCTCGCCGCGCCAGTGTAAACGCACCTTTACTCGCTGACATTCTGGTACAAAAAGCGCTCGATTACTGTATAATTATGCATGATACATACATATAATATACGCATAAACTAATACATAGTGTTTAAAAAAATGTACATAATGGTGTTTGGATGAGTGAACGTAGATGTATATGTATATCCATTAATTAAAACATATTTTCTTGCTTAATATAAGGTTGTAACTCACTGTTGTAAGTTACTTAAGTAAAAAAGCATTTTAATGTAAGTCTGTTCTGGACATTATTTGTTTATTTTTGGCATGTCATTATGTATATCATATGGTTATAATTATAACTCATTACATTATGTTAAAAAAACTATGCGATATAGTTTTTCTTTTTAGAATAAAGCGATGATTTCTGATATACTTCTATCCGTATTATTTTATCATTTTGAAGTTTCGATTGCAAGACATTTAGTAACATACTAGTACTTAGGTGCCCGCAACTTTATCCGCGTAACCTTATTATTTTTATTTACCGTAATCTGGTAAAAATTGTCGTATAACCATCTTTGGATCTCCAGCTCTCCCTGTACCAAAATTGATTAAAATCAGCGTGATGAGACGAAAAATAAACATACTAACTGATGGCGCTGCGTGGCTGGCGCCGCAAGCCCATGCAAATCCTGCATCGCGCTTTTAAGACATTTTTAACCGACTTTTTTTTTTTTTTTTTATTTACGTGACCTTAGAATAGAACTCAACCGTCTTTTTAATCAGTGCGTCCTACCTGTCATGACCTACGGAGCCGAGACGTGGCCACTCACCAGACGACTAGTCCACCGATAGTCGCTCAGCGAGCCATGGAGAGAGCTATGCTCGGTGTGTCTCTTAGGGATCAGATCTGAAACGAACTAATTCGACAGAGAACCAAAGTTACGGACATAGCACTGCGAATAAGCAAGCTGAAGTGGCAGGTGGCAGTGGGCTGGTCATGTCTGTCGTAGAGCCGATGACCACTGGGGCAAACGAGTTCTGGAGTGGAGGCCACGAATCGGTAAATGTAGTGTAGGGCGCCCTGTGACCAGGTGGAGCGACCACATTCGTAGCACAGCGGTTAAAAAAAAATTGAACTGTTTATTTCAATAAACGGACATTACATTTCAGCTTAGACTCTAATCTTAATTTTTTAAGATTATATCGAACCTAAGAATAAAATATGTTGACAATTTTGCAATATTCTAAGAATAAACTTACTAATCGGGAAGGCTATCTATTAACATTTTTTTATACGAGGTTATAACTTGTTTAATAGATTAACTATCATAATCGTAATCACATGAAAGTCTGTTCAACGCGCGTGGTAAGGCCTGCGTCCATACTCTGTTGCCGTATTCATTAGTGCAAGGAGGTATTGTGAATATGCTTATATGTTTGTTAGATTGCGTAAATTTACTGGTCTGAATCTTCTATTTAACAAGGGGATATTATTTCTGAAAATCGAGCTCAATGGCGTGCCATGGGAGAGGCCCATGTCCAGCAGTGGACTGATACAGGCTGATGATGATGAGAACTCCGTCCTTTATGAATAGATTTATTTTAGAAAATTGATTTTGTGCACGAGAGTAGGCATCTCCAAGTTGGTCCCATAACATTTTGGTAAATATCTGATTACGAGGTCCATGAGCAATCGAGAGAAAGTCAAACATTATAGACACCTCTATTAACACTGTGAATAGAGACTAAAGTACTATGTGTGACCTTACAAACGGTCCGGTAGTTTTGAATTTTTGATATGTTGTCTAGGATGGTTAGTCAGTGTTTAAAATGCAAAATGCACAATTCCCCCCCCTCCGCGCCCGCCGCCATATTGAAAAAACCGGCACTTTCTTCATATTTTTGCTCATATCTTCCTTTAGGAGCATTTTAGCTAGAAGAAAGCTTCGACAATGTTATAGAGAGTTAAATTTACTACATTTTCCATTTTATATTGTTTTTCTAGGACAGATAGTTACGGAGATATCTACATTAAAAAAAACGTAAAAATCCCAATTTCCTACTGAAAAACAAACTTCTGGATTATATCTTCGTTTAGAAGCATTTTAGCTACAACAAAGCTTGGGCAATGTTGTAGAGAATTAAATTTACTATAATTTACACTTCAAATTTTGTTTCAAGGACGGTTAGTTACGGAGATATGCTCATTTAAAAAACAGGAAAAGTTGAATTTTCCGAAAATTTCTGAAAATTCTTGGTTTAGAACGCTGTCATTCAGTTAGGGACTAGTCTAGGACAAATTAAAACATGTAGGAAATATAATTGCTTATAAAACTCATGTCCATTTTTACATACATTTCGGAAAATGTAACTTTATTTTTTACATATCTCCGTAATTATCTGTCCAAGAAACAAAATTTGAAATGTAAATTATAGTAAATTTAATTCTCTACAAAATTGCCCAAGCACTGTTCTAGCTAAAATTCTCCTAAACGAAGATATAATCCAGAAGTTTGTTTTTGAGTTGAAAATTGCAATTTCTTAAGTTTTTTTAAATGTGCATATCTCCGTAACTATCTGTCCTAGAAACAAAATATAAAATGGAAAATGTAGTAAATTTAACTCTCTATAACATTGTCGAAGCTTTCTTCTAGCTAAAATGCTCCTAAAGGAAGATATGAGCAAAAATATGAAGAAAGTGCCGGTTTTTTCAATATGGCGTTGGGCGCGGAGGGGGGGGAATTGTGCATTTTGCATTTTAAACACTGACTAACCATCCTAGACAACATATCAAAAATTCAAAACTACCGGACCGTTTGTAAGGTCAAAATCCTTTATTCACTGAATTATATCATGATTTTGGTGTTTTGTGTAACTCGTAGCTGTCTTAGGAAGTACAACTCTACTTTTGTAGCCGCTCTACTACTCTACAAACACATTGACTATTTACTATATTACTAGTTTTGATGAATACTGTGCTTTTTATACATACATTGCGCAAATAATGCACGATTTTGTATTATAGCTACTCCGTGAAAGATAACTAATTAAATTGAAATTTAACAACGAATATTTACGTGTATTTTTTAAACAAACTTAATTTCGTATTTTTATTAAAACTAATAATGTTTCTGAACGAACGAGTCTTGGGCGTCGGCAATAGTGACACATTTATCGATAACTGTCAAGCTCGAACTGCACTATTCAATATTTATTTTTAGTACTTTTATTAAGCGTTCTTTCTCATATTTATATCGGTATAATTTAATTACAGATTGTTAAATTCTTCCCATAAACCTTATCATTATAAATTTAAAATTTTATTTTATTAAGCACGGGAACAACGTTATCGATATAAACATCGAGCTCGACAGATCGCTTAGAGCGCGTCACTCACGTTCGTGTTTTGCTGTCAAATACATTACCGTATTTAATAGGCAGAAAGTCAACAATATTATCAAAATTACTCCTAAACAGTGCTTAAAAATCTAATGAAATAATTAAAAACAACATTTTATCACCTTAGGATGCTAACTCATCTATAAATTTGCTTAATTTGCAATTTCCTGTGTGTGGTGTTCGCGTGTGATATTTCTCGGTTTTATTAAGTTTTGATTATGTCTGTGAGTGAAAAAGTGTCCTTATCGGATGCCCTGAGCAATGTGGATGTCCTGGATGAGCTAACGTTACCAGGTAATTATTTTTACAACGTTTTATCATCATTGAAAGTATGATTCATTCCGCTATTTATCTAACTTATTTCCTATGGTTTATGTTATGGATACATGATCAATGAATGAATTCGAGAGATTAACAGTCTGTTGTAACTTGAAATCAATTGATATTTGAGTAATAATTTCCTTTTTTAACCCCCAACCAGAAAGGGGTGTTATAAGTTTAACATGTGTATCTGTTTATTTATGTATTTGTGTGTGTCTGTCTGTTTTCCAAACGGATTGATCAATTTGAGTGCGGGTTTTTATGAATCGAAAGACTTGTCTGTTGAGATGGTTCTTAGTTATGTTAGGTGGAAATAGGACCAGTAGTTTCCAAGATAGTCAGCTTTAATTGTAAGTATTAAAGTAGAAACAACTGCTAAAGTAAACCAAATGTTTACAATGAAGCGAAAAATTCAAAAATCCTGCCTTAACTGTTAAATTTTTAAATTTTTTGCTTCATTGTAAACATATTGAGCGTTAATTATTGGAACAAGTGACAAGATCTCTGCTAATATTGAAGCTAATAATTTTTGCTACAGATGATTTTTTACACAATATTACATTAGGTTAGGAAGGTTTGTAAAAATCCCAAAAAAAAAAGAAATTTGCTAGAAAATCTAAATATAATGTTATTTGTAACGATATCCTTTATAACATTGCCCGTTGATTCATGAACTATGTTATTGCAGATGAACAACCTTGTATTGAGGCGGCGCCATGTTCGATCCTGTACCAGGCCAATTTCGACACCAACTTCGAAGATCGGAATGGCTTTGTCACCGGCATCGCCAAGTACATTGAGGAGGCCACCGTGCATGCTAACTTGGTGAGAAGTTCACTTACATGATTTACTAAATTTTTTTGACTTACCCCAGGGGTTCCAGTAATTTTATTTCACGTTCCCTAGTTAATCGAAATACAATTGATAAGAATAAGAATACAAATGATTGAAACATTTGTAGGTACATAGGTGTCTTATGAATTATTCAGGAACACTATGTTTTGCTGATAAGTTTAGTTTTCACAGAAAATCTAATCCCACAGAATGCTGTGACAAACATTGATGACAATTTCTAGAATTCTAGATGATAATTTTCTAATTATTCGTGCCCATGACACGATTTGAATGCCTTTTGGCGCCTGATAGTCAGACACATGTAAAAATTGTAACATCTTTTGTCCTACGATGGGCAAATAAAATAGGTAAAAAGGTCCCATATTGTCCGACCCTTTTTACCCCTCCCTTTTAGTATTTACCTTTAAGCGCCAAGCTTGTTCGTGGATATATGTGCTCCTGACACCCATACACAAGCCAAATATACACAGTTATTTTATAGCATCGTCTCAGCATCCCCTTTTGATTGCATAGTGGTGGTTAAATTAAAATTTTTTCGATTGTAAACATTCAAGCGTTATTTTTCCGAAACCGATTTTAGACCTAAAGTTGCTTATTTACTTCTAAAATCGAAACTACGATCAGTCACTAAAATATTTTCTATGAACTCTACAGAATGAGCTCCTAGAAGAAGGCAACGCGCACGCCGTGATGCTGTACACCTGGAGGTGCTGTTCGCGCGCCATCCCGCAGCCCAGGTCAAACGAGCAGCCAGACAGGGTCCACATCTACGAGCGGACCGTCCAGGTCTTGGCTCCGGAAGTTGACAAGCTGCTGCAGTTTATGTACTTCCAGGTATAGCTCCTTAGAATGGTCTACAGCTGGAGGTGCTGCTGGCATATCGCAGCCCAGGTCCTTAGAGCAGTCAGACAGGGTCCACATCTACAAGCGAACAGTGCAGGACAGCACATTTGATAGCTCTCCCTATTTTTACAAGTTTTTATTTGACTTGAAATGTAACTATGAATTTAACTATGTGGAATCTTGCAACTCAATTTTGAAGCAGATATCAGCAACTGATTGAGTTGCAATTTTTCATACCTACTCACTTCTCACTTTGATGACAATACAATAATTATTTATGATACCATGGGGCTGGTCTGATGGCCCTAGAAACTCTGTAATCCTCCCGAGTGTAGGGTCT
This sequence comes from Apotomis betuletana, assembly GCA_932273695.1. Classification (NCBI taxonomy): domain Eukaryota; kingdom Metazoa; phylum Arthropoda; class Insecta; order Lepidoptera; family Tortricidae; genus Apotomis; species Apotomis betuletana. Next base: position 5,450,401 of record OW026322.1, read on the forward strand.
TTAGAATCGTCTCAGTGAGCAATTGATGGGTGTTCAAAGAAAAGTAGTCGGCCATAAAAGCTTGCCACAAAAATGAAAATTTTGACAGAAAGTGGCTGAGGTGCAAAGCCTTTCAAATAAACAATGCAAAGATCGACACACGAAGCATACATTGGAAAGGTTTCTTGGTGTAAGGGTAGCGAAGTGGTTAACGCGCTAGACCGGCAATCCAGAGGTGCTGGGTTCGATTTCCGGTCTCTTCCACCAGGTTACACATTTAAATTTTTCTTTGAGCTTTGATCTTTGTATCAATGGTTAATAGAAACTGGATGTTTCTAAATGTAGTAAAGGAGGATTTCAAAGACTTCCCGTTGACATGACGTCCTGCGGTAACTATGATATTTGTCCTCGCTCACTAACTATTTTATTGATTGATACTTATTCTGTTCCTTTGTGCCCAGCGTAAAGCCATCGAGCGTTTCTGCGGCGAGGTCCGCCGCCTGTGCCACGCGGAGAAACGACGCGACTTCGTGTCGGAGGCGTACTTGCTGACGCTCGGCAAGTTCGTCAACATGTTCGCAGTGCTGGACGAGCTGAAGAACATGAAGAGCTCCGTGAAGAACGACTACTCTACATACAGAAGGTAAGCATGCTTATGAAGAGCTCTGTGAAGAACGACTACTCTACATACAGAAGGTAAGCATGCTTATGAAGAGCTCTGTGAAGAACGACTACTCTACATACAGAAGGTAAGCATGCTTATGAAGAGCTCTGTGAAGAACGACTACTCTACATACAGAAGGTAAGCATGCTTATGAAGAGCTCTGTGAAGAACGACTACTCTACATACAGAAGGTAAGCATGCTTATGAAGAGCTCTGTGAAGAACGACTACTCTACATACAGAAGGTAAGCATGCTTATGAAGAGCTCTGTGAAGAACGACTACTCTACATACAGAAGGTAAGCATGCTTATGAAGAGCTCTGTGAAGAACGACTACTCTACATACAGAAGGTAAGCATGCTTATGAAGAGCTCTGTGAAGAACGACTACTCTACATACAGAAGGTAAGCATGCTTATGAAGAGCTCTGTGAAGAACGACTACTCTACATACAGAAGGTAAGCATGCTTATGAAGAGCTCTGTGAAGAACGACTACTCTACATACAGAAGGTAAGCATGCTTATGAAGAGCTCTGTGAAGAACGACTACTCTACATACAGAAGGTAAGCATGCTTATGAAGAGCTCTGTGAAGAACGACTACTCTACATACAGAAGGTAAGCATGCTTATGAAGAGCTCTGTGAAGAACGACTACTCTACATACAGAAGGTAAGCATGCTTATGAAGAGCTCTGTGAAGAACGACTACTCTACATACAGAAGGTAAGCATGCTTATGAAGAGCTCTGTGAAGAACGACTACTCTACATACAGAAGGTAAGCATGCTTATGAAGAGCTCTGTGAAGAACGACTACTCTACATACAGAAGGTAAGCATGCTTATGAAGAGCTCTGTGAAGAACGACTACTCTACATACAGAAGGTAAGCATGCTTATGAAGAGCTCTGTGAAGAACGACTACTCTACATACAGAAGGTAAGCATGCTTATGAAGAGCTCTGTGAAGAACGACTACTCTACATACAGAAGGTAAGCATGCTTATGAAGAGCTCTGTGAAGAACGACTACTCTACATACAGAAGGTAAGCATGCTTATGAAGAGCTCTGTGAAGAACGACTACTCTACATACAGAAGGTAAGCATGCTTATGAAGAGCTCTGTGAAGAACGACTACTCTACATACAGAAGGTAAGCATGCTTATGAAGAGCTCTGTGAAGAACGACTACTCTACATACAGAAGGTAAGCATGCTTATGAAGAGCTCTGTGAAGAACGACTACTCTACATACAGAAGGTAAGCATGCTTATGAAGAGCTCTGTGAAGAACGACTACTCTACATACAGAAGGTAAGCATGCTTATGAAGAGCTCTGTGAAGAACGACTACTCTACATACAGAAGGTAAGCATGCTTATGAAGAGCTCTGTGAAGAACGACTACTCTACATACAGAAGGTAAGCATGCTTATGAAGAGCTCTGTGAAGAACGACTACTCTACATACAGAAGGTAAGCATGCTTGGTGTCGGAGGTGTGCTTGCTGACGCTCGGCAAGTTCGTCAACATGTTCGCCGTGCTCGAGCTGGAGAATATGAAGAGCTCCGTGAAGAATGACTACTCTACATACAGAAGGTAAGCATGCTTGGTGTCGGAGGTGTGCTTGCTGACGCTCGGCAAGTTCGTCAACATGTTCGCCGTGCTCGAGCTGGAGAATATAAAGAGCTCTGCGAAGAATGACTACTCTACATACAGAAGGTAAGCATGCTTGGTGTCGGAGGTGTGCTTGCTGACGCTCGGCAAGTTCGTCAACATGTTCGCCGTGCTCGAGCTGGAGAATATGAAGAGCTCCGTGAAGAACGACTACTCTACATACAGAAGGTAAGCATGCTTCGTATCGGAGGTGTACTTGCTGACGCTCGACATGTTCGTCAACATGTCCGCCGTGCTCGAGCTGGAGAATATAAAGAGCCCTGCGAAGAATGACTACTCTACATACAGAAGGTAAGGGGTGTCCTTTCGATGGAATTATGGTCAAGCGACCTAGTTGACCTAGCGAGCGAAGCGTGTCCATTTCAGCTTAGATGAAAATGCTTTAGTATGTCCTAATTCCGGACGTTTGGACGTTCAGATTTCTAGTTGTTCTCGCCTACAGGTCGCATTTCTCTACCGATTCTCGTGAACTTTTGTGAGCAGGTTCGATTATTATATAGAAATTTCATGTCGATTCAGTTTTTCTGAATTGTTCAAAATGGCGGAGATATTGGGGTTGACAGTTGAAAACGTAAAAAATATGTATTTTAACCATTGGGAAACAGACTCGCCAAGTCTACAGCTGATAAAACTTTAAATTAATGTGCTTTTTTTTATGTGTCCGCAGGGCGGCCCAGTTCCTGAAGGTGATGTCAGACAGCCAGAGCCTCCAAGAATCCCAGAACCTGTCCATGTTCCTCGCCACGCAGAACAAGATTCGGGACACCGTGAAGGACGCTCTCGAGAAAATCACCGGTAAATATAACCTAACAAGCGTCGGTCCGGCCCAGGGATAGTAGCGCTACGAACAGCTTTCATAAGGCAATAATGAGCATACGTCATATATTTGCATTGTTAAACGTTAGTAGCGATTCGTCAAGGATTTGTCATTAACTAAATTTACCAACCAATGGAGGTTAGGAGCTAGCAATGTGCCAAATGTGCGCCAAAATTGTAACAATGTGCTCTTTAAAGTCCAGAAATATTTAAGAAATAAAAGACGCCCGCCATCCAGACAGCAGGTTGGCGGGTGAATTTCCAGTTCTAGCTAATGGCTGCCTACTCAAGGGTGAAAGAACTGCCTAAGGTTAGTGCTTGCTTCCACATGTATGAAGCACAATCAGATTCAGAAAGCCATCAAAGAGATGATAGAAGATGAAGATGAAGAGATATAAAGCTTTAATTGGATTAGGTGACAAGATCTCAGACAATATTGAAGCTAAAAATTCCACATTTTGTAGTTATGTTCAGTTTTAGTTAGTAACGTTTTCTATATCACTCATTGAATGAGGGTCTCATGATGACCAGCTACTTACTTGTGTGTGGGGAATGATTTAAATTTTCAATTTAGGTTATTAATTATTATAGTAACTTGTTCAGTTGTCCTTTGAAATACGATTTCTAGACGCTGAAGTCAGTTTTTTAATGTTTTATAATAATGTAGATGTGGAGATACTGATTTATTGTTTTTCTCAAACATCCAAGGAAATGTCGTTCTTATGATCGTGGTAATAGAACGCGAAATACGTCTTTGTATAGCAATTGTTGAAGATTCGTTCTAATATCAAATTAGAGGTCTATAAAGGAATTTCATACAACATTATTGGCCGTGGCCAACAAAGAGATTGTCTTTTGTTTCAGTGGGGTTTATTTCTTTTATTGATAAAATCTATGGCATACTGCCAATAAAAAAAAACGTAGTTTGTGCATGTTTATTTACGTTTTATTTCTTATATTTAACTAGATTATTCAATTAGATTAAAACAGATATTCAATAAAATAAACAAGGAATCACGTTTATTGTTAAAAAATATAACAATATCTAATTATAAGGTGTTGTCATTTTTTAATAAATAGAATCATCTTAACATTTGGTGGCAAAAACATTGACCCGAACAGCTTAAAAAAATAAATTTGTTTTTTTTATTAAATTTGAAATAAATTTGTTTTTATATGAATATATAAGTTGAACATTTGTATTATTTCCTTGGATTTATTTGAGAAAAGCACTATACAAGCCTCGGCGCGAACAGGGATTATCGGCCTCGTATCTCTAGATGGCCTCGTTATCACTCGGCCATCTATTACTACTCGGCCAATAATTCCCTATTTCGCGGCCTCTGCAGTAATGTACTATTATTTGCCGTTTCAGATAAACGAAACGTACATCCATTGCATCCTCCATAAGTTTAACATGTGTATATGTGTTAATTTAGGTTATTTATTGAAAAGTGTTTTTGTCTATTTTTTTGTCGACCTAACTATGTACACAGTTTTGCAATAAATCATTCTTATTCTTATTCTCAGGTTACGAGGACCTGCTGGCAGACGTGGTGAACATTTGCGTGCACATGTTCGAGACCAAGATGTACCTGACACCCTCGGAGAAGCATATGCTTGTCAAGGTAAGTCGTAGTTTTGTATGGGGAGCTTGACAAATTAATATAAATAGTGCATTTTGTTCGTGATTTACTGCCCTTGATACGCAATATACTGACGAGAATCGATAAGATACATTTATGATTCGAGTTTGTAATTCCTATACGCTCAAGGTGCACATAATGTTTTCATCATTTGCGCGAGGAAAACAAAGTTGTAATTAGACATGCACTTGTAAAGTCATATAACCATAGGTCATCTTATAGTTAATCAGAGCTGTCTAGACAGTGCAATTATGGGGTGTTTGTGGCCCGAATCGAAGGTGAAGTCCATAAATATGCGATCGGGGTTTAACGAATTACCACCCGTGGTTTGTCTAAAGTTTTGCGTCTTGCCTTGGCTACTTGTCTTTAGGGTGACGTAAAATAAATATACTGACAGACCGGCCGAGTGTTGTGGCATATTAGATACATTATCGGACATGTTGTGAGCGAAGAGGTGGATGCGGGAAATATGAAATACTTAAAGAAACAAGTAACTTGATTTAATCCTTTATCAACGAAACAATAAATAACAGTTTTTAGCATAGGGGTCTGATTAATCTAACACTGCCTCGCAGAGTTATTGACTGAGCGAGCGAAATGTGTAATCTTTCCGATGTTCAGATGATGAGAGAGAGAGAGAGAGAGAGAGAGAGAGAGAGAGAGAGGGAGAGAGAGAGAGAGAGATGTCCGGATATCCGGCTATTATCGCCTACAAACCGGAATCCTGAACCAATCCTCGTGAATAATCTTTTTGAACTGTAATGTTTCATAATTTTAATGTGGAATCACCCCAATTTTACTTGAACCATTGACATACGTCAAAGCACAAAGAGAAATTTAGAATGGTTTACCTTTTGAGCGCCAAAGACGGCAAATCACGTCGACAGAAAGCTGTGCCACAGACGTCACGACATCATTTGCCGCTATACAATGCCATTCTAACTGCTGGCAGCTTGGCGTCTGGGTCATAGTTTTCCGTCGACGAGCTAGGTGGTCAAGAGGTTGAGCTAGCGTAAGAGACCGAAGGTAAGCTGCGAAGCCATTCAAATAAACAATGCAAAGATACACACAAGTAAAAATTCGAAAGGCATTCTGGCGTTAGGGTAGTGGAGTAGCTGACACGTTACGGGAACCCAGAGGTGCCGGGTTCGATTCCGCTTCCTTCCGCCAGGTTACGCTTTAATCTTTCCAACATTGACATATGTCTGGGTCTCAGGAGGTGTTGTTTTTTATTTTCCGGATTATTAGGTACGGGGTAGTTACATATGGTACACCGGACAAAATGCACTTGCTGTATTATTTCATACGGATATGTCACCTGTAATAAAAACATTGTGTCAATAGGTTTGAGCTATTATGCCAACGGCTTTCCGGGCCAACACAGGCGCCCTACCTATTGGACCACTGAACCTGATGCGAGAGAGCCATTGAATTCTTCAACCAGTTGGTAGATGGCACTACGATGCCACCAAGGCATGCAAGAAGCAACGCAAGCAACTGGTTGAAAAATCCAATGGCTCTAGCATCAAGTCCACTTTGAACCGCCGGAGACACGGGATCGAACCGCGCCTGAACCATTGAATTTTACAAGCTTTTATTTAGCTTGCATGGTATGTTTAAAGTATGTATGTTCGGGTGAAATCTTGCAACTCAATTTTGAAGCAGATATCGTCAACCGATTGAGCTAAAATTTTGCATACTTACTTAACTTTGATGACAATACAATAATATGGTACCATGGGGCTGATCTGATGATGGAGCCGGAAGGTGGCCATAGGAACTCTATAATAGAAAAAGCAATCCTACCGAGCTTGGGCTCTTTAGAATTGTCTCAGTGAGCATTTGATGGATATCTAAAGAAAAGTACAGTCGGCTATAAAAGCTTGCCACTAAAATGTCATTTTTGACAGAAACTTATTTCGCTTTACTCTAAATATTTGTATTAAAATTGGTTATAATCCGTCCAGACGTTTTGATCGTGATGAGAGGACTAAGACAATTTTACCAGTAGATGGCGCTGTACGGCTACTACCACGCTCCTGGATCGCGCTGTAAAGTTATTTCCTGAAATAATGACCCCTCTCCTTAGAAATCTGATTTCCAATACGATTTTAATACCAACTTAACTTTATCAAAACCAGCAGTCATTTTATCAAGACGGATGTAACTTTCATCTACTTTTTTGCTACTACCAGCAGTATTTTCAACTTTTTCTTCTGATATGTATTCGAAAACTTCATTGAAAAATTTATGTTTTACTTCACTACTTCCAGCTGCATTATTTGCTTTATTTTCTGGGGTGTTATTTTGAAACATGTCTTTCATAAGTCTCTGGTATTTATCAATATTTTTCACTTTTTCTTCTTCAGTATTTGTTGCTTGATGCTTCACATTGCCATGTGTGTTTTGATGGGCTGTTTCGATCTTCGTATCTATGACTCGTTTTTCATTGGCATTGGTTTGCCTGAGGGTGCTCAAAATTACTTTCTTTAATTTATTCATCTGATGATTTGATGTCACAATGTGGTCGTAAATTTTGTCATTTTTAATCTGCTGATTGCAGATGTTGCAATTTGCAAAGACTGTATTTGTCGTTTATCTGAAATATATAACTTATTTAGAATATGGCTAGCTAAAAACAGTTTAGCAAACAGTTAAACATTCTGCTTTAAGCATTTTATTGACGGACTGCCAAAGTTTTTAAAAGAAATATATATAGACTAGCATTAACCCGCGGCTTCGCTCGCGTGCCTATATAATATACATCATCCTACGGGAACAATGCTCTTTTTTTCAGGTTTAAAAGTAGGCTATTTGTTAAGTTAGGGTATTATCTGCAATCTGCATTTCCCTCATGCATATCCGTCCAGCCGTTTTAGCGTGAAGAAGTAACAAACATACACAAGACTTTCGTTTTTAGGGTTCCGTACCCAAAGGGTAAAAACGGGACCCTATTACTGAGACTTCGCCGTCCGTCCGTCCGTCCGTCCGTCCGTCCGTCCGTCCGTCTGTCACCAGGCTGTATCGCAACAACGGTGATAGCTAGACAGTTGAAATTTTCACAGATGATGTATTTCTATTGCCGCTATAACAACAAATACTAAAAATAAAATAAAATAAATATTTAAGGGGGGCTCCCATACAACAAACTTGTTATAGGTTATATATATATGTATAGGTACGGAACCCTTCATGCGCGAGTCGGGCTCGCACTTGTCCAATTTTATTCTAATATTACTGGGAAATACTTTTTATGTTATCACAACTCAAATCAAACCGAAAACTCAAGCACTCAAATCAAGCGATATCAGCTTTTACTGTATCCAATTAAAGTTCACTTCAAAATTCCTAACTCGAAGTGAAGCTAAGACACCGGGTTATGTGTGCATTTTATATGTATAAAGCTTTTATAATGTCCCGAGCCTCCGCTTATCGACTTGGGATATTCGAGATTGGTTTAATGATTCTAAGGCATGTTCTAAGTTACGTCTTGTTCTATAGTAAGATATTGAGGTTCTCTTCGTTGATGACTGAAAAATGAATTATTCTGAGCCAGATAAACGTAATTCAGAATTCTGAAATGACTTAACATAATTACTGAAAAACTTGAATGTATTTATTACGGATGCAGGAAGTCTCCCGATCATTACTCCTCCCGTCTCAACGCGCCGCCCGCCTAGGTACCGATTGACGACGATCGAGATGCCTACAAATACTATTTTTTTAATCTTTTAGGATAACGCGGGTCTCTATCCATACCTCAAAAGCAAAAATAGAACCCCCTTATAGGATCACGTGTAGCTGTCTGTCAGTCCGTCTGTTACAACCGATTTGCTGCAAAACTAAAATTGCAATTTGGCGCAAATGCTTTCAAGAATTTTCATGTCCACAATATAAAATTTCAAAAATCGGTGGCATTTTCGTAATTAACGTCCCAAGAAACCATAAAAATTACACCTATACTCATATTTAGTAATTTCAACCCCATCGCACCCCAACAGGCGAGACGGTATTTCACGTCCACTACGTTTGTTTTTAAATCGCTGTTGTTTTGGTAATCAGCGACCCGATAAACCATAGAAACATTACCCTTGTTGATTTTCAGACTTTTTCACCATATTCTCCTCCTTTAGGGGTTGAATTCTCAAAAAGCATGAAACACGTGCTTACTCATTTATCGTTAGAAATACTCCTTGGAAGTTTTCAATAAAATAGTCTAACTAATCTTTTTTCCCCATACAAACTTACGACCCCCATTTCACACCTTTGGGGGGTGACTTTTGACAAATGCACCTTTTATTGCACCCCTAGACTTTATAAGGACACGTAGGTTCCAAATATGGACTCTCTAGAACCAGCGGTTTAGTATTTAGACATTTCAACCCCATTTCACCCCAACAGTGGAGATGTTAATTCACGTCCGCCACGTTGGATTTTAAAATCGTTGCGGTTTACGTAATCAGCGACCCGATAAACCATAAAAGCATTACCAATGGATTTTCACTTTGTCACCACATTTCTCCCTTTTAGGGGTTGAATTAAAAAAGAACCTGAAACACGTGTTTACTCATTTATCGTTAGAAATACTCCTGTGAAGTTTCGAATAAAATAGTCTAACTAATCTTGTTTCCCCATACAAACTTTGGAACCCCATTTCACCCCTTTAGGGGGTGAGTTTTAAAAATCCTTTCTTAGTGCACCCCTACACCTTAGAAGGAACCTACGTGCCAAATTTGAACTCTCTAGAACCAGCGGTTTAGTATTTAGATATTTCAACCCCATTTCACCCCAACAGGGAGATGGTAACTCACGTCCGCCACGTTGGATTTTAAAATCGTTGTGGTTTTCGTAATCAGCGATCCGATAAACCATAAAAACAATATCCATGCTGATTTTCAGACTTTGTCGCCACATTTCTCCCTTTTAGGGGTTGAATTTTCAAAAAACCTGAGACACGTGTTTACTCATTTATTGTTAGAAATACTCCTGTGAAGTTTCGAATAAAATAGTCTAACTAATCTTGTTTCCCCATACAAACTTTGGAACCCCATTTCACCCTTTTAGGGGGTGAGTTTTGAAAAATCCTTTCTTAGCGGATGCCTACTTCATAACATCTACCTGCATGCCAAATTTCAGCTCGATCCGTCCAGTGGTTTGGGCTGTGTGTTGATAGATCACTATGTCAGTCAGTCAGTCACCTTTGAGTTTTATATATATAGATACTAGAAGGTGTCCAGGCAACTACTTACGCGTATTTTTTTTTATAGCGTTGTCGGGTAAAAAGTACCCTATAACCATCTTTGGATGTCCAGCTAGCCCAGTACTGAAATTAGTTAAAATTTGTCCAACCGTTTCGACGTGATGCGAGGATAAAGGAAATTATGACCAACAGATGGCGCCAGGCTGGCATGGCACCGCGCGCCCATAAAGAACAAATAGAAAACTGATTTTCAATACAAATATAGAACTTTATAATAATATAGATACTGACCTTGCTTACGTCCTGTTCATCCCTCAAACTTATGTTTTTCGGCGGTACCAAATGTCTTAGAGAAAATGCGCGTGAAAGAGGTTCTCCACACAAAAATATAGCATTGCATACTACGCATATCATTTTACCCCCTTCTCCAACGAAACTATGGTAATGATCGCTGGCAACTTTTGCGAACTTATTACTTTGTGGGACGAAGTCATCATATTCTAAGTTCACTTCTGTAATCCCCGTAACGGCTTTGACTTGAGTGTTTCTTGCTCTAAATTCCATGATTGCTCTAATTTTATTACACGTATCAACTGAATAACGTACTCTGTTGGTTTTTTCTACATTTTCATTATTTCCACTTTCAATATCTACAATTTTATTTTTTATTATATTTATAACTTGATCATTAATCTCAACCGCCTTCAATTTAAACATCTCAATGTATCTAGTATCCTTTGTGTTTCCGATGTTTTCATTATTATTTCCTTTTATTGTCAAATCTTCATCGGTGTGGTCTGAAATATCAGCATTGTTTATGTCGTCATTATCATTAACGTACACCACCATTAGCTCCTTCAGCATTTTATCTTGCAAGACGGCGATGCGATGCTTTTGTGTTGTATCATGGTTTCCGCTGATTATAGTTGAGCAGTGTGCGCAGTACCGTGCATTAAGTTGTTCAGTGGAGGGAGGGGGGAGCGCAGAGATTAGACCGCGCATGCGCTGCGCTGCCTCGTTCGCTATACGCACATGCGCTTGGTGTTTGATGCTCGCTATGTGTTCGTTCGCGAACGCTGCCGGCACCTCGATAGCACATGTGTGGCATGTGTAGAAAATTATGGGTTTCGCTTCTGTAATTTAAAAGACATGAATGTGTTATAATGACATGTAATGGATGATAACACAAAACAAACGATTTATAGTTTAAAATACCCGGCCAAGTACGAGTCAGACTCGCGCACCGAGGGTCCCGTACAAACACTTCTCAGCTTAACTGGCCAGGTCAAGTTTACAACTGGTATGTATGGCGCCGCATACAAATGAGGTGCAAAGTTAACGCAACCGATCACGTTTGTTGTGTGGGAGCCCCGCTTAAATATTTATTTTATTCTGTTATTAGTATTTGTCTAGCGGCAACAGAAATACATCATCTGTGAGAATTTCAAGTGTCATGTTTTACATGTGATACAGCCTGGTGACAGACGGACAGACAGACAGAGCGGAGTCTTAGTAATAGGGTCCCGTTTCTTACCCTTTGGTTTGGGTACAGAATCCCAAAAAGCTCAGAAGAGTTCAGGCAACAAATAATTAAATGATAACTGTAATCTGCAACAATAAGTATGATAGTTATGATATTTTGTATGCCTTGAGGCAGAATAGCTGTACATATTCATATGTACTACCATCTACCATAATTACATTATTTTTTTTTTTTTTTTTTTTTTATGTCAAAGGGGGCAAACGAGCAAACGTATCGCCTGATGGAAAGCGATTACCGTCGCCCATAAACACCTGCAACACCAGAGGAGTCACAAGTGCTTGCCTACCCGGAGGACGAAGATAGAATGCCTCTATGCTAGTAATTTCACCGGCTATCTTACCCCCACACCGGAACACAACAATGCGAACATTGCTGTTTGGCGGTGGGTTAGCAGGCAAGACGGTAGTAACAATCCGGACGGACCCTGCACGAGGCCCTACTACTCCAAACTAATATAATTATGTGTTTCGTTCACAAATAAAGGATTTCATTTGATTTGATATGGAAATTACATACATACCTTTAACTGTCTCTTCATTCATCACGTGGAAGTGATAATATTCTTTTTTCAAGTTGTGTGTTTGGGTGTGCAGGCAGGGCAGAGGTAACAGTGCCAAATCCACACGTCATCCAGCCTTGATTTGTTGTTATCCTGGAATATACAGGGTATGGTGTACCAGCATCTGATACTTCAAGTACTGTCATAGATGGGTGAATCAACGGTTTTGTGTTGTTTACTCTGTCCCCGTTGTCCATGTGACAGACATCTTCATACTGTGTCCGAGGGACAAATTTTGCGTAACCATAGCAACAAGGTACACTTAAAAGTTGATACGTCATGGTGAATGAGGGGCAGTTGTGATAGCCGTTAAGATGTTTCCTGGAATCATGACGCAAGCAGGCTCATACAAAATTGGAACTATTGGAGGCATGGCGTCCATAAAATACGATGCTTACTGGCTTGCCCATTTTGGAAAATGTTGCCTATTACTTTTGGAAAAGAATATGTTAAATTGATCCCGGCATGCCCAGAGATTGGTCATTAGGTTGCCATAGAAGCGCAGCAGAGAGGACTAATCATATTTCTCAGATTTAAATGCTCTTGTTACGGGCTTCAGAGCACAAAGTTCCCTGTTTCTTTCTAAAAAACATGGCAATAGACCCCATATAATAAGATTTAATTAAATGAAATGTTGTTTTCCGAAAGTTACAAAAAATTACCTAAATCACTATAATTTATGTTACTCATGAGATCCCTTGGCTTCTCCATGATCTCGTCATCACATCCCCAACTAAAAAGCATATCATTATATTTTCAAACAAAACAGAATATTCCAAATTTTTCTGTAGTATTGGGGAATATTCAAACAAAACAGAATATTCCAAATTGTTCTGTAGTATTGGGGAATATACATTTATAAAAATCCCGTAATCCCCGACGAACTAGAAACTTCGGTCGTCGTTTGTGACGTCCATTACCAAAAGACTACTTGAGTATTGAAGGCCAAATAGTTTTAAATGCTCATTATGATTTTAAATTTGCGTTAAGAAGATTTTTTATAATTTGACTCACCTTGTGTTTATTTCATACGCACAGTAGAACCAAATTAAGAAAAGTTTTACTATGAATTTAGCGGTTACAATTTAGGTAAAACTATGTTATGTTTATTCATCGACAACAAATCAAAATTAATTAGTAATGGCACTAATGGCAAATTGGCAATAAAAACAACACCATTCCATTCCAATGAAATTCCATTGACCATAGTGAAGTGACAAGTGACGTTGACGGTTGAAGTTAAACCCGCTCCAAACCTTCCGATCCGATCCGATTTATCGGAAGAAATCGGATAATGTGTACACTCCGGATTTTAATTAGGCGAACTAACTTGACAGTTCATTGCACATGAATGTTGCCACAGTTTCGCTAGTGTTGTTAATATCGATAATTAAAAAAACCAGTTCCTACCAGAGGTTTAGTTAAACAGCATTAAAAAAAAGTAGACATTACGTATTTCATCAATTTTGAATTATTGTGTTTGAATTGTTTGAAATCTAACTAATAATTTTATTACACGAATCAATAATAAAAAAACGGTTGCTATTAAAAGAGAAATAATAAATCCAGCCACAGTTTTTTTTTTGCCACATGGTCGAACTTCTCATTTAATAACTAAGCATCGGGAATATGAGATAGCCTCTAATAAACTAATTCATCTTCTTCACAACGCCAACTAAAAATGTTAAAGAAAGCGTCAAGTCACAATCAACAATTATTATTACTTGTCCTTCTGATTTATACATTGCCAACTAATTTACTAACTCGGCCACGGAATTTGCAACTCATCATTATTTTTCATTTTACAGCTTCAATACAAGCTCCTCAAAAATTATATATTCGAGCTTCCATAGACAACATCATATATTATATCTTAACATGTAAAATAATACTTCATATTCTTTTATCGTGAAAATAGCCACTGTAGGTACGATTTGGCGCGAGTGCGCGACGCGACATGACAGCCACCGGCCATTTGCACCAATCAGAGAGCGCCATTCGATTCTTGTACCGACCGACCCGCCCGTGTTTGTTTATTGTCATTCGTTCGTTCATATTGCAATAGGTTCATCTGCGTTCTCTCTAATCTAGTTCTAAGGCAGGTCCGACTTGGCTTAGGTTAGGTACGACGACGAGCGAAGCGAGGAGTAGTGTTAGGTTGAACTGAGACCCTAAAAAAAAAAGTTTAAACATTTGATATTTGATAACGGTACGTAACCCATTAATCTACTTCTAAGGCAGGTCCGACTTGGCTTAGGTTAGGTACGACAACGAGCGAAGCGAGGAGGAGTGTTAGGTTCAACTGCGACCCTAACCTAAAATGAGATTTAAGTATTTTGTTTTGTTCTCTCCTCAATAGTTCATATGTAATAATAGTGGCTTTAATATACTATTTGATGACAATTTTAGGTAAATTTTACGATCGATTAATGTAGGATGACTTACATTTTAAACATACTAAGTTATAAAATTAGAAGCTAATAGTTACTATTTTGGTGTCATATAATAATATTTTAGAAGTTTGCTATTTGAATGCATGCCTCAAATTTAGATGCCAAAAAATAATCACCATGCTAAGTTACAATTACAGTGGCTTACAAAGAAGATAACTAGTGGCTGACATATTATTATTCAGACGCGCGTTGGTTGTGGCTGACTTAGTAATTTAGAAGGTAACTTATATTTTCTGAGGCGAATAATGCTATTAAAAAGAAGCCTGTTTAAATAGTACCCCTATTAAAATACTTACATCGAACGAACTTTATTTTAGGACATCGCTCAGAACGCTGTCTGCCTTTTTGTTTTCTTGACAGTTCCATAGTACTATCGAATACACTGATAACTGTACATTTTTAAACGAATATAAACCGTATTACAACATGATTAAGCGTCTATGGATGTATTGTTAAGGTTATATCGACATATTTGTATCGACATAAACCAATCACTATTTTTTTTTTCTATTCCTGACAACACTTTGAGCTGTCAAGTTAGTTCGCCTAATTAAAATCTGGAGTTTAGTGTTTTAGGTCCTAACTATTGCACTACACATTATCCGATTTCCTAACAATTACGTTACGCTACACATTATCCGATAAGTAGGATCGGAAGGTCTGGAACGGGTCTTAGGTTAGTGATACCCTATCGCTACGCTAATCGCGATGTTGGCCGAATATGATAGTGTGGAGGGGCACCAAAGAGGGGCACTTCGCTGTGAAACCATACTTCGGCCAACTTCGTCTCACCCAACTTCAGTAAACTTTGCGAGTAGTGTGTAGCTAGGGGTAGGATAGTATCGATGGTATAATCGATAGTGACGCGTCGCCGTCATGCAGTGTGACCAGACTTTGATTTAAAAAAGGCCGGTTAAGTGCAAGAGTGCAAGTCGTCGAGGGTCCCGTACGAACTATGCAAGCACTGCATATTGCTCTAACGAAAAGCTAAACTGAAGGTACTGACCGACAAAATTAAAAACGTTGGAAATCAGTCTTACGTACTTTAAATAAAGACTATATTTTTTATGATTTAATCACAAATGTATCGTTTTCAGATTTTTCCAATACTTGTAGTATGTATTACTTGCCAAATGTCATAGATGTAGGGTATCGGTTTTTTGCGGAATAAACGGCCGTATCTTTTTTTACGTTTGATTTTTTTACAGCTTCAAGGGCCTGAAGACTTAAGTATATTTATTTATTTATTTATTTAAACTTTATTGCACAATACAAAAATAAGTACAAATGGCGGACTTAATGCCTGTAGGCATTCTCTACCAGTCAACCACTGGGTTAAACAGAAATATGTAGTCGGTGCAGGATCAAACTTACAGAGAAACAAAATAATTAAAACACAAATCAATAATATAAGATATATATAGGAATGTATATATAATTACCATAAACGTACTCGAATACTTTATATGATATACTTACATACATACATTATGTACCCAAAGTAAAATATTTCGAAGAAAGTTAGGAAGAGAGATTGTCCGAAAGATGCTTGCGCAACATGCGCTTGAAGGAGAGTTTGCTCTGAGCTTGTCTAATGTTGAGTGGGAGAGCGTTCCAGAGGCGTATTGCCTGAACCGTGAAGGAATTGGACATGAAACCGGAGCGGTGGAGGGGGACAACGAGTTTAAGTCTACGAGAAGTACGGAGAGTGCAACCAGGGCGAGCAGTCACAAATTGAAACTTAGATTTGAGATAATCTGGAGTCGTAGGATCGAATAAGATCGAAAAGAGAGTGCAAAGAATTCTTTGAGACCTACGTTCACGTACAGGAAGCCAGTTTAATTGTCGGCGAAAGTCAGAAATGTGGTCGTACTTACGAAGGCCAAAAACAAACCTGATACAGTTGTTCAGCATACGCTCCAGCTTATTCAGGGAGGCCTGGGTGAGATTAGAGCAACACACATCAGCATAGTCGATAACGGGGAGGACAAGAGCTTGGACGAGAAGAGTCTTAGTGCTCACCGGGAGAAAATTTTTAAACCTGTAAAGCGATCTTAACGCATATGTCACCCTGCGACAAACATCAGACACCTGAGGATCCCACGTAAGGTTACTGTCAACAATCAGACCCAAATTTTTTACTTGAGATTCAATTGGTATGACTACGTCCTCGTACACTATCGGCTTCATGAGTTCCACATCAATTGACGCACGCAAACGAGTGCTCCCGAGCACGATGGCCTGACACTTCGTTGGATTGACAGCAATCCC
Organism: Apotomis betuletana; assembly: GCA_932273695.1. NCBI lineage: Eukaryota > Metazoa > Arthropoda > Insecta > Lepidoptera > Tortricidae > Apotomis > Apotomis betuletana. The sequence continues at coordinate 5,467,196 of OW026322.1, forward strand.
GAAGCGATGCGACCAAACGGAAATACGAAAGAGATCATTATTGATAGTCTCGATTGCTGCGTCAATATCTTTAGGACCAGTTTGGGTGTAGAGTTGTAGATCGTCAGCGTAAAGATGGTAAGAGCATTTGATGTTGGAAGTTAAAAGATTAATAAAGACAGAAAAAAGGAGAGGAGAGAGAATGCCACCTTGTGGAACCCCAGAAGTGAGATCGCACCAGTCAGAGGAGGATCCATCCGCTCGAACAGATTGACGTCGACCTTGAAGATAGGAAGAGAACCACGCAACTGCTGATGATGATATATTCATGTAACTGAGGGTAGATAGAAGAAGTTCGTGATTTACGGCGTTAAAGGCATTAGAAAAGTCAATCAAAACCAAAACAGTAAGTTGATGAGATTCCATGCCTTGTCTCACATCTTCAACGACCTTAAGTAAGGCAGTAGACGTGCTGTGGCCAGGACGAAAACCAGACTGGAATGGTGAGAGAAGATGGTTGGAGAAAATGTGAGCAGACAGCTGTTTATGAACAATGGCTTCGAGCACTTTTGACAGAAATGGGAGAATGGATATGGGGCGGAAGTCTTTGAGCAAACTGGGGTTATTAACTTTAGGCAATGGGATGACATGGGCATTCCGCCAGAACGAAGGAAAAACCCCAGTATACAATGATAAGTTAATTACGTGCGTTATAACGGGGAGAATGCATTCCAAAATTCAAACAACCATGGTCCTGCTCAATTGATCAGGACCAATAGCGTTTGACTTAATTGAAGCTATAACTTTACGAATATCATCATCAGTAGCAGCAGTGAATGAAAATATTTCAGTCGAATGACGGGGCAGGGCTGAAATATGCGAAATAGTTAAAGATAAAGTGGCGGGATCTAAAGATGAAGATTTTGCGAAGTGCGAATTTAAGTCATTCAACGAAAAGGAGGATGGGCACATAACAGCATTACCAGATTTTACCACACCAATAGTTTTTAAGAATTTCCATGTTTCGGCTGGGGACGACGAGGCAATATTCTCGTGTATATATTTACGTTTGGCTGCTCTTACCATCTGATTGCATCGATTCCTGGCAATCTTAAAACTTGCTGTATATGGTTTTTATTTCAACTCGATACCTCTAAGCCTAACTTAGAAACCTTCGCTTGCTCGGGACTCAAAATCAGCACTCGCAATAAAAAACAACGTTGCTCTCTTGTTAAAAAAATTAAAATAACAATTTTTTAACGTTTTACACCTACTCAAAAAATTTAATGAGAATTGGTGGAGAAATGTGACCTCTAGGCGAGAACAGCCGGAAAGCGGAATACGAAATAATTTTGGGCCAAGCTTAAACGGAGACGCTTCGCTCGCTTGGTCAATGAGGAATTGGTGCATCCTTTAAATCTTTTATTCCTTCTTTCTATCACGTGGTGGTCGACCACCGAGGATAATTGACCGAGCTAGCTATGAGCCTGTATCAGCTTCGCCAAAATTGTATTCGTATGTCCGGACTCCCCGCTGTTCTCGCCTAGAGGTCGCATTTCTCAACCGATTCGCATTAAATTTTGTGAGTGTGTGTAATTATGGGTGATTCTACAGGCGTTTGAACCGCCGTCACTAGTTTAGACTTAGCATTTGAGCCCTGGGCGTCCGCCTCGGTCGCATTGGCTTAGCCATTTTTGTTTTTTTGGAGCGAAAATGCTTTTCGCATACTTTGGCTTGGGGAGGCTGTTTGGAGTTATATGGGACTCCCACCTGATCTCTCTCCTAGCGAGAGGGAGGGGAGGAGCCTACCCACTAAAATTACTCCGGCATTTCCCCCACCTGCTGTTAATGGGGGCGTCACAGGATTGCGTGCGTCACCACGAAGCCCCCCCAGCCCCACGCATTGGCTAAGCATAACATAAGCTAACTTCACTACATAGTATGAACAAAAGTCGCTTCCTGCTGTCTGTCTGTCCCTATGTATGCTTAGATCTTTAAAACTACGCAATGGAACTGATCCGTGATTTTTAATAGATAGAGTGATTCAAGAGGAAGGTTTATATGTATAATACATGCATAATTTATCAGCATTGCACCCGTGCGAAGCCGGGTCGGGTCGCTAGTTTAGGATGAAGGTACAGGAGTGTTATGTTATGAATAAAAAAACATTAGTCATTTTAATCTTAAATTTATATCTGTTTTAACAAAATTAAATATAACTTCTTATTTTGTACTCACTTGAGACAAAGATTTAACACAATAATTAACATTAACATATCACTGGGTTTTCTTTTCTCTAACACAAACTTCAAGAAACAATGATTGATTTGTAAATCTCAAACTTAAACAATCGTTTTACTTACTGGTGAACTACATAAATCAAAAATTCGGCCAAAATATTATTACAAGAATAACGCTTACTCTCTCAGGGTGAGCGTAATTTGAGTCGCGTAATATCGGTCACGCCATACATTAAGCGCGACCGAAATTACGCATGTCTAGCTTCACTCTTATAGTAACACCAACCTAATATGTGGACTTTATCGATAGGCGCAATATTTATTTGTCAATTAAGCGGCCATGGCTGTCGCTCTCGTATCGGGCTATCCAGCCATCTTCGTAAATGCCGCACTTTCTTAGACGCTGCTTAACTCATCTGTTATAGATGTCAAAGGCCAATGATGATGTAGGTTTGACAATACTATCCGAGTCAGCATTATTCCTGGAATTCAAATTTGGTCAAATCCAGCCATAGGCGTATATAGGGGGGTGGCCGGGTGGGCACCCCAATATGGTCTAGTGCCCACCCAGGATGTTGGGTCACCGATAGGAACTCTTAGCTTCATTTCATAGGCCATAGCCAGGCCCCGTCTGAAAAATAATCTTAGATACGCCAATGAATCCAGCCCTAATAAGTATAACTTAACATTTCGTCATTATCAAAAAAATTTAACAGTCGTTACGTAATATAAAGAATTCACGTTGTAACTAGTAACACAGCTTATAGTTATCATAATACAAACTTGAAACAGATTTTAACATAAAAAATCTATCATATTGAAATATTTTAACTTTAAGTCGAATTGCATCCAAGCATAAGATCCGAATGAATATTGCCAATAGCGTAATAAGTAACTTGTAGTATAGTAAGTGTGTAACGAATAAAAACATTATGTATTTTATTAGCGTAGTTGCAAATATAAACTGAACGGCAAATTAGTGCAAAAAAGTTTTTTTTTTTCTTAATAAGACGCAGAATGTCGACAACGTTTTTTAAATATCAATTTGAATAGAAAAATAGATGTTTCATTGGTTAAAAAAAAATCAGGTCAGTACTTTGTTATATCACCGTTTGCAATTGTAAAAGTTAGACAACCTTCGCACAAAATACACCAATATGATAGTTTTTTTCCACTACTGTATAAACTAGTAATCAAAACTTAAAATGCTATACTGTTATAATGATTATAAAAAGCCAAATACCTTTTCAATATTGTTGACATGATTCCCAAAAATATGTGCCCTTCTACTCTTGCGGTTATCAGGCACCGCACACTCACAAATACCACAGCGCCAGACCCCTGGCTGCTTTGATTCTCCACTGGGATGTGACAGCTTTAATATAAAATATGAGGTAAATTCTAAAAGCTGTATAACTACTATATTAAAATGTGCGTGTAATATATAAAACTAAAATTTATAATTTTAACAAAACAAACCCGACTTCAAAATAACCCGTTCATATACAGATTACATTTGAATCACCTTTTGAAGTCGGTGCCAAACCCCTTAATTATTACTATGAAACAGATGCCACGCATGAAGCCTATAATAATTGATTACTATTTGGTATTTGCGAGTATTTTTGTTCGATAAAGAAGTTTACGTGAGGTGTGAGGAAGAGAATCGGTTCTTTTTTTATCGATTTTTTTTATTTAAATACTTATACTATTTAGGCTTGTTAACCACTCAATTGCTTCGAATTTTGAGTTGGACTCTATTTATATAATAAAATAAGAGCGGTGACAGGTAGCCGTAGTTACCAAAAGCAATCTACATAGTGGATAAATCAAACCAATAATATAGATAAAGGTTTATTCTTAGAATTAATGTTAAGTTAATATGGCATTTTAGTCGTAGGTAGTCTTATCTTGTCGCTTTCGCTAGTCGCGTGACTGGGCGCCACCTGTCGTTCTCACACGTTATTGAATTGAAAATGACAGGTAGTAAATATTTATAACGTGTCAAAGAGTCTGGCACAGTTATGCTAGATGTACCTATTAGTTGAATCCAGCCTTAGGCGCATTTGGAAATAATATATTCGACTTTTAACCAATAAGTATATCTTCTTAAAAATAAGTATCTTATGATATTTTGATTTAAACTTATACTATTTTCACAAATTATAACAAAACAGGACTTAAATCTAACCTCGACGTTTCAGACATGATGCTACGTCCATGGTCTAGCAGGAACTGAACAGGCTAATTAATTAAACACCTTTGGGCACGCGATTAACTCCTGTTTTCTTGATAAAGTATCTTTTAAATGTATAAAACATGTAATCTCTCTCTTTTTATGTGGGCACAAATCACAATTTTTATATTAAACCACTGATATAAAGATCAAAGCTTAAAGAATAGTATTTTATGCAACCGTTGTATAAGAGGGGGCAAAAAACGCGAGTGGCATGGGTTACGATGTGAGCGTAGCGAACATCGTAAGAAAGATGCCACGAGCGTTTTTTGACCTACTTATACAACGTTGCATACAATACTTTTTCTACGACTCGACATTTCATAAATAAAATGCAAATTAAACAACAAAGAAAATAATAACATGTTCCCGCTCGAAATCAACAAAAAAAAAAATTGTTTCTGATAAACTTTTTTTTTATTGACGTCCATCTGTCAAAAAATATGAAATTATACATAAAGGTATACGTTCACTATACTAAACATCCATGCACTGAAGATATTTTTTTTTTTAAGTTGGCAGCAATGCCTTAGTACAATAAGCTTTTTTTTTAAATTGCAAAATGGTGTGTTTATCTTGTAATCTGTGGTACCAAGTGATGCTTTTTTGGCGACATTATAACATCGTTTAGCAGTGTTTTTTTGTGCAATAGAGTATAGACTTTTACAGACTTTCATAATTTATGTTTTTATATTAGAGTTAGTAACTATATAAATGACAGAAAAAAGTACTGGAGTAGAAAAAGATTTAAATGACCGGAAATCAAGAGGTACCTACTGGGTTCTATTCCCGGTCTCTTCCACCAGGTAACTCATTTCAATCTTTTTTAAGCTTTGATCTTTGTATCAATGGTGTAAAGTATCTTATGTTAAAGATGACAGCAAACTTACTCTTCTATTCGCCACATTCTTGGCATGATTCGATCCAACGAGATGCCCCTTCCTGTTGTCCGGATGATTTGGAACTTTGCAATCACAAATCACACAACGTACGGCACCATCTTTCACGAGTTCATAAGGGTATATCACCGGCCAATCACTTACTGATTTAACTTCACTATTCCGGGCTATATTTTTTGCTTTCTCTTCAGACATACTTGCTTTATCTATATCTTTGCTTGGTTTCTTAATAACGCCACTCACCGCTGCGTTTTTAATTTTTTCTTCTATATTCTTTTTTTGCGCGTTTATTTTGCTGACTTCATTTTGAACAGCGGTGTTCAGTTTTACATATAGATTGACAGGTGTTTTAACTCCCATTTTAGTAGTTGTCTCTTTCTGGCCGAGGCTTTTGTCTCTGTTGTTAGCAATCGCTTGTATTTCTCTGTCTCGGTGGGAAACCGTTATAACATGTTTTGCCAAGTTGGCGGTTTTAACAATCTGATTGCACATGATACAGTGGCTATAGATTTCGTTAATCTGTAAAAAAAAACATTGTATAAAAAAAATAACAGAAAAAATAAAAAATTGCTAAAGAATCAAATGTTTCAACCAGTTGCTTCATTTATTTTATGCCTTAGGGTGGCATCGTAGCGCCATCTACCGTAAGCACTGCGCGTGTGTACCGTTACTGCATCTGCATCACCTCTGTCGCGCAATGCAATTGAGAACATTTCATATTTCTAATACTACAATCTTATTATTTTTCTGTATTCCGCTTAGAAAGAGGACTCTCCAAAACTATGACACAATGTATACATTACTTTAGTTTGGTGCCTAATTAAAAAAAACAATGAATGACGTTGAGCTTCACGTTATTGACAGCTTTTTTTGCGGACAGATCGAATACTACAACTCTATGCAGGCACAGCTGTCGTAGATTTCGGTTATTTTATTACTAACCTTTCTAACGCAGTGTTCGTTAATAATCGGAATCTTGTTTAAATGTCCCACGGAAAATACGTGAGAATCAGCTTCTTCACATTGAAACGTAGTACTACACACTATGCATTCTATTTTATTATCCCTTCTGATGAAACTGTGATAATTATCACTTGGGACTTTTACTAGTTTGTCTTCGGTGATGAATTCAACATATTCGATTGTGTTTTGAGTTTGTGTGTATTTGGCAACTTGAGGCGCGGCATTCACTTTATATAAATTACCAGTGTTTTTTTCAATTTCTAACCCAATTTTCGAAGTGCTGGCAATTGGATAAAGTATGTTATTCTTTGATTCTTTATGCCCATTTTCAATTGTTTTATCTGCTTTATTTGTGTTGCTTTCACCGATTTCATATTTTTTATTGTCATTGTAGTTTGTGTCAACAATTTGAACTTCTAATATTTCACCATTATGCGCAATGGGCTTCGATTTGTGGTGTTGCTCATTGTCGTTGATTCTATTATTGCATAATTCAGTTTGATCTTTATAGTTTACTTCTTTGTTTTCCATTCTTTCCTTATTTCCATATTTATCTAGTATCTCTAGAATATTAAAATTTCCTTTTTTATAATTCGAATTTTCCACTTTCACAACTGATTGCTTCTCACATTCTGGTATGTCAATCCCATTGCTTAAATATTTCTGAATTCTTGATTCCGTTGAGTTAGTTTCTACGCTATTGGTTTCTCTTTCCTTCTTTTTAGGTATTTCGGTATCATTGGAGTCTGAATCTTCACTGACGTCATCATGATTATCACCGACGTAAGCGGTCATCAGTTCCCACAGGAGCTTGTCATGCATCACAGCGACCCGATGCTCTTTTGTCTTATGATGGTTCTTGCTCACTGTAGTTGAGCAGTTTGCGCAGAACCGCGCGTTAAGTTGTTCAGTGGAGGGAGGGGGGAGCGCAGAGACCAGACCGTGCATGCGCTGTGCCGCCTCGCTCGCTATGCGAGCATTCGCTTGATGTTTGGTGCTCGCTATGTGCTCGCTCGCGAACGCAGCCGGCACCTCGACGGCACACGTGTAACATGTGTAGAAGATGGTGGGCGGTGATTCTGAAATGTATATATTTAAACTGTATTGCTCAATATACAATAGTACAAATGGCGGACTTAATGCCATAAGGCATTCTCTACCAGTCAACCATGAGGCCAAACAGAAATTACGAGTTGGGGCAGGATCATTAAAAGCCGATGAATTGACATTGAAATTAATAAATTTATTTAGCTTTCATCATCATCATCATTTCAGCCACAGGACGTCCACTGCTGAACATAGGCCTCCCCCAGTGACTTCCAGATCGGCCGGTTGGGAGCGACCTGCATTGGAGGGAGGGGGGAGCGCAGAGACCAGACTAGCTATATATATCTACAATAACATTTTGAGGGACTCTAAAAATTAATTCAGTGTCTCTTTAAGGCTAAGTAAATAGAACGAATTATATGTTTCATTATGCCCTTTTTTACAACATCATTAAGTTAATATCAATTGTAAGTAATACTAATCTTTTTCCATTGTTTTTGCTTATCATATCATATCTTCATTTATCATATCAATAACTGAAAATGTATAACATAAATATAAATATTGAAGTGGGGCTCCCATGCAACAAATGTACCAGAGGTAGACATACCAGGCAGACAAACATACTAGACATACCAGGTGCAAACTTAACTTAACCAGGCCTGTTAAGATGGAATAAGTGTTTCTACCGAACCCTCGGTGCGCGAGTCCAACTCGCACTTGGTTTTTTTTTTACTTGGTAATTGAAATAATATTAAATTAAAACCGAATTGTAAATTTACTAATTTCAGAATAAAGGGCTTTATTATTATTTGTTTCTCTTTATCGAATCTCGGGCTCATACGTCCCGGTCTTTTGGAAGGCTTGCGTTTAATATTATAAAAAATAATGAATACCATCAACTGCATCAGTCCTCATCACTTGGAACTCATAATGTTCTTTCTTCAAGAACTCGTTGTATCTGTGTGTCCGAAGAGGCAGCAGTGCCAAGTCCACGTCATCCAAGCTGATGGAGTAGGTGGTCATTCTGAAAGGAAAGTTTTTGTTTTAAAAAGAGTAGAGTTGAGACAAGCTTTGTTGCTGTTTCTTTTTAACAAAATAATCTAAATGAAAAATTTTATACACCCCCGACACAAGTAGCTACCGTAGCTGGTCATCATGAGAGCCCTCACTCAATGAGTGATGTAGAAAATGCTTTTTTTTTTTTATTATTTAAGCCTTCTATCGGACATTTTTTAAATATAAATATATTCTCCAATGATTATTTCCATTTTTTTTTGTTTCTTTATTTTTCTTTTTATTCGTATATATTCCTTTTTTTTAATTTTTGTATGTCCGTTTGCCAGGTGGCAAAGGCCTCCTCCAATCTTCTCCATTCTGGCCTTTCTATGGCCACTCTACCCCATGTTATTCCCGCGACCTGTCTTATGTCGTCATCCCACCGCCGCAGTGGTCTACCTCTCTTCCTTTTTCTATCTCTTGGGTACCATTGCGTGACTATTTTGCTCCATTTGTCTTTTCCTCTAAAACTAAACATAACTACAAGATTTAGAATTCTTAGCTTCAATATTGGCTTGGCTGTGATCTTGGAAACTACTGCACCAAACATAAGAACCATCTTGACGGATATGTCATTTTTATAAATAATGTGGAATCGAATAAAAAAATAGAATCGATAAAAAGATTCTAAAAACATTTAGGATATGTCATTTGTTTAAAAAAGAACTGCACTCAAAATGGTCTATCCGTTTGGGAGCTACGTTGCCAAAGACAGACATACGGATACACATATTAAACTTATAACACCACTCTTTTTTCGTTGGGGGTTAAAAACGACTCCAACAGAAGTAGCTGGTCATCATGAGACCCTCATTCATTGAGTGATATACAAAATGCTACTAAAACTGAACATAAATGGGTCAATCAACCTCTGCCACTCGTTGCGAAGGTGATATCCCCTGGGTAACTTTTAAAACTACAATTTTCCGTGGTTATATTTAGCAAAAGCTTTGTACTTTAAGCAGTTATAAGCCCATTCTTGTGTAGACTATCTCCTGACAATACCAGTAATATAAATTATCAACACTTTTCTTAGAAGTTTAATCACTATTTTCCCCTGGGTCACGGGACAGAATAACAGCAAGTAAAAGTTGATTCACCTAAATACAAAATTTGGAATTCTTAGCTTCAATATTGGCTGAGATCTTGTCTCTTGTTCCAATTAAAGCTGAATCTCTTGCAAACTACTTGTCCTATTTTCGCCAAACATAGCTAAGAACCATCTCGACGGACAAGCCTTTAGATTAAAAAACTGCACTCAATTGGTCCATCTGTCTGGGAGCTATGATGCCACAGACACAGAGATACTCCGATACACATATTAAACTTATAACACCCTTCTTTTTTCATGGGGTTAAAAATAACCAACGTCAATGAAACAAATTAATAGTTTCCATGAGCAATTGGAGTTACTAAGAAAATACCAAAATGACAATAGGTATGCCTATAATTTTTTTATGTTCAGGATCCCATCATCAGATCCTGACTTCATGGCAATGGGACCAGTTATATACAAATTTTCCAAATTTGTCCAGACTGAGTAATCGGGAGTATACATTTTTAAATACTGATGTCCTGAAGTATTGACACACAGTTTTCTGTTTTAACACTATGGACAGCACGTCGATATACGTAAATTAGAAGCCTCGTGATATGGCACCGTGTCTATGGATCGCAACTTTTATCATCCCAAAAACGGCACTCTGTCTCTGTCACGGCAAAAACAGTGTCTTCCAAACACTACACCATAAATCGTCTGCAATAGACGCAAGGGACCATGATAAGGGATAATGAGGACCATGTGTCTAGAAATCACTTGTCTGTACCGCAGAATGCAATTTTTATAATGGTCGTGTATCCGTGACTGGCGGGTGCGCATATTTCATCAATCTTTTAATTTTAATCTATGTACTAACCTAACAGTTTAACTAAATATTGAAGTTTAGTATTTACAGATGAACACAAATATGATATGATTGCATTACTCTTTTGAGCTGACTGACAAAAAGTTGGTAAGTACGTTAGTACGCTGTGTAAAGATTTCAGTATCACATTTGAACTATAAAGTGTATATTGAACTTACTTTGCCCATCGGAGGTTAAAATCGGTTAAACTTTCTATTTATTCGTATGCAAAACTAGACACACAAATAATTATTTAAACTACAAAACATTAATACCAAGTTCACGGTAAGCAACTAAACTAAAATCCACAGACCTACGGACTAAATTGACAAATGACTGACAGGTAAAATGATACCAGGAACAGCAAAATAAAAATAGTGAAGAGTATATGTCGATAACAATATATCGACAAGTTGTAAAGTACAAATAACAGACTAGTTTAAATCAAAAATAAGTATATTGGTTTCAAATAAGAGGTATAAATTTTGGTTTGTTTGATTTTCGAGGTAGTGGATAGTTTTAAAGCATAAAAAGGTTTCCGAGCCTAAATATATAAATATTCTACTGTCGGACTTGGGTTGTCAGACTATATTACATATACAACAAACTTAACGGAAATAATTGAATGTCGCAATACAATTTACCTTTGCAACAGTCGGGGCCTCGTTTTTTTTCAAAAAACATATGCACTTTTTGACGTATTGCCGCAAAAGTAAATTCGTCCACCTTATCTTTGAACTTTAATTTTGAACCGGGTTTCAGAGGCGAAGTAAACTTCTCTTGTTCTTTGTATTCCTTCAAAACTTTAAAAACTGAATCTCGAAATACCAAGAATTTCGGATGTTTTCATGACACACTCGTTTTTATTGACATGAAGGTCCTCTGGGATACCTTGTTCGTCCTGCAATCTGTCTACCATCTCATTATTAAATATAAACGTAAACTCGATGAATCGTCTCTTTTTCGGTTTCACTAATAGATTTTTTTCTTCTTTTTGTCGGAGGCGAACATTTTGATGAACATGGTTCTGGTCCCGAATCTTGCGAATCCATAATAACACGTAACAATTTCAATAAACACTCCCAATAGCAATGATAACGTATATCGTTAGATACATAAAAGTAGTTTGTAAACAGCGGTCAACTATTTCTGAAGATACCCGCTTATTTTTTTGTTAAATAGATGGACCACATTGTTGGGAATTTGAAAATAAAGAACAATAATTTTATTAATTTATTTAATTAAATGTATTTATTCAATAAACTGTCAATTAATAAATATATAATTTTCATGTACATTATTGCTAGTTTGACATAAAAATTTTATCTCTAATTAGGGGTCTACAGACCTTTTGATCTGTCAAAATCACTGGAAAAAATTGGTATATAGATTAGCCGATCAAATTGCCAATTTGATTGTCCCGTCTCAGTGGACCTTAAACCTACGATGTAACAATAATTTTAATATCGATGAGAACGACACTGGCCAAACTGTGGCAACATTTGTTCATACTTACTTGTCAATTTGGTCCGTAGGTCTGTGGATTTTACTTTAGTAGCCGGTATGTCTGACAATAACAGAATGAAACAAAAAAAAGTAATAAAATGTCACATTCACATGTGACTTTTCGCAGTGTGACCAGGCTTAGAAATAATAATCTACCAAATGATAATTTTAATCTATTGTAGTTTTTGTTGAGTGTATTCAAATAAACTATTTGATGTAAATTAACCCTAAATTGTGTCTTCTGAAATAAATAATGCCTATTTATACTTTCATTCAGAAAAAAAAAACATTGTAGACATGTTTTCATGAAAACTATACGGGTGAGTGTGCACAACGCTGCAGTGCAGTGTGCATTATTTCTGCGCGTGCGTAGGTGCTCACTCACCTTAAATTTAATTATTTAGTGTATTTTTTCATTTCTAATTTTATTGTTGTGCCTATTGTATTGAGTTTGATTACCCATTTATTTGAATGTCTTTAGTAGTAAAACTTACTTAGAAGGGCCTGAACTGAACCACTGGCATAGTCTACCACTATACTAAAATACTAGAAGTTAATTTGGCATTCCTACAGGAATCACGTTTAAACCGATACTCGTGAAAATCTTCATAAGCTATTAAGTCCTTACTTTGTATGCTCAAAAAGTATACTTAGGGGTTAGAATAAAAAATAAATCAAGATAGGCCGAGGCCGTATATTTTCTATGTACGTATATTTTTTTAAATTCAACTAGATGTTTTTCATAAACTCTTAATCTTCGTAAAATACATAATTCACACAATATCGATGGCAAAAAGCGAGAACGTAGTAACCGCCACATGGTCAAAAAAATTTTTTTTGCATATTCGGAATCAGCAATTTTTTCTGCGTCGACTGGTCTGGGTCCCATGGCTCTACGACGCTTAGAAAAAACTGGACTACGTTGCAAAACGAATGTATTTTTTTGACGATGCCCACATCTAATTGCTGTAAACACACAAATAGTAGCAATTTTCTAAACGAGTACATTTACGCTAATTTTGTTCTTTCATAAATCAAAGGGTGTGCCGGTTACAGCGTTGCCGAAATTTTGTTCCGTGGCGGTTGCAGCATTTATGCATGTAGTGAAAAAATTACGAACCAAGCTTACTGCAATTATCCTAAAATAAATTATCTATGATTGACGCTTACTACATTTCATTCGAAAATGAATTAACAGCGAGCTACAGTAACGACATTTGAAACACAACGTGAAGTGGGTAGTGCTTGAAGATACAGCAATAAAAATGTGCGCTCGCGGCGATGTGGCTCGTGAATACGACCTGTGATTTAGTCTATTGGCGATCGCCGGAGCGAGTGGGTGTGCGTAGTCTGTGTACATGCCTTTTTTTGGATGTAAAATATGTTGCGGGTTTAATGGAAAATATGAATAATGGGATAAAACATAACTAGCATATTTATTTGCTTTATTAATATTGAAAGGACAGCAAAAATGTTTTTATTACATTTTGTTGGAAGAAAATAACGATGTTGGGGCGCGGGACGCGGCAGCTTTGAGAGTTCCGTGCCTCAATCGCCAAAAACTAAACTCACTTTTGTGCCTGTCTATCTATTTGTCGAGACCTTTTTCTCAGGAACGCGTGGAGGTATAAAGCTGGAATTAACATCAAATATCATCAAAGGTCTGCTTATCTTCAGCTTAAAGGCAATCAAAAGATACGAGCAAACGCTCGCATGATGATTAAAAAAAAATTAAAAAAATATTTACTTTTTTTCGGCTTTCTTCTCGACAGCGGCCTCCTCTTGTGAAATGCCGATAAATTCAGATTCAGACATGTAAAGTGGCCTACTTACAGAATAGGTATACATTTCAATTTTGATTTCGATTTAAAATAATGATTTTTTTAAATTAGTATAATATGTATGATTATCTAGTTAACGGTTGTAATCGCTAGAAGAAAGTTTTGCTGTAATCTACTACGTTTCACTACAACCATTAAGAGTTATTTGGTCTAACCCCTAAAAAGCTGACTCAAGCCGGATCAAACTAGTTTGGAGTGTCACGTCCGCATCTTTATTGTCCAAGGGCTAGAATCAGATAAGCACTAAATTTGTTGATCTGCGGTAGATAAACAACTGTACAGTATTTAAAATTTACCGGTTAACTAGTGCCTGATTCGATTAATATTTTCACAATATCCATACGCATGGCATAAATGAATAAAAAAATATATATCGGGCAACCTCACACAAATTAATCAAGTACCACAGTAAGCTCTAGGAGGCTTGTGTTCTGGACACAAGTGAACATACTGGTAAAGATACAAATAATAAACATACTTAAATACAAATAACATCCATGACCCAGGCACAAATATTTTATTCGACAAATATTCGAGTTCATCACACAAATATTTGCCCTTGCCGGGATTCGAACCCAGGACCGTCGGCTCAGTAGGCAGCTGCTTAAACCACTGCGACAACTGTCGTCATTCGTTTTATCACGGACATAATATACAGCTTTGCGGCTGCTTGGGCTACATCAGCTACCAGCGTTTTGGAACGCAGTACTGTGTTCTTAGTGTGTCAGTTAGTTTTACGCCCAGAATACTGCGTTCCATGGCTCTTTGACAAACCTTGAGGGTGGACTTCTGAACGTTTGTCAAAAACCAAGTCTGCGCTCCGTAGGTCAGGATTGGAAGAATGCACATGTCCATCAGTCACTATTGCACTAATTTTCATTACTTTAGAGGGGCGATTTTTGGGTTAATTATGACAAACATTTTGAGGAGTGTTATTATAAAACAATGCATTTTAGAGTGGAATTTTTAGTATTTTTTTAAGAACAGTTATTTTAATTATGTTATTATGAAAACGAATTCCATTGGAATGCAATTTTTAGGTTCCTATTTTAATGTCCATTGATATTCTGCCTAAGAAAAATTACTCCGAGTTTTTATTTAAATAAACACTAACCATTTTAATTTGTACGGTACCATAGTAATATAACGTCTATTTATTTAAGTTAAATATTAATGGTTCAGTGAGATTAGTTCAAAGAAATATTTTTATAATTGAGGTGATAGTTGGGTCAATTGCAAAAAAAATGTACATAGTTAAGGGCTTTAATTAAAACAATGTTAATTGATTCCTTTGTGTGACGAAAGTTACCCATACATTTTGTATGACCAACTTTCGTCACACAAAGGAAGCGATCGTATTTTATGTTAACTAAGCTTTTAACACAATTTTTTTGCAATCGACCGAGTTGTGTTCAAACAATTGTTTAAGAATTATAAAAATAAATAAATATTAAGGGACAATCATACACGAATCGACCTAGTCCCAAACTAAGCAAAGCTTGTACTATGGGTACTAGACGACGATATACATAATATATAAATACATATATAGATAACATCCATGACCCAAGAACAAATATTTGCCCCGGCCGGGATTCGAACCCGGGACCGCCGACTCAGTAGGCAGGTGTCTACAAACCGAGCCAAACGCGTCGATTATGTTGAAAACTTATATAATAAGTAATACTTACATTCAAAACATCTTTTATAGTTAGTGGGTTTAATAGGTAGTGAGTTTTATATCGATAAATGTTACTTAAAAGACAATTTAATGCCAAAACTGAAGATAAAATGTAGAGAGTTTTAAAGTTTTCACGGGAATTTTAAACCTCATTACCTATAATATTTAGTTTTATCGGATAACAATATTATAGTCTGATTAACCCTAAGAATAACCCAAATCTTTGTTTTTAGCACGATAAGTACCTACAAGGTTGTGATGTGATGGTTTAGATCACACCATATATCCCGCGACGACCTAGACAAGTCTAGACCGCAGAGGGTTTCCTAGCTAGCTTTCAGCGGGAGATTTTCAAACAGAGGGCTTTAGTTAGAGGTGAGTAAGTAATACAAACGGAGTACCTTAATAAATACTATTTATTTACAATTAAAACCTAAACCTTAATTATCACTCGCGGCTGGCTATAGGCTCGCGGGCCTTTTAAATATACTAACGGCGGTTCCCGTAGGATTTCGGATTCGCGGTAACGGTAGCGGGTGAGCTTTAGTAGCTGGCGCGATACAGAGTCGTACCGCTTCCGAGATACTAAAACCCTGGATTCAAGTCAGTGCGATGCTGAACGCACCGCGCCTAGACTTGCCCTAAGGTGCCCGTCCGGTGCTGTTATGATACAGGCTCGTACCGCACTCAGACGTGGCCCGGAGTCCTGAGGAGCGCAAGATGCTGAAACAGCGCACCGCTTCTACCTCAGGGGCATTCAGAGATCAGAGTCTTGCTATTCGGAAACCCCTTAGAGCTCCGTACGGCACCGACGCTAACCTCCGAAAGCCGACCGGTCTGGTGAGCCGCGGCTTTTATTCCGTCGGTGCGCGGGCGGTGATGACGCGCTCCGGCGGCCGGCTGCACCCCGCGCGCGCGGCGCCCGTTGACGCCCAGCGGTGCGAGTTGCGGGTCAGGTCGTTGCGCGCCTCTACGGGCGTCGCATACTCCTCCTACGCGCGGAGATTTGGACCTGGGGGAGAAATCACTGTGAGAAAACTTGATTAACAATGCGAGAGTGTTTGTACACTCTCGATATAATGTGCTGGTATGCGCGCGGCTACTATTGTTCGCCTTTTATTTACTTTTTTGTTTCTGTGTTTTTTTTTTTCCTTTTTTTTTTATGGATTATAACATATCTTTTTTTTTATCTAAATATTTTTTAATCCCTCGGTTTTTTATTTTATTTTTTCTCCCCGGTTTTTTTTTCTTCTTTTCTCCTGGTACATTTTTGTCGGTAGGTTCCTATCCGAATTTGTCGTCTACCGCTCGGTTGCGCATGCGCCTCGTACCTTTCGTATTGCGCATACGTCTCGTACCTTTCGTATGTAAACAAACCGGTGTGTCGCCGCTTGGTCTCGTCCCGTCGCTTCAGTCTGCGCCCGGCGTCCGCCCGGTGCGCACCTGTATTGCGGTCCGTATGAATTTGAAGGTATGCCTCTGTTTACCTCCTCGGTGATGCGACGTTTGCCCTCCCGCAGCTTAATTTTACTCAGTTTTACTTTTTTTTTTTTTTTTTTTTGGTATGCAACACTGATTCATTGCTATTTTACGATATTTACGTCTACGGATGCCTATCTGTATTTCTATCTCGCAGCGCCGGCGCGCTGCGTGCATCTATGCGTCCTTGTCGCACTCGTTGCATGGCGTTCACCTGTTGTAGGCACGGCGGGTGAGGTCATTATCATTAGCGTTATCTCTGTACCTGCTGTTTTTATAAGCTGCACCTGTCTGCATGTCGGGTTTTTTCCTTATGGATCATTGTTATAGTTTTATGGCCTTCGCTCGTGCTTCATTGTTGACGGTGCGAGGTGATTATCGCCTTATATTATCTGCTTAATGTGCCGGTTTCTGTCTATACTTTATACGGCGCGTGTTTGTTATTGTTTATATTGTTTTAAATCTTTTACGTGCGCGGTTATAATTGGTTTATTTCCGGTTGTTGCTTGTAGTAGGTATATCACTGGCGATTTCTGTTGTACTATATGGAACGGTCCTTTGTACTTAGGTGCGAGTTTTGCGCAGAAGTTCTTGCTGGCGTCGGACAAAACATGGTTTTTTACCAGTACCTGATCGCCTATTTCTGGCATCCAGTGTCTTCGCTGCTTATCATAGTGGCTTTTCTGGTTCTGTGAAGCTTTATTCTGTTGCCTCCGTACCAAGTTATATATTTCATCCAATTTTTTGATTTCCTTCAACTGCGGTGTCGGGAAACTGTTTTTATCTCCGGGTTGTCGTAACTCCCTTCCATATAATAGGAATGCAGGTGAGTATTTAGTTGATTCTTGCACTGATGTATTTATTGCGAAATTGAATTCCGGTAAATATTGATCCCATTTCTTATGGTTTTCTTTAATAAATGTTGATATCATTGTTTCTAGGGTTCTATTCACTCGTTCGGTCGGATTGCACTGTGGTGAATACGGTGCCGTTAACCGATGTTCTGTACCGTATCTCTCTAGTGTTTCTGTGAACAGTTTACTGCGAAACTGTTTACCGTTGTCCGAGGTAAGCGCCTGCGGTGCGCCGTGTCGCAACGCAACGCATTCTTCGAAGGCTCTTGTGACCGCATTTGCTGTTGCGGTCCGTAAGGGTTTTATCTCGGTCCATTTAGTGAACTTGTCGTGAAATACTATTATCCATAAATAGCCTTTTGATGATCTCGGTAGTGGGCCGATCAAATCGGTCGTCACTGTCTCCCACGGGAATTGTGCGTTATTTATGTGCATTAATCCGGGTTTTTTCTGCTGTGATGTTTTATGGGTTTGGCATACCTCGCATTTCCTTATATACTCTGCTACTTCTGCGTGCATTCCCGGCCAGTAATACCTTTGAGATATTTTCTTAAACGTCTTCGCCACCCCTAGGTGACCTGCGCTCGGTACATCGTGATTTTCACTTATGAGTTGCTCTCTTTCATTAGCTGGTACGCACAACTTCCAGTTTGTCGCTGGATCTGTGTATGACTGGTCTGCTGACGCGCTCGCCCTCTTATAAAGCTTGCCGTCCTTTATGCAGAAGTCTTGCTGCGAACTGTCCGACTGCGCCCTCTGTACGGTTTCTTCATACCAATCTTGTGTTTTCGATGCGCAAATGGGGTTCCGTGATAGCTCATCCTCGCATAACTTCACTGTTTCCCCTAGCGCCACCTTCTGCATGTCGGTTAGTCTTGCCCCAACCTGAATTTCTTGCCTCGATGTGCCCTGGTTTGTTACGGTTACCTCCTGGCTTTCTATCGCCCCGGTAGGCTCTGATATTGAACTCTGTTCTTCGCCATTCCAGACGATCTTCATGCCTATTCTTCGTAGCACATCCATTCCTAGGATTATACAAGACGCGGTCGGCAGCACTCGTACCCAGTGCTTTATTCTGGCTTGTTTTGCTTGTAACTCTACTAGCGCGCCCTTCACGATATGTGATGTCGAACCGTCCGCTAAGGTTACTTTCCTTGGTTTATCCGCTGTCACCGCCCCATTCTGTAGGCATTTCGCGTACACGCTCTCGCTGATGTAGGTATTCGTGGAACCCGTGTCGACCAAACAACTGTACTTCTCTCCCATGACGGATACGCCTATAAATGTTCGGTTATCTTCCCTACACTGTTCATTCGCCGACCCGAGCGATTCCCGTTTCCCCCACCTTTCTTTCATGCAGCAGTTCCTGGTAAGTACCCCAAGTTTTCCGCATGTACTACAAAAAAGCTTCTTGCCACCTCGGCACGCCCTTGTGTCATGCCCTGGTTTCCCACAAGACCAGCAGCATGTCTTGGAGTCATACTTCGGATGTATTCTCCCTGGTTGTGATTTACTCTCGACGTGCTTTGGGAAAGTATCTTGTTTTCCTGTAGGCGCCCGGCTTGTTCCCGGCTGTTCATACTCGCCAGCCCGCGGCTGCCAACTCTTCCTAGTATCCGTGTATGCTCTGGCGTCACCACGCTGCCCATTCCAGCTTTGCGGAGTGGCCGTCGGCGCTACTATCCCCTCGTATTCGGATGCCAATTTCAACAAACCGGCCAAATTTTTGTAATCCTGTTTCTGTATGTACAACTTATATTCGCGCAGCATATTCTCGTGTATGCGATGTATTTTCTCAGCTTCCGACAGCTTGCCGTATCTTCTCATCAGCGTTTGTAGATCCGTGACGTATTCGAAGAATTTCTCTCGAAACTTTTGCTTTCGTGCAACTATTTGCACGATCAAATCCTCCTCGTAGTTGCATGGGAAATAATAAAGTTTGAAGAGCTCTAAGAAGTCTTCCCAGGATTCCCATGAACTTACATTATTTCGGTACCACAGCAATGCCTTGCCCTGTAGGATTCTCGGCAGTAAAAGTAGGATCTCGTCCCATGACGCGTCACTCGCCTCGATAAGCTCGTTTATCCTTTCCACGAACTCCACGGCGCTGTCGGTGACTCGAAAAGTGATGTTCCACTCCTTGACTAATTTAGAGATCCTGCTGGACCTCCTATCCTGCTCGGTGTCGGCCATGGTCGCCGCCTCTTTCCTATTCGGGGTTTGAAACTCCTCGGCTTCCTTTACGCTTGCCGCGACAAGTTTCCTAATCTGTTCGACGGTTTGGCCCTCTGTCGCTATCTCTCTCCGTGCAGCTTCCTCTACCAGCTGTTCCTTTTTCAGTTGGTAGATCCACGAAGTCGGCATGAGTGAGTCTTTCGGCGTTGCTTAGTTTATAAGCAAAACGTTTTTGATACAAACGGTGCTTTTTATACAGGACGGTAACGTAGAAATAACGTACTATCTATGGATATAAGGACTCTACAGACGACTAAACGGATTCTAGGGTGCCTAATTGAAATCTAGATTACTCTTTCAAAATCTGTAATCCCTTTTGGACGATATCTTTATCTTACTTTAGTCGCGTCGGACTCTTACGGATGCGGTGAAACGCGTACTATAATTACGCTCGCGGTGATTCTAGGACTCAACCTCTATCCCTTGTTTATCCCGAGTTTAAGACTCTCCTGTGAGCTATTTACGTTGGGCGCCAAATGTGATGTGATGGTTTAGATCACACCATATATCCCGCGACGACCTAGACAAGTCTAGACCGCAGAGGGTTTCCTAGCTAGCTTTCAGCGGGAGATTTTCAAACAGAGGGCTTTAGTTAGAGGTGAGTAAGTAATACAAACGGAGTACCTTAATAAATACTATTTATTTACAATTAAAACCTAAACCTTAATTATCACTCGCGGCTGGCTATAGGCTCGCGGGCCTTTTAAATATACTAACGGCGGTTCCCGTAGGATTTCGGATTCGCGGTAACGGTAGCGGGTGAGCTTTAGTAGCTGGCGCGATACAGAGTCGTACCGCTTCCGAGATACTAAAACCCTGGATTCAAGTCAGTGCGATGCTGAACGCACCGCGCCTAGACTTGCCCTAAGGTGCCCGTCCGGTGCTGTTATGATACAGGCTCGTACCGCACTCAGACGTGGCCCGGAGTCCTGAGGAGCGCAAGATGCTGAAACAGCGCACCGCTTCTACCTCAGGGGCATTCAGAGATCAGAGTCTTGCTATTCGGAAACCCCTTAGAGCTCCGTACGGCACCGACGCTAACCTCCGAAAGCCGACCGGTTTTTTTTTTTTTTTTTTGGTTCCATGGTTGCTTGCGGGTCCGAAGGACCCTTTGCACTGCTGGTGCCAGACGTGCTACTCCGCTTGGAGAAGCACCGGAAGGAAGCCGACCGGTCTGGTGAGCCGCGGCTTTTATTCCGTCGGTGCGCGGGCGGTGATGACGCGCTCCGGCGGCCGGCTGCACCCCGCGCGCGCGGCGCCCGTTGACGCCCAGCGGTGCGAGTTGCGGGTCAGGTCGTTGCGCGCCTCTACGGGCGTCGCAAGGTTGTAATTTTATAATATGAGAGATTTTATTAGCCTTTTGAAATGTTATAAGCAACGGAGGTTTTAAGTAACTTTCGTAATGTTTTTATACAGAGAAATTGAGACTAGATGGTATTTGATATGTTAAGACGGTAATTGTTGCTTCTGAGCTTTTAATTTGTAAGAAACCTGCATTTAAAATTTCGAAACATTTTAAAAAAGTATGTTGATAAAAGTTGATTGATACTTAAGTCGTTTTATTTTCACAGTTTCTTTTTGCCGGTGGACACTTACCACATTTCAGTTAGTCCTATAAAGAACGTAATGACATTTACGTCAAAATTATTGAATCTTAAAAGAAATATGCATCTGGTTACAGCATTTATGCTTTATGGAAATAATACTCGTTTCATCATTTTAGTACATTTACTTCTGGCGTTTACAGCGTTTTCGCGTAACGAAAAAAAGAGTTCAATTGTCGTAACCGCCACTAAGTCGTAAACCAGTCTTTTTTGTTAAATATTAAATATGCCAGTTGAAAGAAAACCATAAGTTATGAATTAGATCCAAATATCAAGCATTTTCGTTCATAAATGAAAGAGTTATGATTTTTTTTCTCGAAATCGAAAAGTTTTTTGGCTCTGGTGTAAAGTTTGCATTTTGGCGGTTACTACGTTCTCGCTTTTTGCCATCGATATGTACAAATAAGTACCACATGACTACTAAATATTAAAGATACCACCGTGTTATCCACATTACTTTCAATAGGTATATTTACTAATTGGCTATGAACTGATAACTTATATATGCATATAATATGTATGTAATAGTAGTTATACCACATTATTTATTTATATAGTTATGTTCGCCTTTACCAAATGAATATAAAAAGTACAAGAATGTAAGTACAATATATAAACAAATTATAAAAACCTAAATCTAAGGGCTCACCCACATTTATTCACACGGAATCTGCTGGTGAAACCAGCCAAAAAAACTAACTATCCTGTTTAATAACAATAACAATATACTATTTATTTCGGATAAAGATCCATAGTTGTTAGTTCAAGACGCAACACAGAAACGTATAATACAATACTGAAGGTAAATTAAAAAATCGAGATAGAATCATTATAATCCGTTTTGTTTAAAATACACATTTATCTAAAAGTACCAAGGGAAGGGCTCTTTGGAAGATCTAGGAGGTACGATGTTTTTCAATTTTTCCATATTCTTGGCATGTCTCGATCCATTAACATGATCAATCCTGTTTTGTAAATCTCTTGGTACTCTGCAGTCGCATATCACACATCGTATTTCACCCAAAACTACTTGATAAGGATATTCAATGTTCGAATCAATGATATTGTCATTTGGTTTATTTTGCATTCCGTTGTCATTTTCAGTGGCAACTTTAAATGTCTCTTGCTGCGTTTGACCATTGACTATTGGGAATATATGTATGTTTTTAAGTGAAAGGTGGCAAACATTTTGTTTGTGGTGCGCTACCATTGTGGAAGGGATCATGATGTTACACAAAATACAATGACTGTACAAATTGCTTATCTGAAAGAAAAAACACATTACATTAAAAAAGGATAAAACGGTAGTTTGTTTCTAATCCACTATCAAATGGAAACAGGAATTTGGGATCAAAATCCAAAAACTGGCCAAGTGCGAGTGCGAGTCTGACTCGCGCGCCGAGGGTTCCGTACAAACACTTATCCCATCTCAACTGGCCGGGTTAAGTTAAGTTTGCACCTGGTATGTATGGCACTGCATGCAAATAAGGTATAAAGTTAACGCAACCGATCACGTTTGCTGTATAGGAGCCCTTCTTAAATATTTTTGTATTTTATTAGGTTTTTAGTATTTGTTGTTATAGTGGCAACAGAAATACATCATCTGTGAAAAAACAATTAGTATACGGAATAAACATTTTCAGCTTTCATTGGATCAAGCGACATGATCTATATTAGGAAATACAAACGATTAACCGATTTGTATGAAACAAATGCAGTTGCGGTTAAAAACCGATTTTTTCATACTAAAAATAACCCTTAAAATTCAAAATGTTGTTGTAGCATTTTCTAATCACTCATTAAGGCTGCGTTTCCACCAGTGCGACGATGCGCAACGAGAGCGAGAATCAGTTGCGCCCGACTGCGCTGTCCGACTACTGGTAGTGAGGTCTAACCAGCCCTGATACAGTTCAAGTCATGTCTTAAAACAAAAAAATGGGCAAGTGCGAGTCCGACTCGCGCATGAAGGGTTCCGTACCATAATCTATAACAAGTTTGTTGTATGGGAGCCCCCCTTAAATATTTATTTTATTTTTAGTATTTGTTGTTATAGCGGCAATAGAAATACATCATCTGTGAAAATTTCAACTGTCTAGCTATCACCGTTCTTGAGATACAGCCTGGTGACAGACGGACGGACGGACGGACAGCAAAGTCTCAGTAATAGGGTCCCGTTTTTACCCTTTGGGTACGGAACCCTAAAAAAAGACATCCCTCGCTACGCATCCTCGCACATCTCTGATGGAAACGCAGCCTAAATAAGAGTACCATGACACCGACACAAGCGCTCAAATACTCGTATACAAGTACTTGTGTGTGTGTGAGCTCCTTGTGTCGGTGGTATTTTAAATTTAGGTTAACTTTATTAGTATTAAGTCATGGTATAGTAGATGAAACATTACCTTTCGCACGTAGTTATTGTCGTTACCAATGTTGGAAATTCTACGCCTGTGAAATGTATCGTGTGTATGTATTCTTTCGAATTTATCATTAAAAACGAGATCACAAACGATGCATATTATCTCGTTATGGCCATATATTCTCTTATAACTATGAAAGTTATCCTTTTTTATGATTAGTACATTGTCGTATGTCTTTATGTATATTTGGTTATTTACTTCTTTAAACTCTGCGTTAGTGTTATTAGATGTCCTTGCTAATTCTATTTCATAGGGTGAATGTATTTTTGTTTCAAAATATTCAGCGATATGGTCCGTAGTTGTTATTTCATTTGTTACTATGTTACTTGACTCGTTTAAGTATGTCTTATTTGTTATGTCGTCTGGTTTTTTGGCAAGGGCTTCATTCTCTCGACTATATGTTGGCAGAATATAATGGTTTATTGATTGAGTAACTTCATTTTTGTTGTCATGCTTTGAGGTGCATTCCTCGGTTTCAGTTTTATTTACGTCCTTTAGAGCATTTGGATCACTTATATTTTTTATTACGTCTTCGTGTTTAGATATATCCAGTATATGTTTGTTTTTCCCTGTATTTAGTTCAGTTTGTTTGGTTATCGCGTCGTTGTTTTTTCCAGTGTCCCGTTTAGATAATCCTTCATCTATATTATGTATTTCTAATTTCTTGCTACTTGCGGTTTCACTATTACTCACAACAGTCTCTTGTTTTGATGGTTTACCCTTTGTTTCATGACATAGCTTAGCGTCAGCAGTAGCGTTCATATTATTACTATAGTCATTTATAAAAATATCCGAGTTATTATCGATAATGTTGAATGTATCTTTATCTGCGGTTCTATCGTTATTATGAGCACATTCTGGTAATGGTGTTGGCGGGTCTTTGTTAACTTTCGAAACAACAGTAGCAGTAGTTCCATCGTTTTCAAATCCCATGTTATTTTTCTTATGATCGCCAATCTTAATTATCCCTTGTTTTTCGGATTTCTTGTTGTCTTTATAATACTCCCTTGATTCTTCATCTCCAAGTTCCCCTACGTATGCCATCATTAGATCCCATAGCAAATTATCATGCATCGCGGCGACGCGATGTTCCTTCGTCGTATCATGATCCTCGTCAGCTATAATGGCACAGTTCCCGCAGAAACGTCCAGATGGCGGATGGATGGCCTCAGAGAAGGGAGGGGGGAGCGAAGAGATGAGCTTGTGCGTACGCTGCATCGCCACGCTTGCTATCCGCACGTTCGCTCGGTGTTTGATGCTCGCAACGTGTTGGCTCGCGAACGAAGCCGGCACTTCAATGGCACAAACATGGCATGTGTAGTATACTGTCGGCACAGGATCTGTAATTTTTAAATAGTTATAAAATTTAGATAAAGGGATGTATAGTATATAACAACTACTATATAGAGATTACTTTAGGACTAGGTCGATTTGTGTGAGGCTGTCTGATATTTATTTATTAGTAACTAATCTTAGCCCGCGACTTTCACCTGCGTCTGCGTAAAATTAGTACTATTAAATCTGGTATAAAACTGTGCTATGTGTTATCCGTGGACTGAAACTATTTCCATACCAAATTTTATCTAAACCGGTTGAGCGGTTATTAATTTCCCATACAAACTTCAACCGCATTTTCACCCATTTATGTTGATTTCCGGGATAAAAAATATCTTGTGTCGTTCGTCGGGATTCAAAATAAGTCGATCCCACATTTCACCTAAAATGGTTTAGTGGTTTCAGCGCGAAGATGCAACAGACAGACAGACCCACTTTTGGATGTTCTATATTAATATGGATTTATTGGTACACGATTGCATACAATACCACTTACAAAAATACATGGATATCAAATTACGCTTCTAGAATTTTGACATAAAAAACATGTTCAATAAGTAATAAAAAAATAACATAACCTACATTATTCTATAATGAAATTAACTATAATACAACTGTACGATAAATTCATGGCTCAATAATTAATAACTCAATTAAAACTAAATTATAAAAATAACAAGGTAAAGTAATAACAAGTAATAAATAAAATATTCATATTTTTGCTGCACACGTAAATTTTTGTATCTATAAACGTATTTCTACAAGGCATACCTTCAACAGTTTCTGTCTTCATAACTTGGAACTGAAAATATTCTTTCTTCAAGAAGTCGTTATATTTGAACGTACGTAGAGGTAGAAAAGCCAAATCCACATCATCTAGGCTAATTGAGTATGTTGTCATTTTACAAATGGAGATTATGAATTTCACATGAAATAACCTTGAAAACGA
This sequence comes from Apotomis betuletana, assembly GCA_932273695.1. Lineage (NCBI taxonomy): Eukaryota > Metazoa > Arthropoda > Insecta > Lepidoptera > Tortricidae > Apotomis > Apotomis betuletana. The sequence continues at coordinate 5,493,427 of OW026322.1, forward strand.
ACAAAAGTAAATGTAAAAACAATATTGTAAACGTTGGTTGTGTCGAGCCAAAACATAAGTGATAAACTGCTGTTAGTACTGGCAATCTCGTATAGTCATATCATTAACGTTTATCTAATGTTGCACCGATAATGTTGTTATCGCTTACAGCACATTCCTACGTAGGCATTAATAAACAAAACGTTCTTATTGGTATTACACAGCACAAACCGGAATCCAACTTATACTAATTGTTAAATTTGAAATACAATAATGAAACGGGTGGATTTTAATTTAGATTTAGTGCTTTGTTATTATTGTGAACCAATGATGTCCCACTGCTGGGCAACGGCGTCCCCACTCTTCTTCCATCGTTCCCGTTTTTGGGATATTTCTGACCTTTCTGTATTTCTTCCTTTATTATGGAGTGTAGTAGCTCTAGATTTAGTACTTAAGTTAGATAATTATTAGTGTCTAAATATGTACGGGCTATTTATTATTACTCTTTTACGACTATGTCGATGATAGCCGATTCGTCCGCATTGACTCATCTAAAGGTTGCAATAAATACTGTTGCTTGTGTAAAAATGTAGCTGTTAGCGATTTTTGAACCGATTTGGCAGATGCAACCGCCATTACCGTACCATAATATGATACAGGTGAGAATGTGGGATTCATATGAACATCTACAAGTTAAAATATGTAACTACAAAAAGTTGATAGCCGATAATAAAGTGCCAGTGCGAGTCTGCCACGGTCAGTATAGAGTTTGACCAATGGCTCCTGTCATAATAAACTTATAACAGCACGCGCTGTTCAGACTAAGTGCGTGCCGTGTCATGAAGGCTACCCCGAAGATCGAAATTTGTATCGTGCCATCTCTCTCGATCTCGCGTCATGAGCGGGACGGTTCGATACAAAGTTCGAATTTCGAACATCGGAGTTACTGTAGACAGAGAGAGACACGTCTCGTACTCTCGACACTGTGAAATTGTTACGCAAATAATAGAAATAGCAGCAACAAATAAGATCATCCTAAGGAATAAAAAAATACCATACTTGAAAATCTTATCACAAAACGCAAAAAAATTGGGTATCTTTTCTTAGACGAAATATTTTTTTTACTTCGATTCCCGATTTTCGCCTTTTACAGTTAAATTATCAGAATAATATTTTTATCTTTGTTAAAAGAGTTGCCACTCATGTGAAACGTTACTGTTGTATAGGCATTTGTAGGCTTAAAATTACTTTACCTACTAAAATAAAATCAAAATCTACCAAAAAAGTATAATTTACTTAACTTGGTCACACTAGTACCTGAATGTCCACAGATTAGGTATGTTGTGATGTAGCGTTGCCAGGATTTGGGTGATTCCCCGTGATTGTTCCTCAATAAGATTGGACAAGTCATTTATTGATTAGAAAGATAATGGAGCGAGACAAACGAGCGAAGCGTCTCCCGTCCCCTTTTTTGCCCAAAATGCTTTTGTCATGTCCAAATCCCGGAAAATTTCGGGCTGTTTTTGCCTACAGGTTGCATTTCTCAACCGACTCTTATGAAATTTTGTGTGTAGATTAATTAAGTTAGCTTTGTGTGGGACATTTGGGGGTTGAAAACATAAAACCGGCCAAGTGCGAGTAGGACTCGCGCGCCGAGGGTTCCGTATGAACTATGAAAGCACTGCATACTGCTCTTACTTGCTCTTGAGTATATTATATAGTGAGGCAAGTGAGGGTCATAAATATGCCATCTGGAGCTTTACGAATTACCGCCCGTGATTGGCGGGTAACATCGCGGCCATGGCGGGGCGCAGTTAGTATAGAATAAGTAGTTAACAGGTTTTATGCCTGTAGATTATATGTGTGTAGTACACAGAATAATAAATGAGTGTATAATATCCACTCAATTGCTTCGAATTTTGAGTTGGACTCTATTTGTATGATAAAATAAGAGCGGTGACAGGTAGCCGTAGTTACCAAAAGCAATCTAGTGGATATGGCATAAGTCATTTATTCACAGCATATGTTTGCAGCGCACAGCCAAAATACATACTTATTAAACACACAAAAAGAATACAATTAAAATAATAATTACAAGAACACATTTAGAATTAAACATAATCCTTAATTATCAGATTATTAATTGAACAATATAAGGTGCATTGTGTTTGAATGATTATAATATGATAAAAAGACACAATTACCATGTTATATTAATTATAATAACATTGTTATAATAATTATTATTCAGTGTTAACCACGTATAGGAAAGCGCAGCGTGGGACGGCCCCCGACTAGGTGGACAGGTGACCTCGTTAGGGTCGCAGGGAGTCGATGGATGCCGTCTGCGCAGGATCGCACATTGTCGCGAGCTATGGGAGAGGCCTATGTTCAGCAGAGGACGCCGGTGGCTGATAGATAAAATTATTCTCTATAGATACTATTTAATTTAATGTCACTGTTGTAAATAATAATCATGTTTATTTAAATAATAAACAAGTTTAGAAAATGGGGTCCTGAAATCCTTAGAATTGGCAGGAAAGCCGCGTCGGCGAGCCGTCCCTCCTTACCAGCTAATTAGTATAATATTTTTACGGCAAAATGTTAAATTACTTTCCCTAACCTAAAGAGATACAATTTTACTAATCTAATTTTATTTTCATGGCTGATTTGACATTTATAACTAGGATTTCTGAATAATTCTCCGTTTTGTATTTAAAGTGTTCCCTAGAACATTAAGGCTAAAAAGTAAAGAAAATACAACCGAATAGAGAACCTCCCGGAGACTGTTCTTGGAAATGGCATACCTTTACCTATTTCATGTTACTGAGATGCCTGGCGCCTTTGAGATGATCTTTTCTATTTCGCAAATCCCTAGGAACTCTACACTCACAGACCAAACACCATAATTCCCCACGCTTTTCTTCATACGGGGAAACTCCGAGCTCTACGATTTCTTGGTTACCGGTAGTATTTGTTGTTTTTTCCTTGATTTTATTGATTTTTACATTGTTTCCTTTTCTTACTATGTGATGATTGGACGTCTTATGAGTCGCAATATTTGCGTTGTTGATTTTCTGATTGCACAGGATGCAATGGCTGTACGTTTCGTTTATCTGAAAAGGTAAATAAAACAATAAATCAGTATCTACACATCTATACTATTATACACATAAAAACAAACAGCCAAGTGCGAATTGGACTCGCGCACCGAGGGTTTCGTACAAACACTAATCCCACTTTTAAACGGTTAAATTTGCACCTGGTATGTATGGCGCCGGATACAAATGAGGTGCAAAGTTAACCGATCACGTTTGTTGTATGCGAGCCCCCTTAAATATTTATTTTATTCTGTTTTTTAGTATTTGTTGTTATAGCGGCAATAGAGATACATCATCTGTGAAAATTTCAACTAGCTATCATGGTTCATGAGATACAGCCTAGTGACAGTCGGACAGACATACAGCGGAGTCTTAGTAATAGAGGGTCCTGTTTTTACCCTTTAGCTTTGGGTACGGAACCTTAATAAAATAAGAAAGATCAAGCGACCGAAGTAGCAGCCACCTTTTTCTATTTTATAATAATAGGTCAACATAATTATAATAATAATATTAGGTCAACATATAATTATTAACTTTACTAACCTCTCGTACGTAATGACTGTCATTTCCAATTTTCGCCACGATGCTCATATGATTCAAATCATACTTATGGGCTTCTGCGTCTTTATTTTGTAAGGTGCTATTGCAAACTATACATTCTACGTCGTTGTTCTTCGCGTACAATCTGTGGTAACTGTGGAAATGATCGCTGTACACGTTCAATATTTCATCATTTCGTTTTATGTGTATTCTATTATACATCTCTTTTAGCTCATACGAATTGTCGATGTCGATAAATTTACGTAACTCTTTTTCGTAATTGTCTTTTGCATTTTTCGCTTTGCTTTCAGTACTTTCTGTATCTTTTTTTACTGTGTTTATTGGTCCATTTTTATTTTCTCCGACGTTTTGGTTTTGTGGAAGTTTCACCCACTGACTGGTAGTCACAACGTGATTTGTAGATTGTTTTGCAATTGCGTTAATGCTGTTGACATTTTGAACGCCGTCATCCATTGTTATCGCTCCATCGTTATATGTTTTTTGCTTATTGTTTTCACAATTCGGTTGCGGATAATCTGTTTTCATTTCAGCTGCTTTCTGTAGATCCTGTTTAACTGTTTGAACAGTCGCAGTGTCATTGTTATTGTTATCGTTTTTGAATTCTTTACCATCTTTCTTATCTTCAGATTTACTTTCGTGTTCATCTTTGCTTTTCTTTTTATTAATATCATGATCATTAGATTCATCATCTCCAGCGTAAGCCTTCATCAGCTCCCACAGTAAATTATCATGCATCGCAGCCACACGATGATCCTTCGTCTTCTCATGGTCCTCGTCTACCACTGTCGCGCAGTTTGTGCAGAATCGCTTAGTCGATCTCGCTGAGGGTATAGGATGTGAGGAGATGATAGCTCGAGCTCTCTGCATCGCTACGTCAGCTATGCGAGCGTTCGCTCGGTGTTTGATGCTCGCTATGTGTTCGCTCGCGAACGCCGCTGGCACCTCTATGGCACATGTGTGGCATGTGTAGGAGATGTTCGACGTGTCTGGAATTGAAATATGTTGTACAATTAATTTAATGATAATAAATATATGCTATTAGTATTGATAAACTAATGGCTCTGTGAACTGGAGACCTCGGGAGCATTTATAGAAATGGCAGAATTAATGTTTTTTTTTTCATCTTTTTTCAAAAGTAAAGAATGTAAAGAATTATCGGACTTACATAAATTTTATGAGAACGGGTTGAGAAATGCGACCTGTATGCGAGAACAGCCAGACATCCGGTGTTCGGGTTCTAATTTTGGGCCTTCGGTCGCTCGGTCAATAAGATTAAAAAGATATACTCTACATACCTGGGAGTGCCTCTTCCTTCATCACGCTGAAGTGGAAGTATTGTTTCTCCAAGAAGTGGTTGGTGCGCGCGCGCAGCGGAAGCAGCGCCAGGTCCACGTCGTCCAGATTTATGGAATAAGTCGTCATTCTGAAATTGTAAATAAATATTATTCAGTTTTCATCGTATACATTTATGACTCGTGTTGCCAACTCAGATTTTGATAAATAGCTAAATCAAAAAACCCATTAGATTTCGCTAAAGGGCCAATTTTTATTTTGTTGTCGATTTCATATTTTTCTTAGATTTCAATAAAATTTGATGAGTTGGTAAAGTTGCTTATTCTGACCCCGGTAAGCCCAATTTCACGATATGTCCTACAATTTTTTCTCCGTTGTGCTACACAAAATGTATTAAAGAAATTGGCCCATGAGCCTATATTTATTTTGTTGTCGATTAATTTATTTTACATTTCGAGCAAATACGAAATTTTGTTACAAAAATTCCATATTTTATTTGTAACTCAGTTAAAATTTTTAGGACAGCATGAGATTGGGCTTGCCTTGTTCAGAATAAGCAACTTTACCAACTCACCAAATTTGATCAAAATCTGAGAAAAAAAAGAAATCGACAACAAAATAAAAATTCGCCCTAACATATAAATATTCAAAATAAGATATCTACCTAAGTCAGTTTTTGCAGTTATCTGACAATATAAAAATAACAAACAACGGTCCTTTGCAGCGTGCTTTACGATTGACACTAACATAAGTAGGTAAAGAAAAGTACAAACACGTCACAATATTGAAGTGGTGTAAGTCGATAAGGCCAGGCTCCACAGACAACCCCCACTAGACGGAGCATGTAAGGCACATGTAAGGCGACCCGCGCGCACCAACGATATGGTACGGCAGAACATTAAAGTATCAACACGGCGGCCACCGTTTACTTGCGTCCATGTCCTTGCTTATTAAAAAGTCTTATAAATCACCATGGATCTATTTTAAATCACTAGATGTTAAAAATATATCGCTGTACATACAGATAAATAATTAAATAAATATAAATATTAAGGGATAATCTTACACAAATCGACCTAGTCCCAAACTAAGCAAAGCCTGTACTATGGCTACTAATATACAACAATATACCTACATAATATTTAAATATATACATAGATAACATTCATGACCCAGGGACAAAATTAAATTTTGAAGCAGATATCTTCAACCCATTGAGCTGAAATTTTGCATACCTACTTAACTTTGATGACAATACATAATATGGTACCATGGGTCTTGTCTGATTACCGAGTTTGGGCTTTCTAGAATCGTATCAGTGAGCAAGTGATGGATGTTCAAAGAAAAGTACAGTCGGCTATGTATAAAAGCTTGTCACAAAAAGATAGTTTTTGAAAGAGATATCAATCTTATTATATAGATTAAGTTTGAAGTTTGATAAGTTATAAAGTGATGAAGTAGCACGCAGGCCGCAGAAGCGCTTATACACTCTTTATTCAGCTTAAATTGGAAGTCCTTATTCGCTACTTGAGTTTAGAGTTTTCCTTTGAGCTTTTAGTTTTTTAAAGGTTTTTAAAAGTAACGAATATTAGACTGGGATTGAACCACTTCTCATCCATCTGCGCAGGCGATATCGCGGACAAAAACTTGTATTATATAAAAGAAACATAACTTACCCCAAATATTGAGTCCACCTGTTATATACTGTCACACGACACGACCACCAGCACTGCTCACCGGAAAACAACTAACACTAACAGAAACAAAATGCCTACAAAACACTTCGTAGTCACTTTAAAACGGTATTCAAAAAGAGCCTAACTGTACCACGGTTGTATTGAACTTACGTCATTTTTCCATTAACTTTGAATACCTGGAATTTTGCTAGTTAGGGATCCTTACTGTAAATTGGCAATGACGATAATCCTTTAAGACTCTTATGACAATGGAAATGATTTGAAAGTGCGCGGTTGGTTAAACGTGGTGATTTTATTTAACACGTTTCGATTTGATTTGACGATGTTACAGTTATTTTACAACCGAGTTAAAAAAGGAGGAGGTTATCTATTCGGTTGTATTTTTTGACCCCTGACGGAAAAAGAGATGTTATAAGTTTAACATGTGTATCTGTCTGTGAAACCGTAGCTCCTAAACTGGTGGACCTATTTGTTTGTGTTTTTTTTTCATCGAAAGACTGTTCCGTTGAGATGGTTCTTAGCTATGTTTGGTGGAAATAGGACCAGCAGTTTTCAAGATATTTAGATTTCATTGGAACAAGTGACAAGGTCTCAGCCAAACCGACTCTCAGCAAGACCGAAATTGACCCTCAAAATAAAATAAAAAAATTAGTTATGTTCAGTTTTAGTAGTATTTATTTGTCACTCATTGAATGGGGGATTGAATATCATAAAGACCAGATACTTGTGTCGGGGGTTTTTAATTTTTAAGGTTATCTTTATAATAAATGAAATGCATTGACCAACCGCACACGGAAATAGTATCTGCATGCAATGAAAACAAAATCTACCAAACTATTAACGCTTTGAATGTCACGCTTAATTTATATTTGTGTATGCATAAATTTCTACTGATTGTTTCTTCTTTTATTGTAATAATTCGTTCAGTTTTCGGGAATATAATTTATTCTCGTTGAAGTCGGTATTTTTCTGTGAAAAAGTTAGTATTTAGATACATAATTTCCTATAGAAATCATAATATGGTTTTAAATAAATGGTTAGGTACCTGTCCGGAACCCTTTATATTAAATGAATACGTTGGATTTTTGTTTAAAACTACTAAAGTCATTAATTAAGAACAATCAGATCATTTAGTAACGACATTTATATTATGTGCTTTTTTGTTACAATTCCGAGTGTCATACAGTTTGGCCATTTAACTTTAGTACTAAGCAAAACATGCTTTTAATCTTTTTTATAGTCGCGTACTGTAATCTGTAAATTGAAATTATGATTGACAAAATTACAACAACGCACTTTTTTAACCTATACCAAAATTCTATACTCTATGGTACCCGCTACTGAACTCTAATTATGCATAAGACATCTCTCTACTCAACTCAAATGAATTTCAATAAGAGAACATCAGCATATTTGATAAAAGAAAAAAAACACGCTACTGTTCCCTCATTGGTTGAAATTACTTGTCAAAAAAATAAACCAATCATGAGGCACTCGCCATGACCATCGCCATCATGTTTGTCCCCTAATATTTATCTATTTAGGTCATCAAATAAGGAACATATGTGTTTTTAATTTTTTTATAGGATGGTATACAATAGAAAAGAATATTATAGGTGGGTCAATCAATTTTTCTCTGTTGCTTGTTGCCATGGTGATGTCGCCTGGGTCACTCTTTAAAACTACGATTTTCGGCGGCAATTATGAAGAAAAACTTTGTAATTGCAGCAGTTATAAGTCCATTCTTATTTAGAATATCTCTTGAAAATACCCATGTTATAAAAATATCAACACTTTTCTAAGAAGTTTAATCACCATTGTCCCCTGGGTGACGGGACAAAATAAAAACAAGAAAAAGTTGATCCACCCAGACGACGTATGAGATACTATTAAGTATTCTGTGGTATGAGTATAATTTACCTGCATTTTTTTGTGGTCGCGTAGAGTGACCCACACACATCCTTAACCCTCCTTCAGACGCAGTCGGGTAAAATATACTATAATAATGTGTAATTGTTTTGCTCCAGGTGATGGGATTCGGGCTGTTCCTCATGGACTCCGACGCCTGCAACATCAACAGGCTGGACCAGAAGAAAAAGATTCGGCTCGACAGGATCGACAGGATCTTCAAGGTAATATATCTATCCATGCATCCGTTCTCCGTTCCTCTGTCCGGGCGTCCATGTATTCATCCATCTATCCATCGTTCTGTTCGTCCGTCTGGGCGTCCATCGATCCATCCTTCCATATATCCATCCATCTGGGTGTCCATTCATACTTCCATCCATCCATACGTTCGCCCGTGCGGACATCTATACATCCATTTATCCTTCCATCCATCCTTCCTTTGGTCCGTCCGTACTTTTATCCATCTATCTATTAATTCATCCATCCGTTCGTTCGACCATGCGTCCATCCATCCATTAATCCATCTGTTCGCCCGTCTGGGCGTCTATCCATCCATTCATCCATCTATACATACATCAACAAACAACAACAAATCCACTTTATTGCACACCTCAAATACACAGTAAAAAATTAACAGAGGTTAACAACATTACATATATTACATCCGTTTCTGTCTCATCCATCCACCATCGAGTTTCTTTCGGCGTTTCTTCTCAACAGTGGTGTCCTCTTGTAGACTTAGACTTGTGAAAGTGCCCTTTGTGGCCTACTTAGAGAATAAAGTTCATTATTTCATTGTTTCCATCCATGTGTTGGTCCGTCCGGGCGTTCATCCTTCTATCCATCCATTCAGGTGGTGTCCGTCGAGGTGTCCTTCCATCCGCCCACGTTGTCCTTGGACAGCGAAATTATGTTCACGGATTTCCACATTCGATGAAGCGTGTGAACAAGAGTGAACACAAATTCAATGATTGTTTTTTTTGTTGTTGCACAGAACCTGGAAGTGGTACCGCTGTTTGGAGACATGCAGATAGCCCCGTTCAACTACATCAAGAGGTCCAAGCATTACGACCCGAGCAAGTATGTGATTACTTACTTAAAAATGCATATCGGAAGATTCTTATGTTTTCAACTCCCATATCGCCGCTAAACAGCGGCAAATGACGTCGTGGCGTTTGGGACACGGCTTCCTTTTGCCGCTCAAAAGGTTAAAATGGTTCATAAAAATCATAACGGTCGGAGGTAAGAATAGAAAACAACGTACGGTGCGTTGACTTGTGCGATGACGGATATAAGTACGAACACAATTTTATACCTAAAACATTTACCTATTGGAGAGAATAATTTTGTGACATAACTGTTTTTCTCATACAAGAAGTTACTAAGGCATCCGAATGAACCGAACTACGTCACAACTTGAGAACTTTTTTGGAAGTTGGTTGTTACTGTAACTAATATGCCGTGCGTTTGTCAGATGGCCCCTATCGTCGAGCCCCAACCCGCCGTCTCCGCAGGCCGACCTGATGGTCCACTTGCCTCAGATCCGCGAGGAACACCAGAACTACATATCGGAGCTGGCGCGGTACAGCAACGAGGTGAGGATTAAGAGCATCCTTAATAGGCGCGCATAACAGACAGCCCAGTATGCAGAGCATGCATGGAGGCGGAAGAAACCACCAATCATATTCTACTAGATTGCAAACAGGTAGAAGGATACAGGATGAAACACCTAGGATCTCCAAGTACCGTACACGAAGCCATAAGCAACATCAAGGCTTTGCTTAGGTTCGTGGAGGAGCTGGGGTGGTTGGAGTAGCGCTACCCCCTTTTCACGCAAAATAGGCACGTTGGATGTCGACTTGCGGAAAATGCCCAGCGCAACTAACTAACTAATAGGCGCGCAGACAATTTTTTTGAGGATGTCAATCGATGCTATTTTTATTGGGATCAAATTATATGGGAGTAACTACACGTAGACTGCTCTTAAAGGCAGAAATTACCGTCAAAGTTCAACATTCCTACGGAGCGCTAAAAACGCTCTATACTAATGGCTATCTACATGGGACGTCATTTGTGGGTTGGGTACCAATATTTGTATGGAGGCAATAAGTAAGTTGCCATTTTCCCCGTGAAAAAGTGCGGTTAAGTTCATGGTTGTCATACAATTTATTGTTTTGTTAAATTATGAGGATTCTGAAAACAATTACAAAATTTATTTTGTATGAAAAAAAAAATGGATAGAGTGGTGAAAAGGTTAACACGCTGGACCGGTAATCCAGAGGTACAGGGTTCAATTCCCGGTCTCGTTCAGGTTACGCATCTAAATTTTTTGAGCTTTGATCTTTCCATCAATGGTGTTTCGTTTTAGGTACTAATTTCAAATATGTAACTAGGTGACAACAACATTCAAAGAAGCCGGCTCCGACGCAGAGAACAAGGCAGTGACAGAGCTCTGTCTCCGCGGGCTGCAGCTCCTGTCCTCCTGGTGTTCCGTACTGACCGAGCTCTGCTCGTGGAAGCTTCTCCATCCTACCGACCACGCCAGTAACTCTCGCTGCCCGCCTGATGCCGAGGAATATGAGCGGGTGAGAGCCATTAACATAGATTTTCGATTTAGATTTTTATTTATTTCATAATAACAAATTACATTATAAATTATCCTAAGTTAATTAACATGAATCTTGATATTATGATCGTCAATAGCAACATAAAATTAGATAATAATCTTTCAATTAAGTCAAATACACCATCATAATATAACTACAGCAATAATAATAGAATCATAAAATGCAATGTCAGATAAAACAGAAATATATGCCACTATGAGTAAAAACCTAGCTTACACAACTTATAATAGATATACATATCTCCCATGCGATCACATAACGTCGAGAATCGAACCAAGGATGAGTTTTAGTTATACCGATTTCATACGAGGGCAGAACAGTGGGTAGCACAGTACTGCTACTATTTTAACGCACAGAACAGTATTGTCTTGACAGTAACGTTCAAACAGTAGCAGTACTGTGTTGCCCACTGTTCTGCCTCACTGTTCTGCCCTTGTGTGAAATCGGCATTAGTGGTCTTGTGTTGGTTTTAACAATCCGAATATGGCGCCCAACTATGCTCCTGTAGTGATCTAATTTTTCGTCATTATCTTCAGCCTTTTTTCGCACTATTTCGGACAAGGGCTTCCTAAGTCTTCCACTAGTGCTGGATCCGTTACTTCTATGCGAGCAAAAGACGTTTCAAAGTTCAAAGTGCTTTATTTGTAAACATAGGTCACACTAAATAATACAGAGGTGTTCGATACAATATAATGGTCCACTATGTTTTGCCAGTTGGCGTACAAAATAAGGAGGTTTCTTAAATACTAAGCATAATTGATACATGAAATGTACCAAATTATTAAAATATGTATGTATTTCATACAGCAGTGTAGTAAGCGTAGCCTTCAGCTTCTGTCCTGCTGTCAAATGAGAACCATTAATTCATAAAAACCGTATACTATGTATCCTGAATTTAGTTTAGGTCTTTACCTGAGATCATATGTTACCGATTTTGATCACGCTATGGATGTATATTTCTCTGCGCAGGCGACTCGCTACAACTACACGTCCGAGGAGAAATTCGCGATGATCGAAGTTATCGCCATGATCAAAGGTCTCCAGGTGCTGATGGCGCGGATGGAGACAGTGTTCGCTGATGCTGCTAGGAGGTGAGACCTGTACTTCTTTCTATCATAACTGATTTACGGCTCGGTACGGTGTGATGCCGGTTTCACACGAGGGCAGAACAATGGGACAGAACAGTTTTGAAGATCGACAAGTCCGCTAACAAGTCAGGGTATACACTGTCCTGCTCTTTGCACTGCCCTGCCCTCGCGTTTACACGAGTCCAGCGACAAGACAGAGCGAGAAAGGTAGTGGGGGAGCAAACTGCTCCGAAAAAATAGACCGGCGAGCTATTAACTATTCTGCCTTGGTTACTGTCAAGATAATATTGTTCTGTACTGTTCTTTGCGTTCAAACAGTAGCAGTACTTTGCTGTCCACTGTTGTGGCTCACTGTTCTGCCCTCATGTGAAACCGGCATAACTGCCTTGGTTACTGTCAAGACAGTACTGTTCTGCGTGATCGAACAGTAGCAATACTTTGCTATCCACTGTTCCGCCTCACTGTTCTGCCCTCGTGTGAAACCGGCATAACTGCCTTGGTTACTGTCAAGACAGTACTGTTCTGTGTGATCGAACAGTAGCAGTACTTTGCTGTCCACTGTTCTGCCCTCATGTGAAACCGGCAGAGGGACGGATGAGGCTGGCAGATAAGACATTTTTTTGGTACAAACTTATCCCAGTATACAGTTTCAGAGTAATACTATATTTGGAATAATTACATCAAAGTTTTTTAAAGTAGTTATTAATCTATTATGTATGTTCTGCAGGTCTATTTACGCCGAACTGCAAGATTTTGTGCAGCTGATTCTGCGTGAGCCGCTCAGGAAGGCTATCAAGAACAAGAAGGATCTTATTCGCAGGTAAATACGATACAATACAAACACAAACAATACCTAGTCTTCTCCTATATCTAACATCTCTGTAACGAGATATACAGGGTGTCTCTGACCATGGGGCTAAATCCCCAACGAACAGAATAAAATAAGTATTTAAGCGGGGCTCCCATACAACAAACGTGATCGGTTGCGTTAAGTTTGGAGCTCATTTGTATGCGGCGCCGCACATACCAGGTGCAAACTTAAATCAACCCGGCCAGTTAAGATGGGCCTTGTTTGTACGGAACCCTCGGTGCGCGCGTCCGACTGGCCGGTTGTTTTGGGAACTTTCCTCTTTGTTTCATGCCATATCGAGCAAATTTTATCCATATAACTATAGTATGACGTAGAATTTAACATCAGTCGCCATCTTATGACGCGGTTGGCGCAGTGGTAAAGCAGCTGCCTGCTGATCTGACGGTCTTGGGTTCGAATCCCGGCAAGGGCAAATATTTGTGTGATGAACTCGAATATTTGTGCCTGGGTCATGGATGTTATTCGTATTTAAGTATGTACTTATGTAGATAAGTATGTTTATCGTCGTCTATTGTCCATAACACAAGCGTACTAGAGCTTACTGTGGGACTAGGTCGATTTGTGTGAGGTTGTCCCATATTTATTTATCCAAATATCATAAACCCTCCATGATGCGTTCAAGAACCGCAAATTATGACCACCATAAAATAGTCTGTTATATTAAAACAAATTTCTTATCTGTAAAAATGTTATTATTGCTAAATAATAACATCAATTTCGATAATATTATTTATTTAAATTTCAAACATCTCTGAAAAACAAAGAAATTTGATTTGACCTCTATTCTAATATCAGTCGAGATGACGTTTAGTTCGAAATGATTGTCAATTTGCAATCAAATTTGACAAATGTCGCACGTAAGTAAGATATCGAACGATATGATAGTTTGAGCTGACTCTAGTTTGTCTCTGTATTAAAAAGAACTATGACAGCTGCCAGAAAACTTCATTACCGCCATTACCGGGTAATATTTGTCATAATGTGCGACTCTTGAATGCATCAATCACGGAGGCTTATGATATGTGGCTAGATAAAGTAGTGTATGTAACTGTACATAATTAGGCATTAAAACACTCGTGTGATGTTATTATGAAACTTGTTTTCGGCTCGTTTCATAAACCCACACTCGTGTTTAATAACCTTCATTATGTACAGTCACATAAACTACTATTATCGTCGTCTAGTGTCCATAACACAAGCCTACTAGAGCTTACTGTGGGACAAGGTTGATTTGTGTGAGGTTGTCCCACAGACCACCCCCACTAGACGGAGCATGTAAGGCGACCCGCGTGCACCAACGATATGGTACGGCAGAACATTAAAGTACCAACACGCCGGCCACCGTTTAGTTGCGTCCATGTTTATGAGGTCTCTCTACACCACTTAACACTACAATTTACCATGTTATTTATTTAATTTCTTTTTTCGTTGACGTACGCATGGATCATAAACATGGACGCAACTAAACGGTGGCCGCCGTGTTGGTACTTTAATGTTCTGCCGTACCATATCGTTGGTGCGCGCGGGTCGCCTTACATGCTCCGTCTAGTGGGGGTGGTCTGTGGGTTGTCCGATATTTATTTATCTATTGACCTCTCTCCCAGTATAATAGTGTCGGTGCGGGAGACCTGCGGGGACTGGGCGCGCGGCTGCGAGCCGCAGCAGGACCCGGCGCTGCGCGGAAAGAAGGACTCGGAAGCCGGGTTCACCATCAAAGTGCCCAGGCGCAACGTTGGTAAGGTTTCATCCCATTCATTTATCAATTCAGGCGTTACTTTGTTTATATAGCGTCAACGAATTTTTGGGACATAAAAGGCAGAATATAGAATCATACTATTAAATTGTATGTACATATGTGTTTAGATTTTTTTATATTATTCATACTGTGACATTTCAATTATAATTATGCTCTCTTTATTATTATAGCCTAGTGAATTATTATTATTATTATTGTTAATGTTACATGTTTTAATTTGTGAATCTGATTTGATTTTGCATGTCGACATCGTTCGATAGAATACTGGACTATGTAATAATTACAATAAGACCTTGTACCTAAACTTAAGTATTCCTGCAAATAAACCATTCTATTCTATTCTATTCTATAATTCCGTATTAAATTACACGATTTGAGCAAAGGAAACTAATGCTTAGCATACCCTGAAAACCCTAAAGTATGCATCATCATATCAGCCGATAGACGTCCACTGCTGGACAAAGGCCTCCCCCAAAGTAAAAGTATGCATATTATTGTTTAATTGCCATTTAATGTTCGTCGTATGTTATATCTCTATAATGAACTTATAAATCGTATTATTATGATGATGATTATTATTAAAACATTCATACAAAGAGTTATAATATCAACATTATGATACCGATGTTGATACTTTAATGATTATCTGATTCTAGGTCCATCTTCGACCCAGCTGTACATGGTTCGTACCCAGCTGGAAGCGCTGATATCAGACAAGTCCGGGGGACGACGAACTCTCCGCAAAGATCTGGAAGCATCTACCCTGGCCCAGATCGAGGCTTTCCACCGTCAGAGTTTCTACTGGAACTGCCTTCTTAACTTGTCAGGTAACTCAAGCTAGCTGTTCCGCAGGTTATCCATGGTAGATGTGCTGGTATCAGACAAGTTCGGGGGCCAACGCACTCTCCGTAAAGACCTGGACGCTTCCACCCTGGCCCAGATTGAGGCTTTTCATCGTCAGAGTTTCTACTGGAACTGCCTTCTTAACTTGTCAGGTAACTCAAGCTAGCTGTTCCGCAGGTTTTTTTTTATGTCATAGGGGGCAAACGAGCAAACGTATCGCCTGATGGAAAGCGATTACCGTCGCCCATAAACACCTGCAACACCAGAGAAGTCACAAGTGCTTGCCTACCCGGAGGACGAAGATAGAATGCCTCTATGCTAGTAATTTCACCGGCTATCTTACCCCCACACCGGAACACAACAATGCGAACATTGCTGTTTGGCGGTGGGTTAGCAGGCAAGACGGTAGTAACAATCCGGACGGACCCTGCACGAGGCCCTACTACTCCAAAATTCCATGGTAGTTGTGTTGGTATCACAAGTTTGGGGGACAACGCACTCTCCGTAAAGACCTGGACGCCTCCACCCTGGCCCAGATTGAGGCTTTTCATCGGCTTAGTTTCTACTGGAACTGCCTTCTTAACTTGTCAGGTAACTCAAGCTAGCTGTTCTCCAGGTATATCCATGGTAGATGTGTTGGTATCACAAGTTCGGGGGACCACGCACTCTCCGTAAAGACCTGGACGCTTCCACCCTGGCCCAGATTGAGGCTTTTCATCGGCTGAGTTTCTACTGGAACTGCCTTCTTAACTTGTCAGGTAACTCAAGCTAGCTGTTCTCCAGGTATATCCATGGTAGATGTGTTGGTATCACAAGTTCGGGGGACCACGCACTCTCCGTAAAGACCTGGACGCCTCCACCCTGGCCCAGATTGAGGCTTTTCATCGGCTGAGTTTCTACTGGAACTGCCTTCTTAACTTGTCAGGTAACTCAAGCTAGCTGTTCTCCAGGTATATCCATGGTAGATGTGTTGGTATCACAAGTTCGGGGGACCACGCACTCTCCGTAAAGACCTGGACGCCTCCACCCTGGCCCAGATTGAGGCTTTTCATCGGCTGAGTTTCTACTGGAACTGCCTTCTTAACTTGTCAGGTAACTCAAGCTAGCTGTTCCGCAGGTTATCCATGGTAGATGTGTTGGTATCACAAGTTCGGGGGATACGCACTCTCCGTAAAGACCTGGATGCTTCCACCCTGGCCCAGATTGAGGCTTTTCATCGGCTGAGTTTCTACTGGAACTACCTTCTTAATCTGTCAGGTAACTATAAAAGCTAGCGGGTTTCCGGGTCCATGGGAGACATGCTGGTGTCAGACAAGTCCGGGGGTGACGCAACATCGAGGCTTTCCACCGGCAGAGTTTCTACTGGAACTGCCTTAATCTGCCAGATAACTATAAAAGCTAGCGGTCTTCCAGGTCCATTCATGGTAGAAGTGGAACAGCCTTCTGATCCTGTCAGTTAACTACTAGATAGCAATTTAAATCTCCAGGTCTTCAATCCAGCTGAAAGGCACAGAACGAGGTTTTCCACCGTCAGAAATTCTAATCAAAAGTTAAAGTATCAACTTACTACACTAGACTAGTCTGTTTATCCAGGTATATCTAAGACCCAGCTGTAAGATACAGAACAGAACCCTAAAACCTTGATTGTGTGACATTTGGTGAGATAACCTAAATTAAAACGTTCAAGCACCGACACAAGCAGCTGGTTAAAATGAGACCTTTCAATAAATGATATAGAAATTCCACTAAAACTGAACGTAACTACAAAATTTGGAATTCTTAGCTTCAATATTGGCTGAGCTCTTGTCACTTGTTCCAATCAAAGCTGAAGATCTTGGAAACTGCTGGTCCTATTACCACCAAACATAGCTAAGAACCATTTGACGACGCGTTCGGCGCAGTGGTTAAGCAACTGCCTACTGAGCCGACGGTCCTGGGTTCGAATCCCGGCAAGGGCAAATATTTGTGTGATGAACACGAATATTTGTGCCTGGGTCATGGATGTTCTATGTATTTAAGTATTTATTTATCTATATAAGTATATATATCGTCGCCTAGTACCCATAACACAAGCCTTCTTGAGCTTAATTTGGGACTAGGTTGATTTGTGTGAGGTTTTCTGATATTTATTTATTTATTCATTTATTTATTTCGACGGACAAGTCTTTTGATTCAAAAAAACTTCGATCAAATTGGTCCATCCGTTTGGGAGCTATAATGCCACAGATACACATGTTAAAATTATAACACCCCTCTTATTTCGTCGGGTGTTAAAAAAGCACGCATTTAGTAAGCCAGGTGAGAATGAAATTTTACTGTAAATACACTAAATGACCCGATTTGTTGACAGATTCCCTTCAGAAGTGTTGCGACCTGTCTCAGCTGTGGTACCGCGAGTTCTACCTGGAGATGACTATGGGAAGAAAAGTCAATGTAAGTGATCTTTGTCTATAGATACAGCCTAACAAGTGTGGGTCCGGCCCATGGAAGAAAGAACCTATGGAATTGGCATGTAGGTTGAATAGTACGAAAACCGCTGTTGCTAAACAAACGAAGCCAAATCGTTACACGTCACATTACAAACCTTTTTTCATTGGTTTAAAGATACAGCATTATCAACAACAAAATGACGCGTCAGTTTTAGATTATAAGCAACTTTACGATGCTCATTTTTACTTTCAAATAAACAATGTAAAGATCGACACACAAAAGCATAAGCAAAAATTCTATCGGTTGCTTGGGAGTTAGGGTAGCGAAGTGGTTAATGAGCTGGCCCGGCAATCTAGAGGTTCTCAATTTTTCTTTATGCTTTGATCTTCTACCAATGGTTTAAACTTTGGGTAGTGGATTAGTGTGACATCGGTATCTTCTTCCAGAAATGCACCGTGCGCCACCAGCACAACGAGGAGTGCAACGACCTGATCACCATGGAGAAGCGCATCCAGTTCCCCATCGAGATGTCCATGCCCTGGATCCTGACGGACCACGTGCTGCGCAGCAAGGAGCCCGCCATGATGGAGTGAGTGGTATTAATGTGTACGACCTGGTCACCATGGAGAAGCATCCAGTTCCCCATCGAGATGTCCATGCCCTGGATCCTGACGGACCACGTGCTGCGCAGCAAGGAGCCCGCCATGATGGAGTGGGTGTCATTAATGTGTACGACCTGGTCACCATGGAGAAGCATCCAGTTCCCCATCGAGATGTCCATGCCCTGGATCCTGACGGACCACGTGCTGCGCAGCAAGGAGCCCGCCATGATGGAGTGAGTGGTATTAATGTGTACGACCTGGTCATCATTGAGAAGCATCCAGTTCCCCATCGAGATGTCCATGCCCTGGATCCTGACGGACCACGTGCTGCGCAGCAAGGAGCCCGCCATGATGGAGTGAGTGGTATTAATGTGTACGACCTGGTCACCATGGAGAAGCATCCAGTTCCCCATCAAGATGTCCATGCCCTGGATCCTGACGGACCACGTGCTGCGCAGCAAGGAGCCCGCCATGATGGAGTGGGTGTCATTAATGTGTACGACCTGGTCACCATGGAGAAGCATCCAGTTCCCCATCGAGATGTCCATGCCCTGGATCCTGACGGACCACGTGCTGCGCAGCAAGGAGCCCGCCATGATGGAGTGGGTGTCATTAATGTGTACGACCTGGTCACCATGGAGAAGCATCCAGTTCCCCATCGAGATGTCCATGCCCTGGATCCTGACGGACCACGTGCTGCGCAGCAAGGAGCCCGCCATGATGGAGTGGGTGTCATTAATGTGTACGACCTGGTCACCATGGAGAAGCATCCAGTTCCCCATCGAGATGTCCATGCCCTGGATCCTGACGGACCACGTGCTGCGCAGCAAGGAGCCCGCCATGATGGAGTGGGTGTCATTAATGTGTACGACCTGGTCACCATGGAGAAGCATCCAGTTCCCCATCGAGATGTCCATGCCCTGGATCCTGACGGACCACGTGCTGCGCAGCAAGGAGCCCGCCATGATGGAGTGGGTGTCATTAATGTGTACGACCTGGTCACCATGGAGAAGCATCCAGTTCCCCATCGAGATGTCCATGCCCTGGATCCTGACGGACCACGTGCTGCGCAGCAAGGAGCCCGCCATGATGGAGTAAGTGCTCCGGTAAAGTAAGGACTCTACTCATGAAGAATTTCACACATTCACCGCGCAAATATGTCAATGTCGCGCTCGCGTCTCATGGGTCAATGCGAGCGGGGTCAATGTACGAAAATCTTCGTGTTTAGCGTCTTTATTTTAGTCCTCTAAATTTATTATGACAAAGGTCATAGGATCTTGGTCAAATTTACTCAGTGGTTTACTGAAGTGGTAATTATCGTTAATAGGATTGTCGATGTTATTATTATGTCAAACACTAACCACACATTGTTCGTTCCAGGAAAATCTGACTAGACCAGTCATGATTGTGTTGACGATCCTTTTTAGGATTTTTCTTTTATTTCTATAATGTTGTTTTTTATGTTTTTTTTTATTTTATTTTTAGTATAAGTTTATCAATAAATTGCTCTGCTCTCTGTAACTGACGATTCGAAAGTGCTTGTAGCTAGCCTACTTGAATAATAGTAGATTGTACGACAAGTGCATAAAACGCATCATTTTACACGAGACGTTTATCCATCCGAGCGAGCTTGAGAGCGAGGATGAATATAAAGTCGAGTGTAAAATGCGTTTTATGGACGAGTCGCACATTCTACTTTTCACTTCGATTGCGAGGAAATGAAACTGTATCATGTAAATAACATATACATATACACATATCATGTATACCTACTTAAAAACAAATTTAATTAAAATTTAAAGTTACTTTAAATATTTCTCATTGTTCTAATAGCAATGAGAAATAGTTTTATTGTGTACTTTGGCTGTTGGTATCTTTGCCTTGGTCTTAGAATACTAACAAAACGAAATAAAATAAAGAGTTAAAACCCGTTCCAGACCCTCCGATCCGATCTCCTTAATCGGAAGAAATCGGATAATGTGAAGTGCAATTGTTAGGATCTTATACACTACACATTATCCGATTTCTCCCGATAAATCGGATCGGATCGGAAGGTCTGGAACGGGTTTTATTGTATGAAGTTTCGTTTTTTTTTTTACTGTTTATTAAGGACCTTTTTCGTGTGGCTGTTGGACCGATCGCCTTGGTCTTCGACGACGATTTTACTTTATGCTCTAGAGCATAAAAAGCAACTTTATGTCGCCTACGCACAGCATAAAGTCGAACTTTTAGAGCGAGAGAAGTGAAAAGAATATTTTGACTTTGACTTTGATCGATGGAGTACTTTTCCAATACTTACGAAGACCGTTCTAATCATATATTTCATTACAGATACGTCCTCTACCCGTTGGATCTGTACAACGACTCGGCGCAGTACGCGCTGACTGTCTTCCGCAAGCAGTTCCTCTACGACGAGGTGGAGGCGGAAGTCAACTTGTGCTTCGACCAGTTCGTCTACAAGTTGTCGGAGCAGGTCTACGCGCACTACAAGCAACTGGCCGCCAGGTAAATTTAATTAACCTTTTGACCGCCACAGTTGGCTGTGGCCGTCAACAAAAAATCGTGCCCCTGACGCCACGTCGGCCACAGCCGTCCAAATTTCAATGATCAAAAACTTTGTAATTCTAACCGCTACAAGTATTTTTCAATCCCTGTTGATTTTGGGGCACATCTTTTTTTTTTTACTCTGGCGTCAGTGGCACGGCAAATTGCTAGACCGCTTGGCGGTCAATAGGTTAAATAATTAGTACTGTACAATATTAAGGTAAATTTAAATAAAAGGATTAATACTGTATAATGTTACTAGCTGACCCGGCGAACTTTGTACCACCGGAAAGTCGATAAATGTAGAGAAAAAAAAGAAAAAAGTATCCTATGTCCTTCTCCTGGTTCTAAGCTACCTCCCCACCAATTTTCAGCCAAATCAGTTCAGCCGTTCTTGAGTTATAAATAGTGTAACTAACACGACTTTATTATTTATTATTATTTATTTTATTTAAACTTTATTGCACAAAACAAAAGTCAGTACAAATGGCGGACTTAATGCCAAATGGTATTCTCTACCAGTCAACCATAGGGCCAAACAGAGATACTAGAAGTGGGTGCAAATCAGAAATCTGATGGTACAGAGAGGATCTAGAGTACAAGTAAATACAAAATATTATATCACTGTTTATACAAAAATACATATACCTACATTTACACAGTATAATATGATATATATATACAGATATATACCTAATATAATATATATATATATATATATAATACTTTCTTTTATATACATAGATTTTTATACTCGCATAATCTGTCAATTATAATTGCACAGATAAAATCAGGAAAAGGCACTTTTTAAACCTGTACAAATTTCTATACTCTATGGTACCCGGTACTGAACTTTAATATTCATAAGACATCTCTCTACTCAACTCAAATGAATGTTAAAAAGAGAACATCAGCATATTTGATAAAAAAAAGCACGCTATTGTTCCGCGATTGATTGAAATTATTGGCCAAAAAATTTACCAATCACGAGGCGCCCGCCATGATGTTTTTTTTGATAGGTCAATTTGAATTTTACGAAAAAGGTTACATCAAAAATAAAAAATCATAATCTATTGATTTGGATGGGTCCGGGGTATGCTGGGCCAAGTGTCACAATGTCCAGAGGGTCATAATGTCCAGATGTTAAAGACCATTGGTAAAGTAAAAAAATATTTTCTGCGTTTTGCTCGTATAAAAAGTATTGGACGCAATAGTTACACAAAATTAAATATATCTAATTTTAGGTCTTAAAATCTCGTACCTTACATAGGCCACGAGTACTCGGGTTTAACCCATTCATTGCCGACGCCTCATATTTTTACTCATCACGCAGTGCCGCCTTCCAAGCGACGACGCGAATTCGCGTCAGCGGCATTAGGTTAACCCATTTCAAGGACGCGAATTCGCGTCCGCGGCATTACGTTGTCAAGGACGCGAATTCGCGTCCGCGGCATTACGTTGTCAAGGACGCAATTTCGCGTTTTCGGCATTACGATTACACATACATGGGACGCGAATTCGCGTCTTCGGCATCCGTGATAAGAATTATGAAAATTACAAATGCATGGAATCCAAAAACCAGCAACAGTATAATATTATCCTTCATAAATAAAGTAACATTTTGGTATCAGCATTTAAGTACAGTTGTTTTCTAGCAAAAAAAAAACAAATATCTCGAGGACGCGAATTCGCGTCCTCGGCAATGAATGGGTTCCCATTCATTGCCCACGCCTCATATTTTTACTCATCACGCGGTGCCGCCTTCCAAGCGACGACGCGAATTCGCGTCCGCGGCATTAGGTTAACCCATTTCAAGGACGCGAATTCGCGTCCGCGGCATTAGGTTATCAAGGACGCGAATTTGCGTCCGCGGCATTACGTTGTCAAGGACGCAATTTCGCGTTTTCGGCATTACGATTATACATACATGGGACGCGAATTCGCGTCTTCGGCATCCGAGATAAGAACTATGAAAATTACAAATGCATGGAATCCAAAAACCAGCAACAGTATAATATTATCCTTCATAAATAAAGTAACATTTTGGTATCAGCATTTAAGTCCACTTGTTTTCTAGCAAAAAAAAAACAAATAACTCGAGACGCGATTTCGCGTCCTCGGCATTACGATTGCACATACATGGGACGCGAATTCGCGTCCTCGGCAATGAATGGGTTAAGAGCCTTCATTGTGCAACGATTGCATAAAATAGTATTGTGTCACATTGTATACAGGGTGTTCTTTTTCAATTGCTTTAACTTTAAGTGTTAATTCTTTACGTCTTATTGAGTCAATTTCTCAAAGAAACTAAGTTCCTAACTCGCACCGTTTTCAAATTATTTAATATCTAAATTTAATCACTAATCTCAGTTTATCCAGTGTAAAATCTTCTTAAAACCAAAGACTATTCTCTGCTGGTTCGTATGTAAAGAGTTTTCAGTGTTCCTTATGTACGACAAGGTCTAAATAAATAAGTTCTTTTTTATTTTGCTCTCACTTGACTCGCATGTGTCACGTCAAATTGACAATACTAAATTTATTATTGTTGTTATGTACTTAATTTTTAATGAAATAATTGTGTTCACTTGCTTTGTGATGCCACGGATAAATTATACGGCCGAAGATTCCGAAAAAGAAGCCAATATGCACTTTGTTTACGGTTTCCTGCAATGGAAATGCAGTGGAAGCAGCAAGGGAGTACCGACGTCGATATCCCAATAAGGACTTGCGTAATTTGGATTATTTCGATGATATTCCATTGGAAACACTGCGGACACACTGGATCCAGCATGACGGAGCACCCGCACATTTTGCTGGCCGCTTTAGACAGTATTTGGATGTGCACTTTGCTGGGCGTTGGATTGGACGCGGCAGTCAAACTCTTGCGTGGCCCGCCATGCAACCGGACCTAACACCCTTAGACTTTAATGTCTGGGGTACTTTAAAAGAAAAGTCTACTCCAAACCTTAGGCTTCGAGGGAAGACCTACTGCAACGAATTCAGGAAGCCGATGCCATGTGTGCCACTCCTGTCAAACTAAATCGCGAGATACGATTGCGGTTGAATATTCGTTTGGAAAATAATGGCGGGCACTTTGAAAACAAGTTGTAGTAAATTATTATTTTGGTTTAATGTAAATATTGAGTGTCAAATACTGATGAGGAGATCATTTTATTTTATTAGGCTAATATTGTTTATGTAAATAAATGTTTATACTTAAACTTTAATTAGTTTCATTTTTGACTATTATTCCATAACCCCAGAGAATTAAAATGAAGTGAATAAAAAAAAAAATGGATTAAACACATCGCAAACATTGTTCTGAAATAAAAAATAAGCACAAAAATTAAACTTTCACTGCCAATGAACAAAAATAAATGCAAAAAGATAGTTCTTTACCGGGGTTTGAACCCAAGACCATCGACACGCATTCCTCCTAGCTAAGTTTTTAACGAGCTCTCAATTCTGTCATCAATGAAGTTTTATCAGTGGCGTCAAAATGACAACAAGTTGACTCTAACTATTGCCTAACTCAAAAGGACCTTTTACAATAGCCACCAATTAAATATTTAATTACTTAGTATGGAATCCAAAAAAAAATTTTTTTTTCGAATATCAATAAACGGTTTTAGGGATGAGTTTACGTTAATGTTCCAAGCACTATATGTCGAAGTTAAAGCAATTGAATAAAAACACGTTGTATATGTAGTATACAGGTGACTTCAAATTGGTATTACAAAACACTTGATAGTGGTTCAGTTAATGATAAATGATTTATAACATTATGCCAATTCCTAAAATTAGCTATTTTTCGTTATTTTTCAAACAAAACAAATAATTAAAGTTTCAATGGCCGATTATTTACCTAACGGTTATCTCGAATTCAATTGCTAACTGTCATTATGTCACTCGTCGTTATATACGTTAGTTAACATTGATCGAAGTTTACAAGAAATTAATTGACTTATTTCCTGAAAGCTTACTCTACTTCGCGATGTGAAATAAAAATATAACATACCTATTATTTGAATCTTAGTGTAGGGGTAAAAGCGAGGTATTTTCGAGTAAAGCTTATTTTCATTGACAACTATCAATTAGTAAAACATAACACGTTTACTTCATAAATGCTATGTCAGACGATAAACTAAGAGTGAAAGTGTTGATGTGAAGAACTTTAAACATCTTTGTTTTAAATCGTACTGGTATAACCAAATCGAGTCTAAAAATGTGGGATTTTAGAAGCATGAGACTTAAGTACTATTTCTACCAAACGGCCCGCGATCGGAACGGAAAGAATACGAACGGATGCGGCGACAGCCGATCGTGTCCGGCAGCATGTCGACGCATACGATCGAGCGGCGACAGCCGTTCGTGTCCGGCAGCATGTCGACGCATACGATCGAGCGGCGACAGCCGTTCGCGGCCGACAGGATGTCGACGCTCACGATCGGCACCGTACGGTTGCTGGCGAACGTATCCGCACCCATCCATCATAATCCAGTGAATAAAGGGGGTTCACCTTACTAACGGTACGGCACGGTAGTTTTGAATTTTTTATATGTTGTCTAGGATGGTTAGTGAGTGTTAATTCTAGTGAGTATTAAAATTCAAAATAATTAAAATGCACAATTCCCCTGTCCTCCACTCCCGCCGCCATATTGAAAAAACCGGCAATTATTTCAGAATTTTACCTATTGTTTCGGAGGACAGTTAGTTACTGAGATATGCACATTTAAAAACTGTAAAACGTCGCGTTTTCCGGAAATTTGTCATCCCCAATACTTTAGTCTCTGTTCACCGAACCATCTATCAACCATCAACCATCGGCATCGACAGCCGAAAGGTTCCAATCGCACACGACGACAAGCGAACGGGGCTGATCGCAAGCGAACGGAGCCGATCGCAAGCGAACGGAGCCGATCGCAAGCGAACGGAGCCGATCGCGTGTCGCAGCATACTTTCGGTTACGGTCACACGTCACGGAAGACGCCCGCGGTCAAGCTGTCGTGCGCAGCTTGGCAATGTAGACTTAAAAGCAGTGCATATATGATTCAGTATCGTTTAAAGACTATAAAATTCTTTCCGTTCTAATCAGTTGCGGGCCGTTTGGTATAAGTAGTACTTTAGTACAGGGGTTTATTAGGGATGATCTGTGTAAAACAGTAATTTATACACCAAGTCACCCTATACATTACTGAGTACAGTAAATAGGATGTATGTTCCAGCATGCTCCTGGACAAGCGGTACCGCGCAGAGTGCATGGCGCGGGGCGCCCCCGCGGGCCCGCACGCCGGCCGCTACGCCTCCCTGCTGCGGCAGCGACACGTGGCGCTGCTGGGCCGACACGTCGCGCTCAGCGCACTGGTGAGTGTGACCGCCCCCGCCCCCGCGGCCCGCACGCCGGCCGCTACGCCTCCCTGCTGCGGCAGCGACACGTGGCGCTGCTGGGCCGACACGTCGCGCTCAGCGCACTGGTGAGTGTGACCGCCCCCGCCCCCGCGGCCCGCACGCCGGCCGCTACGCCTCCCTGCTGCGGCAGCGACACGTGGCGCTGCTGGGCCGACACGTCGCGCTCAGCGCACTGGTGAGTGTGACCGCCCCCGCCCCCGCGGCCCGCACGCCGGCCGCTACGCCTCCCTGCTGCGGCAGCGACACGTGGCGCTGCTGGGCCGACACGTCGCGCTCAGCGCACTGGTGAGTGTGACCGCCCCCGCCCCCGCGGCCCGCACGCCGGCCGCTACGCCTCCCTGCTGCGGCAGCGACACGTGGCGCTGCTGGGCCGACACGTCGCGCTCAGCGCACTGGTAAGTGCCTAATCACACTTGCTGAGCCGGTGGTCCTGGCTTCGAATCCCGGACGGCCAGGGCAAATATTTGTGTGATCAACTCGAATATTTGTTGCTGGGTCATGGATGTTATCTATATGTGCATATCCTCGTCCAGAATTCATAGTACAAGCATTGTTTAGTTTGGGACTGATCGATTTGTGTTAGATTGTCCCTTAATGTTTATTTTATCTTGTTCCTTTGTCAGGTGGCCCAACGCATCAACTCGGACATGCACAGGGCTCTCGACGCGGCGGTCGCCAAGTTCGAGGCCGGGGACATCACTGGCGTCGTGGTATGTTCGTTTTCTGTCATTCATTCGTCGACTTTTTTCCAAACTGTTGCGTTCAGTTTTACCTCGTTTACCTTTCGGAATTATTTTTTCAAAAATGGTCGGGAATGTTGACTTTATTGATATAAATCAGGATGCGAAGTGCAAAGTTTATGGTCGCTCAAAAATAAAAAAGAAACATCTACTGTCGGCTCGGTTTGCTCGACAATAATGTCATATGAAATTCTTTTATTTGTAGAAGAACAAACTTTTTAAAAAGTTAGAAGGCCATATAAAAGTATAACCCTTCCTTTTGGCTTTGACGTATGTAGTCTGGTAAAAAAGGCATAGGTCCTAAATAGCCAAATCGGAAGATCAGTAGCTACTACTTTTCAGCTGCCTCAATTAGCTTATGGCTTTTTTTCTATAAAAAAGTGGCAATGCAAGAACTTGTTTGACTCATAGTGGCTATAATAAACCTTACCTGTACTTACTTTTGTTTTATTGCACTATTTTTGAGAAAAGCAATATATTTGTGGACACCCAAGGTCGTCCGTATAAAATTAATACTCAGCCAGCAATTGCCTGCTTCCTTCGCTCCGACAATAATGTACTGTAATATAGTAGCAGACTATTATCGAACTTTACATATGAAATCTCTAATCCCCAGGAACTGGAAGGCCTGATAGCGGTGAACCGGCTCTGCCACAAGCTCCTCAGCCGCTACCTGGCGCTGGACGACTTCGAGAGCATCCTGCGGGAGAGCGACCACGGCGTGCTGGCGCCGTACGGCCGCGTCACGCTGCACGTGTTCTGGGAGCTTAATTACGACCTGCTGCCGAATTACTGCTACAATGCTGCCACCGACAGGTCAGTCCTTCCTACAATGCTGCCACTGTCATCTCAGTCCTTCCTACAATGCTGCCACTGTCATCTCAGTCCTTCCTACAATGCTGCCACTGGCAGGTCAGTCCTTCCTACAATGCTGCCACTGACAGGTCAGTCCTTCCTACAATGCTCCCACTGGCAGGTCAGTCCTTCCTACAATGCTGCCACCGACAGGTCAGTCCTTCCTACAATGCTGCCACCGACAGATCAGTCCTTCCTACAATGCTGCCACTGGCAGGTCAGTCCTTCCTACAATGCTGCCACTGACAGATCAGTCCTTCCTACAATGCTGCCACTGGCAGGTCAGTCCTTCCTACAATGCTGCCACCGACAGGTCAGTCCTTCCTACAATGCTGCCACCGACAGATCAGTCCTTCCTACAATGCTGCCACTGACAGGTCAGTCCTTCCTACAATGCTGCCACTGGCAGGTCAGTCCTTCCTACAATGCTGCCACAGGCAGGTCAGTCCGTCCTACAATGCTGCCACTGGCAGGTCAGTCCTTACTACAATGCTGCCACTGACAGATCAGTCCTTCCTACAATGCTGCTACTGACAGGTCAGTCCGTCCTCCGAGACCTACGACAAAGACACTACTTATTTCTAAATATTTTCTCGGTGACCTATGTGAAACACTAATTTTTGTGTCTCGTCTGTAACGTTTCGCCAAATTTTCATTTGTCCGATGGCGTGTTTTTTTCGAAAGAATTTAATTAATCTATTCTATACTTCATATACCTAAATTAGGGAATGCAAATTCGGTTATTTTACCATACGAATAACCGGTTATGACTGGGTTTACTAATGAGAAAATAACCAGGTTTGGATTCCCTAACCTAAATGTAACCGTCAGGTTCGTGAAGTGCCGCGGCATCCAGTTCGCGGCGAACGTGCAGCGCGAGCGGCCGCAGCAGTACGGGCACGCGCTGCTGTGGGGCTCCAAGCAGCTCAGCCTGGCCTACTCCGCGCAGTACGCGCAGTACGCAGGTACGTCAAGCTTATGTCCACCCGGAACTTGTACCGTTTTCTAACTTACACGAAGGTCGGTTTGGTATAGTAGAAATTATCTAAACTAAGCTCGTCCACTTACTTCACAATGGCATTGTGTCTAATACGATCCTATCTACCGTAAAAGTCTACTTTCTATAATTTGTAATACTTAGATCTATTTTTAATTATTTCATAAAAATCAAGATTTTACTATTGTATTCAACTTTAACTTGTTTCTTTTGTTCATATCATAGACTGAAAATTTAAAAAAAAAAAATTTTTTAGACAGGCACATAACCAGTTACTTAAACTTAAATAGGTTTAATGCATGTTTTCTGTACTCTCAGAGCAATAATGTTTGAACCATTAGTGGAAACTGTTTTGGCTTCTGTGTTATCTATCTTTGTTAACTCTAAGTGTGATTGTATGCTGTGTGTTTCCCATTACAATAAATAAATAAATCTGCTTTTGTTCTCGTAACCGCCAACCAGTTACTTACAAAAATAGGTTAGAACTACATTGCGTGGATATTGAATTTTCAACCTTATTCCTTGTTGAATAGGTTTAAAATGGTTGATGGTGAGAGTTCATAGTTCTTGTTGAGAGTCGGGCGGTTGTAAAATTCAAAAAAAGTTATGATCACCATCATTCTGTTAGTGTATTTTGTAGTCTAATGTCCAAGGAAATAGAGTCGATAATCTATATTAACCTTCCAAGGTGGTTACAATCTGCTTTTACTACGAGCTCGTTATCTTAATTTGTGGTTAACCACTCAATGGTATTGAGTTCTTAAGTGGATGAGCTTAGTTTAGAAAATTTGTACTATATTGCAACCATTTTCCTGGCTCGCTTACTACGTTGATACCCTTAAGTACTGTGGGAGGAGTAACTCTGGTAGAAGGTGCAAAACACAAGATAGAACTTGGATTATAATTTATTTAGCGTTCAGCCACGATTGATGAGTGACAGAGACGGCCATAATTCTAAATATTTAAATATATTTTTCATACAAAATCTAGTTGCCAGTTCTGCTGTCAATAACCAAATAGAACCTTACAGTACCTACCGTCCCCAGGTTTCGTGGGCACGCAGCACCTGCACGCGCTGGTGCGGCTGCTCGGCTACCAGGGCGTGGCCGTGGTGGTGTCGGAGCTGCTGGGCGTGGCGCGCGGCCTGCTGCACGGCACGCTCGCGCAGTTCACGCGCGCGCTGCACGCCGCCATGCCGAGGCACTGCAAGCTGCCGCGCTACGACTACGGCTCCAACGGTGCGTCACGAGTAGTAGTAGGGGGACCGAGAGGGCGTGGCCGTGGTGGTGTCGGAGCTGCTGGGCGTGGCGCGCGGCCTGCTGCACGGCACGCTCGCGCAGTTCACGCGCGCGCTGCACGCCGCCATGCCGAGGCACTGCAAGCTGCCGCGCTACGACTACGGCTCCAACGGTGCGTCACGAGTAGTAGTAGGGGGACCGAGAGGGCGTGGCCGTGGTGGTGTCGGAGCTGCTGGGCGTGGCGCGCGGCCTGCTGCACGGCACGCTCGCGCAGTTCACGCGCGCGCTGCACGCCGCCATGCCGAGGCACTGCAAGCTGCCGCGCTACGACTACGGCTCCAACGGTGCGTCACGAGTAGTAGTAGGGGGACCGAGAGGGCGTGGCCGTGGTGGTGTCGGAGCTGCTGGGCGTGGCGCGCGGCCTGCTGCACGGCACGCTCGCGCAGTTCACGCGCGCGCTGCACGCCGCCATGCCGAGGCACTGCAAGCTGCCGCGCTACGACTACGGCTCCAACGGTGCGTCACGAGTAGTAGTAGGGGGACCGAGAGGGCGTGGCCGTGGTGGTGTCGGAGCTGCTGGGCGTGGCGCGCGGCCTGCTGCACGGCACGCTCGCGCAGTTCACGCGCGCGCTGCACGCCGCCATGCCGAGGCACTGCAAGCTGCCGCGCTACGACTACGGCTCCAACGGTGCGTCACGAGTAGTAGTAGGGGGACCGAGAGGGCGTGGCCGTGGTGGTGTCGGAGCTGCTGGGCGTGGCGCGCGGCCTGCTGCACGGCACGCTCGCGCAGTTCACGCGCGCGCTGCACGCCGCCATGCCGAGGCACTGCAAGCTGCCGCGCTACGACTACGGCTCCAACGGTGCGTCACGAGTAGTAGTAGGGGGACCGAGAGGGCGTGGCCGTGGTGGTGTCGGAGCTGCTGGGCGTGGCGCGCGGCCTGCTGCACGGCACGCTCGCGCAGTTCACGCGCGCGCTGCACGCCGCCATGCCGAGGCACTGCAAGCTGCCGCGCTACGACTACGGCTCCAACGGTGCGTCACGAGTAGTAGTAGGGGGACCGAGAGGGCGTGGCCGTGGTGGTGTCGGAGCTGCTGGGCGTGGCGCGCGGCCTGCTGCACGGCACGCTCGCGCAGTTCACGCGCGCGCTGCACGCCGCCATGCCGAGGCACTGCAAGCTGCCGCGCTACGACTACGGCTCCAACGGTGCGTCACGTAAACTAAAATCCACAGACCTACGGACTAATTTGACAAATTACTGACAGGTAAAATGATACCAGGAACAGCAAAATAAAAATAGTGAAGGGTATATGTCGATAACAATATATCGACAAGTTGTAAAGTACAAATAACAGACTAGGTAGTTTAAATCAAAAATAAGTGTATTAGTTTCAAATGGGAGGTACAAATTTTGGTTTGTTTGATTTTTGAGGTAGTGGATGGATAAAATGCGTTTTTACCCACTAGTTTTAAAGCATAAAAAGGTTTCCGAGCCTGTAGGTAAAAAATAAAACACCTTGTCCGATAACTAGTCTTTATTATAAAATACTATTCATTCCCAGGCTCCGTTATTTCGTCATCATCATCATCATCAGTTACATTTATAATAAAACGATCCGAAACACTAAATGGTCGAGTTGTTACATTTTGTAAACTTCTCTTCTTTGTATTCCTTCAAAACTTTAAAACTAAACTCGAAATACCAAGAATTTCGGATGATTTCATGACACACTTGTTTTTATTGACATGAATGTCCTCTGGGATATCTAGTTCGTCCTGCAATCTGTCTAAACGTAAACTTGACGAATCGTCTCTTTTTCAGTTTCACTAATAGATTTTTTTCTTCTTTTTATCGGAGGCGACCATTTTGATGAACATGGCTCTGGTCCCGAATCTTGCGAATCCATAATAACACGTAAAAATTTCAATAAACACTCGTAATAGCAATGATAACGTATATCGTTAGATACATAAAAGTAGTTTGTAAACAGCGGTCAACTATTTCTGAAGATACCCGCTTATTTTTTGTTAAAAAGATGGACCACATTGTTGGGAATTTGAAAATAAAGAACAATAATTTTAATAATTCATTTAATTAAATGTATATATTCAATAAACTATCAATTATCAATATCATAAATATATAATTTTCATGTACATTATTGCTGGTTTGACATTAAATTTTTATCTCTAATTAGGGGTCTACAGACCTTTTGATCTGTCAAAATCACTGGAAAAAGTTGGTATATAGATTAGCCGATCAAATTGCCAATTTGATTGTCCCGTCTGGGTGGACCTTAAACCTACGATGTAACATTAATTTCAATATCGATGAGAACGACACTGGCCAAACTGTGGCAACATTTGTTCATACTTACTTGTCAATTTAGTCCGTAGGTCTGTGGATTTTACTTTAGGGGGACCGAGAGGGCGTGGCCAATATACCATACGTGCTTCTTTAAGTAATCTCTTGAGAGTGCAAGCTTTCCCAAACCGTTGTCTACTAAGGCTACGACTACGGCTCTAACGGTATGCCACATCTCTCCACAAAACCTACGAAGGCACAACTAGTAGAAGGTGGGGTGGGCCCAAGGGGCATGGCCTCCTATATACACACCTAGTATCTACACGCAATATTAACATTGTTTCCCATCTGCAACGTTTCGCCAAATTTTCATTTCGGAGTTACGATATGTAACCACTACAAAGATATATATAGAGACACTGAGTGTGGTCTTTCTTCAATAGCCACCTACTAGTTTTCGGCAGCGTCCCAGTGACGTGAAGTTAAAGAATTCCCCAGGCGAACCGGAGCAGAAATGGTTCGTCTTTAAGAGCAAAAGAAAAAAAGGCTCAAGCACTAAAATAGTCATAGGCACGCCTATAGCAATCGAGTTCTACGGGTGCCTCACCGGCCCTGATATAGAAGAAGAAAGAAAGAAAGAATGTTTATTTTGAAATCACACATGCCACATCGTGTACAAATTTTCACTTAAATCTAAAGAAAGAAACAGGTGAGTGCATTTCAATAAAGGATCCCACTCAGCATATGTCGGAGCACATAGTGCAACGACGCTGATTTTCAGTGGGTCCATGAGGACAT
This sequence comes from Apotomis betuletana, assembly GCA_932273695.1. Classification (NCBI taxonomy): domain Eukaryota; kingdom Metazoa; phylum Arthropoda; class Insecta; order Lepidoptera; family Tortricidae; genus Apotomis; species Apotomis betuletana. The sequence continues at coordinate 5,527,067 of OW026322.1, forward strand.
AAACAAAACAAATACTTAACTTAAACTAAACAAACCATTTACAAAATATACAAAATGCAGTGTCAGTCTTACAACGTTACAACTTTTGTCAGCGGGAGCCAAACAAGAAACAATATATACATATATTATATTTATCATGTATACTGCTTCAATTATATTTTAATTTTTTATTACATATTGAAGACAAAATCGGCTAGATAGAAGAAATTTGCTCCTGTTGTAAGTAGAGCCTTAACCTGTATTTGAAGGTGTATAGTGACGGGGAATTTCTTATTGGTGGAGGAATATTATTCCAGCACCGCGTGGCAGCGTACCGGAAGCTATCTAGCCGATCATGTCTCGGGCAGATAAGGCGGGGGGCTTGTCTTACATGCTTTGAGGAAAATGTTAACTTTTCGTATAGGTACGACGGCTGCTTGCTGTTAACGATTCCAAATAATAAGGAAGCTAGATGTAGTGTCCTTCGGGCCTCCATTTTTAGCAATTTCCAGTTGTTTAAGAATGGCGTCACATGGGCTCGGTAAGGGATTGGAAAACAATATCTGGCACAAGCATTCTGTAGCCTCTGTATTTGTGTTTTTGTATGTGTTAACAGGCATTCACCAATTACCGTATCCGCATAGTTCAGCTTTGACAGAATAAGTGACTCGCAAAGTTTAATACGCATGTCTATGTTGAGGTGATCACGAAACCTATACAAAACAATATAGTTCAAGTCATGTCCTAAAAAAAGCCCTCGCTACGGCACTAGTTGTAACTGGTGTATTTGTGCAGGAGTGCTGGGCTACTACCACGCGCAGCTAACTGACATCGTGCAGTACCCCGACGCGCGCACCGAGCTGTTCCACGCGCTCCGCGAGCTCGGCAACATCATACTGTTCTGCATGCTGGTCGAGCAGGTACCCTCACACTGTACTGTGTGCAGCGTGCTACTGACGGACTCGTGCAGTACCCCGACGCGCGCACCGAGCTGTTCCACGCGCTCCGCGAGCTCGGCAACATCATACTGTTCTGCATGCTGGTCGAGCAGGTACCCTCACACTGTACTGTGTGCAGCGTGCTACTGACGGACTCGTGCAGTACCCCGACGCGCGCACCGAGCTGTTCCACGCGCTCCGCGAGCTCGGCAACATCATACTGTTCTGCATGCTGGTCGAGCAGGTACCCTCACACTGTACTGTGTGCAGCGTGCTACTGACGGACTCGTGCAGTACCCCGACGCGCGCACCGAGCTGTTCCACGCGCTCCGCGAGCTCGGCAACATCATACTGTTCTGCATGCTGGTCGAGCAGGTACCCCTCACACTTGAGTTTCTTTCAGATTTCTTCTCAACAGCAGTCTCCTCTTGAAAAAAATCCCGTGGATTCATAATCTGTCTTGTAAAAGTGCCTGTGTGGCCTACTTACTGAGTAAATTATTTCATTTCATCTCACTTTTTACTTTTTTAACGGTAGTCAAGCATTTAGCCTGGATTGCACCTGATGTTAAGTGACAATAAGGCATGCTTGCCTAGAAAATGCCTATTTAGGATACTCTTCGCTCGCTTGATCAAAAAGGGTGGTAATTAATACAATATCAACCCGACGAAGCATAAGCCTAAGTCGTTCATAATTTACGTGTCTGTGGAATACATGTGTGTGTGTTGGCAGGCGCTGAGCCAAGAGGAGGTGACTGACTTGCTGCACGCGGCGCCCTTCCAGAACATCCTGCCGCGCCCCTTCACCGCTGGTAAATATCATACGCATATTCACTTCGCTCGCTCGGAAATAGTCCGTTTGATAGTCCGTCCGGGGGGGTTTTCCAAAAAGTGTCCGGACACTTTTTATGTGAATGAAAAATAAAGCGATTGTCTTTTAATTATATTATTTTCGGACGCGTCCGGGCAAAAATGCGATGGCCGGTTTTTTTATAGTTTTTGTCCAGGCTCGGCGCATTTAGAGATGGTGGCCCTATTTGTGCTATAGGACAAGTAAATGCTGTAAATTGAACTGTTTTTCACTCTCCGTTGTTAAAATGGCGGGCGGTCGGTATTATACTTGTAAAATACGGACTTTTGACATTTGACACGGTTGCGTTTGTATGAATAATTTAGATCGTTCGATCCATTTTAGGGTTCAGTGCCGAGGGGTCCCATTACATTATTTAGTCGAGGAAGGTGTTATGGCTTGTTAAGTTACTAACTTTGAAAAAGGACGTTAAAAAAGACGGTCAAGTGCGAATCGCGCCCTGAAATCACTGCTCGAACGAAAAGATAAACTGCACTGAGCGACAAACTTAACTTTAGCGTTGGAAAACTGTTTTACGTACAAGTGTATAGTTTTCAGATTTTTCCCTATAAGGTGAGTCGGGGCTATTGTAGCTATGGGGTTATTGTATCTTCTTACCATTATAATGGTCTGTGACCATTATAATGGTCTGTGTATATATAGGATACACAGACCAATGGTATATATACACAATCCTATATATACACAGACCATTTTAAGGGTCACAGACCATTATAATGGTAAGAAGATACAATAACCCCATAGCTACAATAGCCCCGACTCACCTTATACCTAAATAGTATCCTAAAGAAGCAGCTACAAAACTAAGATGTTTGTGGGACTGGTGTCCGTACTAAGTAATAATACTTGTATTACAGATCACCAGGCCCCCATCGTTTATAAGACATACTCGTGCTTTTTTACTATAATTATATAATCTATTAGTAGGTATATTAAACATATATTTATAGTATTTATATATTTATAAGTATGTATGTATGTATATATACATAATATGTATGCGTGACATGACATTCCGCCGAGGCCTGTATAGCGCTTTTCTTCAAATACGCGAGGAAATTATCACCAATCTACATTTTGAGAATCATATACCAGTGTCGTGAAGTTTATTTGGCACCTATTTTTTTTAGGAATAGGAAAAATCGGGTCTAAATCGAATGTTTGGTTTAAAATCAAATAGAATGATGAGAATGTTTTTTTTAGGGTTCCGTACCCAAAGGGTAAAAACGGGACCCTATTACTGAGACTTCGCTGTCCGTCCGTCCGTCCGTCCGTCCGTCCGTCCGTCCGTCCGTCCGTCCGTCTGTCACCAGGCTGTATCTCAACAACGGTGATAGCTAGACAGTTGAAATTTTCACAGATGATGTATTTCTATTGCCGCTATAACAACAAATACTAAAAATAAAATAAAATAAATATTTAAGGGGGGCTCCCATACAACAAACTTGATATAGATTATATATATATGTATAGGTACGGAACCCTTCATGCGCGAGTCGGGCTCGCACTTGGCCAATTTTTTTTTAAATCTTACCATATTTATGTATTTAAGAATATATTTATCTATATAAGTATGTACATCGTCGTCTAGAACCCATAACACAAGCCTTCATGAGCTTAATTTGGGACTAGATCGACTTGTGTGAGGTTGTCTGATATTTATTTATTATTTTATAATTTTTATTTATCATTCGGGGAAATCGTAAGTCCAAAATAACTTCTATGTTGATTTGGACACAATCATCCCCGCTTTTTGTTTTTATTTGTTTACGTTTGGTAAACTTATTAACTTTCACTTCACTCATTAAATAACATCATATTATTAAAAATTTCGTGAGAAATCTCTAACAAGTAAAGAAATATGAAAATAAATTAACCACATCTAAAATTATTATTAAAATTCTTTGTCTGTTATTCGAAATTTGTCGACCTTAAAATACATTGACAGTAGCAGAGCCGAGAAATGTTCAGTGCGTGAACTAAACGCAAACAACAATTAAAGAGTTTTTACTAGTTATTATTTAAACTCAGTTTTTGATACTTGGCTATTGAGCAATTGGCTGTATGGTGAATATTGTACAGCTGGCCTGAAGCCGGCTTAATCAATATAGACCCTCATTTGTATGATCGTGTGGTATTATTTCCCGGTCGTGGCCAATAACGTATTAATACGATAACGAAAGTTTCGCGGTCTATTTTGACTACATTTGCAAGCTTGAGAAAATTTATTTTGAGTACGCAAAATTGTCAGCTCAGCCTGAATTGGACCTCATTATAACATCATCCGCAGAGGGAGAGAAACCGGAGACCAAGCAGAAACGCCTGGAAGCCAAGTACTCCGCGTTGCAGATCGTTCAAAACGTGGACAAATACGGCACTGCCAAGGTACGGTTACACTACACTTTCTATCTATTTAGGGATTAAAAATACTCTTTCGCTCGCGCGTATTCCGACCTTTATCTGCGGTTACTAGTGGCTTTCTTATAATCAATAGCGGAAACTTTACCTACTTGTACTACCTGCCTGTGACGGGCAGTATTCTTCTGACTATTGATACAAAGATCAATGCTCAAAGAAAAATTGAAATGAGTTACCTGGTGGAAGAGACCAGGTACCGAACTCGGTAGCCCTTGATTCCCTGTGTAAATTATAGTGTGTACCCACGTAAAAAATGAACCATTACATGTTTCATCAATTTATAATGTTCTATTTTATATATTCTCCAGCAAAGCCAGCTAGCGCGCGAGGGCGACCTGCTGACGCGCGAGCGGCTCTGCTGCGGCCTGTCGCTGTTCTCTGTGGTGCTGCGGCGCCTGCGCGCCTGCCTCGCCGCGCCGCAGTGGCCGCTGCCGCCCGCCGCGCCGCACCACGCGCCGCTCCACGCCGACGACACTAACGAGTTCCACAGGTCAGTACACACTGTTCCAGTAGTGCTGCGCTGCCTCGCCGCGCCGCAGTGGCCGCTGCCGCCCGCCGCGCCGCACCACGCGCCGCTCCACGCCGACGACACTAACGAGTTCCACAGGTCAGTACACACTGTTCCAGTAGTGCTGCGCTGCCTCGCCGCGCCGCAGTGGCCGCTGCCGCCCGCCGCTCCGCACCACGCGCCGCTCCACGCCGACGACACTAACGAGTTCCACAGGTCAGTACACACTGTTCCAGTAGTGCTGCGCTGCCTCGCCGCGCCGCAGTGGCCGCTGCCGCCCGCCGCGCCGCACCACGCGCCGCTCCACGCCGACGACACTAACGAGTTCCACAGGTCAGTACACACTGTTCCAGTAGTGCTGCGCTGCCTCGCCGCGCCGCAGTGGCCGCTGCCGCCCGCCGCTCCGCACCACGCGCCGCTCCACGCCGACGACACTAACGAGTTCCACAGGTCAGTACACACTGTTCCAGTAGTGCTGCGCTGCCTCGCCGCGCCGCAGTGGCCGCTGCCGCCCGCCGCGCCGCACCACGCGCCGCTCCACGCCGACGACACTAACGAGTTCCACAGGTCAGTACACACTGTTCCAGTAGTGCTGCGCTGCCTCGCCGCGCCGCAGTGGCCGCTGCCGCCCGCCGCTCCGCACCACGCGCCGCTCCACGCCGACGACACTAACGAGTTCCACAGGTCAGTACACACTGTTCCAGTAGTGCTGCGCTGCCTCGCCGCGCCGCAGTGGCCGCTGCCGCCCGCCGCGCCGCACCACGCGCCGCTCCACGCCGACGACACTAACGAGTTCCACAGGTCAGTACACACTGTTCCAGTAGTGCTGCGCTGCCTCGCCGCGCCGCAGTGGCCGCTGCCGCCCGCCGCTCCGCACCACGCGCCGCTCCACGCCGACGACACTAACGAGTTCCACAGGTCAGTACACACTGTTCCAGTAGTGCTGCGCTGCCTCGCCGCGCCGCAGTGGCCGCTGCCGCCCGCCGCTCCGCACCACGCGCCGCTCCACGCCGACGACACTAACGATTCCACAGGTCAGTACACACTGTTCCAGATTGGTGATTATTTCCTCGCATATTTCGAGAAAAGCACTATACAGGCCTCGGCAGATGTCAGTTCGTGGATTCGTATTAATCTGCAATAATGTACCATTATTTAAACTTTTTCACCTGATTAATTTTGTTTGCAGGCTGTGGTCGGCCCTCCAGTTCCTGTACTGTATCCCTGTCACCGACACACAATTCACAGTCGAGTGAGTATGATAGTTTACCTTGTACGAAATTTTTATTATGAATATTTTAACGTTTATTGTGATTCTTTGATTCATTCAACTGGTGTCGTTTTTTGTAACCTTGTTTATAAATGAATAGAAGATTGTATTTTGTTATCATGCTTAGGGCGTGGCCACATGTCCACGACACGGCGTCGTAAACGTAAAACGACACGGTGTCGCGTCGGAGCGCGACACATTATCCACCGTGCGAATATACGTTGCCGCGTCGTGAAAACACACGACACGGCGTCGTAAACGTAAAACGACGCTGTGTCGCGTCGGAGCGCGACACATTATCCACCGTGCGAATATACGTAATTCTTACCTTATCGTTAATCCCAACATCTCCAGAGGTCGAACTGGTTTCCTAAATACATTTTGCCTTTTTAAGAGTCCGCAGCAAGGTCCGCTCAACTCCGCGTTGAGATCGCGCGCTTACGCTTTAAAATGTTGTTGTTTCACCTAGAGGAAGACAGGGCGCTAGCAGTAAAGCGAGAGCGCGCTAGGAGCAAAGAGTATGTAATCACTACGTTTTAAGAGACGGGAGTGCCATACGAAACATACTGCCAATATGAAGCCGCAAACAATATCAGTGTCAGTGTCAACTCATGACATAATGCCAACATCAAGAACAAAATAGGGATGTCACATGTTACACAAATTATCGAATTATCGATATCGGTATTTAAAAAAAATGGTTCAGGCGGGGTTCGCATTCGCACCCGCGTCTCCAACGGCTTTCCGGTAATTTAAATCATTAAATATTTCGCTTCAATGTAAACATTTGGTTTACTTTAGGTTACTGACTTCATAAAAAAAAACAAAAGTGTGCAAATAATTTTATTTCGTTCAAACTTTGCTTGGCTTGCTGATAAACATAGACGAAAAAAGCCGTTTCATCACTCCAGTCTGTGCTCCAGGTTGGAAGTTCTGCAACACAAATAATACAGGGTAAACAGAAAATTACAGAGTAAAATGAATCTGTTTGTCCAGATGAAACCGTACCATTCATAGTCCATTGAAGATTTTTCGTAAAATATTTCTGTGACCATAATCTAACTCAAACTGGCATAAAAAGTAGTGGCTTTTGCTTGAAGAAAGATATTCCGTATTTACCCAGGTATTTTTCACTTCAAATGAAAATTATCGATAAAACTTACATACAGCACTATTGTTTACATACGTATAAGGGTATGTATTATTTTACCCGAAATACCAAGTTTTCAATGAAACTTACGATTAACATGGTTATAACACGCAGTAATTAATTATATTTTTTACTTACCGATCTTCGTCCGGTGGAAATCTTGCCATGAATAGTCTTTTTTGACCGTCCATTCGACACGTTTTCATTCTGCATATTTCGCACTTTTTCCTTTTCAATCCACTCATTTTTGCAATTGTGATTGTCTTGTGTACCTTCTAGACGACCACTACACCCAAAGAATGCAAATTATTAGATTATTTGTGAAATTTGAATTATTTTAAAAGATCGCAGAACCTTGACAAAACCAGACAACACAACAAAAGAGAAACGTCAACTAATATGGCATGGCGGACAAAAATGGCGGCTGAAGTACAACCCGCCTAAATTCGATTGTCGCCAATTATCTAATGCTTTGTAGGTTTCAACGTTCTTTCAAACTTAGATAGGTAAAAATTCACCCCCGTTTCATATAGCCGTTGTCGTTCGTTTTTTACCTTGAGAGTTGCGCGAGGCTGGCTAGGAGTAGCTATGATAAGGGCGGTGCTTACCGCCGCCCCCCCGGACCGTTCCCCGCGCTAGAGTAATTCGCTGCAGTTTCGCAACAATTTTTTGTAATTTATTTTAAGGTTTTCGTAGTTACGCTCTCATTTTAAAACTACGAGATCAATTTTGATAAATCTTTTTTCTTATCAAACTGCATAGTTTAATCGACACCGGAAATAGGTTTTGACTTCAATCTAAACTATATTTTGGTCGTAGTATGCCGCCAAACTGAACAACTTTCTGGGGTCTAAAAATGCAAAACTTGTACTCGCTCTATTTTCTTTCTATTAACATTTCAAGAGTCATAAACTAGTTTTAGCCCTAGATATATCTTATCTCATTATATTTAGAGAATTTCATGATAATGTGACATGTTATATTAAAATAAGGACGTAACTACGTTTGTATGAAGAATCGAGCTTGCTGCGGACTCTTAAACGAGGCGATATTTTCCATAATAGTTCTTCAAAACTTGACACAGACAATCTAAAATAATCATAAAACTTGTGATCACTTATTTTTAAAGCCTCGTACTTCCTTTTGAAATGACTGCCATCATGGTTCATAATAGAAAGATATATTATGGATTTATCCAACATTTTCGTTTCTTCTGATTTTTCTTCATGCTTCTTCTTAAAAGCAACAAGAGCAGAATACGTGTGATAGGATCCATGTCATGGAAGGCTACCAAAGACTGCTCTGTTTATAATATGTTTTCGAAACTTAGAGCTGACATAAAATCACGTGTAGCTTCTGCGTACGACGCCTACATTTTCCAAATTCAAACTAAATTGAAACTAGATCCACGCGCGTTTTGGCAACACATTGATAGTCTTAGGTCTAAAGGTGGGTTCGTGTCTCAAGTTTCTTTTAAAGGAAGGCAGTTTACAGGCCCTGATACTGCTCAAGCTTTTTCGGAATTTTTCTCAAGCGTTTTCTTGCCTGACGTTCCCTTACTTGATGGCAGCGTACAGGGGGATGGCACCCAAAAATCTGCTAATTACATTTGCTTAAATAAAATCACAGTTCAGGAAGTTGTAACGGCTATTAAACATTTGAAACCTAACAGTGCCTTGGGGCCTGACAACTTGCCTGCCTTTATTGTAAAGGGGTGTGTTGAGTTCGTGAAGGTGCCTATACTTTTTCTTTTCAATTTAGCTCTTTCCTCTGGTAAATATCCTAACCAGTGGAAGATAACCAGAGTAAGACCAATCCCAAAGACTAGTGATGTCAACAATGTGGAGAAGTATAGACCTATCGCCATTCTCTCGACGCTCGCGAAAGTATTTGAGTCCATACTTCACCGGACTTTATTTCTTCAGCTAAAACCTTTTCTATGTGACTCACAGCACGGCTTCAGAGCGAATCGCTCAGTAAATACGAATCTGCTTATCCTCACTAATATCATCTCGGAGCACCTAGACAAAGGTATCCAAGTTGATATAGTATAATTTGACTTTCAAAAAGCCTTCGATCGCGTAGATAATGACCTACTGTTACACAAGCTTGATAATATAGGTTTCGCCCCCAATTTACTTAAATTCTTTGCGAGTTATCTGCGCGATCGAAAGCAATATGTACAGCATGGGCACTTTGTGTCAGATCCCTACCACACACGCTCCGGCGTCAGTCAAGGATCGATACTTGGCCCTTTCTTATTCGGGTTAATGGTAAACGACCTTGAATCAGTCGTAAAAAACGCTAGATCACTTCTCTATGCTGACGATCTTAAATTGGTATACGGTGTGGAACGATTAGAGGACTGTGAGTCGCTGCAAGATGATATAGCTTCGGTGTACCGGTAGAGTGTGGACAACAAGCTTCATTTCAACACAGCTAAGTGTTATGTCTGTTCTTTCACTCGTGCTTGTATCCCGATTCATGTCAATTACGTGCTTGGAACGGAGCCCATTGATAGAGTCTTCTCAGTAACGGATCTCGGCGTTGTGTTTGACACTCGTCTGACTTTCCACGACCACATCAAAGCTCTTGTCACCAGTAGTTTCCGTAGACTAGGATTTGTGATTCGCAACACAAGAGATTTCCATGACCAGGGGGCCATTAAGATTCTGTATAACGCCTTGGTGCGCAGCAAGTTGGAGGCTTCTGCAATTATATGGAACCCTCATGAAAGCACCTACATATTACTTTTAGAGAAGGTACAAAAAGCATTCCTGAGAATGCTGTATAAAAAAGTCTACGGGTATTATCCTTTTTTATACCCCACAAATTTTCTACAAGGAGCTTTGGGATATAACTCCTTAGAGGTGAGACGAAATTTTAACCTGCTTACTGTAGCTTGTCGCGTCATTCGTGGGGAATCGGAATGCCCTGAGCTGGTAGAGCAGCTGGTCAGGTTATTTGTTCCACAAGTCCCGAGGATCAATCTGCGGTCGCGCTCGCGCCCACTGTTTGCATTACCACCAGTGCGCACTGTTTCGCACAGGAACTCTCCGCTCCTTCGTGCTCTTACGCTTCTGAATGCGCTCCTGATAGCAGCACCGGAGTGTGACCTTCTTGCGTGGAGATGGACGACTGTTTGTCAGGAATGTTTGAGATTTTGCGAGATGATGTATAATAGGATTTCTAGTACTTAATGTTTATTAAGTTTATTTATTAATTAAGTGATGCACCGCACCGTGCATCTACTCAACACAGCAAAGTTAATCTGCCCGGCGCGCGGCGCGCCCTGCGGTGCCCGGTGCAGTATGTGTTTTCACGACGCGGCAACGTATATTCGCACGGTGGATAATGTGTCGCGCTCCTACGCGACACAGCGTCGTTTTACGTTTACGACGCCGTGTCGTGTGTTTTCACGACGCGGCAACGTATATTCACACGGTGGATAATGTGTCGCGCTCCGACGCGACACAGCGTCGTTTTACGTTTACGACGCCGTGTAGTGTGTTTTCACGACGCGGCAACGTATATTCGCACGGTGGATAATGTGTCGCGCTCCGACGCGACATCGTGTCGTTTTACGTTTACGACGCCGTGTCGTGGACATGTGGCCACGCCCTTAGGTATTAGCAAACTATTTATCAATTTAATTTTTTTTTCAGATCTTTTTTATATTTTCAAAAAGTATTTTCAACCGACTTCATAAAAGGAGAAGGTTATTTTATCGAAAAGATCATTCACTATGGAAGTGCTATAATTTGGGTTTAAGTATTTGGGCGTGTTATTAATGCCTTATCACGATTAAAGTAATTCTACGCAAAACAAGTCGCGGGCAAAGCTAGTTCAATAGTAAGCCTGACCAGAAATATATGAGGATGCGCCATATTGCGGAATTTCACTGGAACTAATTTCTTACACTGGCAATGATTTTATGATGGTTGTCAACAATGTCAATGTCATTCGTGCTGGTTTCTTTAAAAGACAAATATTCAAAAATATCCAAAGAAAATGCCGAAAATCATTCACAGTCGTGAACGTAATATTATAAACAAAGTGTACACGTGTTTACTACACGAAGAACAGTCGGCAAAAGAGTGCATTCCATTAAATTATATTACGAGGTAACCGTAGGAACTGAGAGGTATTTAAACTAATGACATTATAGTGCGGTTGCGATTGGTTGCAAAATTGTTGCCATATAAATCTTATTAATAGCGCCCTCTTGACAATAAAAAAATAATAAATGCTCACACAAATCAATCTAGTCCCACAGTAAGCTCTAGTAGGCTTGTGTTATGGACACTAGATGACGATAAACATACTTTTATAAATAAATACATACTTAAATACAAATGACATCCATGACCCAGGCACAAATATTCGAGTTCATCACACAAATATTTGCCCTTGCCGGGATTCGAACCCAGGACCGTCGGCTCAGTAGGCACTTGCTTAACCACTGCGCCAAAATACTTTGAACAAACACCTCTTCAATTTAGGTATAACAGACAGCCCAGTATGCAGAGCATGCATGGAGGCAGAAGAAACCACCAATCATATTCTACTAGATTGCAAACAGGTAGAAGGATACAGGATGAAATACCTAGGATCTCCAAGTACCGTACACGAAGCTATAAGCAACATCAAGGCTTTGCTTAGGTTCGTGGAGGAGTTGGGGTGGTTGGAGTAGCGCTACCCCCTTTTCACGCAAAGGCACGTTGGATGTCGACTTGCGGAAAATGCCCAGCGCAACTAACTAACTAACTAACTAACCACTGCGCCAACCGCGTCGTCAAATAGTTCAACGATCAATCCTCATATATTTCTGGTCAGGCTTTATATTTCCCGTGTTGTCCCAGGGAGCTGTTCGGCGAGGGCCTGCACTGGGCCGGCTGCACCATCGTGGCGCTGCTGGGGCAGCAGCGGCGCTTCGAGGCGCTCGACTTCTGCTACCACATCCTGCGCGTGCAGCGCGTCGACGGGAAGGACGAGCTGGTCAAGGGCATCGTGAGTGGACCCACTTACACTTTCTGTCGCGGTTGAAACTCTGTTAAAATAATGTGTGTGCGTGTGGATTGAGTGAGCACCCTTCAAAAATGAAAAAAAATGTGCTGATCATTTAGTAAAAGTTCTAAAACAATTGTAAAACTAATTGATGAATTTGTAAAATGATAAATAAAAAGAATACATTCATTAACGTATGCTCACTCAGTTCTCACAAGCAACCAACGAAATCTGTGAATGTGTTTATTTAACATATAATATTTATATCCTAATTTTTAGTAAAAATTATGCTTAAGGTAGGTAATAATTTGTAGATCACCTGGTTACGTATTTAAAGTTTTACAAATTATTTCGTATGCTCACTCAATCCGCACACTTTTGAAAACCCAATTTCTGATAGAAAAACTGCAGATTGAAACTTCTATATATGTGTATAATTTAGTAAAACTCATAAGGGAATTTGTAAAATACAAAACAAACCGCTAACGTGACAGATTTTTGGATAATAAATGTTTGTAAGTGCTCACTCAGTCCACACATTATTCGCAAGTTAAAAATGTAAATATCTTAAGATTTTTAGTATCTAGGAAAGTACAAAGTAGTTCAACTTTTAGTAAAAAAAATTACTAAATATCCACCATCTAAAATGTCATATTCGTTGTCTGCTTTTAAAGATATTCAAATTTCATTTTAAAATACAATCTAAGATACAGTCCACATTTTAGATTGTATTTTAAGAAGTGGAGTGTGATCTAAAATGTGGACTGTATCTTAGATTGTATTTTAAAATGAAATTTGAATATCTTTAAAAGCAGACAACGAATATGACATTTTAGATGGTGGATATTTAGTAAATTTTTTTACTAAAAGTTGAACTACTTTGTACTTTCCTAGATACTAAAAATCTTAAGATATTTACATTTTTAACTTGCGAATAATGTGTGGACTGAGTGAGCACTTACAAACATTTATTATCCAAAAATCTGTCACGTTAGCGGTTTGTTTTGTATTTTACAAATTCCCTTATGAGTTTTACTAAATTATACACATATATAGAAGTTTCAATCTGCAGTTTTTCTATCAGAAATTGGGTTTTCAAAAGTGTGCGGATTGAGTGAGCATACGAAATAATTTGTAAAACTTTAAATACGTAACCAGGTGATCTACAAATTATTACCTACCTTAAGCATAATTTTTACTAAAAATTAGGATATAAATATTATATGTTAAATAAACACATTCACAGATTTCGTTGGTTGCTTGTGAGAACTGAGTGAGCATACGTTAATGAATGTATTCTTTTTATTTATCGTTTTACAAATTCATCAATTAGTTTTACAATTGTTTTAGAACTTTTACTAAATGATCAGCACATTTTTTTTCATTTTTGAAGGGTGCTCACTCAATCCACACGCACACAAATAATGTGTGTCTCGTTTTCAACCCCCGTCAAAAACAGAGGGGTGTTATAATAGAGCGAGCAAAGCGTCTTAAATCGGTATTAGAGAATAAAAATCACAACTTAGAAGATTTTGCTGCGTGATCAATTATGAAACCGAGATGTTTCTGTTCAATCGGAAATTAGATTTTATGCCCTATACAATGTGCTATTTTTCCAGCCCCTGAAACGGATGGTGGACCGCATCCGCCGCTTCCAAGTCACAACTTAGAAGATTTATCTACGTGATTAATTATGAAATCGAGATGTTTCTGTTCAATCGGAAATTTGATTTTATGTCCTATGTATTGTATACAATGTGCTGTTTTTCCAGCCCCTGAAACGGATGGTGGACCGCATCCGCCGCTTCCAAGTCCTGAACTCGCAGATCTTCGGCGTCCTCGCGCGCCATCTGGCGGCCGACGACGAGCGCGCCGGCGTCGAACACGTGCGCTGCTTCCCGCCGCCCATGGCACCCACTCACAATTAGACAGCTTTAGTCGGCGCCGACTAACATTAGTCGGCACCGATATAGGCTCAGTCGACACTGGGTAAAACACACAGATACACACTACTCAATTATATAACACCGACTAAAGTTTTGTCGGCACCGACTATTGTTTAGTTGACGTCGACGAGCTCTTAGTTGACACTGACTTCACGCAGACACAAAGTGGTCAAGGTTCAGTGGGCAGCGAAAAAAGCTCAGTTGACACTGGGTAAAACACACAGACACACACTACTCAATTAATCACACCGACTAAAGTTTTGTCGGCACCGACTATTGCTTAGTCGACGCAGACGAGCTCTTAGTTGACACTGACTTTACCCAGACACAAAGTGGTCAAGGTTTAGTGGGCAGCGACAAAAGCTCAGTTGACACTGGGTAAAACACACAGATACACACTACTCAATTAATTACACCGACTAAAGTTTTGTCGGTACCGACTAAAGTTTTGTCGGTACCGACTATAGCTTTGTAGATACCGACGAGCTTTGAGGTGACTCTGGATATAACCCACACGGCAGTGTGGGCACCGATTAAAATAGTCGAAATGAACTATTGTTAGTTACTTAGCGTCGACTAATTGGCACCAACTATGACACACAGTTTAGGCAACACCGACTAAATTACTGTAGTTGTTAAATACTTACTTAGATTAGTCGGCTTAAATATACAGCATTACTTGATACACATTAGCACTAAATAATATGAAGTCAACTCCGTTTGTGCTTCAATCAAGATGCCGACTAAGCTTTATTCAGCACCGACCAAATCGTAATGATAATGATCATCAACGAAGTTTTAGTCGGTGGCAAAAATCTCCTAGGCTAATGAGTAAGACATAGATAAAGCTAATTAAATAGAAATATACATTCAATAAACTAAGATAAAATAAGCCTGAAATTATGCCAATAAAAATATATCTATAGTAAAATTGTTCTTATGATTAAATTGTTTAGATTGGTAAACTCTGATTATGTACTGAATAATCGCCAATTATACTGGTCATCTTTCAATAACTGGCCACCTTATATAAAAAAAAAACTCTAACTTTTAGTGCAAACTAAGTGAAGTTGGTCCCATATAGACATTTGATCCCAATAAAAAAAGGAATCGATTGACATCCTCAAAAAATAAATTGTCTCTACGCCTATTCATTTTAGTATAAGGTGTTAATTACTGACCACCCTGCAATAATACGGTGAATAGAGACTAAAGTACTATGTGTGACCTTACAAACGGTCCGGTAGTTTTGAATTTTTGATATGTTGTCTAGGATGGTTAGTCAGTGTTTAAAATGCAAAATGCACAATTCCCCCCCCCTCCGCGCCCGCCGCCATATTGAAAAAACCGGCACTTTCTTCATATTTTTGCTCATATCTTCCTTTAGGAGCATTTTAGCTAGAAGAAAGCTTCGACAATGTTATAGAGAGTTAAATTTACTACATTTTCCATTTTATATTGTTTTTCTAGGACAGATAGTTACGGAGATATCTACATTTAAAAAAACGTAAAAAATCCCAATTTCCTACTGAAAAACAAACTTCTGGATTATATCTTCGTTTAGAAGCATTTTAGCTACAACAAAGCTTGGGCAATGTTGTAGAGAATTAAATTTACTATAATTTACACTTCAAATTTTGTTTCAAGGACGGTTAGTTACGGAGATATGCACATTTAAAAAACAGGAAAAGTCGAATTTTCCGAAAATTTCTGAAAATTCTTGGTTTAGAACGCTGTCATTCAGTTAGGGACTAGTCTAGGACAAATTAAAACATGTAGGAAATATAATTGCTTATAAAACTCATGTCCATTTTTACATACATTTTCGGAAAATGTAACTTTATTTTTTACATATCTCCGTAATTATCTGTCCTAGAAACAAAATTTTAAATGTAAATTATAGTAAATTTAATTCTCTACAAAATAGCCCAAGCACTGTTCTAGCTAAAATGCTCCTAAACGAAGATATAATCCAGAAGTTTGTTTTTGAGTTGAAAATTGCAATTTCTTAAGTTTTTTTAAATGTGCATATCTCCGTAACTATCTGTCTTAGAAAAACAATATAAAATGGAAAATGTAGTAAATTTAACTCTCTATAACATTGTCGAAGCTTTCTTCTAGCTAAAATGCTCCTAAAGGAAGATATGAGCAAAAATATGAAGAAAGTGCCGGTTTTTTCAATATGGCGGCGGGCGCGGAGGGGGAGGAATTGTGCATTTTGCATTTTAAACACTGACTAACCATCCTAGACAACATATCAAAAATTCAAAACTACCGGACTGTTTGTAAGGTCAAAATCCTTTATTCACTGAATTACAATAACTGGCCACGTTATAGTATTGAAGAGAGTTAATTCTTAGTATGAGGTGGCCAGTTATTGAACGGTGACCAGTGATTGACGATGTATGCTATTGATTTATTCCCGATTCGGGAAACTAGTTTATAATTATTTCCATTATTATAAAAGGAAAGACAATTTGTATTATTTTAGTGTTACATTAGAACCAATATTAAATGACATCTTCATTGTGTTTACGTAAACATTTAATTGTATGTTGCCTTTATTACTAAAGAACAATTTTAAATAACTTATTTATACTGAATGTATCTTTAGTGATCATAGCAATTGTAAATTTTGTTTTAAGTAACGTAAACATAATAGAAGCGCGTTCATTTTTAAATTTAACTTCTAGTTTAGATTTAGTATAATTCTGTATTGACTGTAGAACTCTCTACACTGTGTACCTCTTAGTGTAGAATAATGCATTTCAACTTTCTGTCCAATAAAACAAAATGGCCATACGGAAGTAATTAAAACTCCATTTCGTCGGGGATAGTGCAATACCGCGTAAGTAACAAGTGTAGAGATACGAATGAATATTCAAACAAATGCTAAGTATTTTATTGAAATGAGAACTTTATCGACAGCTGTTATTTGCGCGGTATTGCCCTATCCCCGACGATATGTAAGTCTTCACTACCTAAAACGTGGAGGTTTCGGACGTGTGCAAACGTCCACTCTCTCGAAAAATTACGGGTAATCGTGTTTACGATATTAACTCAGTTTTTATATTTGGAAAATTATGTTTTTGACCGAAAGGTTTCTCCAAGTTGGTCTCATTAACTTTTGATAAAGATCCTTTGAATGTAGTTTCTTCGATTCCACATGGAAATCCTCAAATATTTTAGGCACATTTATGGCAATTTCGTTTTTTTAAAGTAACTCGTTCAGTTGTCATTGGAAATATGATTTCTTCTCGTTGAAGTCTGCTTTTATTGCAAGGCGTATATCGGTATATTTTCCACTGCCACTGCCACAAATGATTTTTGTATACTTGCTGTGCTTTTATTATTATTAAGTTATTTAACTAAGTAATATGATTATTATAAGCAATACGATCATGTAATTCCATTTATTCACTTTTATAGAAAATAAATGTTTATTCGTATTTTGAGTTTTATTACATCACTAAAATACGATGAGCCAAACAAGGTTAGCGGGGGTGCAGCGAAGTGGTGGTTAAATAAAGCCCTTTGCCCTGATTTTTATATTTTATTAATAGCCTACCAAGTGTCGGTCCAAGGATAGTAGTGCTGCAAACAGCTTTCATATGGCATAATGTGCATACGTCATATATTTGCATTATTAAACGTCAGTAGCGATATGTCTAGGATTTGTCATTAACCAAATTCAAAACATTGTTTCCCGGTATGCTGCTCAATCCTTCGTTCTTCTTGCGAAATAAATACTGAATCCTATTGAAAAAAAAACTTGACATGTATCACTGTGGATAGTATTGGCTTTATTATGCGGAAATTACTTCAAATTTGCGAAATGTTTATTATCTTGTTTCCTCTTTATTTACATCAGTCGCATTCACTGACTTTCAACGTAGTACAGTCCGACAATACAGTGTAGAAATTAAAAAGTGGCAATACTGTAGTGTCGTCCCGTTTTCATGTAATAATAAAACGGATTACATTTTAACTTCGGTTTCGGGTATGTAAATAAAAGTAATAATAACTTTCACGTATTTTTATTAAGACTTACTCTATAATAGTATATGCTAACTTCGCTTCCTCAACTCCTTACGGCTACAGATAAAAAACCTTATCGATATAATATATTACAACAGTTCGATTTAGTGTTACATGATTTAAAAAGAAATCTTATTTAAATTCTACCGGTTTCACTATGGCTGAAGCGAAAAATAGTTGATATTTGAGTTGACATCTTTTTGCTGAATCTCCAAAGTACCTAAAATCCGATTTTTCAGTATAAAACAAACGTAAATAAAAGACGTTATACCGAATTAAACCCCAACTTTGAGTTCTATCCCTTTTAGAAAGCTCGTACACAAAATTGTGAGAACTATTAAAATAATAAATCAATAAAACATGTAATGTTTCATTTTTTTAATGTGTTTGTATCAATTGTTAATGTTAAAATAATATGTGAGATAATTTAGTCCGTCTTATAAATCCAACAAATTAGCTCCTATTTTTCTATAGGAAATTTTGAGTCATGTGAAAATATTGTTGTTATTATAAGCAGTGGACTAGGTCGATATTTATCAATAGAAACTAGTATTGTACTGAGTAACATATTGACAAAATAGAGGTATAAGTAGATCTTAATTTCTTTAATTTTTTGTATATATACATCAACTTATTTTCACTTCAGCCATAATTCCCGCCAAAAGTGACATAACCTAAAACTTCTGACGTTTGCCGGCAAAATAAAGAAGCTACCCACAGCCTTTACCTAACGGTAAACAAAATGTGAAATGCAGTACCCGCGCCTACACATTTAATAAAAAATATATTCAAAAAGCGATGCCTACTCTATATATGCACCATTTTTTTAAATTACTTTTGACGATTGAGTAGCAATTTCAAAGACAACTGTATATTTTTTTATTAAAAAAGGTAACACTGCCGCCATAGAGTTAAATAAATATTTTTTTTCATTTCATGGAAATGTTTTTGGGCTTATATTATAGCTAGACGTATTTTAAAATTTAAAACTAGGGTGTAATTTAGTTTTAAAGCTTTTTTTGTTGCCGTCTTTGAAATAAATGTTCAATCGTCCACAATTTCTTTAAATTTAAACTTCAAGTAAAGAAATCAAACTCGTTGAAAAGTCTACGACATTTGTTACATCTGAGTATCTATCTACAAGTTACTCAAATTACAGTTTACATTAAACTATAATAGACTATTCTATATTTCTCAGACCCTATTAAAGTAAACTGGTAAAAGGGGCACTTTGCAAATTTCACATAAAACACATATATACATCTGAATACGCCTTTAATTTTGTACTTTCATCCAAAACGGGTTCGAAACCAATCTCTCTTCACAAAAACAATCAGATACTTACTATTTTTTATTAATTATTTTATACATAAATAAACAACTTATAAAGAAAATATATTACAAAAAGTGTTTATAAACTATTGTATTTTACTTATTGCAACGCAGTGATGCCGGTGACATCGTGTTTTTTTTTTAATTCTATTTTTTATTTTATCAGTCGTTTATGGTAAGCAAAAAAACAGGCCAAGCTCAAATAGGCACAGCTCGAGCCTCAAGAACCTGCGTCTAATTTGAAACTAAATAAAAATGGAATCGTTCTATCACATTTTCTTTTTTCATTTACACAGTGATCAAAAAGCGTTGGTTAGCGATGTTTATACAAAGTTAACCTTATATGTAACACGTAGTGAGAAATAATTAGTTATACAGTTAGGTGATCCATAAGGACAAACAAACGTAAGTTTAATCAAAGAAAATTGAACGATAATGCCTCTATTAGAAACATTTATTAACTGTCACTTAAATACAAAAGTGACACATCCCAAAATAACGTTATTGATACTCTACAATGTAAAAGGCTACTTTTAAGTTGCGCCAGTTTTGTATTTAAGCGATTATTTGTTTACCTTTCTTAAAATACCTATCGGAATGAGGTATACTGGCCAAAAATATGACACACGTTAATTTGTGTCATATTCTTGTTTTATGATTAACAATACATATACAGTTCATTGTTAATAATGAAACTAATACATTTGAATACATAGTTGGACGTTTGTCAGTACGAATGTCAGTATTCCTCCATTTCATACTAAAATATGATATTAGAATGGTGAATATTGACATTATCATTGTTTGAATTATAAGATTGTTCAGTGAATTGGGTCTAGTGAAAAATGGTACAAGTCACATATAAGTTGTTTTCAACCATGTACTTAGTTAAGGCTAAAATTAAAAGAAAACTTAATTGATTACTTTGTGTAACGAAAATTACCTATATCTTCTGTATGACTAACTTTCCTTAGACAG